>JADWQK010001011.1:2400000-3000000 GCA_017933935.1 Sesamia nonagrioides | reverse complement strand
TTCTGTTAGTTTAGTTAAGGTTTAAAGGAGCTGTTGAGGTATGTAGCTACTAAATTATAAAGCTATCTTTAAAAAAAAAAAAATGTGACTTTAAAGTCTCTGAACAATGTCTGTTTAAAGCGACATCAATCTTTTTGTTAATAAAACCATTATCAAAAAGTTGCCTGGTTATATTTAATGTTATACAGCGCTATAATCACCCACTTAAGAAAAACACCTGTAACTACCACGTTACTCTAAATAACATCATAAAACCCTTGCCTCACGCTTACCACTTACAAAGCAGCAGAAAAATACGATATAATTCCCCTTGTAAAATTTATGGCATCTTAAAACTGCTAAGTCATGGACCAACAGAGCCGTGAAAACGTTAATGTCGGATATTATGGAATTTTTATGCGCATTGGCCGGTGTTTGGACTTTCCCTCTCTTCGTGCTAACAATTTTATCATTATCTCCTTTACTCGTTGTCGCTGCATGAATTAAAGTCATAAAATTATCGGCAGATGAAGATTTTATAGGGACTTCTATGTAAATTGAATGGACCTACATGGTGGAATAGCTAAGCGAATTTGTAATTAAGATTATGCTTAGATTACGGCAGATACAAGTGGTTAGAAGAGAATTTATAGGAAACTATAGTAATCAAATTGATTCATATTAATCCTTTTTAGTGATCCAAAATGCTAAATAGCAACAATAGACAGGTAGGAATTACCCAATACGGTAGGATTAATCACTACACTGGACACTGGTAACATTAATAAATAAAATATAGATAGGAGAAAAAAATCAGTAATGTGAGAAAGCTTCTTTAAGACAGATGTAACATCAAAATACTCCATTACAATATACATAGAGATGGGACCACCGTACTCGAAATTTCGTTGGCTAACAATCAAGACACATCAATACGTTATGAAAAATTATGACTCCCTGTCAACGAGCAAGCCATCATACTTGCTGTAGACGGAAACCAAGTACATACTAAAAATTACCATTTTTATCGCAGAATACATTGACACAGTTGAAGAACACGTTTCACTTGTAAGGGAATTAATTTGGTGAATATTCACATGTAAGGGAATGGTTAATATGCAAGTGGTGAGAAGTTACGGTTTGGTGAACGACAATCGTGACCATGTGTGCAGGGCCGGATTAGAGCCACATGCTTTAATAAAACTGAAATAACAGATTTATATTAGAACCATATGACCAATATTGATTTTTTCGGAATGGATGGAAGGGAAATATTAATTAAAAGAAAACTTTTGTCACGCTAGCGAGCTCATGATGAGTCATGACAAGTACTTGGGGAAATAAAATTAATATAAATATGACACTATAAATTAACTTCAACTGTAACTAATCTAATTTTAAACGAATAACACCAAATTATAGCAGTGACAGTTTCTAAACTTTACATTTCGAGTTATCATTAATTTGCATCAAATAACACTACATCATACAATTCTCTATAAGAAACGCCGTGACCAATGGCGTATAATCATGATAAACTTACGTATGAGGACGGCTTGCGGTGTATCGATAGCGTAGATGGATATGCCATCCATCTTTTTGAAAATGTATTACTAATTTGGAATTTGGCCTGAAGCAGAGCAATCAACAACGATTGATAATCAACAATAAAAAAGGAGTACGTAGAAGAGAATATAAAGGAGTCAACGTAAGAAATGAGGTAGTAGTGGGTATGAGTATCATAGATATGGATACTGAGAATCACAAGTTTATGATAAATTACGGTCGATCTAGTCCAATCGATCGTAGCCAGGTAAAAAATATAAATATTATCAACTACTGCAGCATCATCTTGTAAGTATCATTTATAAATCGCTGTTCCGTCACGACATTTATCCTCTATACTACCCAGTATACTCGTAGTGTTTCGTTTTCGTGAAAATAAACACCGTTCTCGCTTGACAGACGCTCATACATTGGATTCTTTAAGGTTGGAACTTTAAACTTGTGGAAAATGCGCAGGCGCAATGCTCACACTATTATATACTCGTATTATATGACCGATAAAATGTTAAGTAAATTTAAGGAAACGATCTCAAATGTCAATAAACAGAACCTGCTAAGACTGGTCAATAAAAAATATATGACTGTGTATTAAACTACGCTGTTTCATTTATGATTTCAAGAAGTAGGCATGAGTATGGTAGATCGCTCAGAGTTTCCTTAGTAAACAGTAGACCTTAGGTCTACTCAAGTTGGCCACACCTGCTCTATAACGAAGCGTCTTTTGATAATAACGATCAAAATATTAGTTGCAACGTTTAATGCACAGGTCGAACTCCCTCCCTGGTCACCTACATAGACTACGTAAAATCAGAAACGAGTCAATTATTGGAAACAATCGTGTTTGTATGCGTCGTCACGTACGAAGGCTTATTGATCTCTGGTCACGACCCGATGGCACGAGGATTGAATATAGTCCTATCAGTGTATCAGTGAGAGTCTTATACAGTATACTGTGAGAAAGAAGGTTCATACTTTATAAGAATATCTTTTAAAGTTACCAATTGGTTAGCCATCTATATGGTAACTTGAGCGATAGTAAATTCATATAAGGCTTTTGTCCCTCACTTGCTATTAATTCTTCTTCTTCATAGATGATACCCGTACTTGTTCTTTGTGACAGAGAATTGCTATCATCATATTTACGATCATGAGAATATTAGAAATCTTTGCTTCAGAATTTCTGTTGTGTTATTGTAAATGATAGTATTAAGTATGTCTTCTGCAAATGATTTGTTCTGTGTCCATAAGATTATGATAAAGCATTGTTTTCGAACAAGAGTATTACCTTCGTGCTTTTCGAAGAATATTGAGTTGTGTCTGACTGTAAATTAGTGCAGTAGCATTGTACGGTGACGTTATCAATTTGATTTGATGCATGGTTTTATGTTAGCGTTTCGATATCTATTTAATGATGAGATTGGGTTCAAAATAAACAGTGACACTGATCTACTTTCTTAACAAATTATAACAGCAATTATTCTACTTCTCTATGAAATGTAGTAGATTACTCTAACCTAAATTTTAATGAAACAGTTAACATTCACGTGTTCTTAAAACAGAACGAGAAATACGAGATCGTTGATTGACGAACCATTAATATAATCTAAATTGACGCGATACCATTAATAAAGACATTCGTAGTATTCAATAAACCGGTGATAAGCGTTTAATTGATGAAGGGAAAAGGAGGAAGAATAACTGACCGTAAAGCATATGTCAAGATTTATAAGCAGCTAAAAGAATTTTGGATGGATTAGAATGGAAAGTGTTATCACAGATTAGTACTTAGGGACCTTCTACGTCCATCAACGAAGAGACAAGTCCGTTCAAAAGTAGTCGAGATGTCAAAGGAAGGATTAAATGATTAATATTCGATGGACAGGTAATAGGCACATATCGGGAGTACGAATAACCGTTCCTACTCCTCATATCATGTTGATATTCATTCTGAGTTAAGGCCCCGAAGGGAGTTATACCAGTAACTTCGGAGAGGCTTCGGATTTCGTATTTAGCTACACATACACGTAAGCATTGGGTGGGTTACATCAAACCTCGCACTTTATAACACAAGGTACCAGCTATCATAAGCAACTACTTATCGGGAATTTAATTAGGTAAGTATCGAAGCGGAAGGAAAGATTTTCTCGATAAGGTTCAAAGTAAGGCTTAACGCGTAAATTGCAGAGCGTTATCGGCTAGAGTTAGACCGCGACTTATAATGCCATGTTGAATTGATTCACTCGCCTGCGCAGCGTGGTGAATTTCAATATTAATCAACGGACTGACCGCTTGTTATAAAGAGAGTTTGCTTGTGGGTAAAGTTGTATGATAATATGGAGTAACTAGCTAGTTACCTGTGACTAATTTTGCATAAAGTCAGTTTCTGCGCCGCTAAAGACGGGAAAGAAAGAAATGGCGAGATGACTTGGATGCCTATCGCGAGGGCTGGTAGATGTGGCGTGGAAAATGAATTCCTGGCTTGTAGGTGTCGTGTAAAGTCTGAATTATACTCTGTAGTATTTCAGTATGTCTATCAACCAATAATTCAGCACTGTTTTTAGTTATTAGGGGTGGTAAGAGCTCAATGAAAACCAAGAGGCGCAGTTTAGGGAAATAGTTTTAAGTTTTCACTTCATCTTGTCTTCAAACTGTTTAATCTTAATTAAATCATGATTATATCATCACTCATGGAGCCTAGTGAAATTCAATCTACTAAATGAGGAAAACGTCACCAAAACCAGTTGATACACGATCCACTGCCAACTCTTCTTAGTATATAACAATTTCGCCAACTTTCCTCGCCATAATATGCTCTAAATATGGCTAAGACGTCTGAAAGATGTGGAGAATGTACATGCTATGCTTTAAGCATGCGGAATTAAGGTAAAAGCTGTTCCTCGTTGGAGGCACGAGATTACGATCACGTCTTGACACGTGTATTAGAACGAGCGAGCCGTAACTAAATGTATCAGAGATATGATACGAAAAATGTATAGATTTTGTCTGGCTAAGATGAAGGCGTGTGTTGAGATGTGTAAGGAAATTATGTGAAGTATGAAGAGAATTATTCCGGTCAATCACGCCATTGGATATATCGGGAACGTCGTAAATGTCTTAGCAAAAAAAAAAAAAACACTGTGAATTTCTGTGTGCAATAGGGAAGGAATAAACTTGAATAATAATTTTTTCAAGCTTATTATTAGACTCTTCCCATCTTATTAAGAATAACAGCTTGGATGAGCGGACTTATTATAAAATGGAAAAATTATGCTTACGTTAAGGTTCGTTGGGCGAGATTTTTTTTTTTTTCAATTAATTGAACGACAATTCTCATATTTAATAAAATAGTAATGGTATTAGTGATAGATTAAAAGTGATAAGATATTGCGAATGTTCTTAGTAATACGGAATACCTTTGTTGTTTTGATTCGATATCAGCTCAAACGGCAACTTCACCAACGAAGTGTTGACTTTTTAATTTCATTTAATTCAGTGAATTGAATTCTACAATGTTTTATTATAATTTTGTGTGACTTTATTTATGTTTGGCTGGATATTGTGTGTTATTTGGAATGCCTTGGGACCTAGATGGATACGGATGGATAGAAGGCATTGGAGCTAAAGCCAAATCGCAGAGGAATCACGACAAGAGTCACCACATTTATATTATTTGGGTGCTTACTATATCACATTAGGTCAAGCTACCCAAAACTGCCAAATATTCCCAATCAACCCTGAGTCTTAATGCTTAAGAGATAAAGATGAAAATATAATAAAGAAATCTGACAGATTGTAGTAGCTTGACGAGCTGTCGTCTGTACTTTTGAATATCTAACAAAAATAGAAGTTCTCGTTATTATGCCCCGTGTCTGAATAGTTTAGCAGGAAAAGCACGCTTCGTGAATTTACAAATACTTGGAACTGTGCTAAGAACAATGATGTCATAGGTTCTATAACATGTGAGTGGCGTAGCAAGCAACGATATTTAGGTTATCCACTAAGGTCAAAATATTTGATAGATTGAATCTCTTTCAAGCAGTTTGAATAATAAAATAGTATGTAATATATAGGTACTACCTAATAATATACCTATTTAGGAAGTATTTATTTCATTAATTACATGGCAAAAATTTACATGATTTAAAAAGTAAAAAAATAAAATAAAAGTATGTACAAGTTTAAAAAAGAAGAATTGAAAAAACTAGAGGGCATCAAAAAATTCATCCGCATCGCTGTCAACAGGAAACGTGCCCAAAAGACTGGCAGCATTGCCACGTTGTATGGCGATGCTGATTCTTTGGCCAAGAAATAGCCCAGCCCTCTGGTCACGTGAAGAGTCGATTATACGTTTGGCGATCTCTCGAAATAAAATATGGTCACTCTTGTCGTCATTCCTCTAAATAAGAGGAGACCTATGCCCAGCAGTGGGATGATAAAAGGTTGATGATGATGATGTAATATACAGTATGTTAAATAACAGAGGGCGTTCCCTTAAACTCGTTAATATATATCATTAATAGATTAAAATAAAAATATCAGCATAGAAAAATAAGCATAAAAAAATCCGAATAAAAAAATATTCTAATTGGAAATAAATTTGAAACCTCCTGTTTTAAATCAAAATAGTAGTCGTCATGTATAAATAAATTGCGACGTTGCCGTCTTTCATGTTCGCGTGTAGAGTGTGTTTCTGTTTTGTGAATATTTTCTTATTGGAATGGAAATATTTTTTTTAGCATGTATGTATGCTATACTATTTCGGGTTAACGGGAACGCCCTCTGTTAGTTAACATACTGTATGCTCCGATTTCCCAGTTCACATACCAAACTAAATTTAAATTAAGTGCATCTTTTTATATTATATTTATTATCTTAAAGAAGGCTTACAGACTAACAATCTAATGAAATAAGGAATATAGTCTAAAGAAAAAATTGCTAATAACAAACCTCCACATATACAACGTGTAACATAAAGGGTATATACATAACAAAGGCATGGCATCTTTACATGATATCAAACGATATTGGAAGGGTTTTTTAATTCTATCTCTTTATGATAGGAAGTTATGAGGAAAAACACCGCCTGTGATAGGCTACTATCATACTAGTCGCACAGAGATATTGAAGACATTTATCGGATTTTGGCAAGTAACGTGACGGGTAACGAGTAGTTATTAACGTATGTAGTGTGCTGCCACGTTTTTATGATTTGATTTAAAGAAACACAGCAAACCGAAAATTTGGTACCAATTTTTTGAGTATTTTATTTTGAGTTGAAACCCTTCCGATATTGTTTGATATCATCTAAAGATGCCATGCCCTTGGTATGTATATACCCTTTTTGTTACACGTTGTAGAGGTATGAAAAACATTTCGATAAATATGAAAAAAAAAAACTACTTACAAATACAAACAAGTAATAAATTAAATAACTACCTATGAAAAAAACTGCGCCAAGAGCCATCTCAGTTTCGATACACTGGTGCAATAAAGTCGATATTAACCTTTTGAACGCCAATCACTTCTATACAAGTTCGAGATTTTCGTGCCCTCAGCGCCACTACTTGATTAGAAGTAATCACAGTATAAAATAAATTTACGACTTTTACAAGACCTTTTATTTTGTTTTTATGGAAATTTGCCCTGTTATCAACCATATTTTTAACTTTTTCACGCATAATAAGTTCTTATTTGTTTAATTTTCAATAGAAACAAAAACGCCAGAAAATATTTTAATGCCCCCAGCGCCAATTACTTGATATCAAGTAAGCCAGTGATGGGACACGACGAAGACCTCGCTATATTTCATCTCGTCAAAATGATCATAAATACTATTATTGCAAGAAAATGACGTAAATATAGAATATTTTATAAATATTGTACACTTTAAACTAGGTTTTATTTACCTTAATCAAGAATTAATAGGTTTTCTAATCATTGTCGATAGTGAAACCCCGTTTGAAAAACCCCATCCCTACAAAGTTAGTTAGTTGTCTGTCTGTACACGCCACCGACGTGTATAGAAGGAAATCTGTGACGTCATAAGCGGACGGGTTTCAAGGTCATAGTGACCTTGTGCATTTTAGTGTAG
Organism: Sesamia nonagrioides; assembly: GCA_017933935.1. NCBI lineage: Eukaryota > Metazoa > Arthropoda > Insecta > Lepidoptera > Noctuidae > Sesamia > Sesamia nonagrioides. The sequence continues at coordinate 2,992,364 of JADWQK010001011.1, read as the reverse complement.
TGCAATGTTTACATCTTGAGTTGGCGCACGTGTCCTTATAAAAAAAATTGTGACTGTGAATATGACGAATTATTGCGAGTTGTTCAAGTCTGAATCAGAATTTTGAAATAGTTCGTCGTCTTGACATTCCGTTAAGTCGTCAACTTCCGTTTCAGGAATTTTCTTCAGTTTTCTATTAGTTTCTACAAACCAGAAAAATAATTGCGAGTATTTAGCGACACCATTAAAAAAAAGGTCTTGTGTAAAACAGACACTTAACCTCCATTATATTTTATTTTTTAAAACGTAGAAAACCACGTATTTAGCTTCTATTAATTGTATTTCTTGTAAGTAAACGAAATAAATTATGCAGGAATCGGTTGAGTTTATGCACGTGTAACTCGACCACAGCGAATATAAAATGTATACCATAGAAATCTAGACATCCCTAGAACAGAAAGGATTTTGACGTGCCTCGAGCGCCAACTACTTGATATGAAGTAGAAGGATTACATTTGGAGACAAATAGGGATGTGCCTTGTAGAACACACGTCTAATAAATTTAAAATTCTTTTCTTTATTGTGGGGAATATATCCAGGTTTTCATACTGTTTTTTTATGAAATAAAATAAAATATGAAATTACGATTACAGTTTTTATTTAGCTTCGTAAATTGGTGAATAAAAATTATTTTAAATGTATAATATTATTTGTCGATAGGACACTAATCCCATCCCTACGTTTTACTATAGATACGTTATACATTTGTAGTGTGGCGCAGGAGGACACATCGCGTATTATACACGCTGGAATTTAAATGGTTGTTTTCCCGCGGCAGAACGATTTGCTTTAAGGAATACTTTCGATGAATAGAGTAAAAAACCAAAAATGTTTGTATTATAAAATAATTAAAAAAGTAAATAAAAAAAAATCATCAGCTCGAAAAAGTGAGAAAAGTTAATTACGCTAGATACAACTTGTAGGTACTACCCGTACTACTCGGAATGTACATGAGACCGCCTCAAAGGAAAGCAATGTATGTAATGTTCAAACCATAATAAGCTCCCGTGCGTTTTTTATCACTATGTTAAATCTGCCATTTCAAGTTTCTAATATTTAATTTCATGATGAAACGATTGTATTACTAAGACAGAACCGTTTCGCTGCGGGAAAACAACCATTAAAATTCCACGCTGTATAGATGGGCGTTCAAAAGGTTAAGGTCCCTAGGAAGCCTATTGAGAAAACATTGCGCCTATAATATTTGTCATTGAGATAGGCACATTTAAAATCGGCCGCTGACGTAATTCGATCAGATTTGTGCGCAATGACAGATTAGCAACTAGTTCAGGACGATTAATATAGCCATTTGCAATACCTGACAGTAAATTCAAGTTTTCAATATAACGTCTCTTCTCCAGAGGAAGGAAGTGGTACCGTTTGCAGCGGTGCTCGTAGTAATCAGTACTGCTGAGCTCAAAAATCTAAATAACGCAAAAAATTTCTTTGGATGCCTTCAATACGATTTCCTTTCCTTTTTCTTCTTTAAAGAAAAGGACACTAGGTAAATATTAGTTAAGATAAATAGCGTATGTTAATGTATGTAGCTTTTCACTTTGCATTAAGAAATCGCCAGGAGGTAGACACGTGTTTGCTATGTGTTTCATTTTTTGCAGTTTGTGTCTTTAATAGAATATCAGAGTCAAAATTATTTGAAAGTTCGCCCACGCACTTATTACGTATCGAAAATGAAATTGACAGTAATGGCGACTTTCCAAATGCTATCTTATAATTCCATATCATTACCTAAGTCGTTGATAGCGAATATTTGAAATTGAAACAGCAACTCAGCTAAGAAGTAAACGATCAATGGCGACCGCGGAGCATGCTAATGGTTCCGTACACTTAAAATTCAGTTCTTGTACTAGATTGAATTTTTGATAGTATTGTTTTAAAAGAACAATGTAAATTATAAACTGCACTGACTGAATTTATATTAAATTATTTTATGAGACGAATAAACTATTTTTGTGGTTTGTTTGAATTGGCACGTAGTTAGGTTATGAATATAATGAATGGCTTTTAGTATCTAGGTTGGCACAGTTACCTACAATCTTTTGGACAAATGTACGAACGACAGCAGGTCAAGCTACCCGAAACTCAAATATTCCCCCAATCAACCTTAAGCCTTAATGCCTTAGTAATAAAATTGAAAATCTATTAAAGAAATTTGCCATATTATAGTAGCTTAACGTGCTGACGTCTGTACTCAATGACTACGACACTCAACGGGTATTTAATTATAACTACACATTAATAAAATGTCAAAGAAAAGTAAGAAAGAAATAAAGTAAATTATAGTCATCTTATCCAAACACCTAATCCAAATAATTCAAAAGCAAGTGCGTTGTAGTGAGTCGACTTCCTTGACAACTGGACAGACTTATAGACTAGAAAATAAGGTTTAATATTTATGCTACAAACTCACGGAATCCTAAAGAGGCCTGGAATGGTTGCATTTACAAATGGGAGTGTGAAAATATTATGGCAGTTATGATGCAGGGTATCCCTAGAAAATAAGGTTTAATATTTGTGCTCCAAACTCAGGGAACCCTAACAGGCTTGGAATAGTTCCATTAACAAATATGAGTGTGAAAATATTATGGCAGTTATGATACAGGGTATCGCCTACAACGTACTAGGGACTGACAGAACCGGTATGAGATGGGGAATCTAAGAAGCAGTTATAGGAATGTTGTGTCCAATTATGCGATATATGTGAATGTCTGTATATTGTATGTTGTTTGTTTTAATATGTAGGTTTTTATTAAAAACATTTAATGGACGGAGAATCAAAAAAAAAAATTGGTATAATAGTAAAAAAATCACAATAATAATTGAATGAACTTAAAAGGTTCTGTTCATATTCTATGAATTCGATAAGGTGCGGTATATTGATTTAAGAACAGTTTTTACTCATTATTCTGACTTGTTATAATGTATTATGAGCTTCTACCCATGACTTTGACCGCATGAAATATCCTGTTCCACCGACCCATCCCATCTTATGATCTCACTTCATTTTCGCATAGCATTCTTTTTATTTTTTTCTTTTTTTGCTCGGCTCTTAGGGGTTTTAGCGTACCTAATGTTAAATAGATTAGAATGAAATAGAATAGAATACTCTTTATTATGTACACCATATAGATTACAGAACATAAATATGAAGATTTTACAAAGAGTAACACAATTGGGCTGTATCCTAAAAAATAATTTAATGTCCATCAGATAGATTTATAAAAAATATTGAACATGTATTTTTTATTTTTTCTTTCATTCAAATACTTAGGAAGATATATTGATTTGAAATGTCGCATGACGTCACGCCGTGTTTTAACCCCCACTCCGTAACTTTAATACGCTATATTTCACTAGTTTTTGGTAATTTCGACAAAATAAAAAATACGGGTCTTAAATTTTTTTATTGTCTATAAGACGGACTAATTATTTTTTTGATTTTCATACCTAGGATACATCCCTATTGGGCGGTCTCATCGCTGACAGCGATCTTTTACAGACAACCTTTGGATAAAATACCAAGGGGAAGGAGAGATAAATAGTTTGGGTCGTCTGCGATGTATACTATTTAGATTATGCAATCATCATCATCAGCAACCTTTTATAGTCCCACTGCTGGGCACAGGTCGCCTCTCATACAGAGAAGGATTGAGCGTAATCACCACGCTTGCTCAATGCGGATTGGCGATTTCAGACTTATAAAGTCCAGGTTCCCTCAAGATGTTTTCCTTCACCTTCAGTCATTGGTGTCCAAGATATAGTTAGAAAGTACATATAACTTTAGAATAGTTACATTGGTACTTGCCTGACCTGGAATCAAACTCGCACACTCATACTTGAGAGGCTGGTGTCTTAACCACTAGGCAACCACGACTTGTAAAAAAAAAGTTAAAAAAAAATAAAAATAAAAATATTTCTGTGTTTGATAGGCAAATTCTTGAGGAAAGCTACTGGCTTAACTACTTTTATTTGGTAATAAATGTATATATTTATTTAAATTAGTAGGTATGATATACCTACTTTTTTTATAAATGTATATATTTATTTAAATTAGTAGGTATGATATACCTACTTTTTTTAAATAAATTAATACATTTATTACCAAATAAAAGTAGTTAAGCCAGTAGCTTTCCTCAAGAATTTGCCTATCTAACACAGAAATATTTCTTAAATGTAAATGGCAGTCTCAGAGATCATTACCTCCTACGTACAAATATACAAACGTTACCTTTTAATAGAATTTTATCACCCTTTATTTTGTCACATAAATCCCCAAAAATGAAATCTTTTAAATACGGGTTTCATTTCGATTCTTACGTTAAATAGATACAGTCGACACCACATCAAGCTAGAGTTTGGAAAATTTATATATATGATTTTCAATCTTATCGCTAAAGCAGTAAGGCTCAAGGTTGATTGGGAATATTTGGCAGATTCGGGTAGCTTGACTTGCTGTCTGTACTTAGTTTCAAAATTTTTATCATTCTTACATCAGGACAGTCACATCATTTTAACAGAGTTAACGAGACAAAAATAAATTGTATGACCTTTAAGGTCAAGAGCGCATAAAAACCATTTTGGTTAAAAATATTCCAGTTTCATTTGTAATCGTAAAAACTTGAAGAACCATAGTAACGATGTGTAATAAAAGATGCCATAGAAACATGATGGGAGTAAGCCGAGTGCATGAATACAAAAATAACATCTGAGCATTTTTATGAATGGTTTATTATTCATTTCTTAAGCGCATCAAAAGAATTATGACGGAGCAAGTGTCACATTAATGCTGAAAGAGTGTTTGCTTTACTTTTTATTGTTTTACGAATTCTGTTTCATTCTATAACTGTGCTTGTAGATATAAATACTTGATGAATAGTGTGGAGTTAACGAAAAGGTTTTCGAAGTAAAATATCCATATACTATATATATATATGTATAATATTATATCAGCATCTGATCGATCAGGGTAAGCAACGCTTGCCGCGGCTGATGAATGGTGGTGATCTTTACTAAACACAGTACTGCCCCACCGTGCTTCGGAAAGCACGTTAAGCCATTGGTCCAGGCGCCCTAGTCTGCTACTACAATAGTGTCAGAATGATCGATCAGTGATCTCATAATGATATGTAGGTACTGACAAATTTCGTAATCAACAAAATGGCGCCATTATGACTTTCCAGTGGACAATCACTGACACAACACTCCACATTAATAAAAGTACAATTTGAGTAGCAGTTTTTAGAAAATCATTTCTACTAACGGGCTTTATAATAATAGCAATACGGCAATGTCATTCCATCACCATTCCATTACGAGACGACTGATAGATAATATTGATCGATCATTATGCATTTAGCAGATTACGAACTTTTAGCATAATGACAATAGAATCATGTTGGATTGACAAATTTATAAAATAGCAGACTAGGGCCCCAGGCTGTCGTTTTTGGATCTTCGACGGTCGACTAATTGACGCCAGTGTGGCTACCATGAGTTTACATTACGAGACTCGATCGTCGATATCGATCGCGTTTGGCGCTCTCATTAGTTGAGAGTTCTTACAACCTTGAAGCGGGCCGATCGATGAGTCAAACGCGCTCGATATCGACGATCGAGTCTCGTAATGTAAACTCATGGTAGCTACACAGAAGTCCAAAAATCTTATTAAGAGTTATCGTATTACCCAGTCTCTGGATTGCGGACATCTGAAAGGCAGTCGCTCGCTTGTTATTCAGCTGTATCTAGTTTGACTGGAAGTGGACCAGAAAATATTAAAAAAAGTCGTAAACAAGTTGATTTTATCTCTAATTTAGATCCAAGTAATTATTAAGTAATAGGAGGCCAGGCAAGGCTAGTAATTATTAGGCCTATGCCCAGCATTGGACGTCTTTCAGCTGAAATGGTGATGATGATTACGGATTAGGTGACCAAAGATGGACAAGCAAATTTATCACATGATATTTTATGAAGTCTGGATTGGAAAAGGATTTGTGACACAAGCATAGGTATTTATAGCTAGTAAAGAGACAACTAAATATATAAAAAAGATAAAGAAATATAAAAAGAAAAACATCGAAATAAGCTACGTGACATCATATAAGAGAATCTATTAAAACTAAATCTGCATCAATTAGCATAAACAACCAATATCCAGTTGATGGCACTTCTTAACTAATACTAGTGACGCAAACATACACAATGGCAGTTGACATTTAGAATGATAGTATTGACGAATGATACCTCAATAGACGATAAAGACGTAGAAGGATCGTATTAACCGCAATTAGGTTCCAAATGGTATGTGTATGCGATGAAGAACGTTGGTGTCAGGTTGAATCGGCAGTGATATGAAATAGCAAAGCATTTCAGAATATCGAAAATTCTTAGATAACACAAGGCCAATTCTCGTTGGATTCAGGGGCGATAGACTCGGGGACATCTGTCGCCCCCCAAACATCAAGACCCGAGGTGGCGGCGCGAAGTGTTCCACGCGCGTCACTCTTAGACGTCACGGGGGGAGTCCTACACCTCACTCCCCTCCCTGACCCGAGGAGGCCCAGCACCAACCGGGGGTTGCGGAAGCAGTATTAGTTCTCGCAACCCCCGGTGTAGGTGTGAGATGGAACACCCGGGTGGTTTTTAGTCAGTAAGAGTCTGACAAACCCCGTCGCCCGCCCCAGGGCCGCGGGCATTCATGAGGATTTTCCACCCGGGCAGCTCGCCGCCCGGTAAATACCAGGCCCGAGTCGACGGCGCGTTGTGTTTCACGAGCGCCTCAAAGAGATGTCAGCACATCGTGAGGGGGCCCACGAAGACCGATGTCTCCTGGGTCAGGGTTGCGGCTTGGTAAAAAAACAAACCTTGGTCCTGGCGCACAGGCAAGTGAAGGAACACGGATGGGCTCTAGTCAGTAAAAGTATGACACGCCCTTCCGCTCTGCCCAAAGCTGGAGAGGAGATGTCATTTGATGATTTCTCATCCAAAAAAAGGCCAGTTCCCGTAAATAAAAACACAAACAAGATATTAAACGCATTCTCATCTCAGCGACAATCGAATCTTAAATTTAAAAAAAAAACGTGGAGAAATTCGGGATTTTTTGAGCTGTGATTGGAATGAGAGCGGTCCTAAAATTATGGGAACTGACCCTCAGATGGAAAAGCAAATGTTGTTTTAGTAACAGGATCTGTGATACCGTTTATAGATACAGAACCCTAGTTAGGAGATTTCTCATAAGCATATATCCTATTGATTCTGTATATGGTTTACGGAACCCTAATAAGGAGATTTCTCATAAGTTCAACCAAATAAAACATAAGATATTACCATTTTGAATTCTATAATTCTTAATACTTATGCTGTAGAATAAAGACGAACTATCCATACTAATATTATAAATGCGAAAGTAACTCTGTCTGTCTGTCTGTCTGTCTGTCTGTCTGTCTGTCGGTCTGTCTGTCTGTCTGTCTGTCTGTCTGTCTGTCTGTCTGTTACGCTTTCCCGCTTAAACCTCTCAACTGATTTTGATGAAATTTGGCACAGACAATCTTTAGATTCTGAGAAAAGACATAGGCTACTTTTTATCCCGAAAAAATTTGATGTTCCCGAGGGAAATCTAAAAAGCGCGATATAACCGAACTCCAAGCGGGCGAAGCCGCGGGCGGAAAGCTAGTATTACAATAAGATTAAACAAAAACTGGAGAGTTTGACATTGAGACATGCAATGTGGGCGCAGGTTATTCCAAGGTAAATATAATAAAAACTGGCAAATAACACAATTGGAGTAGGATGATGATTGTGTCATAGAACTTTTCTATACCTACTTTAAACAGTAGGTACAGACTGCACATCAAGCTACTATAATCTGTCAAATTCCTTTATTAAATTTTCAATTTTATCGGTAAAGCATTACGGCTCAAGTTTGATTAGGAATAATTGACAGTTTCGGGTAGCTTTATCTGGCTCGTTGTACTTATGTCAAACTAACAAACTGTCTCTCTTCTTGATTTCTCAGTACCAGCACATAGTATGGAAGTTGGAGGTATGAAACCCACGTGCCCTTTGAAAACACGTTAGGTACTGTTAAGCCGTTGGTCCTGCGTCCCTCTCCAGTCGTGTCGGATTTCCGCCACCACGTCGGACTATGAGAGTGAGTGTATATCTGTTATATACTTGGGTACTATAAATGACAGCGTCCGTGGCGTAGCGGTAGCGGACGCGGCCGCTGCGCAGCGTGGCGCGGGTTCGATCCCCGCACAGTGCAAGTATTTGTATGCATGAATATGAATATTTGCACTGGTCTGGTCGTGCCTCGGAAAGCACGTTAAGCCGTTGGTCCCGGTTGCCATACGAACATCTAGTGGCAGTCGTTACGGGTTGTTGGAGCCCTCAAAAGTCCAACAATTGGTCTAACTGCAATGCTTCGATGTCGCCTTCGGGTTGTGGAGGTCAGACGGCAGTCGCTTCACGGAAAATGTCGAAGTTTAGCCATATCAGCAGTTGGACTGGTAAAGCGGACTCCAGACTCCAAAGCTGACAAGGCTTCGGATGCGACTGGGATTAACGCTGGGACGATGATGATGACTTGTGTACTATAATATCTCCTGCATGGATGACCAGTCTTCTCTAAGACTGGCGGTCATGACTATGACTAAATTCGGTCTAAGTATAGAGCTATTATGTCTGAGGTAATGTAGTTTTTTATGCAACATTGTCACTCGACATAAACAAGTAAGCGAAGACTCTTCGAAATCGCAACCAAAAGTGTAAGGCAATGGGTTCTGATTGTTGTATATTTTGGGCTACCTTCTAAAGACAGGTTGGTGTGATTAAGCGATTGACTGCTGCACAGCGCCTTGCGGGTTCAATTTCCGCACTGAACAAATAATTGTATGACCTACAAGACGTGAACGTGTATATTTATTATATAAATTAAGTAAAATTGTAAATAGTACACTGTAGACTACCTACATTATTTCTCTCTCCTTCCCCTTACTATTCCATCCAAAGGTTGTCTGTAAAAGATCGCTCTTAGCGATAAGACCGCCCATTGTGTCACCCTTTGTAAAATTTTTATATTTATGTTTTTGTAATCTATATGGTGTACATAATAAAGAGTATTCTATTCTATTCTACAAGTAGCTGTAACAGGTCTGGCTGTATGTGTATGTGAATTTTGATATGTTTGTAAACAGACGCACAATACAGGAGAATTTCGCAATAGGGCAAAGCTGAAAAAAAAAACAAAAATAAAAAAAAAAAATGTTTAGGAGACAAATTTGAACATATTAAAATCAAAATCAGTGTTGCAACATTGTTAACTAGTTAATGATTAAATGTTTATGGCACTGCAAGAATAATACGAGGGTCCTAATAACTATTGTCGTGACTACCGTCCATACACATTAAAGTGACCCATTTCCTTCATTGAATAGCATAGCTTCCAATTTGTTTCAAGTGGTACAATCTGTGATAATGACAGACATATTCATATAACCTTAGTTCACCGATGATAGAATGGAATCTAGCCATTTAGCAAAGGACTACCCTAATAGGGAAGATTTCTAATACAAAAGCAATGGGTTCGATGAGTGTTTAGTACTCAGAATTGGTAGCAGTGGCAGTTGTCTATGCTAAACCTCCAGGGCAATTGCATAATACACTAGCGGTAGCAATGGGTTTCATTTTGACAGTTAAACTTATTTTTTTTTTTTTTTTTTTACAAATTATAAACCAGCGCTTGACCGCAATCCTGCCTGATGGTAAGCAGTGACGCAATCGTTGATGGTAAAGCGCACTAGTTTATTAAGAGCCTATTCACTCTAGCCTTGAAGACACTCAAATTGTAGTCCGACGGAAACACCGCCGCGGGCAAATTGTTCCAGTCCCTCGATGTACGCGGTGTAAAGGAGGAGGCGAAGCGCTTCGTCCGGATCGTAGTGGTGTTAACAACGTAAGGGTGGAAACCAGCCGTACGACGGGTCGTCCGCTGGTGGAATGGAGATGGGGGAATTAAATCATGCAATTCCCTCGCACACTCCCCGAAATGCATCCTATAGAACACCGAAAGGCTGGCTACTCTACGCCTGTGCTCTAGGCTTTGGAGACCAACTCGAGTTAGATCAGGGTCACCAATCAGCCTCTTCAACTAAATTCATTGCGTTATTTACATTGCTGAGCAGACATATTTTACGAATATATGGTTGCAATTGATTAGCAATATGCTTCAAATTGATTCTAATTGATAGTAATCGTGTGTTACGCAATTAGGGTTTAGGAAGTAAAAGACTTATTTAGGCTAATCTTGTGTTATCCTCATCCATTGTTACTCTTTAATTAAAACCCAAAAAATTGTGTAGCACCGACTACAAGTAGAAGATACCACAGTGTCTCAAGACTAAAGTCTTTGACCAGTGTGTGTTGCCAGTGATGACTTACGGAACTGAAACGTGGTCGCTCACAATGGGCCTCATACGAAGGCTCAGAGTCACACAAAGGGCAATGGAAAGAGCTATGCTAGGAGTTTCTCTGCGTGATCGAATCAGAAATGAGGAGATCCGCAGAAGAACCAAAGTCACTGACATAGCTCTGCGAGTCGCTAAACTTAAGTGGCAGTGGGCAGGGCACATTGCTCGTAGAACCGATGGCCGATGGGGCAGCAAGGTTCTGGAGTGGCGGCCACATACTGGAAGACGCAGCGTAGGGAGACCCCCAACAAGGTGGACCGATGACCTGGTGAAGGTTGCGGGAAGCCGATGGATGCGGGCAGCACAAGACCGGTCATCGTGGAAAGCCTTGGGGGAGGCCTTTGTCCAGCAGTGGACATCTATAGGCTGAGGAAGAAGAAGAAGAAGACTACAAGTAGCATTGATTAAGGCCAGGAAGGTTGAAGATCAATGGTGTGACAAGTTTGGGAGTTTTGATGTTTTCAAAATACCTTTCTCCTTGGCCGATCCGTTCAACTTCTTGAAATGTAATCATTAACCTAATGAAACACAAAATTCAAAACAAAACCGAATCCAGTCACAAAGGAAACTTCTAATCAGAACAGAATAACAAGAGTTTGTTGAACAAAACTCCTTTGTAACAATTCCATACAACAATTTTGAAGACGTGTCTTTAATCAAAACATGCTACTACGTATGTAGGATCGGACTGCATATTATACAGTAAGTACAGATTTGGCCACAGTGGATGACATGGATTTTTTTGCAATCGACGTGGGAGACTAAAGGAATTCAGATTGTGTCCAATATGTAAATATAGCGCTGATATACGCATTCTGTCAATAATATTATGATGAACTGTTTACGTTAAGTTTTAGAATTTAAATCAATCAAGGTGGAAAAGCCAGGATCTAAGATAATGTTGGTTATATTTAGGGGAATGAAAAGCGATATAAAACAATGGGAACGTAATTAATTACACGAGAAAGTAAACAGTGGTGGTCATAAGCAATATTTTGAGGCACAATGGCAACTTCATGATATTATGAACGCTTGCTTTTGTAACTGCGGGCAAAATACAACATTGATTCCTGGAACGATAACGAAGTATGAGCTACTGTAAAGGTGGACACGTTCAACCTTTATATAGCTGCATGGTTAAAAACAGAGAGAGACCTTTATTTAGTTAATTTATGGAGTTTGCACACATCCTCAACCTTCAGAAGGACAACGGTACTAGGCCAAACCGAAGAAACCAAACGTTCGTTAGTCAGAGTAGTCTATAAAATTTGCGTGTCAGTTAGTAATATGTTTGCGAATCACGAATAGCTTTGCACATATTGGTCATAGCATTGGCGCCCAATATTTGTCTTAGGTAAAGAAGGTCTTGAATGAATTCGCAAATATTATTAGAGTATAAGTACTACTTGGGAATGAAGGGGTCTTAGTCTCGAATTACCTAGAATCCATTCTCGAGATGAGGACCCCAGATCCCGATCTCCGATAGATCCCAAGGTAAGGCTGGAGCCGTAACAGGAAATTTGCTTGGCCACATCAAGAAAAAATGCGGTGAAACTTGGCTGCCGACAGTGTCATATTATAGCCAAGTGTCACCCTATTTTTCTTGACCACATTTTGTTTAATAAAGCTGTTCCTACGGAAATATTAATAGTATTTACAAGACTTGTTTTGCGAAAGATTAACGGCCTAGCAGTTTAGTATATACTGCGGAAACAAAATCATAGTCACTACCTAACTCCATCTATTTACAAAACAGTAACTAGTAACACGACATAAACATAACTGTAGATGAGGTTAGCTACAGAATACACAAGTTGATAAAAAAATCATACTTTTTAAAAAAAAAAATATGATTCCAAATTCCAAAAAGGAAAAGGTTTTGTGGTCAGCAAGAATGTTTATATGTTACCATTTTTCAAAAATTTCTAGGCCGATTTAAGTGATTACCATAAATTTTAAAACAATCGAATTGGTTTTTTTTCAATAACTAAATATAATTACAATTACCTATGTTGATGATATTTTGATTAAATCGGTATTCAATTTAGCAAAAAATATAGACATGAAACTTTAAAATGATTAATCGGCACTTACTCGACGCCTGAGGTTAAAAATTGTCGCCATAGACCTTGACTAAGGTGGTGTGACGACCTGATGACTTTTGCAGGGTCTATATTTCTAGAAACCACACCAGAGAGAGTTTCGAAGAAAGAAGGATTTTTTGTGTCCTCTGTCCAGCAGTGGGACCCAAAAAATAAACCTTCTAAAATCGAAATTGACAACACACTCTACTATTTATACATCACATCTGATAGGAATCATAGATCTACTAGCTAATCAAACTGCATCCTAATTTCGTAACACACTAATAAATTCCTAAGTTTTTTTAAGTGAATAGACTTAATAAACTAGTGCGCTTTACCATTTTTTTTTGCGTTAGGGTGTTGGGATTGCAGTTAAGCACTAGTTTTTATTATTAAAAAAAAAAAGAAAAAAAAAAGAAAATGTTGTTCAACATGGTAAAAGTCGCAATGAATGTTGTTGACTGTCAACTAACTGTCCAAATGAAACCCATTGCTGCTGATAGTGTGTTATGCAATTAGGGTACTGTTTATACTTAGTCAGATTCCCTTTAACTGTTAGACAAACTTAACCTAAATCATAGTGAACCCATAGTGTTGACAAACTCCATAACGTCTCGTCACCGTCAATTAGTGATGAAAGGACAAACTAAGACAACACTAACTGAGGAATCTTAGGAAAAACAATATTGCAATTACGTTAGGGTGTTGGTTTAAGAAAGTAGTCATAGTATTGCGTTGTACTGTGTTTTGTAAGATTAGTGTTCGATAAAGATTCTTTGAAGACTAAAAGATTATGAATAGGGCAAACAAAAGTAAATTATTGGTCGTAAAAAAAATATTGGTCTAAATATAAGTACTTACTTTAAAAAAAAAACAACACTAAAAGTTTTTAATTGCCAGATTGCGTAAGTCTTACGCAATTTTGAAAAATATACAATCAACCAATTCTTTGCACTTATTTCAAATAGTGAAAAGCTTGCTTCAATAAACAATCACGCGATCTACGTTCAGCTAACTCCTTTCATCGTATTCATTGGTACACAATGCATCTTTGCCGTCTCAGTTTTTTTATTCGCATCGAACCATTAACACTGCAGTTCCCCCTTTGTTTAGTAATCACGACCAATTGTTAGTAATAAAAGTGCAGCATCAACAATCACTCAATCAGCTGCGAAGGGGCACAAGTACCTATGCAATGTATGTCGACGCTTTTGTTTTAGCCGTTAGCGTGTTAGATTTCAGGAGGTTCAAGAATTGAGGACTTCTTAATAAGATCAAGAGGAACAAATTGAGGGGTCACATGAACTATATATAGGTACATGCAAACAAAAGAAACACGTGTCCCTTTGTTTGCATGTATATAAGTCTTTAAACATAGTTTAAAACTCAAGGCGATGAGTATTGAATTGTAGAATCGGCATGAAGTAGTACATATTAATCTCTGAAATAAGGAGTCTGCTACAACATTTAAAAATAAAAGACAGGCAGGCAGTAGCAAAAAATCAACAAAAGAAGCCGGCAGGGATTTCGCCCATCCTTAAATCAGGTGTGAACAAAAAATAAAAGAAATGATACGGGTAACTTGTACAATGCAAAAACATACGACAATCTTCATGTATTTGATAAAGCAAGAGGTAATAATAATAAAACAGAACAATTTCACGGTGATTCCACTAATCCCATGAGCAACCATGACCGGGACACCACAAAAGGTGTAAGGGAGACAGACATGAATTCATTCAAGCCGACAGACATTGTGAACACAAAACCAAAATCCAAAGAACCCTGAATACATACGTTATTAAAGACGAGAAATAAAACACAAAAGGTCAGAATAAAATGGGTGGTATAGGTCATGCGAAGGGGGAATGCTAACAAATCAACGTATACAATGGAAGCGCTATATTTTCGTAGGGTAGTCCAACACTGATGCGTCATAACTTTTAATTAAAATGGAACATTAATATGGGGCGACTGGCAAAATAGATCTAAGTGTGAATGAGAGAACATCAATAGACATTGACGTGTAATTGTAAGGAACGGCGAATGGGAAGATTGGACTATAATAAATTGTATGGGATGATATTGGAAATGTTGTCACGCGTGATTTTCAAAGGGGCCCCGCTGACACCCTCCTTTGTGTTGCCTCTGATAATGATGTAGATACATTATACAGTCATAAATTACTGGTACCTTATTAAAAAACAAACTACTTTGTTGAAAAAAAGAATGGACTAGAGATTTAAAAACAAAATCTATTTCTTCATTATGTTAGAAATTTTATATACATTTATCAAGCACTTACATTTCAACAATTTAATGTTATGATAACAATAAGGTTTATATTTTTCACCTACATCATCTGCATTGCGTTTCTGTAACCATCTTATGGTGAAAACTAAGATTAATTGAGCTGTTCTTCCAAATAATGCTAGTGATTGACACTTTTAGCTTTAAGCTCACATAGAACCGCAGTGGAATTACGTAACACATTACCAGTAACAATGGGTATAATTTAGACAGTTCAACAACATTCACTGCGTTATTTACGTCGTTGAGCAAACACATTTTCGAACAAAGGGAGCAATTGAATAGCAACAAGCTTCAAAATGATTCCATCTGATAATGATGGTCTGTTACGCAATTACACTATATATAAACGCCAAACGGCACCTCCGTTTGGCAAATATTCTCCTTAGAGTACTCTGATTATAACTAAAAGAAAGAACTACTACCTAAGAAAGAAAGATAACACTGGTTCCTTGACATAATACAGGAAACTCGAAACCATCATAAACCAAAGAAAATGAGCTCATTTCTAACATCCAATAACAGCTACTTAGAAAACACCATATATTTACACAATTATGTCTTTATAGCACTTGGTATCAGACGGGATACATATGCCCCATTTGAAATATCATTTAAGAACATAGAAGTACATATAGATGTCATAAAAAAGTGATTTAATTTACTATAAATATAATATAATAACTTTTATAATATAAATTAAAATTATATAAGTGAACGATAACTTTTTGTATAAGGATGATAAAATGGAGAAATTATAGTTTTATATGAAACACGATTTATTAGTTACGCTAGATAAAATATCTTAAACAGAGGTATGATCATAAGTATTAAGTACAAAAGAATCCTTATGGAAATATCATCACTCCCCTTGTCCTGATCAAGAATCAATTTATTTCGGGTAGACGAACCATGTCTCTGTTTAAAGTTTCTTTTTAGTTTCGGTAGTCACCCCCTTTCTAGCCATATAATCTTGTCCACAAACCAACCATAGTTGTTTTGGTCTTCCCATACTCTTATACATTCATACTCAAACATTTTCGTCATTTCTACGTACGTAATTATTACAATGGCGCCGATTCTGTTGTTCACAAACTAAACTATTAATTATTTTAAGTTAAGGCATCTTTTTCTTTCCATTTCTATAAGAACAGTAAAATGTCACTTTAGACCTATCAAATTAGTGCGCTCCTGACGTAAACGAATTTTTAGTCGCCATGTTTATAATCGCGTCTAAACTGTCTATGGAGTATCTTAATTTGACAGGATTAAATTAAAATGTTATCTTCTATCCTTTTCTTAACGAAATGGAAAGAAAAAGATGCACATAACTTAAAATTAGATTAGTTTGTGAACAACAGAATCGGCGCCATTGAGTCATTTAAACATTCATCTACATAATTATGTTTTATGTAATTGGGTACACAATCTTCCAATAAAATACGTATACACAATATTTTAAATGCACATTTCTTAAGTCCAATTTCCAAGCCTCAGTGAACAGCAGCTTCTATAAGTAACATCGAAACTTACAGCATCTTCGTTGGTTATCTATCGCATTCTATAGATGCTTCTAAGCAGTATATTGCTAGGGCCAACCATAAGAAACCCCTTTACAAGAAATAATTTCTGTAGTATTGTAAAGGTTAATGTTATTTTATGTCTTAAGATTTTATCGGTTTCGTCGATAAGATAGCTTCCATTATTAAAGAAAATGCATACGTTTTTTCGTCGCAAACCAATAGATTTTATGTTCCGTATCTTTTTGTCATGCACGATGGTAAAGTTTTATTACGACGTTTAATCAATCATGTATAAGTTGTTTATCAAATGTTGCTGATCAGTCTTAGTACTTAAGGCGTAGGTGTCAGAGCAATGGTAATGGCCCCAACTTACCAGTTGAAGGTCGTAGGTTTAAACTCAGACAGACGCTTAACTTTTTGTAATAATTTCACCATAAATGCTCTGAAAACTGTGAAGCAAAATTGGGACATGTCTTAGGATAAAAAAATCAAAGACAATTTCACCATAAATGCTCTGAACACTGTGAAACAAAATTGGGACATATCTTAGAATAAAAAAATCAAAGACATATGACATCTACTAACCTGCTCTGGGCCCTCGTGGTAGATTACGGCCTACTCCCTCCCATCGAGAGGAGGCATGTGTCCTAATAGTGGAAACATTATAGGCTTATGTTAAGGCTATTTGTTACAGTCTTGGGCCCACGACTGCTCTGCCGGGTACTTAAATCACTTGGTTCGCACACCAAATATGCGTAGAGCATATTCTATACTTGGTATGCGGACATACCAAATAACTTTCACAAAGACAACGACTAGATAAATAAACTAAGTCCCGTGTCCTTAAAGATTTCCAATAAATTGTAGGTCCTCAAAGATTTACATAGTACAATGCAAAGTGTGACTGTAAATATCACACATTTATGTAGTTTATACAGATTTACCTGAACGTGACTTGGTACTGTTTGGTTTACAATCAATTATTTTCTCTTGTCTAGCTTTATGTCTTCCACCAACCAGTGACAGTCTTAATCTAAAAGCAATCAGTCCTGTTGCGAATAGTTCGCTTGCGTTTCTCTTAATTAATACGAGATTCTTGTTTTTCGCACTTCAAGTATTGTTACTAGCTGTAAGTTAGCAAAGAACGATAGGAAAGGGTAAATCTAGGAAACTAGAATAACAATATTTATTTATGCCGTCAAGTAGACTGCAGGATTTCGTAGCATCGGCACTTACTAATTACTTCCTTTGGTGTAACTAGTATAGTATAATGGGAGTGATAACAAGCCACCATTAGCTAGTCCGTATGCCAACCCATAATATAAACAGTACCCTAGTTCCTGTTGGTTAAATCCTTGGCTTTACCGTTGCTACCGCAATTAGTCTTGGTTCAATATATCAGCTGGATAGTCTGAATAGTTACTGTCACTCCTATTCAATATTTCCAAGTTATAATGGCAATAACTAATGGTAATAGGTCAATTGATTGAAGGCGGGTCTTAACCTGAAAGCATTTAATAAGCAACTAGTATTTAATCCATACCATAATTTTAAATAATAATGTTTTGATCACGAATAATAATTTTCAAACAAGAGTATTGTGAAATTGTATGTAACCAAAACCCACACAGCCATTGTATATCTGCAGTTCTAAGAAATGTTAGGGTCTGATATCATGTGTCCTATTATAGTCCCTACAAGCACAACTCAACTAAAAATATAAAGTTATTTTATTTTTACGTTATTAAATCATGCATAAGAAGAGTTCTAAGTCCATGATTAATCTCTATATGATAGACCCAATCAGTTTGTCACATGTTTTGATTTGTCAACAAAGCAATTGCAATAATGTTTCGATATCAACACATTCACTTGCTTTACTTGAATCTATGGAGAACACAAAGTTCACGGTGTATCGAATTCTTTATTTTTATAGCGACCACAATAGGTCATGAAAGTAATAATATTTATAAAAAACAAAACGGTCGCACTTTAAAAGACATAAAATAAGACAACCAGGAAGCGGGTAGGACGTTAATAAAAAGAAATTGCCTTCACTCGACACTAAACAACTTTACGAGTAGAATGACGCCTTAGAACCAGCGGGATGCGGATGTTAGCTGGATTACAGCTATAGATATAAAAGCAGTTTTAATTTGACAACAGATTTCCTACTGCCTTAGGCACTGAGACGTCAACGTAGGTTGGGGTATTTGACGGTAAGGGTTTGATTTCTTGAAGACATAAACAAACGTTAAATGTGGTGGGTTCTACAATGATTGGTAACTTAATGTTATAGTTTATATAATATTAAAAAAATGTCCTGCGTACTTTACCACCTGCACGCTAAGGAACTGATGAAAGTTACTATAAAGTTAGTGATTAGCCACTAGTAGAATTCTGAGCCACTTACCTGGCTATCGAGACGTTATGAAGAACTGGATTTTTGGAGAGTTCACTTATCAACAGCCATATTTTGTAATTATGGTCAGTAAATAAAAGAAAGTAAAAGGTTGCCTGATCTGACCTGTTGTGATCACTCTTAGCGAAAAGAGCGAACATTGTGTCAACCTATGTAATATCTTTATATTTATGTTCTGTAATTTATATGGTGTACATATTATAGGGTTATTTAAGGCTATTTTTATTCTAAATAATGATAGATTCAAATGTATTCATCACATCATGCATTGCTAACCGATGTTAGCGATATTAAATCGCCTGTTTCGTATCCATAACATAAATGAAAGAGATCGTTGAACTAGTCAGCCTAAGGCCCACACAATATATCATCTTAAAAATGAATAATTATATTGATTTATGGAAGGACGCCATTTGTATGATATTAGTGGTATCCGGAAATATAAAAGTATAGAGTGAAAGTTTTTAAATTAGTTATTTTGTTTTTATAAAAATCTTTTATATTCATATACCTTTTCCGTACAACTTTTAGTGATTCGAGTACTCTTATTTTTTGTTCCTTAAGAAATCTATTGGCATTTTAACGTTAAATAATATAATCTGATTTATTTCTAGTTTACGTTCGTCATTGATATTTATTAGCCACCAATTTACGAACTGCATTTATACACTGAATTTTATAATATAAAGCTCAATTTGATGTCAGAGGTTCATTTCAAGTTGTGGCATCAATTCAGTTGTATATTTTTTTAAATTTTAATAATAATCTACAAATATTCTAACATAGTTGGCCAGCTTCAAATTCTCGCTAGAGCAATAAACTCGTTTGCAATTCTCTTATATTCGTGGGAGGATTATGAGCAATAATAAGACTCGAGCTAAAGGTCATAGTTTTAATTGGGTGTAGGCATTTTATGATTGAGAGAGGTAGTTTGCGAACACTCTCTGAAATATCACCTAAAGTGTATGAGTAATCATAATTGTTTATATCTTCACAAAGAGTAAGTAGAAATCCTAACCTTAGAGATTTTAACGATTACCTAAAAGGCGTAAAACTTCTACTTTGGTACTTTGCGAGCTGTTTGCAGTGTTATAGAACGAAAAATATTTACTGTTGCATAATCAATATTGCCAATGCGATGTACTAAAATCTTTCTTTATAATTTATAATATATAATATCGTCGTGTTCTGGCATAATGTCTGGTGAAGCCGTACGGAGGACGAGTCTGAGCAGTTGTGTTGCGATGTGGGGCGGGTACGATGCGCCAAATGTTGTTGTGTCGGGAGTTTGGTCTTAGAGGGTCTCCAGATCAATCTCACTCTGGCGCAGCATAGTTGGTCGTGTTGTTGTGTTTAACATTGCATCACCTCGCTCAACTGCCGTCTTCCTTCCTATTCACTAAGTTTTTTAAGTAAATAGGCTTAATAAATTAGCGAGCTTTACCATCAACGATCGCATCACTGCTTACCATCAAGCGGCATTGCGGTCAAGCACTAGTTTATAATTAGGTATAATAGACAAGTATAGACAGCCTCCGTGGCGTAGCGGTAGCGAACGCAGCCGTTGCGCAAGGAGGCGCGGGTTCAATCCCCGCACAGTGCAAATATTTGTATGCATGAATATGAATATTTGGACTGGTCTGGTCGTGCCTCGGAAAGCATGCTAAGCCGTTGGTCCCGGTTGCCATACGAACATCTAGTGGCAGTCGTTACGGGTTGGTTGGAGCCCTCAAAAGTCTAACAATTGGTTTAACTGCAATGCTTCGATGTTACCTTCGGGTTGTGGAGGTCAGACGGCAGTCGCTTCACGGAAAATATCGAAGTTTAGAAAAAATCAGCAGTTAGACTGGCAATGCGGACCCCAGACTCCAAAGCTGAAAAGCTACGGATGCGACTGGGATTAACGCTGAGATGATGACGATGATGAGGCAAGTATAGACACAGAATATTATACAGTCGCCAACAAGGAGCCCTAACTACATAATATTAGTTTAACATAGATTGATCAAAGTAATCAGATGTTTATCATCTAGCAAACTGTCAATTAAGAGTTACGGATTAACTTTACAAACTGGTTTCATAGGCGGTCTCTTTGCTAACCTGTTACTATATAACTAGTGTGTTTTACCTGTAACACACATAAAGGAGTGTTTGGTTTCGCAACGAACATACATTCGATTGGTTTCCTGGTGTTAAGATTTTTCGTTGTCTAATTACCTAATCAGGGATAGGGCAAGCATATGAATAGTTTTTTTTTTTTTTTTGATATGGCATCTCGTAGGTGGCTACTAGGAGACCGTAACTACTTAATCGGACTTTCCTGTGGATGCCTTAATTAAAACTAAAGCCTCCAGCCAGGGGCACTTAAAACTAAATTAAAATTAGGCGACTACACACTAAGGGCACCCCCTGTGGGGTACGAACCTCGGCTTAGGGCGTCGCTAGAGAGGACAGCAAGGGACGGCTGCATCGAATGTGAATGAATGGTTACATGATAAACAATAGGAGTACAAAATTGTCATATTATAAGTCCCTGAAACGCGAGAGCTTTGATTAGGACACTTGTATTGAAATGGGATGGTACTTTTCTAAGCCCGGTACTACACGGGGCCATATCCTCCTGTGGGTATCGTAAGAGGCCAGTACGGGAACTCTCACCAGGGAAGCGGGCGGCAGCCCTTCTCCTGTGGAATATCAAGCTACTGGGATCCCCAAACCACCTGCCAAGCGTGGGGATTATGGCAAACCCCCCTAATGTAATGAAAGCTTTGGGGGAGGCCTTTGTCTAGCAGTGGACCTCTATAGGCTGAAGAAGAAGAAGTATTGAAATTAAATTTGACTAGATAGGTTAAAGTCTTCAAGATGCAAAAAAATTAATTGTAGAAACTACCGGTATAAAACATAACAGAACTCAAAAGTTTTATTTCGGCCAATGAAACGTGGAACGGTGTATACAAAATAAAAAAATCCATCATGTCAATATTATTCCCTAGATGGTCATAATATCGGCTGCCGGTAGAAGTTACCACCCACCAAGTCTTGCCGCCTATCGATTCGTCATGTTCCGATGTCTAATGAAGCCGTACGGAAGACGGGTCTCAGCAGTTATGTTAAAAAATATATAAAGTCTTTATAAAAAAAGTTCTAAGTTATTTTTAAGTTCTAAAACTACTTGTTTTACATTAAACTATTTCCTTACTTTACTCCTGCTTATTATGGAGGGAAGTGGAAAAAATATCTTTTTTCTTACTCCTCCGCTATTCTTTTCTGATTAATTTCGTTGCGGGACCCAAGACAGTTGAAACGTTTCTCCGGGACTCGTCGGGCTTCATTGCTCGGCGTTTTTCTGGCGGTCTCCACTGTTGATTCTGGCTTTCAGGAGTTGCAGTGGGTTGGGAACAGTGTGGCGGGTTTTGTCCCATTAAAAAAAAAAAAAAACTATTTCCACTAGGTACTTAACTTGATTAACTATATGATTAAAACACTTAGGCGTCGCAGTACTATCATCCGGAAACGTGCCCAGAAGACTGGCAGCGATAAGCGATAACTATAAAAATGTTGCTACTATATTCGATCATGCCTACACAGTTCTATCACAAACATCTACATAAAATCCAGATTATTTTAAAGACACAAGCATAACATATAACAATTTTATTTTGATGTTTAATAAACAAAATTCGGTAACCTTCACTTCTTACAACCATAATAATTATAATCATTCAATTTCCATTCTGCATACAACGACAACAAGCATTTTATTAGCCTGCACCATAGAATATTAATAAAATTTAACAAAGCACCGTCATACGCCATGGTCATACATACATATTTTGTAGGAAATCTTAAGAATCGATCCGAGATCCATTACATAAAAGTTACTTAAGACGTTCAAAACTTTAAAAAGGCTATACAAGATGAGACAGCCGGCGAGATTTGGACTATACCGTCAAATATTAGAGATCAAACCCGTTTGTTAGTAGGAAGTTATTCTGAACCGACCGAAGCCAAAGCAGAGGAGGCCAACATCCACGATGATTGATGTGGATGTGGATGGACTTGATGAGACTAAAGGGAACAATTTAAGACATGCACGATGGTATTGTTTACCAGAGTGTTACTCCCAACAACTGCACATATCTACTCTACAATATACTCCGGTCAACTGCTCAGATACTTCTACATTTATTATGAGAGCTGCTACCGGCGCGGCATGCCTACAGATATTCATTCCAATCCGGATGCGTCTTCACTCTTCAGTCCAGATTCGTACGGCCGGTCTTCGTGTGTAGTTAGCATTACTATGCATAGCTTGCGGCCTTCCAGAAATTGAGAAAAATACATGTTTTCTTGTACGTGTTGAAGAATTAATCACATATGGCGACTTGGAATATAAATGGAGTATTTATATATTGATTAATGTGGGAGGCTATTCGCGTTTTATTGTTTTGTATTTTAATGTGGAGATGCAAAAGGCATAATGTAGCGCGTAACGGAAAACTTCACAACATACAGGACGATAAATTAAATTTCGTAATGCAGTAAGTACTCAAACTGAATAGAAATTGATTAATTAATTAACTCTGCCTGATTTGAAGCCTGCATTGCAATTAGATGTGCATCCCGACAAGTTGTCATTCCCGCTAACAAAATACATAAGTGAATGGCTAGTATTTACATCACAACAAAATATACACTTTATGTAGATAACGAGGAGACGAAAAAGATAATCCGCAAAATGTTCCCCCATGGAATTATGAAAAGGCTTGAGCATATCACTGATGTGCCTGATGCAAACAAGCAGCTTGCTCAAGAATAAATACAAAAATTTAAGCTATAATAAATATGTCAAAGATCTTCGAGCTTTCCTTGATCTCTTTACATATACCTCTTCATTCAACTGTCAAGTATTCTTTGCGTGAAAAGTAGTCAAAAATCTACCAGGAAATGCCACAAGGAATGCGATTCGTAGACATATTTACACTGAACATTGTTCCAACATAAGCGTGGGACGAAATGGTCCATAAAACGCCATCCAACGAGCCACTCCACGCGATATTACGATAACCAACTTAACTGTTCCGATGAAAAAATAATTTTCATTGAAACTTAGACCTTGTGATGAAGATGGTAGAGAATTATAGTTTGGAAAGTGTTGGTAGGTAATTTTGTGGAGATATCAGACAGATGGAACGAGGCTTATTGACAGATTGTCAAGCTCTGGAACTCGAAGAGATTAGAGGAAAGCATCTATTCCAATCGGAGGAGTAAATTGTGGAGATATTTCTAAGATTATGTGACGTAATAAAGTTTATATCGATCACAGATAACAATAACGTATACCACAAGTATTTGTGTTTCTAATAAACACCACAGCACAGATAAGTAATGGAATGTTCAGTTCCATATTTATTTCGTACACAAATACCTATGTAAGCTATTTTAATGTAGATGACAGGCCGCCTAAGTGGCGCTTAACTGAATGTTTTGTAAATAATACTTCCTCAATAACAGCGTTAATAACGCGTTTTACAAATTCCGATTTATATACCAAAAACCGCAGTATCCTTATTGCGATCCATGACGTCAGTTGTATTGAATGTTGTACTGAATTTGTATCTATTAACTGAATGGTACTTATAAACCTTTCAGGGACTTCAAATTTTACCCTGAACTGTTCAGGTACCTAATAATCAGCCTATAATCTCTAATGTTAGCACTCCTGGGACAAAAGCCTCCTTACGGTGAGTCAGTGGGGCGTAATCTAACACGCGGGCGCAGTGCGATTTGGTAAATGTCTTCGAAGTTTTTGACTAGAGGACAACCGGTTTGCT
Source organism: Sesamia nonagrioides (assembly GCA_017933935.1). Lineage (NCBI taxonomy): Eukaryota > Metazoa > Arthropoda > Insecta > Lepidoptera > Noctuidae > Sesamia > Sesamia nonagrioides. The sequence continues at coordinate 2,967,671 of JADWQK010001011.1, read as the reverse complement.
CACGATGTTTTTGACATCATTTTGAGAGCAGTGGTTATGAAATAATTTACACAAAGAAAAGCGCTCATTATAGGTGATGGAGTTTGAAGCTACGACCTACGACTACGTAAGTCGCAGCCATTATTATTACACTTATAATGTGTAAATATTTCAAGTTTCATAAAAAAATTAAGCATAACTACCAGATGTTTTATTCGTGCAACACTTTGTGTCTCCAAAAATGTGTTTGTTTTAAAACCACAATTTATTTTGGTTCCACCTTTCATGGTCTGATGCCTTCAAATATGACCTAAATAGCACCTTAATTGCGTAACAAATAACTACCCTCAATTTGAATCAGTACGAAGCATATTATTGCTAATCAATTGCTCCATATGGTTGAAAATGTGTTTGCACAAAAACGTAAACAAGGCAATGAATGTTGTTGAACTGTGAAAACTCATTGCTTCTGATAGTGTGTTACGCAATCTTTTATAACATGGGTGGTCTGATAAAAACTGTCCAACATTGTAAATATCTCATCACTTTAATATATAAATTAAGCAAAAATTCAACAAAACCAGATGTAAACACTTAAACATTGACCTAAAAAAACTCTTTTTCTTTTAAAAGCCCTTCACCACGATTGACATTGCCGAATCTGGTAGGAGTTAAAACGAAGTGGTACACCATCGGTACATTCGTTAACGATTCGATTCAATTACAAACTCATGTTACAAAACAAATCCAATTAACTGGATGACGTGGAGCGTGTTATAAGAGAAGAGCGTTTTAATAGAAAAGTCTGTATAAACCCACAGCTGATCATAGGCCAAGATATACTTAGAAAGTACATATAACTTTAGAAAAGTTACATTGGTACTTGGCTGACCTGGAATCGAACCCGCACACACATATTCAAGTATGTCTAGGGTGGTGTTTAACCATTAGGCCACTATCTTGAACACCAATGACTGATTAAAAGATGAAAGAAAACATCTTGAGGCAACCTGGACTATGAGCAAGCGTGCTGATTACGCTCTCAATCCTTCTCTGTATGGGAGGAGACCTGTGCCCAGCAGTGGGACGATAAAAAGGTTGATGATGATCATAAGCGTTCCTCTACATTTTCACAAATTTCAGTCATTTGTGAGCGAGTACTTAAGGAAGTTATTGCAGGATCTTTCTTCTTAAGAACTTAAACTGTATTGCATAAGGCATCTGTCTCATCGCCAGTGATTAACGAGAACCGAGTAGAGTTAGCGAGCGATGCGATTCCTCATTGGTATCTGTCAAATTAATAGATTTTCTAATTTATCGCCAAAACATTAAGGTTTTAGGTTGATCGGGAATGTTTGTACAGTTTCGAATAGCTTGATCTGCTGGCGTCTGTACATACCTAGCACAAGTCTCATAGCGTGTAACTTTATTCATATCTAACGGTGACATTAATTGGGTTTGTCGTCAAAAAATAACCAATTTGCTGCAAAAAGATCATAGTTGTATTTTGGATTAAAAACCATTGGAATTTCAGTTACGTTTAGGACAGCACATCAAACTACTGCAATCTGTCAGATTTCTTTAGTAGATTTTCAACTTTATCTCTAAAGAATTAAGGCTCAAGGTTAATTCAGAATATTGTGACAATTTCGGGTAGCTTGACCTGCTGCCGTCTGTAAAACGCATATCTTCTCTATCTTGCACCAGTCCATACGTAAGTTCAGATGGCGTTTCAATCTTCGGCGGCTAGATAGCGCTAATTGATCGTTTGAGACGCGCCGCTAATGTAATGCGCCCGCACATACTATGTGTACGAATGATGACCTGATGCAACTTAGATTTAAATGAGGGGAAGAAAGGTGATGTCGGTTATTTTGATTAGGTGTGAAAACCAGAATTGAGTAGACACAACTCATCACCATAATTTGTCTAGCCTATTTTGTGACTATGTTGGAGTCGGGAGGAGTTCTGGACTATAGATTTTCATCCAGTTCCAATTTAATGCATTGAGCAATGATCTGAGAGCTTTCCGCCTGGACACATGTTACTGTAGCCGACTTGGAAATCTACGAACCCGAGACAGCCGGTGCAAAGGGAATCTCTACAAATAGGGGTTCACGGATTGTTCAGATCTTAAGTGCGTAAATGGCACCTCCCCATGGATATAATCCACCTTCCATCCAGCGCCGCATGTCCTGTCACTAGTGCGCTTGATGACCTTACGACTGCATCAGTCAGCAGAGTTCGCGCAGTTAATGTTTAGGGCAATTTTTTTTAACTTTTTACCATCGAATACGTAATAAGAATTTCGGAAAAGCTTTAATAGGAAGTACAGTAAGAGCTAACTTTACAAATAACGTGCTGGAGCTCAGAAAGCTTCTGTCAATAAAATTACAATATTAGTAATTAGCAGTAAATAACATTAACTACACATAAATCTTCCGCCAGTTATTACCACACAAGCGTTTGTTATCTTTATCGACAAATCATAATTCATAACAATACTTAATAAGGACGTGACACATGACCTATACGATACAAAAATATCGATCGCGCGTAAAATGAACCACCGTTCAAGATTACTAACCTAATCGATAAGGACGTGCGTATCGATACGAATAACTACGGTATCGATATGGATTAACGCTTTAATATTGATTAAGATTTGATTATTAAATCTGGCATAAAAGCACGCGCTAGGTTTAATAATTCCAGCGTATTATTGTCCCACTGCAGGGCAAAGGCGTTCATAGTACTACGCCATCAGAGTATGAGAATGGCCTAATACAATTTTATGATAAAATGTTGAATTAAAATACAGATAATTCAAATGCAATACAAAACATGCAAATGAAAGGTCAAGTTCACGTGAAAGTAGAAATAAATAGAATCCACGAACATTAAAAAGCAATAAAACACAAGTGTGAGAAAACAAAGAGAAAGACGTTTATTCTGTTCATACAAGTAGACATTTACGATTTAAGGTAATACAATACATAAATTGCCTCGTTCGTCTAGCGGTCGTAAGCTCTACTACTTGACATGAAGTCCTGGTTGAATTCCCAAGTCGATCAAAGTGTTATTGGGGTTTTCTCTCTGAATTTTCCTTGTGACCAGTTTAAAGCAACACCCCATTAATATGGCCTAAAATATGTCTGGCAAAATGTGGAAGGGATAAATCTGTTCCACCCTTCGGGGAAACTAGACCTGATAAAGTGTTCAATACATTGACTTAATTATTACCACTATAGTTAACTATTATAACTAACATAGTTTAACGATATTGATTAAACTGAAAATTCATGCTACAATTACAAGGTCCTTGTTAGCGATTAATTAAAATCTATATTGAATTAGAATAAAGTATGTATGTCAAGAATAATAAAACAAAACTTTCCAACCACGTCGAAAACCGCTAAAATTTATTTGCCAAGGTATCAAATTTCTTATGAGAAAATAAACAAAGGACCAATATTTATACGAAAACTCATGAACAGATTTTATTTTTCGATCAATAAATCTGTTGCCGAGTTTCTTCACTTCGGATAAAAATAACAACAAACAAAACTTTTTATCAACTGCATTTTAATTAACAAATGATTAATAATGGGTTCAAAATCTCACTCTGTGTCTGAATCCAAGAGACTTCTTAATGGATTTATTGCTGACATCAAACTTATAGTTGACGAAAATAAAATATGAAAGGCTAATAAATCTTTAACCTCCAACAATTTGTACAGCACGCGTCCAAGAATATCTTATAATGAACAAAAACAGGATGATGCAAAGGATTGCCAGACGTCGCAGACATTTGTCAAGGAGTAAAGAGTTAAAATAAAATAAGTTTTTATAGTCCCGAGGTAAATGATACTCGTGATGTAAAGAAATAAATTGATGCGAAAAGGAAATGTTACGAAGGATTTGTCTTGTATGAATGATTTGCGGTTTTTGAATTAAAGTCAGAAAGGATGATTTGCTAAATATTGTTATAGCACAAACATCAAGAACAGAATGTAGTTAAGTAGGAAATCTTAAACACATCTACATATAGCCATACATCAATAGAACATTTCGATAACTTAATATTCTCTGATTCCCTTGAGTTAACTAAACTAATACAGACATATCACGTCTTGCTGAACTCCCTAGAGCGGCATACATTTAGGATTACTCCAACCTCGCCTACATTATGTCACGTTGTACCTCCACAACAAACACTTTCGCAAATCATTATTATTCAAAGTGACAAAGAAAAACAAACTAAATGACCAGACACATTTAAACGATGTAGAGTACCTAAATACACATCAAAGTGATACCGAAACGCATAGTGACAAACGGATTCAGGAAATAAATGTTATTGGAGATGACGATGGACGTTTTCCAAAAGTAGACACAAAAGACACTGTGACAAACAAAACCGTACTTGACAATGCAAGCTCCAAGTGCTAGCTGTCAAATGGAGACACTGTGTTCCATTTAAGTGGGTTTGAAGAGGTGTTTTTTTTTTTCGGGTAAATAAAACTACTCGTAAGCCCATATGGCAGCTATTTACGCATGGCATGTTAGGGGGACGATGGTACGTGACACGATATTAAAAAGAAGACTCACTATCTATTGAAGAATATTTAATAACAAAGGTATTACCGCCGAATAGTTTCCAATCACGTTGGCAATTTTAATACAAAAAGAGTATAGAGATGGTAATGCAAACGTGCGTCTGTTGCGATATTTATAATGAATATTTTTGTACAGACGACAGCAAGGTCAAACTACCTGAAAATGTTAAATATTCTCAAATACCTTGAACCTTAATGCGTTAGCCATAATGTTGAAAATCTAATAAATAAATTTGATAAAATGTAGTAGCTTAATGTACGGTCGCCTGTACGACGCTTTATGCATAAAGAGACCGCGTATATTATTTTGCGTGGTATTGCTTTTTATCATAAGTATTGGCGACAGACACTTGTGATGTTCCTTAAGAATAACATGACAAATATTTGTCATTCAGTTAAAGATCGTAATACTTTTTTACAAAAGGGTCGACTCTATATATAAACAAAATTCAATGAATGAAAGGAATTAGGTACTCAAACAACACAAAAAAGTTCGTACCGCCAAAACAGTCATTCACAATTAAAATCAAATCCTGGCTAAAAATAACGACATGTCACATCAGACATGTCGTTTTAGCTGCGCCGGCGCTGTGTCACACGTCACCGGTCAAGCGTGAACCGTTTCAAACGCACCCTTGTTTGTATTAACCCTTTTTGCCGTTACTAATACGATTTCTTGTTATCCTTTTGTGACTAAATTGGTTTCTAATATTACGCTTGAAGACATGAAATAAAATGAAGTGAGTTTAATTAGTATTTTTAGATTTCTTTATTGTCATTTGCTTATATTCGATTTTAATTTAACAGCCATTTCCTTTTGTGAAATGACTATATGACTATATAGGCGCAATTTGCACCTACCGCTTCACTTGATGTTGATGAAGTAATGGAAGTTGCTTTAAAATTTCAATTTATGGAACTGTAGTGTATACATAGATTTATTCTGTCGTCTCGAGTAGTGTACGACATGCGAAATCGCGCGGCTGGGAGCGCTCTCTACCGAACGCCGCAGGACACTTGCTGCGAGCCAAAATTGGTGGAGACGTGTGATATAGTCAGTGATTTTTACTCTGATGATGTTATAAGAGTCGCGAGAGCTTAGTGGTTAAAACACCAGCCTCTCAACTATGAGTCTGCGGGTTCGATTCCAGGTCAGGCAAGTACTTATTTAACTTTACTAAAGTTATATGTACTTTCTAAGTATATCTTGGACACCAATGACTGATTATAATGTGAAGGAAAACATCTTGAAGAAACCTGGATTTTAAGTCTGAAATCGCCAACACGCATTGAGCAAGCGTGGTGATTACGCTTAATCCTTCTCTGTATGAGAGAAGACTTGTGCCCAGCAGTAGGACGATAAAAAGGTTAATGATGACGATGATGAATGTTATAAGACGAATAGTGAACGCTATAGAAACTACACCCAAGCCGGTAGATTCCCTTGATAAACGTGTACGATACGAGATACGATGAGTAGGCACGGTAAACAGATTCTAGATTCAATCCTATTACGACTTCCCACGCCGCCCCGTTATATATTATCAGACCCACCCCATCATTCATAGCCGTCCATAACTTAAAGATTTATAAAACTAATAAGTTGATTGAGGAAATAAAGTTTCAACTAAAATGATTGGATGCCATTAATCATTGTGAAAACAAACTTGTAACTAACTTCATTAAATCCGACATTCTGATAGATATATTACAAACTCGATTGATTGTAGGCGTGAAGACTTGGCTAAAACATTCACTAACGCCTAACGGCAGCATAAATTTAATGCCTTGTGAAAATAAATATGAACTTCGATATGAAGCTAGATGATAAGCAATTTGAGGGATGTACTTTTTTCATTTTCCACTTATCTATACTAATATTTCAAGGAGTTTAAATTTGTTTGTTTGTATCTTGGGGTAATCTCCGGAAGTACCAGTCGGATTCGACAAAATCATTTTGCACTAGGTAGCTCAATTCTTGCAGAAGGTTATACGCCATTTAACATCACACTAGGTCTTAGTGTGATGTTAAATGGCGTATAACCTTCTGCAAGAATTGAGCTACCTAGTGCAAAATGATTTTGTCGAATCCGACTTAGGAGCCGAGCAAAAGGAGAGAAGGTCCGAAAAAAAATATACGAAGTAGTAGAGAGAGCTAGTAATCTTTCAACTTTCTAGTAACTTTTCATACTAAATTCACTGTCTATGGTGCCATAAAAAAGCTGGAAAAGACGGATAAGACCATCGCTCAGCAATGAGCATAAAGCATCAATTCATGTAAAACCTGCTTAGGTTATAGATTAATACAGTAGCTATAGTGTGTATGTATTGGTGTACATAATAAAAAGTATTCTTTTCTATTCTTACCCAGTTTAAGCAAAAGACAGAGGTGTCCTAAGCCAAAGCAATTGTAGCGAACTTTATGCCGTCAGGGCTCAGACAATAAGTCAAAATCACACGATCGCGGGCGGCGAAGCGCGAAGCCGCATAAGTATTATTTATTTATACCGGCTGCTACTTGGATAAGAAAACATACAGGCATAAGGTTGTGGAATACATGTTAGCGAAAAATATATTCCAAAGCCTGATGTGAAGATAGATAATGTCAATGAATACTTACTTAAAATTATTTGCAGCAGAAGAAGTGAAGAAATGTTACAATGCATATAATATTGCAAAAAAAGAAGTTGAATATAAAATCAAAGTAAAGGATGTTTATTCTCTAGAAAAACAATCTATTATCTCTATTGTTTCAGCCATTTGGGGATGAAACACTAGGGTCTTCGGGTCTGAGTACTTATCGAATCTTTCTGGAAATCATTAACCAGTTGGTTGACTCTTCACATAACCAGAGGGCTGGCGAGTTCTGGCACTTCTTCGATTGACAACATGCAGACGATTTTTTAATGTCCAATGAGCTCTTGGCTGTTAGCTATTACTAATAAATCTTTAGTTTATGTTAAGTACAAAATAGAAAAAATTATTAAGACACTGGATGAAGACCAAAGTAAAAGCAGTTGAGCGATTGGCAACAGTGCAATGTTAGACGAAGACTAAGAAAATGAACGATAATTTATGTAATAGCGTGCGGTGGACGATCAACATGTGGTAATTTATAATCTTTATTAAATATCAGGACTAATTATTTTAATTTTATTACCAACGATAAAATAACGCACTTATATGGACGGCTTACTGAGGTAGTATACAATTACCCTAAATAGAAAGCAATTATAAACAGCTATGTGTATTTTAGTCGTTGTTGGATCGCCTCTGAGAAATACAAATATTAATCGTCCAATCAGTCGTCAGTATTTAGCACCTATTCAAGAAAATTTCCAGTAATAATAACATCAATCAAAAACACTAACTAGCTTTGAAGAATTTTGTGAAACGTTCAAGCGAGAAATTAACTTGGTTAAGCGAGACGAGCAAATAATTAAAGGTTAAGGAAAACAGAGTACAAAACCTGCGCAAATTATTCTAAGAAATGAATATGGAATAAAAACAACAAATAAGGACATAAATTTCTACATCTACATAGAGATGTTTATGATATCAACCAATCATTCAATAAAAACTATTCTTACCACAATATCAGAACTTAAATTATTATACATTGATCAGATTCGACGATGACACATAAGAGATATGATGGAACAGGGTGTAAAGTTCACTGATCCGCCATTGAAAAGGGAGGATTCTCCGCACAGAGAGTTGTGTCTGGCGGGCATTTGCCCAACGGTTGATGTTGGGAAATTGTATAGCTATACTTAAGCTAGTTGCACGGTAAACTATGCATGAGAGTCAGTCAGTATGATGCGTTGTTCGCATGTGGCGTTTGAAGATTTCGCTACAACACATACATATGATTGATGATTTCACTCCAAATAAATTGGGATAAAGGGAACAAGAAGATTAACAGGACTTACAAACAATTGCAAAGACATGGTACACGGTTCCTCTCAAAACGAAGCTCCGTATATACTCAAGCTTATTTTCAAGTACCACCCAGACTACAAAACGTCATAAGAGAGTGTAAGGTAAATATAGAGTGGACATCGCTAAACTAAACATGGAATAATTTAGATGACGATGGGGATATCTTTAGATTTGTGGAGAAATAAGTTAACTAAGTTACTATGTTTTGTTAAGTCCAAGAACATGAATTTAGGGAGACTATTACACTGAAAGTTATGTTGGTGGATCCGTTATTACAAATTGTTTAAGTTTATATGATTGAGCTGTGTTGAGTGAAATTATTTGTGATGAAAATTTTAAGGGTTCCAGTAAACCCTACATTTCATTACAGTATCTCATTTTTAACCGACTTCAATAAAAACTTTTTTATAAAAAAACAACCGACTTCCAAAAACCACTACAAAGTGAAAAATAACTAATTTCGGAAGTGGGTGTCTTTGGTTTTGTATATTCATTTTTGACACCGACTTCCGAAATTAGTTATTTTTCACTTTGTAGTGGTTTTTGGAAGTCGGTTGTTTTTTTGTAAAAAAGTTTTTATTTTACACTTTTTAGTTGTTAAAAGTACTATGTATTCAGTTGCATCCGTTCAGACTAGAAGCTGACGCAAATATAGTAGTGAAACGACGTAATTTTGTTTACTTTAATTTTACCCGTAAGTATTCCCTCAACTGCCTATGGTCTTCATCATTAAATTTACTGCAGACCATTATTTTAACCTAATGGGTGCAAAGGTCTCATCAATATAAATGAATGAAGTCCAACCCCAAAGTAGCTACTGTAAACCGTTGAGGAGTTCCCGGAACTGGCCTTTGTCTCCATCATGAGAGCTTTTATGACAGTCACAACCCATCTAGTGTAAATCAATTCTCGAGCCCAACACGGTAAGCTGCTGCCTTGTCTGAGTCCATCTGATCATGTAGTGATCTACCTTCTCCAGAAAAGAATTGGAACAATCAAAATCGGTTCATAAACGACGAAGTTATGCGCGAACAAACGATAGGTCGAATTGAGTAACCTCCTCCTTTTTGAAGTCGGTTAAAAAGGAGGAGGTTACTCAATTCGACCGTATACATGCTTTTTTTTATGTTTGTTCGCGCATAACTTCGTTGTTTACGAACCGATTTTGATAATTCCTTTTCTGTTGGAAAGAAGACGTTCCCAAGGTGGTCCCATGATAAGGATATCGGGGTTTGATGCTGGAAGACCAGAGAAGACAAGGGGAACTTTCAAAAATTGCAGGGGCAACTAGTGCATTTCTTAGCATTTTCATTAAGTATTTTAAAGCACTACAATTTAATAAAGGTCTGGAGTAGATCTGATGATGGAGCCGGGAGACAATCGAAGGAACTCCTCAACAATTCACAGCAGCTACCTTGTGTTTGTGCTTGAATAATTTGTATTGACAAGAACCTTACACCTAGATGGGTGGTGCAGTCACCACCCATCCCCGCTCCCTAATGACAGTTCATTAGGGAGCTCATGATGATGACAAAGGTCAGTTCAGGGAACTCCTAAACGATTTACAGTAGCGACCTTGTATTTGGACTCAATTCATTTATATTGATGAGACCTTTGCACCCATTGGGTTAAAATAATGGTATGCAGTAAATTTGATGATAAAGTCTATAGGCAGTTGAGGGAATACTTATGGGTAAAAATTAAAGTAAACAAAATTACGTCGTTTCCCAACTATATTTGCGTCAGCTTCCAGTCTGACCGGATGCAACTGAATACATAGTACTTTTAACAACTAAAAAGTGTAAAATAAAAACTTTTTTTTTGTAAAAAGTTTTTATTACTATAATGGATTTCTTATCGTATGGAGGTAAGCAGTATTCATGTTTATCACAAGAAAATTTATAGGCAAAGCATATAAGTAGCTTTCCCTTTCCTGTATTTAAATTATAACGATGGTGTAAGAGAATCGATTGACATTATTCAATACAATAATTTCGGAAACGGTAGCGCCACAAGAGACAACATAATAGGTTTAGAATTACGTCACCGCGATGCTATAAAACGGACATACAACGATAAATTTAGACATGATGAGGACATAGGATCTATGACCTGACTGGGCCACGCGAATAGATGCTATTTACTGATTACGCAAATGGGCGATTTAATTCAGGAATAGAAACTATTTCCATCTTTTCTTCGGGTTATTTAAAGAGTTGTTGACACCGCTATGATCCGGACGAAGCGTTCCGCCTCGTCTTTTATTATACCACGTATACCAAAGGACTAGAACAGTTTACCTGAGGCCATATTCCCGTCTGATTACAATTAAAGAGTCTTCAAGACTAGAGTGAATAGAGGCTTTATCCATTTTTTGCAAGAATAACTTCGTGAGTTAAGATGAATCGGCGCTAAAATATGGGAATCTCCGAGTAAAATCTCCCAAGTTGTTCTCAATTCATGCAGAATAGTGAAGTCCATTTGTTTTAAATTAGGCCATTCCAGCTAGGTCCCACCCCAGATACAAATGTTGTTAGACCAGCTGTGCTGAAGCACAGTCTCTATTTGACAAGTAATTTTGGAAACTAATTGATACGTCGATTCTCAAGTGGGTGTAATTAGATAAACGTTGAGGTCAAACGAATTATACAAAGTGCAGGCATGCTTATTGGCCTAGTGACAATAATAGTGCATTGAAGTCAGCGTTTTGAGAGCTGCGATGCACAGCTCTCACCAACCGTTTGGTTGATAAATGTATCAACTCTGTGAATTTTGAGCACGTGGAAAATCAAGTCTGTGAATATGCATTCATTAGAATAGTTAATGTTCATCGGAGTTCCTAGAAATTAATGAATGCAGCTGGACTTTTAATTTTCTTAATAATTGAATAGATTAAGGAATTTATAGGAGGTCTGAAAGCGACATCGGTGATTAAAAAATTGTATGGAAATCGGATGTCATGGTACAGGCACGTGATTGGAAGGAACAAGGAAAATATGTATTGTGAGAAAAGTTATCGACATGTATGTCAATATCATTGTAGAGAAGGATGGTTATAAGAGTATAGGAAGATGAAAGTGTGAAGGATGATATGGCTGAGAAGAGAGATGTATAATAGAGAAGTATAGAAGAACAAGACATGTAGCACCGACCATAAACTAATTGGGTTATGGGCAGGACTGATGACGATGGTGATGAACTTGAGAGTAGAGCACGGAACAAAAGGATATATTGGGAAACTAGTATACCTACCTACACTCGTGAACTTAGTGAAACTAGTACCTACATAGTTAGAAAAAATAATAATATATCTATATATAATGAATGCTATCTGAACAAGGAGAATGTGGAGTAATCAAAATCTAACAGTAAAGTAAGTCATAATATGGTGAAGAGTATGGAGAGCAGGAAATAAATGCAATATAACACCAATCGGAAGATAACACCCATAACCAAATTATATATGGCAATCCTAACATTAACACTTTTAACTGCTTAAAGTGAACAGTTTACCAAGCAATAGAGTTCCATTCAGTTTGAATAGCTCGCTGTTACGGGCATTCCGTACGGGCATTCATGTTGGTTTATAGCTTAAATAGTAGCAATTTGCTAGTCCGCTGCTTACGATCACTGTAATGAGCTGTTTCCTCAATTGACTTGCAACTTGTGTGGGATTTGTGCTAATATTTGTACTGAGTTGGTTATATTATCTTGTTTCAAACTTTCACTTTGTTTATATGCATTGAAATCGTTGTGTTACGGTTGGGGTACAGGGATTATAGGATTAAATACACAGAAGGTGTACGTGAAATCAATGATGTTTAAAAGATTAGTTGACGTTAAAACCCACTTCAGGCATCAGTAATTAATAATAATAAAAAAATCAGAACTGACTAATTTCAATGAAAACTTTAGCTGATTACTAAATTTATAAAGCGATGCAAATACATATGCCTGTGATTTCAGTCATAGTGAAGTTTGGTTCTGAAGACAAAAGAAAAAAGTATATCATCATCATCATCCCAGCGTTAATCCTAGTCGCACGTCGCATGGAGTCTGGGGTCCGCTTTACCAGTCCAACTGCTGAAATGGCTAAACTTCGACATTTTCCGTGAAGCTACTGCCGTCTGACCTCCACAACCCGAAGGCGACATCGAAGCATTGCAGTTAGACCAATTGTTGGATTTTTGAGGGCTCCAACAACCCGTAACGACTACCACTAGATGTTCGTATGGCAACCGGGACCAACGGCTTAACGTGCTTTCCGAGGCACGACCAGACCAGTGCCAATATTCATATTCATGCATTTGTATGCATGAATATGAATATTTGCGGGTTATTTTTGCGGGTTCGATCCCCGCACAGTGCAAGTATTTGTATATTTGCACTGTGCGGGGATCGAACCCGCGCCACCTTGCGCAGCGGCCGCGTCCGCTACCGCTACGCCACGGAGGCTGTCAAAGAAAAGAAATAAGTATGTATATTTGAGTAATTAGTTATTAATACAGCACAGAGCATAGAGTTAGTTGTATGACCACACCGTAACGAAAACAAATTAAAGTGTTTCATTAATTATGAAAGAAAACCATAAAAAGCTAAACATAATATTTCCCTCATTCCAAAAATAACCAACAAAGAAATAAAAACAACTTCACGATGATTATGAAAAATAGCCGTATCTCTATTAAGAGCACGTGTTTCTAAGATATAGAGGGCAACTAATAACGATGTTACGGTTTTTGACCACAACCATTAAATAAACCGTCACCGCTGCGCAGACGCCGTAAATATCCTTTAGATGTTTAACGACCATTTGTAATTATTTTACGAGCGGATATAAATATCTTTGTTAGTGGCGGCCTCATAGTGAAACTTGTGAAAAGCGTTGTGTTTCCAGAGTGTTTCGGAACTGAAGACGAGCTTGCAAAATTTACGCATATAAGGCTGGCCTTCCAGGGTCAACGGCGCGATGTGTTTCATGCGCGCTTCAAAGAGACCGAAACCTAGACCAGGACTGCGGGTTGGTTGAATGAGAAACCGTGGCCCAGGCGCACATGCAATTGATTTCTTCATCATCAATCTTTTTACTGTCTCACTGTTGGGCACAGGGCTCCTCTCACACAGAGAAATATTGTGCGTAATCACCACGCTTGCTCAATGCGGGTTGGCGATTTCAGACTTAAAGTCCAGGTTTCCTCAAGATGTTTTCCTTTACCTTATAATCAGTCATTGATGTCCAAGATATGCTTAAAAAGTATACAACGTGTTTCAGAAAGTTAAAACAATACTTTCAGATATTGAAGTATACCTTAGAAACTTCAACTTGACCTAGTCATAAATTTGAAATACTAAGATTTTTTTTCCTACAAAATAAATAAAAATATTTATTAAACATTTTGTCGACAACCCTAAACCTACGCTACAGCTGAAGCCGACTGCTAAATACCTACCGGCATACATTACCTACTGGTTCGCGTCAATAAAGATACTTACGTAAATATGTACCTAGGTACTTACTTAGTTGTCCTTAAAAATCGACTCAGTTTTATAGTCTTTAAAATTGAATTTTTAAGTTATTTCTTAGGGTCATCACTGCGACGTTTTCGCACTAAACTTCAAAGCAAAATAATTAAAAAACCCATGCACTTAGGTACCTCACACCGGTGCCATGGGTATGCAATATACATATATTTTATATACTGAAAGTATTATTTCATATTTCTGAAACAGATTGTATATAACGTGGAAAAAGTTACATTGGTACTTGCCTGACCTGGAATCGAACCCTCTTACTTAAGAAGTTGTGTTTTAACCACTAGGCCACCACGACTTGCCATTTTTTGACATTGATTTCATATCTACACCAAAAAAGAAAGAAGGCTGTGGCCTTAGGCGAGATGGTGGCGCAAATGAAACATATTCATCTACAAATAAACGTAGGAAAATGGGTTCATGATTTTTATAAAAGTCAGGCTCAGTTTACTTACCAAGTTTCGCCACAGCTTTAAATTTCTAGGCATAAAATCTAGCAACCAAGAACCTGTGTTTGTGTTTACTCACCTTAGAAAATACAAGCTTCAATGTGATTTACGGACCTCAACGATTCCTACAATTTACTTTTACAGGTCGTTATTATTAAAATTACGACGCGTGTGTCTTTGCCAATAATGAAGGCAAAACCTCATAGCTTTGAATAGAATTATAAATCTATACATATATGTAAACGACAAGATTGGCGACTAAAAATGCTACCATTTTTACGCAAAACGATTGGTTGTTGTTTAAAGGAACCGAGCATAAGACTCGGCTGTCACTCACGTTAAACTTTAAATATTTCTGTTTTCTAGCACTTCGCTGTAAACATGAATAACTGACAGAACAATCGCTTGAAGAATACGTAATTTAAAGAAAGTATGACTTTAAGTATACATATTTCTTGGAAGCTTGTCTTTTGCAACCTTCGTGACGAGACCATTACTTTCTATCCAAATAACAGGATTACTACTCTAAAAGTGGGAAATGGGCAAAATCCTGATGCAGATGCTGATTTAATGACGTTACACAATACTCCAATTCGGTCAAAGCTTCATTTGTAGACGCCAAAGTAAAAATGTTTACGAAATACCTTAGTTCTTAAGAGCAGTCATAATAATAAAAGAAAAAAATAACAGACCTAGAAACAGCTGTTGAAACACTTCCTTTGCTTTTAAAAACAATGGAAAACTCCACGTCGTTTAAGTGAGGCCATGAAAAATATAATCAATCAGCTGCTATCATGGCATCATTAAATACCTACTAAAATGAGAAAGAATAAAGATTAGAGATTTTGTACCTCGTAGTTTGTAGTTATTCTAACCAGCTTCATACAAGTTGAACTAGATTTATATCTTGATCCAAAGATAAAGCTAAAAAGAGTACATTTAAATTTGAGCCTGTTGCATAGCCTGTGCATTTGATGTACGGTTACCAAAAGAGAAGGCTTTAAAATCTAAAGCTAAATTGCAATAGACTGAACAACTTAGACAATGCGCAAAGGAGAGGAAAAAGATCAAAAGCAGAATGCTATACGCACATGTACAGACTAAATCACTAGAACTCTAGGTAACCATATAATGCTGCTATCTCTAAGTAAAAATTAAATACATCCTATAAGTCTTTAGAAACATACGTGGATGTTAGCACGTTCGACCCAGTTACACGTGTTATAATCGCAGAAAACAATGAAAACATAACATTTCTCTTGTTGCGAGTGTTCAGTGTTATAACTTGCGCGTGACGTTTACTCGAATTAGCTTTGATAAGTGAGAATTTGATAACGGATAGGAACTGGTAAGAGTAGTGAGGTGAGGTCTAGCTAGCTAAAAACAGTGGCCCTGGCTGTCGCACAGGCAAGTGAAGAAACACGGGTAGGTTTTAGTCAGTAAAAGTCTGACACGACCTTCCGCTCCGCCCAGAGCGGGAGAGATCATTTAATGATTTGCCATCCCTTACAAAAAAAAACGTAAACGTCTTAAATGTGTATTTTAACCAAGAAAAGATTAAGTTGGTACGACAATGACATACAAAATCCATCAAGGATAGACAGTGTGATGCAAGAAAATACATAATATTCCGCAATTTTGAATAGAATTGTACGCAATTGTGAACAGCAGAGGCTAAAAACCAAAAGGGAAATCAGGATCAAAGAAACGGGAAATTAAAGAGAGAATAAGCGTTAAAATTAGAAATTCACTTAAGCTTTTTACGAATACAATTGATTTACGATGTACACATACTAACATTTATGATAATGTTTAAAACGTACACATTACACGTTAATATTTGTAAAACCGGATGGTGTTCACACTTAAAAGTTATTTTAACCAGCAAAATAAGTTTTCATCTTGTCTCATTTGAATTTTAGTATGTAAATCTATGATTTTCTGTTCAGTTTTCAAGGGACAAAGGACTTGACAAAGTCCATCACTAGCTAATTCTCAATCTGGTTTGGTGGCCTACTAACGCCTTGTTTGCATTCACAAAGCCCAGAACGTGCCAAGTCTAGAAGAATTAATTCACTGGCCTCTATTGGCTCCAATAGAATTATAGAAGGAAACACTACTTCCTCGAAACTTGTCAAGTCGTAAAACAATAAAAAATTACTTACATCAAAGAAATGTGGCCTCAATCTTCCTATAGTGTACTTGGCGACATCTGTGGTAAGCTGCTGGCAGGCGCAGCCGAAGAGAAACACGCCGATTACTTGATAGGCTTCCCAGACCCAGGCAGGTATCTCCCGGCCTAGGACCTTTCGGGAGCGTCCGCCGACGTAGTCGCGTAGTCTTATCCATTCCGTGAAAGACATCTGGAGAAAAAGAAACAACATGTATTTGTTTAAATATAGAATCAAATGGAATACAATACTCTTTATTATGTACATCTTATAGATTACAGAACAAAAATATAAAGATTTTACAGAAGGTGATACAATGGGCGGTCTGAGAATCAAAGGTCTCGTTAACAATTAATGTCATTAAAGACATGAAAAAGGATTCTAGCAGTTGCTATTAAATCGTGATGAAATTGGAATGCTGTGTTTGACTCCAGAAATAGGTTAATTAATAGATGACAACGGCCAGAACTTTTTTCTGAAATAGCAGAAGACGTAAAAAATATACGACCAAGATAAAATTCCCCTAAAACATGCATTTCCATGGGCCAATAAATTGACTCTGACATCTGTAACTTTTTAAGATGTCGACATAATTAATTCCATCTTAGAAGGAATAATTTAAGTCGACATCTTAAACAGTTCAATCAGGCTTATAATAAACTACTGCGCTTTACCATCAACGATTGCATCACTGCTTCTCATCAGGCGATATGGCAGCCAAGCACGTTTGAAACGTTAAAAAAAAAAAACAAAAGTCATGATAAAAAAAAACATTGATAAGCATTTTACTCAATATTATCAAACAGAAACATTGAAATGTTAATAAATTGTTGATGATGACACATCGACAGATGACTACCAATATACGCGTATACCAATATTGTCAATAAGCCAACATCGTTAATTAATAATTACAAAGTAATCACTAGCAGGCGGTTTGCATGTAAATGAGGCAAAGGCGTTGAAGCGTGACTTAGCTAAGCTATTGGACAGAACGGTTGTTACTTCTTATGTGAAACTATATTCATGCCAGAAAAACAGAATACAAATATGCAAAGAGCATATGTCATATTATCTTATACAACGTGTAACATAAAGACAATATACATAACAAAGGCATGGCATCTTTACATGATATCAAACGATATTGGAAGGGTTTTTTAATCCTATCTCTTTATGTTAGGAAGTTGTGAGGAAAAACACCGCCTGTGATAGGCTACTATCATACTAGTCGCACAGAGATATTGAAGACATTTATCGGATTTTGGCAAGTAACGTGACGGGTAACAAGTAGTTATTAACGTATGTAGTGTGCTGCCACGTTTGTTATGATTTGATTTTAAGAAACACGAAACCGAAAATTTGGTACCAATTTTTTGAGTATTTTATTTTGAGTTGAAACCCTTCCGATATCGTTTGATATCATCTAAAGATGCCATGCCCTTGGTATGCATATACCCTTTTTGTTACACGTTGTATATCCCCATTTAAGGGGAATACACTGAGGTAGCCCAAACTTTTTTCAACTTACATACATTGACTTACGTGGCTTTACAAGAGTATAATCATATTATAATCAGCCTTTAATGCTCCTACTCTTGGGACACAGGCCTCCTCTCGGTGAGAGGGACTAGGCCGTAATATACCACGCGGGCCCAGAGCTGTTTGGTAGGTGTCACATGTCTTCGTAGTTTTGGTTCTAGGGTATGCAGGTTCCTCACAATGTTTTCCTTCAACGTTTTGAGTGCAGTGGTGATGAAATAATTTAAACAAAGTGAAATTGCTCATGGAGATCAAATCTACGACCTTGTAAGTCGCGGCTTATACCAATCATAAGAATCAGCAATACATTTTTTAAATTAAGAATTGGCATCAAATTTCATTATATTATCAAAGTAGTTACTGATTGGCAATTTCTTCTATTAAAGGACAATTTGAACTTAGAGAGACATTGCTACGACCGTGAATCATATTCATATCAATATACAATCTGATAAAAATCGAGTCTGGTAGAAATTATTATTAGAAGGAAAAAACGTGTATTTGCAGTAAATATGACGTAAAACTTTACAAAAAACACAAAAAATAAGAAATAATTGAAGGAATATGCGTCACATTCACGCAGGCGTCTTGAGGTTGAACAAAATTGAAATAGGCATATTTCATAAAATTCTGGCTTAACAAACACACTGCGATTATAAATGTCCTTAAATATAAACAAATTTTAAAAAGTAATCTGGTACTTGCAAATTAAACAAAAACGAAAGAAAATTTGAATTTCGCGGGCCACCTTGACGCTTCCGCCTTAATGCTTTGGGCAGTCAAAATAAGTATGACGATAAACTTCCCTTTTTAATAAAAATAAAGTGTTCGTGATCGCGACACCGACATCCTGTTCCTTTGCAAAATTTATGGTTTTGTCCGGTGACGTTTAACTGTTTAGGACAGGGACAGTTTTGATTATCCCCACTCTCACTGTCTATCTCCATTAAGTTCATCATGAATTTTTGTCTGTCAAGTTCATCTTTATAATAATAAAACCTCAGGAAGCTTGTGTTAAGCAACTAAATGAAGGTCTTGATTTAGAAAGCGAAAACTTCTGGACACGGCACGCATTGTCAGGATGTTTCTCTGGAGCCTTGAACACCGGTAACTTGGACTCTGTTTCCAATATCGGTAGATACTATTTATCGGTTTTTAATTTTTATATACTAACGTTGTATAAAATATAATTTATATGTACATATATTAAAATATACACACATAAATTTCCTTGATCCGTATACGTTAGCATAATATAGTCAAATTCAAAACTAATTTCCGAAATATATGCTATAACTTAGAACCGCATACCCTTGTCTTCTCATCGAAAAAGAACTCATAAATAATCAAACAAGGTCTTGGCATCTCCCCAAATTTAATTTGGAGCATTTCTTTCGTAATTAGGTAGGTATCACATATTGTATCTTCTGCAACTGGCCTTGTGCCTGATACGGTACAGGGTCGGGTCGCACGCGCATGGAATATCATACCATATATGAATTGTCGATGACTTATCTGCCTCGTTACCATATTGATTTCAGAGCTGCAGAAAATCTAGTCTCTGTTAGGTGGTCGATAGGTAGTATATCTGCATTCCTTATATTTAAGGGTCTATTTATGTTATTGGAGATATTCGTTGGGCCATTTTTAGTCACGAAAGCTATGACTTTCGTCATCGAAACTCATGTTTCATGTTCTGATGAATACAGTTCGCTATATCAGTATTTGAAGAGCTTGTGTGTAAAGTCTCCATTAAATAAAGATACAACACTTAGAGCTAGTTTAAGAACTATGCATTGCATTTGTTTCTTACATTATTGAAGCCCCGAAGACTATAATATTCTGGCAATTTCCATACATCAATAAGCTGTATTCTTTATTCTTAAAATTGTGTATGGATTGTACATTCAAATTCTAGAATTCGAATATTTTCGTTTTCCCGAATCTCGTCATCATCGTCCTTTGAAGTATACTTTTAGACATTAATCTGTGCCCGTTTAGGCACAAGAATCTCTACAATCATGACACCCCATAACCTTAATTTCATAAGCCTATTTAGTTTTTTAAAACTTTGCTGCACACTAGGAATTTCTCCTGTATCGTGAGTCCATTTACAAACATACAAAGTCACATATATAAACCAGATCCGATACAACTAATTGTAGGTCATAGAAATATTTGTTCCTTGCGGGAATCGAACCCTGCGACACGTAGCGCAGCAGTCGATTGCTCAGCCACTGCACCAATCGTGTCGTCAGCTACATTATATTTCGCAGTAAATATCCGCAACTCTAATAGGGTCACTACCCACATGATATCCCGTTACTGGGTTTCATGACAATTTTGCATACGTTATCATCGAACCCGGGAACTTGATAACGAAAACGGTACTAGATTCGCTGCAATTCTATAATTACACATGTGAGATGTGTGCCATTGTTAAACCTAGGAATAATAACGAAAACATATTGTATTGAGAGCACTGTTATATTGAAGGTTTTTTTCTATCTTTATTAGTTTTATCTATCGACACGCAAATACTGCTTAGGATTGTGCTAATATAAAATTACATGTAGATATTCAAGAGACAATTGTAAATGTTTACTTTGTCATTATCTCAAATTGGGTCAAGATTTACTCATATAAGCAGGTAGATCTTCTATTGTCACTATAAATTATCATATTATCCAGTAGTGAAGAAGAATCAAACTTACTAAAGATCAATTTATCACACCTAAGTAGCTTTTTAGCTTTAGTATCTTTAGCATTTTAATTTCAATATATTTTAGTAAAAACAAATAAGACAAAAACTGTCCTCCATAGATCCTATTTTCGATATCTTCGATTGCGTAAGTACCCAGCGGGGTGGCAGTTTTGAGATCCAATTCTCCACATATGAATAAATATATATCTTCTCTTAAAACCTTTGGTTCCAGAAACCTGGAATGTAAGGAATTCGTCGTTCATCTTTCTACTAATGGGATAACCTAATCATCAACAATTTAGGCCGTAGGCCACATGCTTATTTATTTATTTTCTGTCCAAGAAACTAACAGCGATGTAGTCTTGGCTCATGTAGGTACTAGAAGTCCTTGCATCAAAAGAGCCAAAATCATTATGACTGCAATATATCGTATACACAACCGGTTACTAAAAGGAATTCATAACTAGGACAACTCAATCAACGAATCTCCACCAGCCCTTGAGTACTAAGAAAACAAAGTAGAAGTGAAATCCGGTATTCAAGTAATAGGCCAGGAAAGAAAAGCACAAGAAGCAGAAAGTTGCAATACGGTACCGGGTCATAATGGCAAAGTATTATTACTTATACACTATTTCACAGTCATTAAACTTAGGCATTGTTTGCATACGCATTGTTTTGATCGAAGTTAATAACACTGCTTCTGTTCTGAAACTAATTAATGAAGAAGAAGGAGAGGTGTATAATTGAATTATAAATTGAGTGGCGATGTTTCTACAATGTTTGTAAATATTTTGTAATGGAGTCGTGTATTTGGTCAGTAATAATTATAATAGATTGAATCGAAGTATTGTCATAGTTAAAGCTCAATCTGACCATGTAATATAACGTTGGGATCGTTCAGATCGCTCATTAGTCCGTTCGGTCCAAACGATTCCAACTAGTCGCAATCATTTGGCAAAAATGTGTTCGCTGATTAGGGGGTAGGTCTCTGTTACAATATATTTAACAATGTCCATACATATTTTAAGGTTGGTGCAGATTTGTTTATTGTCAAGGTGGTAGCCCGTAGAAATTTGTAGTCTATGATCTATATGCAACGTCTATAAGTGTCTATGTTAAAAGTGTAACGGAAACAGTGCTCGATTCTAGAACATTAAAAAAAACAGCTTGAGTAATAAACTTCTTTTCTTTCAAAATAACTTCAGTCTCACTTTCAAATGTAAAAAGATAGGAAGAAAAATAAAATAACATAGGTACATCATCCGATTCATAAAGATTATTATCTGGAATACCGAATACGGAAGTTAAAAAGAGCTCGACAAGTTTTATGTGGCGTAAACATCACTCAAAAATGTATTCATGATCGAAAGGTATAAACAAGGAAAATAAAATCTCATAACTATAACAAGGAACCTAGATTAAGAGTCTCAAGTTAGTAAGTAGTTAGTGACTAATCATGAGCATACTCCCTGACACAGAGAGGGGTCTTGTGTCCCAGCAATAGATATACACATTGCATATTATATAAGATCATTTCCGCCAATTACAGATTGAAACTGAACCTAGTCTCCCCTGGTCCACTTTCCACAAAAAGTCAGGGTCCTTCCCAATCCCAATAACAGTTCTCAGTAAGACTCATTATCACTTTCCAATAACCAATAAAAGCTATAATAAATACAGTAATCCTGTCCGCAACAGACAAACAACAAACATTACATAAGGACCAGATGAGCTTGCAGCCGCGACGGTTTCAAGGGCGTGAAGTGTATAACATAAACAGTGAGTCATAGTGCCTTGACCGTGTAGGGAGGAATTTTCTCTTACAAATGGTAGTTGATTTAAAGAAGTGAGGCTATATAATTATTGAGATTCTGATGATTTTAATGTATGTATTTGGTTTAGCAGTTAGAGGAGGAAAGGCTTCTATGCGAAAGAAGTATGGAAGTAAAAATCAAAATCAAAATCAAAATCAAAGCATTTATTTCAAATAAACCAGTTACAGGCACTTTTGAATTGTCAGAAGGTCGGTCAGTCAATAAGATGAAGCTAGTCGCCCATTCCAAAGAGTAGGTACCTATGGAGAAGAACGGGCAAGAAACTCCATGGACACTCTTTTAAAGAAAGTAGAAGAACGATCAACAGGGCTATCTGCAATAGAACCACTTAAAGATGGATCTTTTATCACAACATGACACCACATATAATCCCCAATAAGCAGTGGAAGTGGTGTAACTAAAGTACACCCACATTTCACCAAATATGAGTAAGTTCCAGATCTGACCAAGGTTATGTCTGGACTCTAAAAGCGACTAACTTCTCAGTTTCTTTCAGCCTTTCTTCTCAGAGAAGCCAGATAGAAAACGCCGAACAAATGTACTTTAAAAAAATATAATTGATTTTGTTAAAGTGTTTGTGCCAACCTACATAAATGTAAAAAATGAATCATTTATCATTTGTTCCAGTAATAAGGGTCATGTGATACAGAACGGGCTTACTACATCGACGGATTGTTTTATTAAAATTTAGTTAACTTATCTGGTTTGGCCAAGGGTACCAGGTATACTAAAAGCCAATTTTTCTATCGACAGATAATTTATATATATATTCGTGGACTAAAATTGACATTTACTGACAGATATTACATGCAGGAATTATCAAAAATTTAAAATAAAATTATCTAGGTTTGGGTTTGGAAAAATCAGCCCGAAGTCAAATAAAAGAGTTACGACTACGTAACAGATACAGGGGTTACGTTTTGGATTGTAGTAGACAGAGCCAAGATTATGAGTACAAGATGCATTATGGAGGTGTTTGTAATCCCGTGTAATAATAAACAATGGATAGGTAAATAGCTAAAGGTGGCATTACAAGATTAGTGGCAATAATGTTAAGTTTTTATCTTATCGGGAGTTAGCGGCTAAGTAGCTCCTGTTTATAAGAAGAAGCTACCCCTGATATCCTATCAGCGATGACGATGCAGGCAGAGTAAAAATGTATGGAATATACATACGCCACCGAAATGTGTCAGCCCGGTAGCCGTTGTGGAAATATGAAAACGATGGGCACTTGCTTGCTAGACCCTAAATTTGTATTTACTTAACCGCTTGAAGTGCCTGCCAACTTCACGTTCATAGTACGTTGATAGTAGATGTAGTGCTTAGCTGAAAACATCTTGCCATTTCACAGGCAAGTGAAGAAACACGGGTAGGTTATAGTCAGTAAAAGTGGTGAGAGTGATACGCATTTGATGATTTCTTATTTGAAAAAAAAAGGTGGCGGAAATTTCCTGGACGTAGGCCTTAGATTTCATTTGTGAATGCTATTTCGTTTAACAAAACCACAATATTTATTACTAGCTTTCCGCCCGCGGCTTCGCCCGCGTGGAGTTCGGTTATATCGCATTTCCAAGAGAACTCTTCAAAAGTCCGGAATTAAAACTATCCTATTTTATTTCTCCAAGTCAACTCTATCTTTGTACCAAATGTCAATTAAATTAGTTCAGTGGTTTAGACTTGAAAGCGTAACAGACAGACAGACAGAGAGAAAGGCAGACAGACAGAGAGACAGGCAGACAGACAGAGTTCCTCTCGAATTTATAATATTAATAGTATTTATTATTATACTGAACAGCAACAAAAGTTTACAATACGACAATAGCGAAGCACCTTCGCAATTGGCATTACACTTAAGAAGTTGACCGCAAAAGAGAGAGAAAGATAAGGAAGCGTACAATGGGTGTTAATGGGATGCTAATGGGTCCCAGATAACGTGTGCTAACAAGATTCCTTCATGTTTAGCATAGAAGTGGGTACTGAGTAAGTTAGTGAACCTATAAGGGAAAACAAGGGTTCTATTGTCATTTGGGAAACAGTGAAGTGTTAAGTATGTGCATTAAAAAAAGGAAGAAAATCATACAACAAAATTTTTAGCTGCAATTGCCAAACTTTGTTTCGTTTAAATTTTCTTCACTACATCTTCACCAATACTGAACAAGCATATAACTTTTAAAAAGCTTCGTAACACTCCATACCAATTAAATATTGAGCCACATTTGCCCACAATTACCTCAACTCTTTCAAATGATTTACTAACCTTTATCTTTTTACTGCTAACCATTTTATTTCTACATTGTTTTTCTTCCACTTAACCAAGATGAAAATACCTCATCTCTAGTCTCTGCTAATTAAAAAATATTTCCCTCGATCGCTCTCCAATTAGTTGATTCAGAGTACTTTACGATTCTTAGCAACGATACACATCTACATCGCTCTGATAACTGTAGAATCATACTCGTAGATCATTCATATGCCATGGTAGTTATTAGTTTTTAAGATGAGAAAGTTTAAGAAGTATTTATTATAGCGATAACTTTTGCTATGTTATGACTTTTGAGCTGTTGCTATTTCAGCTTGGTTGAGGTAGAGATTGGGCTCTCCCGCCCCCCATGAATGGGTCCAGGGGCGAGAGACATGGGGAAGTCCCTGGCCCCTATTTGTTGGACCCCGAGGCGGAGGTGCGCGCTAGTTTCGGCGCGCGCCTCTGAGGCGATGCAC
Source organism: Sesamia nonagrioides (assembly GCA_017933935.1). Lineage (NCBI taxonomy): Eukaryota > Metazoa > Arthropoda > Insecta > Lepidoptera > Noctuidae > Sesamia > Sesamia nonagrioides. The sequence goes on along the minus strand of JADWQK010001011.1, from coordinate 2,942,180 downwards.
GGGGTAGTTTAACACCCCACTACCCCGTGCAGGAGACGAGGCCCGGACAGACCGGGCCAGCACGAGAGTGTGGGGCCGTGGAAGAATTAAGACTCCCACGGTCCCACGCGCGCTCATGATAGAAGAAGCACCGGGGTGGTTTTAGTCAGTAAAAGTCTGACAGACCCCGTCGCCCAACCCAGGGCGGCGGACATCCTATGAGGATTTCCAACCCGAAAAAGGTAGAGATTGGGCTGTGATAAAAGCCCAAACTTACAAGTCTTGGATTCGAACTCAGTGAGGTTGGATCCTTTTTTTTTTTTTTTTTTTTTTTCGGGTGAAAAATCCTCATGGATGTCCGCCGCCCTGGGGCGGGCGACGGGGTCTGTCAGACTCTTACTGACTAAAAACCACCCGGTTGTTCCTTCACACACCTACACCGGGGGCTGCGAGAACTAATACTGCTTCCGCAACCCCCGATTGGTGCTGGCCCACCACCGTAGGCCTCCTCGGGTCAAGGGGGGGAGTGAGGTGTAGGACTCCCTCCGTGACGTCTAAGAGTAGCGCGCGTGGAACACTTCGCGCCGCCACCTCGGGTCCTGATGTTTGAGGGGCGACAGATGTCCCCGAGTCCATCGCCCCTGAACCCATTTAGGGGGGCTGGAAGAGGGCGTTATCCGCCCTCCGACGACGCCCGGTACGCCTGCTGCGGGTCGGGTGAGAGGACGAGATCTCCCTCTCCCTTTCCGCAGCCTCCTTCCGCGAGACAACTGTTTCGCAGAAGGAAACCACCACATCCCAGGACTCTTCGCTGCCGACCATCGACTTGATTACGGCCGGCAGCGACAAGTCACTGCCTGTTTCAGAGATGAGGACACGGCGCAGCTCCTCCCAACTGGCACACTCTGCCAGCGTATGCTGCACCGTATCCTCCCGGCAGTCGACGCAGTGGTGACACCGGGCGTCCGGCTCCCTGTTTATGCGACACAGGTACTTTCCGAAGCAACCATGCCCCGAGAGCACCTGTGACACCCGAAACGTCAGGGAGCCATGCCTTCTCCCGAGCCAATCCGCCAGTACCGGCCGGATGGCCTCGATGGTGGTGAGGCCGGCGGTAGGGCGTGAAAGCCTGTCCCGCCATTCCGCCACCAAGACCTCGCTGAGCTGCGACCGACGCTGCTCCAGCTGACGCTGCATCGGCCGTTCGCCCCGTTCTCGCGCCTGCTCACGCCACCGGTACAGAGACGCGAGGACCCTCGCCTCCAGGTCCCAGGGCGGGGTTCCAGCCAGTAGGCAGGCCGCCTCATAGGAGATCGTGCGATACCCATGTATGACTCTGACGGCCATCACTCTCTGCGGTATTCGCAGTACAGCGATGCTGCCGGCCGTCAGGTCAAAAGCCCACACCGGGGCCCCATACAGGGCCATCGATCGCACGATTCCCATGTAGAGCCGCCTGCAAGCGGCGCTCGGTCCCCCCAGGTTGGGAAGCAATGTTGAAAGCGCCCTAGCCGCCCCCAACAACTTGGGCGCCAGCCGCCGGAAGTGGGGGCCGAAGTCCCACCGGCTGTCGAGCACCAATCCTAGGTACTTCATAGTGGACTCGACAGCGATCCGAATCCCCCCGATCACGATATGTGAGCTGAGTGGCGGCGCCCGCCGGGGACCATGAAACACCATGGCCTCCGACTTGTTGAGGGCTACCTCCAGGCCTAGGCGACGTATACGGCCCACCACCTGTGATGCCGCAGCCGTCGCCAGCAACGTTGCTTCCCTATGCAAGCTCCTCCGGGCGGTGACCAGCGTGTCGTCCGCATAACACGTCAGGTCTACCCCCGGTCTGAGCTCGTCTCTCAGCACCCAGTCGTAACCGATGTTCCACAGGAGCGGGCCTAGGACCGAACCCTGTGGAACACCGCACGACATGCGGCGCTGGTGTCCGCCATCACGTCCCATGTAAGTGACACATCTCTCGGACAGATAAGCCCCAACTATTCGACGGAGGTAGGGAGGCACTTGATGGTACCGCAGTGCCTCCCGAATACAACTCCAGGGTAGGGTGTTAAAAGCGTTGGAGATGTCCAAAGACACCGCCAACATCACCCCGCCCCGGGACACCGCTTCCTCCGCCAGGGCTCTCACGCGCGACAAAGCATGTATGGTGGAGCGCCCATGCCGAAACCCAAACTGACTGTCGTCCAAGTCCGGCCCCTCTCTGCACAAGTGGCCGACGAGGCGGGCGGCAATAATTCGCTCAAACAACTTACCCACCTCGTCTAGTAGCACTATGAGCCGGTACGCGGAAGTGAGGTTGAATCCTGGTTTGACGTTAAATGTTTAAGTAGGAATTATATTAAGTTACTGTTAAGGCTTCGTTCCGGCCACTATCCATCGGCAAAATTTGCTTTCTTAATGAAAAAGGCTTTGTCCCCTAATTGTGAAACATGTAATAAAATTCAAGATGTGCAACATTTGCAGATGGATTGTGTTAGAACAAAGACGAGAGGGAATCTTTGGCTAGGGAGTTAGATTTAAACATGTGGGACGTTGGACTTATCCAAAATACACACATCAAAAGTGTCTAGGGATCAACATATATTTTTGCAATAACTTTTCTCCTGATTGATATTAATTAAAATTTTCTTTAAGGATTCATCAAATAAAGTGTTTTCGTTTGTCACAGTAACGATAAACCAAGTCACCTTTGCATTAATAAAGAAATTTGCCATTTTCCTAATAAAGGGATATTTGACATTTGAACCACTAACACAAAAGTTCGAAAAAAAGACTGAAATAACAGTTTTCTCTAAAATTTTATTGGGTAACTTAAACAATTAATAATCCGTGTTTCTACCGCGAACACTAACAACACAAGAACATCGGTTTGGCATACTCAAAATGAGTTCATCCAAATCACGCTGTGGAATGGCCGCCCATGTTCGTTGCAACAACAAAAAAAGGTCTTCTTGCGACTGGATACCCTCCATATTCGGCAGAGCTCTTCTCTGTAGCATATCCCATGCATGCTCAATCGGGTTCAAGTCTGGCGACTGAGCAGGCCAGGGCAGGACATTGATGTTAGCTGCGGCGAGAGTCTGTCTTACAACTCTTGCGGTGTGCGGTCGTGCATTATCATGCATTAACTGAAATAAGGGACCGATTTGCACTTGTAGAGGAACGATGACGTCTGATACAATCGTTTCAGCATAAATTTGAGCGTTGAGGTTGCCTCTGATCCAAATCAACTCAGTTCTTCCGCCGATCCAAATACCCGCCCATACCATGATGGTTCCACCACTATAAGGATGGACTTCCTGGCAGGATTTTAATCGCTGTTGGCGTCCAGGGGTTCTCCAGTGTCGTATACGTCTTGTATCCGGTCTCATACCAAAACGAGACTCATCAGAAAAGCACACGAAACGCCATTGTTCTTCTGCCCAATTTCTGTGTTCAAGAGCCCATTGATATCGAATCCTACGATTGTGCATTGCTATAGGTGGTACCCGTAGCGGTCTTCGGGAATGAAGGTTCACTTCATGCAAGCGGTTTCTGACTGTTTGGTCGCTAATTAAGTTCCCTGAAGAGTGATGAAGCCTCACGGCTAACATCATGGCGGTTATTGTTGGAGCTCTTCGAGTTAAGATTTGAATGTATCGGTCTTGTCTCCGTGTGGTGCAGCGATACCGTCCTCCATGGCGCTCAGCCACGGTACCAGTGCTTCGGTAACGTGTCCAAAGTCGACTGATAACACTCTGACTTGTATTCAGAGCTAAAGCCACAGTACGTTGCCGGGAACCAGCTTCTATCATTCCCACGGCTCTGAGCATTTCTTCCCTGCTTAAATGACGTCGCCGCTCCATAATAACGTTGGTTTTAATCAGTAGTAGGGAAACAGTAGCACTAATAATGTCTTCAATGCGTTGTATGTTTTTATAGGGAAAATATTGACAGCTGATTTTCATCTTTTACTCGAATTTGATTCACAGTTCCTGATTCAAATTATGAAATGCACCAAAAAGGATCCATATAAATTTATAAAATCATAAATTTATTACAAAGCCACATCTCAATCTCAAGAAATCCGCATAAAAATGCTTGATCCCTAGACACTTTTGATGTGTGTATTTTGGCTTACCCAAAATCAGGAAGGACTAAACGCATAGTTTGTGGCTTAATTCAGAACTCTAGGCAGTAATTCCATCTCTTATTATGTTATATTGTGTTATTGTGTATCTCATATTGTGTTATATGTATATAATAATTGTTTTGTGTGATATAAACAAAGTTTATTTTTAATAAGGTATTGTTTGTAAACTTAGTATAAGGTACAATGGGGTTGACGTATCCATTTGGACAAACCCGCTTATAAATAAAGAGAATAAAAAAGAAACTCAGTGAGGCGCTGTATTTTTTGTAATTTCATTGCCGCTGCTCTAAAACGATGCAGGAAAACATTGAGAGAAAATCTGCATATTCCAAAACCAAAAATCCAAGACATGTGACATCTACCAACCTGTATTGGACCCACAAGGTTGAATACGGTTTCCTCTTGTTTTCTGAGTCCCAGCAGTGGGCACGTTATGGCTGATTATGCTATTGCAATCTACTGTTTAACAAAGACATATCCCGAAGTAGGAGATTCCAGAATGACACAGGTTCTCGCTGAAGACAAGTCGGTATCGATTGGTGCGAGTAAATATCTTAACTTAAACGCTCACACATCATCAAGTAATACATTTCATTGTCATTTCTTTGCGTAGATCAACCTGCGTCAAAAAACTCACTACTTTATTCAAGTATCCTAGAACCAGGCTGAGGGCCAGGAATCATCATCATCATCATTTATTTATTCATAACAATTTACATTGTGTTGAACATTGTATATAAAATTAAAATAGAAATACCACATGCGGCTATAAAAATGAAAATAAATTCATTTGACATAACTATAACCAATTAAAAAGAATAAAAATTCAAGTACATATTAAGTTTTTAGAACGCAATGTCGCGAATCCAGAAAATAAACGACTCATCAACATTTCTCAAGCAAATAGAGTTTAAAGTATTTTAACGAACCTGGATAATGAATAGTGCCAAGGTAGGATCTAATTAAATCATACTGCAATTAACTAACCGCCAGATGCCGTAAAGCATATTATAATTGCAATGCATATTTCTAGCACAGAGCAATACAATAATGATCAAGAGAAGAACTCTTATAATGAAAGTTTTTGCCGCATTGGTCTTGTGTTTGCTAATGCTAAGGACGTAGTCATGAATCGATTTCCAGAACAGTCAAAGTGTTATTAGGTTTCTTTGATAACTCAGTAGCAGATCAGAGTCTGGATTGGTGCTCAGTAAATGACAATACAATCGCCCCATTTACATGGGGCATGGGTAGTTTAGGTTTACACCTCTGCCGAACCTTCCAAAGTCGTGATGTTATGTTAACTTTGAAAGTTTGGAAACGCGTTAACCAACCTGCCCTTACTGAGCACAGCCGTAAATATATTATTCAAACAATACTTAATTATGTAAAGGAACATAATTACGCGCAAGTCCAATTAGGAGAAAACGAAAGCAAAAAGAAACCATTGACTCGATACATTCATTATTTTAAACTGCATGTTATAAAGATGAATATATTAGTAGCACGCTAACAAAGCTAATTTTAACAAAGCTCTTTTCTTGCCAATTAGACTATGTGTTAGCACAGTGGTTAAGCGATTGACTGCAGCGTTGCGTGTCGCGGCTTGGATTCCTGCACGGAACAAATGTTTGAGTCTATATGGGTTTGTACATGTGAGTTTATACATTTGTAAGCGCACCTTGGCCTGTGGCTTGGCCTGCGACTTGGACTGTCGCCCTGGCCTGTGGCTTGGACTGTGGTCCTGGCCTGTGTCTTAGCCTGTAGCCTTGGCCCAATTCTTAGCCTGTGGGCTTGGCCTATCAAATTAGTTCGCGCCTGACATATATTGTATGTAACTCAATTGACGTAGTATTCGTATCTTTGTTTGATAGGAATCTTGTGTCTTTTTTAATGAATTAGAAATAAAAGATGCATAGTAAAAGATAAGCTTAGTTTGTGAAGAAGACAATCGGCGCTATCCTCTCGTAATTTGGAGTAAATTAATATACGCTACTATTATTAAAACAAATATACAATTTAAATTATTAATAGACTGTGTTTATTTATAAATGCCGCGCTATAGCGTGCGGTATGATTAAATATGTTCATGCAAACGAGGGAGAGAATCAAATTTATGTATTATGCATTGATGCATCGACCCGAGAACCTGTTTTTGTAGAACATACCAAAGAAGCGATGGAGCACATTGAACGAACGTCCGATAAAAGATACGCTTTCCTCCCGATACGGATACTGTAATCATCTTTATTTAAATGTATCAGTCTGACTTTAATGTATACGATATGAGTAAATACGAGTAGGCTGGGAAAGATCGATGATTCGTATACTCTACAATGTCAGATTTATTGAAAACATGAAAACAAGTGTGCGTACTTTGCTTTTTAACAAGCAAAATTCAGACTTATTTATACGTACCCACATTGCTTTATCTATTGTATTTTAAGCCCTTTTCAGTTTGATTATAGTCAGTGGGAATGTAATAAACGTAAAGATTTTCATAATAGATCTATATCGATCTCATAACCACTTACGTAGTATTTGCTTCTAACATTATCTAAACAGAAAGATTTCGAAACCATTCCCAAAAGATTAAGACTTATCTTTTATTTCTTGCTCTGGTATTTGCTTCAAAGCAACAATGTTATCTGTGCCACACAATTTACGGCGTGTTCAAGAATTTGTTACTAAGTATGAAACCAGAAACAGAAAGGATTATTGACCAAACGAAATAGCTGTAATAACAGTAGCTCAGGATTGACAAGCTATTTCTGTGGAAGTAGCAACATATTTAGATGTTAAAGATGGTAATTTAAATGTTCTTGAAGATTACGAAAGCAAAGAAAATACGATTAAAGAAAAATAAGGATAGTAAGCACGATAATCCAAGCAAGAAAAGGCTATTCACAGAATCAATTGGCTTATCTGAAGATTATCGAGGTATATGAAGAGTTTTACATACACATTTTGTATTTCTCGGTGTTAGGCCATAACATCGGCTGCCGGCAGAAGTTACTACCCACCAGGCAAAGTCTTGCCGCTAAGCGATTGGTCGTGTTCCGGCATGATGTCTGGTGAAGCCGTACGGAGGACGGGTCTGAGCAGTTGTGTTGCGATGTGTGTCGGGTGCAATGCGCCAAATGTTGTTGTGTCGGAAGTTTGGTCGTGGAGGGTCTCCATATCAATCTTCCACTGGCGTGGCATCGTTGGTCGTGTTGTTGGGTTTAACATTGCTTTACCTCGCTCAACTGCCGTCTTCATTCCTATTCACTCAGATTTTTTTTTATCTAAGTAGATTTAGTAAACTAGCGCCCGTTACCATCAACGATAGCATCACTGCTTAAAAAATGTAACACCATCTAAATATAAAGTTGACGATGGTACATACCATAACATTGAGACTAACGTGTCAAGGACTCGCCTTGGCATCTGATCATGTTCGAAATACTTACTTACCTACATAAAATAGGAGTTGGGAATCACTATGCCAATATTGTGGGTGAATTATTTACGCTGTTATTATCTTGTGTACTTTATTTGCTTTAATAACATCGTTTGTTGATCATACTTAATAGAATGGCCTATATCTGCTTGAATGAATCTGATTATTTGTTTGGCTTGTTTGATAATGCTATCAGATAAGTGACAGATGTTGATGTTATCAACACTTTCTTCATCATTTGTGAATAACATTTAAGATGTAGTCAAGTAACGTTTAAGATGTAGTGTATGTCAAAGTGACAAGCAGATATTTTAAATGCCAGCAAGATACTGTTGTAGGCGTAACAATAAAAATACAGTTACCACCACCGTATATGAGAACTTTAAGATTCTTGTGAAAATAGCAAGACCCTGCAACGATGCAGATAGGAATCACAAAAACAATGGATGTGGAAGTTTGCATGCGATCTATATGCTTATAAAACCGATGAGGCGTGTCAATGACATTGCGGACAGCGCATTCTGTGTGGACTATTATTACGGTAAGTTGCGACACTGCAACTGAAACTGTGTATTTAGACTCCACGCATGTTACTGTACGGACGATAGCAGAATGCCCAGTATGAGTTTTCATTACGAGACTCGATCGTCGATATCGAGCGCGTTTGTCGCTCTCATTGGTTGAGAGTTCTTACAACCTTGAAGCGGGCTAATCGATGATCCAAACGCGCTCGATATCGATGATCGAGTTTCGTAATGAAAACTCAAACTAGGCCTACATGTCACACTACACTTAACTGTCAGATATTCCCAATCAACCTTGAGCCTTGCTTTGGAGATAAAGTTGAAAATCTAACAAGAAAATCTGACAGATTGTAGTAGCTTGACGTGCTGTCGTCTCTACATGCAGCACACTACTAATGGTCTTCTCTTAGAATATAGTGGATCTTATTTCATCCTCTCATCCTTAAAGGCACATCTGCATCATCGCCCGCTAATTGACAAACCTCGACCAGTCCTTTGTGTGACCTTCTCACCGTTACAACTTAAGTGCAGTGAGATTCTAGTTAGCTGTCATTAAAAGATTAACTATCAACAATAGGTACTATTACTTACTCAGACAGGGATGATTGATTGATGCTCTCGGAAAAATTCATGGAAACCATTTGTCTAGGTAAGTCGTGGTGGCCTAGTGGTTAATACACCAGTCTCTCAAGTATGAGTGTGCGGGTTCGATTCCAGGTCAGGCAAGTACCAATGTATGTTTTTCTAAAGTTATATGTACTTTCTAAGTATATCTTGGACACCAATGACTGAAGGTGAAGGAAAACCTCTTGAGGAAACCTAGACTTTATAAATCTGAAATCGCCAACCCGCATTGAGCATGCGTGGTGATTACGCTCAATCTTTCTCTGCATGAGAGGAGACCTGTGCCCAGCAGTGGGACGATAAAAGGTTGATGATGATGATGATTTGTCTAGATATTTTCTGCTAAGAAACCGTGACCCTGGCCGTCGCGCAGGCTAGTGAAGAAACACGGGTGGGTTTTAGTCAGTAAAAGTTTGACCCCCTTCCGCTCTGCCCAGAGCGGGAGAAGACATTTGATGATTTCACATCCCACATCCCAACATAAAAAAAGAGATTTCCTGCTAGACCCAAATATTGACGGAATTTGGTAAATATGGAATGGACTTGTTTTTAAGGGTCTATTAACCCAATAGCAAAGGTGTTACGCTTTGTCGGTTGCATACATAACACAATTAGGCGAGATCAAACGATCTAGCTCACTTGAATCTTAGTGAGTATTTGAGGAAGTTATCATTCTAATACTTTCTAATTTAGCTTTAGACATCACTAACATCGGCGAAGAAAAACATTATGAGTTAACTTAGGATGCAATTTTATAAATCTGAAGTCGTCAAACCGTCTCGCTCATACCTTCTCTGTGCTATGACAGGCTTTTGCCCTATTGGGACTATAAAAGACCGGTATTATTTTCATTTCTCTATAATGGACTGACACAAAAGAAAAACTAAGATCAACATCTCAGCCATCAGCTCATCGCCCAGCGCGCATCGCCCAGCGGCTCATCTAGCTATCAACATGTGAGGGCTATAGTTTTTGGCACTGATACATCAACTGCCGGCGGGGACGAGGAATGCCCTCATTTTAAAGTTGTGTAATGAATGGCAACCGTCAGAATTAACTCCTACTGGCTTGACAGACTGAGAGACTCCATTTACTACGGTTCCGATATAGACCCACTTACTTCTTAGAGATTCATTCTTGATCACAAATCATTGAGTAGAAAGTCTGAGGTAGTAAGTTTGGGACATATCTCCTATCCTATCAACCAAGTTATTTTATTAGCTTTGCTTTACACGTTAGTTATATTTAAAAAAAAAACTTGAAGTCCGTGTGTGTATGTCCTATCCGCTGCTCTGAGAAAAAAGTCTGACACGAACTTAAAGGTCACAGATTTTAAAATCTAGACAAATTGGCATATGAAGCAAGGAATCCGCAAAGTTAGATTTTTTTAACACTGTTTTCTTTTCAACCAAAGCACGTGTTATCTAATCTCTTCACCACCCCTCATTGACTGGTAGAAATAAATAATTAGAGGAGAACCACACTCATACGAGTGAATCTCGTAGATCACATGAGTGAGCGTTTTGAAGTTGTTATGGTCTTTGACAATGAAAACAGTATAAGTATTGCATGAGCATATAGCATTGGTCGTTGTCAGAACGGCAACAAAATAAACAATACTTAGGTAATGAAAACCATTTTATTCAAAATAGTTCGTGACTGCATTTAAAATTTAGTTTATAACTTTATATTTTTTTAATATCAAAGACTAAACTAACAGTCAACAAAGAAGTTTGTTTGCTCTTAGTCAGCAATTCCGTGTATTGTCTGAAAACTGTCTGATGTGCTGTCGTACTTTACGTGAATAGTATTAAAGTCATCTTTGGTTGGAATTTTTACCCGAATTCAGTAAACTCGGAAGTAGTATTTAGTGATTGTAAGAATCTATAGTTGGCCTTTCCCTCTTAGAGGGAAGGCCTGTGAGAGGAGGCCTGTGTGCCAATAGTGGGAACATTATAGGCTGATTATTTTATGTATAGTTGGTCTTTAAAAACACAACATCTTTCACGTCCGGCAGTCTTAATGGGTTTATTAATATTTTTGATACCTGTAAAAGATGTTATTTTTAACCAGCGAAAACTCATCTTTCATATCCGGTAGTCTTAAAAGGCTTATTTATTGTTGATTCCTGTAAAAGATGTTTTTTTTAACAGCGAAAAATGTAGATTCGAAATCAACTACTTCGTTTTCAGATTGAGACAGACAGATTGATAAAATATAACACAATATATCCTTCAAATACTTATCTTAGTCTTTATACAACAGTAATTACAAACACGAAATAATAATAAAATTAAAGTTACACACACGCTGACACGCAGCATTAACTCCGTTTTTATAATGTTATCTATTTCGCAACAACATATTATCTTATTATACTTTAAGCACTTCGCGACTACTACCAATTATTTTTATGATCCTACCATTAATTATCGCAGTGTGTGGTCTCCACATCACTAGAATTTATATCCAACGTTCAATTAACTTAGAAAAACAAAATTAGGTAGGTTAAAATGAAACTGATAAGATAGGATACCTATTAAGTATCACATCATGAAAGTCTTGCAAATATTTGTTGTTAACTTGTGTAGATATGAATGAGGACAAATATACTATTATGCGAAACCAAATATTGGCGATAGATTAATAGTTAAAACAGATGGCTGTAATGTGCGTCAAGTGTTTTTCCACAGTGAAAATGTCTGCTTTAATATATTCCTAATTGCAAGAACAGATCTGCTGGACGATTATTTTTGTAAAATGCGTACGTGCTTAACGTCACGAAATTTTATGTAAATATATACTGGCTAGATAGAGATTATATAGATCCCATAGATCAAAGACAATCCAAAAAGAAGATGTCAAAAAAAACTGATGAAGTAAGGGCAAAATAATTCAAAGTGGCGAAAAATACTCGGAGTATTGGGCCACAAAAGTGATGAATCAGAGGCAATTGCATGCAGCAGGGATGAGACTGCTAAAATGGATGTGGTGTTACACGAATGAATCAAATAAGAAATGAGTACATAAGAGGAAGTCCAAAGTGCGATTGGTAACTGACAAGTTGTGTGGAAATCGGTTATCATGGTATGGGCATGTGTTACAGAAATGAGGATTGTGCGGAGAATTTTGAGTATGAGCGTCAATGGCCATAAGAGTATGGGAAGACCAAAGAAACGGTAAGTGGAATGTGTGAATGATGATAAGGTTAAGGGGGTGACTGCCATTGGCTACGCCGGAAAAGCGTCGGTAAATCCCCTCTTTGAAGAGTGGCTAGACACGATTGTTTCGGGAGGTTTCTGTTCCAGATAAGGCGGGAGGAAACGCCAGAGTGTCACCATTGTGTGGATCGCCCTGAGGAGACGTTGGAGCATACGGTGGAGATCTGCCCGGTTTGGGTAGACCACCGCCGTGTCCTCGTAGCGGCGATCGGCGGTGATCTCTCGCATCCGACCAGGCCCTTCGTCTTGTGTTTGACGCGCGCCTCAAAGAGATGTCAGCTCATCGTGACGGGGTCCACGAATACCGATGCCTCCTGGGTCAGGGTTACTTACAGGTTGGTTAAAAAAGAAACCGTGGCCCTGCCCTACGGGCAAGTGAGGGAACACGGGTGGGTTTTCGTGAGTAAAAATCAGACACGCCCTTCTGCTCCGCCCTAAGCGGGAGAGATCAATTGATGATGCCCCATCCCAAACAAAAAAGGGGGGTTGACTACTAAGTTGACTTCAAATAGAGAAGTATCGAAATTGGGATAAGGGCAGGTGATTGAAAAGAAAATAAAAAACCACAGCCCAGACAAGGCAATCTCATAGACAAAAACATGATTCAATAGACAGACGGCGACAACCTTTTTACGCAGTCACGGAAAATGACGGACGTGGCTGAATTGTAAATACAGTACATGTAGAAATGATTCGGCTACTGATAACGTAGCTAATAATAGACGACGAATAGAAATCCATTTCCAAATAGTAGGAAGCAACCTTGATAAGGAATTGAATGAAAATTTAACACCCACATACAGTGGAGAGCTAATATGATGTTGCTACTGTATTTTTAGTCACAGTTTTGTACAAAAAATGTCTTCATACTGGTCTTTTTTGAATCGCAATGTAATGTTTGAATTGATGTTCATGCTAAGGCAATGCTTCATCGATATATGCATCGATAATATTGAATCATGCGACTATATAGACAGCCTCCGTGGCGTAGCGGTAGCGGACGCGGCCGCTGCGCAAGGTGGGGCGCGGGTTCGATCCCCGCACAGTGTAAGTATTTGTATGCATGAATATGAATATTTGCACTGGTCTGGTCGTGCCTCGGAAAGCACGTTAAGACGTTGGTCCCGGTTGCCATACGGACATCTAGTGGCAGTCGTTACGGATTGTTGGAGCCCTCAAAAGTCCAACAATTTGTCTAACTGCAATGCTTCGATGTCGCCTTCGGGTTGTGGAGGTCAGAAGGCAGTCGCTTCACGGAAAATATCGAAGTTTAGCCAAAATTTAGAAAAGAAAGACTGGTATAGCGGACCCCAGACTCCAAAGCTGAAAAGGCTTCGGATGCAACTGGGATTAACGCTGAGATGATGATGAATGTTGAATCATGCTAGAGCTAAGAAGTTGGATTCATTGGCATCAATATATAGAAGCATTTATCTTACTTATGCGATTTCGTCCTATACATATATTACCAGCAAGATTTAGCTTTGATAGAGCGCTTGATCATTACGAGTACGCAAATAGTGCGAAATTTGAAAATAAATACCCGCAATCGTTTAGTTTTATGAGAAGATTTGAGTGGTGTTAAGATATTTCAGTAAAATCACAGAGACATTGAACCAGTGTAACAGTTTTCAGAAAGATGTACAGCGTTCATGGAATATGTAAATACAACAGAATTAGATCTATGACATATTTGAAGATGTATAATTTTTCTATGGAAGTAAATGCTAGGAAACATCACATACGAAAACATGCGGTCAATAAAAAATCTATTAGTTGCCATATACATATTACATTTTACTCGGTGGTAGGCCATGACATCGGCTGCCGGCAGAAGTTACCACCCACCAGACAAAGTCTTGCCGCCAAGCGATTCGTCGTGTTCTGGCATGATGTCTGGTGAAGCCGTACAGAGGACTGGTCTGACCAGTTGTGTTGCGATGTGTGCTGGGTAGGATGCGTCAAATGTTGTTGTGTCGGGAGTTTGGTCGTGGAGGGTCTCCAGATCAATCTCCCTCTGGCACAGTATCGTTGGTCGTGTTGTTGGGTTTAACATTGCACCACCTCGCTCAACTGCCGTCTTCCTTCCTATCCACTAAGGTTTTTTAAGTGAATGGGCTTAATAAACTAGCGCGCTTTACCATCAACGATTGCATCACTGCTTACCACCAGGCGGGATTGCAGTCAAGCGCTAGTTTCTAATTAGAAAAAAAAAAAAAAAAACACTACTACAATTAGTTATTATGGCAATATTCGCGACTTGCAATTGCTAGGGCTGTTTTGCAAAAATTATGAAGCTAATGATGATATTAAAAAAATAAAGAAAACACCTATAATTGAAGAAAAGAAGTCAATAGTTAGAACTTCAATTACTACTCTTTGTCACTAGCATTAAACCTTCATTGTGGAAATAGGTATTAATTAGAAAAATAAAAAATATTATCTACGTGGGTGATAATTAAGGTCGTACCCTCACCAAATGACCTCGAGCATTTGCTCCCTCTTCACCGCGCCCCACCTCTGCAATACTTCGCAAAATATTACTAGCGCCGTCTGGCGGACGAAGTACTTACAAATACAAGTTAAATTCATAGACCACAGAAGTAACAGACATGGCACTTTTATTTTTGTTTATTGGTGCGCCCAAATACTTTTGGTTATTATGTACTCAAACAAATGTTGACGATACTTCATAATAAAAATTCTGCGGTGTTTATTTTTTAACCGACTTCAGAAAAAGGTGGTTCTCAGTTCGATTTATTGTCGCTGATAACTTTATGGTTAATGAACCTATTTAGACCATTCTTTTTTATATGAAGGGATATGCTGCCTATGTAATCCCATTGTTACCACGTCAGTGTCGATAATGGAAATTCTGAGAAATTTAGGCCAATTATCGAAAATTGTAGGCACGCTTCGGGTGACAACTTGATACTCGTGTTTATATCGGATGATACTATAAAACCGTGAAGATTTGGGCCTGACCTGATGATGGAGATGACAGAATATCAAGGGAATCCACATCGGAAGCAACTGTCACGTGTTTGGGCTTATTTAATGTGTATTGATTAGACCTTTATAACTAAATATGTTATGACTGTAACTTCAGGGTTGGAAGTTAGTTTTGTAGATTGAAAGTTAGCTAAGTCAAATGGACAAAGAGATAGAAAAATAATATAATAAAGTTTAATTTATCATTATGTATTATTTTAAGGGAAAACGTAATCAGGGTCAAATAAATTTCTGCAGAACTGACACCTTCAAAAAAAAACATGTTTTTTTTGGGACCAGGCAAGACTGTGAAATTATATTATTATTCTCGTTTAATAAAACAAATACGTAAATTGTAAAAAATAAAACTATCGTATATCAAAATAAATAACAAATACATATACTATAATATTATTTACGCAAAGCTTCCTTTCGCAGAAAAATAATAAACATCCGACTAATACAATATCCGATCAGACTGGACGTTGACGGCAGCATATTTGGAAAAGGCCTGCAAGCAAACGACCTATTTCGTTTGCTTTAATTCCTTTCAGACCACAATGAAAGTATGAGCATTTCTAGAAATAACGCAATGAAATAACACAACTTAAATTCAGTCTCTTGATTTTAATTGATGTTTGCATAAGCATGACGAGTAGGTAGTGTTTGTACTATGTTAAAGTAGAGTGTTGTAAATTGTTGAGGAATTCCCTCGACTGTCTATGGTTTTATCATCTGATGTAATTCAGACTTTAATTTTTACCCATATGGGTGCAAATTTCTCATCAATATAAATGAATTAAGTCCAACCACAAAGCAGCTACTGTAAACCTTTGAGGAGTTCCCTCAACAGACTGTCCTTCGTCTTCATTATCAGACTCCTAATGATCATAACAATCCATCTAGGTGTAAAGCTCTTATCAATACAAATTAATCAAGATATTACACAAGGTAGCTGCTGTGAATCGTTGAGGAGTTCCCTCGAATTTCTCTCGGCTCTATCATCAGATCTATTGCAGACATTCATTTTAACCTACTTATATGGGTGTAAAGTTTTCATCAATATAAATGAACAGAAATAAGTCCAAACATAAGGTAACTATTGTAAACCTTTAAGGAGTTCCCTTAACTGGCCTTTGTCTTCAACATCAGAGCTTTAATGATGATCACAACTCATTTAGGTGTAAAGTTCTTATCAATACAAATTTATTAAGCACAAACACGAGGCAGCTGATGTGAATCGTTAAGGAGTTCCCTCGGCTGTCTCCCGGCTCCATCATCAACTCCGAACTTTACTAAATTGTAGTGCGTTAAAACACTTAATGAAAAAACTTAGAAAAGCCCTAGACGCCCCTTTGATTTTTTAAATTTCTTCTAGATTTACCTAGTCTTCCATCATCAGACCCTAATTTCCTAAACATGAGACTACCTTGAAGATATCGTCTTTCTAATAAAACAAAAACATGTGGCACTCGGGGCTGCCGCGGTAAAGCTATTTTATACTAGCGGCCGCCAGCGACTTCGTTCGCGTGGAGTTAATAATGCTCTGCTCCTATTAGTCGCAGCGTGATGTTTTATAGTGGATTAATGAGCAAAAAGAATTTTTCAAATCGGACCCGTAGTTCCTGAGATTAGCGCGTTCAAACAAACAAACTCTTCAGCTTTGTAAATTAGTACTAGCTTTCGGCCCGCGGCTTCGCCCGCGTGGAATTGGGTTATATCGCGTTTTTTAGATTTCCCTCGGGAATAAAACTAATTAAATGACGATTGATCAGTTTTTAAGGATTGATCGTAGAAGGGTGAAAATTTAGGATTGTATGTATTTTTGTATGTTGTAAAAAAATAGAAACTAAAAATTTTGTGTAAAAATATAAAAACAAATAGGGGTGGACTACCCCTAACATTTAGGGGGATGAAAAATAAATGTTGGCCGATTCTCAGACCTACTCAATACGCTCACAAAATTTCATGAGAATCGGTCAAGCCGTTTCGGAGGAGTATAGGAACGAAAACTGTGACACGAGAATTTTATATATAAGATAGATGTTCGCTAGTACCAAATTTTGTATGGAGAAACGCATGGTACTATACATTGAATCTGCGCTCACGCGCAGGGCTGCAGATGTGCATGAAAATGCAGATAAAAAACGCAATCCTGCGCGTGGCTGCGGGGTAAATCGCAAAGGTGTGCACACCGAGTTCCGCAGTATGTAGTTAGTAGGAAATTTTTTATTAGTTATTTATGACATAGTATTTTTTTTATTTTGCTAATTAACGTATACATTTGTATAAGTATGTATTTTCTTTTTTGTAGTTTATTTATTTATTTATTTTTTACCAGTGACGTCATTGAAGGAGTGCGAAAAATGGTGGCGATTTAGCGACTAAACTATATTTGATGTTTTATTTTTGACTTTGATAAAGAAATAGAAGCTATGCCACAGCTTATAATTGACGTCATTTTCGTGATCAGCGCTCCGAAAACCCGTCACGATACCCAAGTCAAAATATCATAAAATATAATTTCGGCCACCTTGGATTTCAAAAATGACGTCATTTTCGTGATTAGCACCCGCGAAAACCCCTTTCACGACACCCATGTCAAAATATCATAAAATTAGTGTCAGCCATCTTGGATTTCAAAAATGACGTCATTTTCGTGATCTGCACCCCCGAAAACCCCCGTCACGACACCCATGTCAAAATATCATAAAATTGGTGTCAGCCATCTTGGATTTCAAAAATGACGTCATTTTCGTGATCTGCACCCCCGAAAACCCCCGTCACGACACCCATGTCAAAATATCATAAAATTGGTGTCGGCCATCTTGGATTTCCAAAATGACGTCATTTTCGTGATTAGCACCCACAAAAACCCCTTTCACGACACCCATGTCAAAATATCATAAAATTGGTGTCGGCCATCTTGGATTTCCAAAATGACGTCATTTTCGTGATTAGCACCCACAAAAACCCCTTTCACGACACCCATGTCAAAATATCATAAAATTGGTGTCGGCCATCTTGGATTTCCAAAATGACGTCATTTTCGTGATTAGCACCCACAAAAACCCCTTTCACGACACCCATGTCAAAATATCATAAAATTGGTGTCGGCCATCTTGGATTTCCAAAATGACGTCATTTTCGTTATTAGCACCCACAAAAACCCCTTTCACGACACCCATGTCAAAATATCATAAAATTGGTGTCGGCCATCTTGGATTTCCAAAATGACGTCATTTTCGTAATTAGCACCCACAAAAACCCCTTTCACGACACCCATGTCAAAATATCATAAAATTGGTGTCGGCCATCTTGGATTTCAAAAATTACGTCATATTCGTGATCTGCACTCCCGAAAACCCCTATCACGACACCCATGTCGAAATACCCAAAAATTCATCGAAATACCAAATTTTAGGCGAAGTTATCCGCAAACAAACATAAAAATAAAAACTTTTTACAAAAAAACAACCGACTTCAAAAACCACTACAAAGTGAAAAATAACTAATTTCGGAAGTTGGTGTCTTTCGTTTGGTATATTCGTTTTAGACACCGAGTTCCGAAATTAGTTATTTTTCACTTTACATAGTGGTTTTTGGAAGTCGGTTGTTTTTTTCTAAAAAAGCTTTTATTTTACATTTTTTAGTTGTTAAAAGTACTATGTATTCAGTTGCATCCGGTCAGACTGGAAGCTGACGCAAATATAGTTGGGAAATGACGTACTTTTGTTTACTTTAATTTTTACCCGTAAGTACCTATTCCCTCAACTGCCTATGGTCTTCATCATTAAATTTACTGTAGACTATTATTTTAACCTAATCGGAGTAAAGGTCTTATTAATATAAATGAATGAAGTCCAACCACAAAGTAGCTACAGGAAACCGTTGAGGAGTTCCCGGAACTGGCCTTTGTCTTCATCATTTGAGCTCTTATGAGAGTCGCAACCCATCTAGGTGTAAAGTTCTTATCAATACAAATTAATCGAGCCCAACCACAAGGTAGCTGCTGTCAATTGTTGAGGAGTTCCTTCGACTGTCTCTCGGCTCCATCATCAGATCTACTCCAGACCTTTATTAAATTGTAGTGCTTTAAAATATTTAATGAAAATGCTAAGAAATGCACTAGTCGCCCCCAATTTTTGAAAGTTCCGCTTGTTTTCTCTGGACTTCCACCATCAAACCTTGATATCCTTATCAAGGGACCACCTTGGGAACGTCTTCCTTCCAACAGAAAAAGAATTATCAAAATCGGTTTATAAATGACGAAGTTATGCGCGAACAAACATAAAAAAAAACATATACGGTCGAATTGAGTAACCTCCTCCTTTTTGAAGTCGGTTAAAAATTGAACATAAAAAACATATAATTGAGCAACCTCCTCCTTTTTGAAATCGGTTAAAAAAACGAACACCAAAATAAACATCAATAACAGAGGTACTCTAAGATAGTATTATACTCTATGCGACATGCGGTGCGTGAGCGAGCAAGCAGATGCTTTCTCGCTCACGCGCCGCCCGCTTATGCTAGCGGAGCGCGCGATGACGAACGACACGGGTTCCCCCTTCGAGAGCTTGTGGCATACTGAATCTCAATAGCCCGGGCAACAGAAATGATGGCGAATGCGCTCAGATTGTTGAACAAAATTTTGATTTTGGTCGTTTTAAAAAAATATTTCTACAATAATGTTCGTCATGAAATTACCTATCTATATATTAGTGTAAGAACGCAATCTAAATAATGCTTACTTTCCGAGGAGATGCACGTTTATGATAATTATTTCTCTTGTCAGTGGTTTCGTTGTGAAGGAATTATTTAAACATTATACTTAGTAAAATAAAAAAAAAATCTACAATTTTGGAGCCAAGATTATGGAGAAAATTTACGTATTTTTAGTAAGTTGATATTTCTTTTGGATAAAGAGTAGATATCTCCGGAAAACTACATAAAAACGGCTTGCGGTGTGTTTTTCCTCTGGAGCCGCCTTAATGCAGATGAACTGACATATGTTTTTTTTTAATTTGGGTGTTAAATATGGCATTTCGTCATTGAGCTGCGGTAGTAAACAATACTCAATGACAAAATGCCCATTAGTCTAGATAACATTTGGCTTATAGTTTCAGGAATTGTATTCGAGTTTGCCTGATAATTAATTGTTATTGGTAAAATTGTCAACAATCATGAATATTATGGAAGTTTTTTTTTTTGGAGATAAGGTGTATGAAACGAATGAAGTTTGATAAAGCAACATTTTATTACCTAGTTCTTCATTTTCAGATAAAAGTTTGTGCATATATACGGTTTTCTGTAATCCTTTATCCCATACTATAGACTAGTATCAGATAGTGTATGCTGGATATTAATATAAAGAGAGACACATTATGGGAAGAAAAAACGAAAAGAAAATAACCGAGAAATCTATACTAATATATAAAGCGAAGAGTTTATTTGTATGTTTGTTTGTTTGTTTGTTCGCGCTAATCTCGGGAACTACTGGTCCGATTTGAAAAATTCTTTTTGCGTTGGATAGCCCATTAATTCAGGAAAGCTTTAGGCTATATAACATCACGCTGCGCCCAATAGGAGCGGAGCATAACTAAACCACGCGAACGAAGTCGCTGGCGGCCGCTAGTCTGCCATAAATCATAAACTAAGAAGCAATAAACTGAGAACAGTTATAACAACATGCAAGGTATCTGCCTACTTTTATTTCCAAAAACAACACAAGTAGGCCCAGTAGTACCTACAGCTTAATACAATGGTGATAATTACAGTATTATAATCCGACAGATAATTGCAAGTCGCAACGTCTAGAGCTTGTCTGGTATAAAGCACTGTGAAACAAATATACAGAGTTCCAAATATTGCCCAAGAGACACAAGAACAGAGAGACCAGAGAACCAAGATGTTAAAAAAAATATTTAAAAGAAAAAAATAATAGAAAACAAAGTCTATCAAAAATACGAGAAACATAAATAAACACAGGCACCTTTATCATCACTATGGTCAAGTATAGATGCTGATTGATGTACAGTGAACTTAAAGCTTAAACTATATAGGCCACATAATTGAGTATCGGCTGGCATGGTGCCAAGCTGTGCCATCTTGGCGGTCAAGGCTAATGGAACGGTGAGGTTCCTTTGATTCGATCGAAGTGAGGAGGTTCATATAAATATAATTAATTGATAATCATAAGGAGTATTGTGGAGAAAAATATTGTTAAGTTTCCTTAATATTGGTGCTTGTTTTGAAGGTAAAGATTTTAAACGCATAAAGGAACTCCGCCTTAATGAAGTTACATTTCACATCAATATTCACACAAAAATACTCTTTGATTTACAACGACTTGTTGCTAGATGGTAAGCAGTACTAAATAAACCCAAAATGAAGTTAGTGCAATGAAACTTGCAGGTATCGGGGTTTAAACGCAATATACCTAGAAACCACATTGTAAGCCTATTTAAAGTACTTTACTATCGAACAAGCAGTAAAAATCTCAATATGTTTAAGTAAAGGCTTGTCAGGTACAATATACGGTAGATACTAAACTTTAATATCATTATTTAACGTAGCCATATTTACCATGGACCAGCTATTAATATTTATATGCCTATTGACACACAAAACCTTTTAGCACTAGACGGACAATTCCATTGTTCTAAGTGTTAAGATACGATAGTAACATTTTACTATGGAGATAGTAGGCGAAAGAAAGCCGATCCAACATAAAAATAATTCAAAAGAGAATATTGAAAAATCTGCCAAAGATGAAGTTTACATTACAGAAACTGATAAGGATTCAAAGTATATTTTAATGAATATCTACTCAGAAGAAATTGATAGTCAAGCTTCTAATACAGGCTTAAAATCTAAAACACTTAGGAAATCTTATAACTATAGTTAAAATTACATCTATATAGTGAAAAGACGAGTGATCCAACCATCTTATTTATAGTGTGCACGGCGACATAACGTGCTGCACATATCGGGCAAGCTAACCTTTCTTTGTACGAAAAACCAAACATGCGAGATAAGCTAAAACTGTGTATGGCTTGATATGCAACGTATGTGCCATAATCATCATCATCATTCTCCTGCCCTTATCTCAATTTATTTGGGGTCGGCGCAACATGTCTTTTTCTTCCATGCATCCCTATCAGAAGCCATCTCGGCAGTCACCCCCTTCTTAGCCATATCATCCTTCACACATTCCATCCATCGTTTCTTTGGTCTTCCCCTACTCTTATAGCCATCAACATTCATAATTAAGACTCTCCTCACGACATTCTCCTCAGTTCTTCGTAACACATGCCCGTACCATGACAACCGATTTCCACACACTTTTCAGCTACCGGTGCCACTTTCAGACTTCCTCTTATGTACTCATTTCTTATTCTATCCATTCGTGTAACACCACACATCCCTCTTAGCATCCCTCAACGTATGTGCCATAATGATCATGCAAAAATTTTGTTTAACCAAAAAGATAAGTGATGCAAATAAATCTTGCAAAAAATATGTATCTATAGTGCTCCAAATATCCTTTTGTCAGTACGAAGAGAACAGACATGAAGGCAATAAGTTGATTCGAACATAAAACTGGCTACACGATCAATAAATGTCAATGAAAGCGTGCCCTACAGAGTACTCAGAACTGAACAAACTGAACCCGCGTTCGCTAAGGTCAAAGTCATGGTTGGTATAAATATTGGTCTCTACGGATCACCGTTCGACCTTCACGGTACAATAATTGGAGTATGTCATCACCGTTATTGTATTGCATATTTTATTGAGTATATTCGTGATATTGCTTGCACACTACGATGTATTAAGCATCTGTATAAATATCGATTTAGTACTTTTTTTGCTCCAGACTTTCTTTTGCTTCAAGACAGGCTTGGTTGGTGGTTAAGACTGAAAGCTATTGAAATCGGGAGTCAAATCATTCTTTAATATAATTTTGACTCCAGGATATTTGTTGACCCTTCACCCTTCAGAGGACCAATTACTATTGGTAGAGACCCATTTATTGGTTACTTGCTCATTTTCGATTTAATGGGCGAAAAATTATTAATTTGCATAATATAGAGTCTTTAAAAAGGAACTAATCATAATATTCATGGAAAGTTTCCGCGACATTTAGATAAGCTCATTAATACAGAAATTTATAACGCAATTATCATTGCCCATAAAAATTAATTTAGTCAAACATCCTTAATTATTATAACGCATTGTTATCTTGCAGATTGTTAAAATGAATGCGCAGTTGTAGCCCGTGAAATTCAATTTTTCTTAAGTTTTTTTTTTTTTAGCAAATTTCAGTATAACGTAAGGTTGTGTCATGTATACGTACACAACTGCGCGGGTAATTTCAAGTGAAAATAATATAGATGTAAAAAATAATGTATGCTAAGTGTATAAATTAATAAAACGATTCCGTTTTCCGAAGGGTATCTCATAATCTGCCTATAATGTTCCCACTGTTGGGACATAGGCCTCCTCTCTCGGTGAAAGGGAGTGGGCCGTAATCTACCGCGCTGGCCCAGTGCGGGTTGGTAGATGTCACATGTCTTCGAAGTTTTTGGCTCTAGGACATGCCGGTTTCCTCAAGATGTTTTCCTTCAGCTTTTCCTTAGTAATTGGTGTCCAAAATATACTTAGAAAGTACATATAACTTAGAAAAGTTACATAAGTACATACTTGCCTGACCTGGAATCGAACCCGCCAACTCATACTTGAGAGGCTGTGGTTTTAACCTCTAGGCCACCACGACATGTTATGTTCAGTGTTACCAATTTACGTCCATGGCGAAATCTTCAACCTAGCAAAACCTAGTGGAAAAAAGATGACTTCCAATTTGAGAGATTGCGATAAGACAATAGAAAATATGAATTAAAATAATAATGCAATTACGTACAAGACATAATTATAAATAATCAGGGTTCCTGCATTTATTAATAGAGACCACGTAGTGATGAAACAATTAGACTATGCAGCCATGGTGACACTCTAATTTCTAATGCTGACAAAAGAATGAAAGCGTGAAATCGTTGCTTTGATTCCATTAACCATTTCTTTTACATTACCTTTCTCATTACGAACGAAAACAATGGAACAGACTTCTCAAAATTCATTAAACACTTCGAGTATTTTTTCTTATTGTACAAGTACCAACATTCACTGCAGTTGATGCAAGCTTGTCTACTAAGCTAAATATTTGTACATGGGGTCCTTTCTAAAATGACTTTAATGATTAAAACAATAATAATCTCGTTAAAAATCGTTCATTACCGTCAAGTGATATACCTACTTGTAAGTAATCTGATGTTGTAACCACTTTACTGTATCTATATTCCCTGACAAATGTCAATGCTCACCGCTCAGGCACTATATGTAATCATTTTCACTTGCAGGTAAGTATAGTGAACAACTTAATTTAATAGGATCACTATTCATAGATAGCTTGCAAAATTTTGCCAACGCAAAATGTCAATAAACATATTTGACGAACACCTAGTAATTTAAAAGTAAAATCCACCCGACAAATTCTTGCATTAACGGAAATAGGAAAATTAAAATAATTAACGTAAGCGTAGCACAAAAACATGAAAAAGGCGTGAGCGCACGCAGGACTAGATTTTACGACCCGACTACAGCCATTGAAAAACAAAATAACACCAAACTAGTTGTAGTTAATTTTGAATAGCAAAATGTTCTTCAGTAAACCAGTTTCGATACATAAATAAATACATGAGCCATACTAATGACTTACGGCGATAGAATTTCTAAACGCTTCACACTCATGCTAGGAATCCAATAAATGGTATTACAAAACACGAACCACTTGGACATACATCCAGCCCGTTTGGTATCAAAGGCGGAATCTAAATCAGCATACTACGAACATTTGACATTGTTGCTATGACAGTTTACGTTGCAGTTTCTTTAGTGTTAGATAAACAACGTGACAAGCTGGCAAGCTAGCTATGTAATGCTGATTAATTTACTTTTCATTCATTCATTATGTTAAAAGCTTATAAGTATGTTTTCTTCATAATGAAATATAGGCACGATATAGAATGGTATATAAAATAAATAGCTTTAAATGCAATAGACTAGGCACATAGTACCCGAGTATATTCATGTAATCCGTTTTGTAGTAACGTAACTTTCATGCCTCTCCTTGCAGAACATGGAATTATTCGCGCACAAATCATCGCTGATCTAAATAAATGAGAAACGACACATCGAATCATGAGAAATAAATTTGAAACCTATCATTAATGATAAATTATGGACAGTTAGTCACGATAAACATATAAACGCTGATGTTGATAATTAAGTGCCTAATTTCGGTACGGAACTTAAAGAGAGAAAATCTAATGGTGCTTATAATGATAGTAAGTTACACCGAATAGCCGTCGACGATGTAGTATTTTATTGCAATAAAACTATTAAACCCATAATTCAGGTCAATGGAAACAATTGTAATATAATTAATGGGATTCAGACGTGTTCGGGATACGGTGAAAGTAAAGGGCTGAATCGTGCAGAAACACTCAATCATCGAGTTAGATCGTGCAAGTAATTATATGGAAACCATGCACTTACAGGTAATGGAAAGGGCAGAAGTAATAATTATGATTCAATTGATATGGTTATGTCGGAAATTGGAGAAGTCTATCGGCACTAATTTCTTATTATTGCCAATTTTCTCTTCCTTACAGAAACTTTTTTATGAACACACGTTCTTGTAACAATCAGGTCAATTACTTGGCTAGAATTTCTACAAAAAATAACACTGATTATATTATGACAGAAAATCAGACGAAATACGAGTAGAAAGACATCTACGGACACATTGTAGTTTTCTAAAAAAAAAAAAGGCGATATTCTACGTTTGGGCGCAATCATCTCACGCGGTTCGCCGCAGATCCATTATGCTCTACCACGACCTCGTCGCCTCTTTTTACAGAGTTCATCCACCTCGACAAAAAATGTGAGCAAATTGCTAAACTCCTTCAGATTTTTTCTATATACCTTCCTAAGATTTGTTTGGTCTAGCAATTGAAACTTAAAATTAAATATTCACTGAACGATAAGTTTTCTATACTTTAATACATTGCCATCCATAAATCTTTTAAACTAAAATGCATTAGTCTTAATTGAATACATGTCTACAAGAGAAGAAATTGTTAATTCATTTCATTTGGTCTTTTTTTTATACTAATTTAATTATTTACACTTGGAATTGAAAATTTGTAAGCACAATCCAACCAAAAAAGTATTTATATACCTAACATCCTTGTATCTACAAGTATAGCCATGATAATCTTTAATTGTTAACATAACGTGCTCAGAAGCTAAACCCAAGTCAAGCAGTTTTAAAGTTTTCGCGGTAAGATACTACAATTTTAAGAACAAATATTTTCATAACACAACACCACCAACGGCGAGAGCAAAACACAGTCGGTAATAAACGAATAAAAAATCTAATCGAACACCGGATAGTCTGGCAAATAAATAACACAAGTACATTAACGGACATGTATAGCAGCCGATTGATCTCGATATCGTGTTTGGATCGAGAAAAAACTCAACGATAAAGCAATTTACTGTTTAAAGGTTGTTGATTTTAATGTCACAAAATAGGCAACTTAAGAACTAGATAACGATGCGATCGCATTACGATGTGATCTAGTTCTCGATAATGATACGTTCCAGTAATTACAGAGATCAATCTTTTTGTGCGCATAGTTTGAGTCTGTTAACAACATGTGTGGTTGCTGATATTATGTTTCTTAGCCGACTTCAAGATTGCTTTCAAAAGGGTAACTGACACGAGGTTTAAAGTTCCACACATTTGTGTGTCACTTTTTAATTAATTTAAAGAAATTATCTTTGCTAAATGGTTTGCGAAATGTACTTAAATAGAAATTGATATTGTACAGATGTATGTTCTGTTCTTATTTAATAACATTTGAATTTAAAAAAGGCACTTAGCACGCAACAGTGAGCCGTCCATTAATACCAAATCTGTTCTCTGGCCACGTACGTAGAAATGACGTCCAACGTCTACTCTTATTGTAGAAAAACAAAAAAAAAATCATGTCAATAGGTACTACATGATACGCAGAAAATGTGCAATATTTCACATAAAAAAGGACAATTCGAATCTATAAATAACAAACCAAGGCCGATCTTCAATGCTCATTCGTTATTTATAGCTATTTAAGTGGTAACGATAAGAACGTGGGAATCGATCCCTCTTGTCCTGTTTAACATATTATCTTCTTTGACTGCGATGGACAAAAACGATTAGCAAGGACCGATTGTGACGGCGATAACACAAAACTGGATTATGTAACAGTTTGTATTGAATATATTAATGGAAATGGTGAGAAAGGTGTCAAAGTTAAAGATAACAGTGTTGAAGCAAACGACATAAATAAAACCTTTAACACAAAGACAGGTAAGTTGAAACTAAAAGTAATTGCTAGTCCGTTCTAGCAAACCATTGTTAATTACGGTCGTAGAGACCGAACGAACGTTAAAGATTTATCTTTAATGATGGCGACAAATCCAGTAGTTTGCACGCGAGTGAAACGGAAATTATTACGATACACATTCATGCAATAACTACCGACACCGATTTTGTTATATGCGGCCAAGCCTAGAGCTGACCATAGAACATAATTAATATATTCCTAATCTCGTAATCAAAATTAAGCCTACAATGGACGTGAATTTTAAGAAAAGCATACAAAGACCGTCGTAAGTCGTGGTGGCCTAGTGGTTAAAATACCTAGTGTAAAAATAAATAGTGTGTGGGTTGGATTCCAGGTCAGGCAAGTACCAATGTAACTTTTCTATAAGTTATATTTACTTTCTAAGTATATGTTGGAGTCTCCAATGACTGATTACAAGGTGAAGGAAAACATCTTGAGGAAACCAGGACTTTAAGTCTGAAATCACCAACCCGCATTGGAGCAAGCGCGGTGATTACGCCCAATCCTTCTCTGTGTGAAAGGAGACCTGTGCCCAGCAGTGGGACCATTAAAAGGTTGATGATGCTGATGATACAAACACCCAATGAGCCGATATAGATTTTATGGCCTGGCAGCATAACATTGAATCATTCAACAAATTGTAAAGAATAAATTAGTACAAATAGTTTTATTTAATAAAAATACTACAAGATAAAATAGCCCTTGCATGGCATGGAAAGATACACTGCATGCTTGAGTATCAGCAGTTGTTGATGTCTAGCATCCGATATTATCCACTTAGCATAGTTAATTAATGATCGGCATGACAGGTGGCATAACTGTTAAGTTCTTGCGTTTACGTGTGTTGACTATGTTACTTTGTAGGTACTAGGTAAGCATAAAACTGTGTACATAATAGTATAATCTATAATGGCTCTACAATAATGGCCCTATTATGTAGTAGGGTCGAACCCTGTTAGGCGCTTTACTTTGTGTAAATTATTTCATCACTAGGTACTGCTCTCAAAACGGTGAGGGAAAACTTCGTGAGGAAACCGGCATGTCCTAGAGACAAAAAACTTCGAAGGCATGTGACATCTACCAAGACATGTATATGACGACACAGCGCAGTGGCTGAGCGATTGACCGCTGCGCTGCGTGTCGCGCGTTCGATCCCGCCCAGAACAAGTGAGTTTAACTGTTTGTAAATGCACCAACGATACAGGAGTAACTCCTAGTGTGCCAGTGTGGGGAAACGTATTTAAAAAAAGAGAAATATAATACTAGAGGGTGAGCCTATTGCTATCAATTGTACACAAATTCCAATCTATCCAACCAATAATGTATCAAGTAATCATCATCATCATCAACAACAACCTTTTTATCGTCCCACTGCTAACAGGTCTCTCCTCACACTGAGAAGGATTGAGCGTAATCACCACGCTTGCTCAATGCGGGTTGGCGATTTCAGACTTAAAGTCCAGGTTTCCTCAAGATGTTTTCCTTCACCTCTTAATCAATCATTGGTGTCCAAGATATACTTAGAAAGTACATATAACTTAGAAAAGTTACATTAGTACTTGCCTGACCACCTGGAATCGATCCCGCACACTCATACTTGAGAGGCTGGTGCTTTAACCACTAGGCCACCACTAGGCTACCAGGTAATTCCGGATAAAAAAACAATATTTTGCATGACCCGTGAATTGAACCCAGGATCTTATACCCATCAAGCAGCGCTTGCGAACACTAGAACAAAGGCGCAATCGAAAAATATAGTAGTTTCAAATACAATACAGAAATATATCAAGTTATTTTTATAGAATTAAACTCAGTAGCAAGACACACGAAGACAGCCTCCGTGGCGTGGCGGTAGCGGAGGCGGCCGCTGCGCAAGGTGACGCGGGTTCGATCCCCGCACAGTGCAAATATTTGTATGCATGAATATGAATATTTGCACTGGTCTGGTCGTGCCTCGGAAAGCACGTTAAGCCGTTGGTCCCGGTTGCCATACGAACATCTAGTGGCAGTCGTTACGGGTTGTCGGAGCCCTCAAAAGTCCAGCAATTGGTTGGTCTAACTGCAATGCTTCGATGTCGCCTTCGGGTTGTAGAGGTCAGACGGCAGTCGCTTCACGGAAAATGTCGAAGTTTAGCCATATCAGCAGTTTGACTGGTAAAGCGGACCCCAGACTCCAAAGCTGAAAAGGCTTCGGATGCGACTGGGATTAACGCTGGTATGATGATGATGAAACTCAGTAGCAAGACATATCAAAGCCAGACAATATGGTTAGAATCAAAATTTAATGGTATTTTACCAATGTACTTTAGATTGTACATACCATTATATCGAAATTACTACAATCGCACATTTGTCAGAACTATAAAATTTATGTGTTTGCCATTATGTTAATGATTTAAGTAGTGGGTAAATAGAAGGTAACTTACTTTGTTAAATTAATAGATCCGTTAGAATATAACGAAATTAACTTTGAAAGTGCTGTTGACACTAAAATCTTCAACGTGTATGCAATAAAATTACCTTGAATTCAATATTAGCAATTCAATGCCCTCTAACATCTTGTGTGGGGGAATACCTTACCTATACATACCCTACTTTCATCATCATCATCAACCTTTTTTTATCGTCCCACTGCTGGGCACAGGCCTCCTCTCATACAGAGAAGGATTGAGCGTAATCACCACGCTTGCTCAATGCGGGTTGGCGATTTCAGACTTGAAGTCCAGGTTTCCTTAAGACATTTTCCTTCACCTTCAGTCATTGGTGTCCAATATATACTTAGAAAGTACATATAACTTTAGAAAAGTTGCATTGGTACTTGCCTGACCTGGAATCGAACCCGCGCCCACACACTTGAGAGGCTGGTGTTTTAACCACTAGGCCACCACGACTTGGCATACCCTACTTTACCCCAAAAGAAACTGCGATTACGATACATCAATACATTTTAAATCCGTGTGAAAATATCAAATGGTCATTTAATATAGGAGGCTTAATTACTCAATAGAACATAATATGGGACCCAATTTAGAAGTTCAAACCACAGTAAAGTAGTTAACTGGAAAGTTTTCAATGCTTGGTCCTAAAAGTCACATAATAGAAAAGAATTTAAGGTTCTTTATCAGGCCAATGGTAAAGAGTTAAACCAAACATTGGTCGTATTTGTCATTCGAATTCTAATCGAACGAAAATGTGTTATATCAAACAAGTTGAACCAATATTGGCCAGATATGGATATGGACATAGAAATTATGAGCAAACAATAATCGATGGCCCACTAAAGCTGTATTGACAAACTATGGTAAATAGAAAAAAAAAACTCATTTCGGAGATCTAGTTCGGTGTGAAAGTGTACTTGATTTCAGTGCACATAACCGCATAAATATATTAGTCTTATTCGATTTTGTGGTAAAAATGTTTGCCACGGAACCAATTTAAAGTCTAAACAGAAATAATAAAGGTTAGATTATCACTTACCGTAAGAACAGGAAGGCCCAGCCCAATGATGTACAGCATAACATTGGTGACAGTAGACTCTTTGTAAGGGTGCTTAAGGGACTCATCATCACAGAAGAAACCCCTTTTGTACGGGGTGCCCCAAAGGTAGAAGACTAAGATCAGGAATCCAACTGTAACAAGAAAAATATCTAATTAGATCTCATACACATTTATAAAGCCTCAGAGGCTCCTCGGAGTCTCCCAAAGATTGCATGATTGAAATTGACAAAAACAGCTCTAAGCATATTTAGGGAAATATTTAATTTTTGTTCTTTCTGACAGTACCTATTACCAAAAAGATATATGTACATAGTTGATATCAGGCCTTTATGAAGTCAGAGACATAACAATAGATAAAAAAGAATGGCTTATGTTTAACTTACCACCAGATATAGTAACAAATAGCAGACAAAAATAGTAAATGATCACCAAAATGAAACTCGCATTTTAATGTAAAATTATAACTAAAGTTTTTAAATTCTGCTATCCAATAAATCATTGTTATCCAAAAGTAGTAAATGATCACCAAAATTATACCAGCGTTTTAATTCGCCTTCGCCGGCCGCTGCCGCGGCACGCTCGCTGCACTCGCTCGGCTCGCGCGCTGTTTTGGTCACAGTTCTAACCTAACCTATGGGTGGACAAACGATGACTGACGGGTCATTTTATGTTTCGTTTTCTGATTTTATGGCAATCACAGTGATTTATTTAGGCAAAAATAATACATTAATTTGGTCGTCAAGATTTGGTGATCATTTACTAAATTTGGTTACAAAACTAAGGGTATCAAAGCATTTTATGGTGGTCATTATAATTATCCCCAAAAAGAATGTTAGTCTAAAGAAGGTTAAAGATATTCTCGAAAGGTGTCAACAAAGATGTTTTTTACACTATCTTTTGTGACTGAAACTTGTTCCGACATTGTTTTTGTGATTTTATTTCTGCACGTTCTGGGCGAAATAGAAACACTGTCCATTATCTTTTTCCGAATTAACATTGTAGAGTTCTAATACCGTATGATTTGTTTGCAGAAAGAAACTATCTAGCTGAACTACCAATAAATCTAGGAACTTCATAAATAATAATATAATCCATCGTCTGCCATTTATCATGTTCTAAGCTTCGTCTTAGTCGTATTCGCTAAATATTCACAACTGTTGATCACTTTATGTGCGACAACAGCTGCGAGGATGGTAACACTTCATAAATCATATTACTAGACGATAGTGTTATATCAAAACTACTTAGTTCATCTACAATTCTACACCTAACATTGCATTCCGACCAGAAAATTAGTAAAATTGACCATTTTTAAATGTAAAATTTTCGATTTCTTTTTTCTGTATGTTTGCAAAACATAAAATCTGTGACATAGGAACAAAATAATTTCTATTCCATAATGTATTTGCTTTATCAAGCCTGATCTGATCTGAGAACTTGTCAAGCACTTATCATCAAATTCCCATAAACAGAAGCTGAGAGCCATACATTCAATCCAAAAACCAATAAAAGAGATAATGAAGCTGCATGCGAAAATAAGATCAATAAATAACAAAAGCAGGCGCTATAAATCATATAAGTATAGATTTAGCGTATCGCTGTCTAGAAGTGGATTCAATTTATTTATAGACTCCCGATTAACTCAGATTAATGTCGTGGACAACGAGACTATTGATTAATGAGTTTATTTATACGACAAGTCAAACAAGGCGAAAACTTATTAGGGCTGCCTACAGACTGAAATTTGTAACGGAGAATAGACTTATGCAACGCTTAAGAATTTGGTCTGGTAACAATAATAAGATGTTAATTTATACCCCTTTATAATTATCTGATTGCATTGTTGGAGTTATCGAGTCTGTATAAAGAAAATAGGTTCATAATTAGGTTGAATTTAATAGCAGCATGGTAAAGAATTACTGCAGTAGCTATGATGAAATGCTAGCAATGCTAGCAACAAAAGTGATAAGAAGTTATATCATTTAAAATTTAAATAAATGACATGGTTAAAATTACTTACAATGGTGTAATATGTAACTGTGCAAAGACATAAAATACTAAACTTAAGCCCATCTTAACACAATCTTTATAAAAAAGGCTCCAGTTTTATCTTAATCTTATTTATCCGCAGATTAAGCCACAATAAAACGATTAAATCCTACTTTTGTTGAAATTAAATGTAAATATAAAAAATACCAACTGAATATTTCAGCAACCTAACCCTCTCACAATATTTTGGCATACGTTTTCTTTGAAATAAAAAGGAATAGGATTTTATACACCTACAAAAAAAGTGCACTTCATTTTCTTGAATATCCATAAACCTCTTCTTAATGCTCGCCTACAATACGACTGTACGCTAATATGTCAGTGAGTCAGTCAGTCCCTCCTTTTATTTACATAATATAAATTGATTTACATTTCGCCAGTGATTTCCGTCTCACGGAACAGAGGGCGAGCCTTACTATACTTACTGCACGGCTAGCTCCGCGGTTAAGCTATTGACTGCTGCGCTGCATGTCGCGTGTTCCCGCACGGAACAAATATTGGTATGACCTACAAGTAGTTGTTCCGGGTCTGGTTGTTTGTGTATGTGAGTTTATATGTAAACGCACCCACGATACAGGAGATATACCTAGAGTGGGGAAACGTTTAAAAAAACACTAACAGGCATTCTGTTTGCGTAACACACTACATATCAACTGGATTCGATCATTTTGATGCATATTGATAATCCATTGTTTCATATGTTCTAAAAATGTGTCTGCTCTACAACGTAAATAACGCAATGAATGTTGTTGAAGTGTCAAATTGAAACCCACTGCTACTGATAGATAGTGTGTTAGTCAATTACCCTGCAGAGCAAATAGTATTGTTATTATCTAAATTCCAAAACATACAAAGTAATCAAAATTTCAAGGTATCTAAATTCTAAAACTTATACAAATTAATCAAAAGTTCAAGGTAAGGGTTATCCTTCCCGCTTTAGTATAGTAGTTAATCTTTTCGAAAGGATCTATACCCGTGGGCGATGGAGGAACGGCTAATGTGCCTAAAACCTGTTATCCTGGCACATATACACTCAATAAATTATTGGTATGGCTACAACAATAAGTTCCATTACAGCTATTTGCCGAAAAAGGAAATCATGAGAGCGAAACGGAATGTTGGTCTTGTTATTTGTGTGCCGAAGATACGAAGTATATGGAATACTGAAACCTACACTGATCTAATAGAAAATACTAGAAACCCGAGTGTTGAAAATAGAAAAATAACACACGAGTTTGGTGCGATTGCACAAAGCAGTCTTTGTTCTTTTTTTACTAGACATTGTGTAAGCAAGTGTTAACAAAATCACAAATAAAACTGAATATAACAAGTATACAACATAGTACCATCAACAATAATATTTTTGTACCATTAATGTTTTAATTGTCCTTGTACTAATCGTGGAATAAACACGACGAACCATTAAATACTACACCACGCTACAAAAAACAATTAAAATCTCTCTATTTTATAGTAGAAAAAATATTTTCATCAGACAACACATCATAAATCACAGAGAATGTGTTCGAGCAATAAATCTGAACAAGCAATTAACGTTCCCAAAATGTTAAAAAAAATTGACAGTGTTGTCAGAGCGGAATTTAAATTGGTAGAAACTAACCCCATTGGTACAAAATTAACTATTGTTTCATGCATTGTTGCTTGTCCAAACATTTGTAAGGATAGACAAAAAACAGCAGGTACCAAAAATGGGGTGGCCGAAGAGATAGATCGATGGAAACGTCCAGTTAATATCAAAATAACAGCTCTTGAGGTAAGTTAATGATATGAATAGGGGTTTGTTTAATTTACATAGGTTTTTGTTGATGCGAGCTGCTGTCAATTTTAAAGACCTATATTTTACCCTATTTCACTGTTACGAAATAAAGTTGCTTTTACAAAAGTTTATTTTTATAAATTGTTTAAAAACTCACAGAGTTTTCTAAAACGCAACTAAGATGGCGGCGGGATCGAATTACAGTGTTCCGATATCTTGAACGATATTTATTTAGTAGGCTTTAGCCCTACCATAATAAAATAAGAATTTGTGTGAAGTCAATGCTGGTTAACAACTTGTTTATATTACCTACATAGAAAAACTAATATGTCGGCATTGAGCACCGTCTGATATCGATATAGTTTTAAGTTATCCGATTAATCGGTTAATGAAAACTTAAAAATATATCGATATCAGACGGTGCTCAATGCCGACAAATGTATGAAATTAATGTACTTCCACGTAGCGGTACCTACAAACACGACATAGACCAACGCATTATAGGTACTGACATCACACGAATTCTACATCATGCAAGCAGTATTTACCGAGCAATTAGCATACATACAACTTCCCAACTTCAACTGTTGGGCAAATCCCTGCCAGACATAACACCCGTCTGCTCGGAGGAGGAGGATGAGTGAACTTTACTCTCTGTTCCTCATGCCTCCAAAACCACGTTTCCGTCCCGTGGAGTAAGATTAACATGGAAAAAATATCACGGTTTAAGCCAAGAAGCGGCTGAGGCTCTAATGTTCTATTTTTATCGCGATAGCTAGAAACGTAATTATTGAGACTCACATTTTAATAAATAATTAAATACTACTAAATACTGATAATTACTAGTTATTATAAAAAAAGTAACAAAAAAAAAACCTTTATTATAAAAAGCTGGACTCAATTAACATCAAAAACTAATATTAAATTCTAATAAATAAAGTAGTTCTCCGAGATACAGCTGCTCCCCTATTTATTTTTGAAACTTGAAACCAACAACATTAATGGAGAATCTTATTTTAAAACACTTCCAGCAAGCTAACACAATGCTAAAAGGACTCCGTTTTGTTATTGATCTGGTTAAAAACACAAACAATGCTTTATGGCTGGCCATTATCGAGTCACAACCGTTCCTATAAACAAGTGAGTGGACTAGTCTTGCCAGCTGGTCAGATGGATTTGACAATGAGATATTTAGCTAAGGGAGAAATAACATTTTGTCCCCAAGATTTGGCTAGACGACATTGGAGAAGTGAGGATCTGAAGTTTAGATTTCAGTGATAATTTTGGGTTCAGACAATACGTTTTTCAAGACCTTTCAAAATACTTCTTAGCATACGTTATGGTCATCAAACTCAGCACGCAGTTACATAATTTTTTTGAAACGACGAGATTTTCTTAATTTTTGATCAACGAGAAACTATTTCTGAACCTAAACGACCCGTATCTTCTGATGGCTTTGACTTAGAAGTACGTTTATTGCACCAAACATGTGACAGGCTGAAGGGGGCTGTTCATCCTTCACTTGGCTTCAAAGCTTGGGATTGAGCTGCTCGCTCTGCTAAGCCAATGTTTTTGTTAAATTACGTAAATTATTGTAAACATTTTCATTTTTAATGTCTGGGCTTGAACAAGGACGATGATCCCTGAATTTGTTTCGGGTTTTCTTATCAGAGGTACTCAGTTAGGAAATACCGGCTTCATCTACTTAGTTTGAAAAAAAAAACATGCTTTTAAAAAATATCAAACTAAAAAGCTGAAAATAATTTTAAAAAAGCGTGAGGCGCTTTGTGCCATAATTTTTGCATATTAAGCGCCTCACGCTTTTTAAAAAATATTTTTAACTTTTTAGTTTAAAATTCTTTAAAAAAGAAAAGAACGAACGATCTTTTATATATATATATATATATATATATTATAAACTAGCGCTTGATCGCAATCCTGCCTGATGGTAAGCAGTGACGCAATCGTTGATGGTAAAGCGCACTAGTTTATGCTCTGTTCACACATAGGCATGGTGCCTAAAGTTCAACGGATCCAAATTTATGCTCTGTTCACACATAGGCATGGTGCCTAAAGTTCAACGGATCCATATTTTTTTTTTTTTTTTGTTAAATTATAAACTAGCACTTGACCACAATCCCGCCTGATGTCAAGCAGTGATGCGATCGTTGTTGGTAAAGCGCTAGTTTATTAAGTGCCTATTCACTATTACCTTGAAGACACTCAAATTGTAGTCCGACGGAAACACCGCCGCTGGCAAATTATTCCAGTCCCTCGATGTACGCGGTAAAAGGAGGAGGCGAAACGCTTCGTCCGGATCGTAGTGGTGTTAACAACGTAAGGGTGGAAACCAGCCGTACGACGGGTCGTCCGCTGGTGGAACGGAGATGGGGGAATTAAATCATGCAATTCCATCGCACACTCCCCGAAATGCATCCTATAGAACACCGAAAGGCTGGCTACTGTACGCCTGTGCTCTAGGCTTTGGAGACCAACTCGAGTTAGATCAGGGTCACCAATCAGCCTCTTTGCACGTCTCTCCACTGAACCCAAAGTGGCCAGGTGACCCTTGGCAGCACCAGCTCAAATGTGGCTGCAGTACTCCACACACGAACGGACCTGTGCTTTGTATAACATTAGAAGCTGCCCAGGTGTGAAGTACTGCCGGACCTTTGCGATAACGCCAAGTTTCCTGGCAGCCACCTTAGCCTTGGACTCAATGAACCGCCCAAAGTTAAGGTCCGAGGAAATCTCAACTCCCAAAAGCTGAAGGCGGTCGGAACACTCCAAGGACACATTCCGAAAAGTAGGAGCCAAGGTGAACGGGCTCCTTTTAGCGGTGAAAAGACACGCCTGTGTTTGAAAACGGGACATTTTACAATAATGAGCCGCTCACTCGTAGTCCAAAGAGTTAGAGACGGACAAACAAACAAGCAAGCAAGCAAACATACAAGTGAAGCTAATAAAAAGCATGTAAAAAATATGACGTGTAAATGTGATCAGTGATCCTACTTACAGGATAAACGATTTCATTTCACTCCTAATATAAAGTAAGACTAAATCTATTCGACGTTTTTATGATTTCTAACGTAAATTAGTCTCCCCCAGACAATCAGTCAGAATAGCTGACTGATTGTCTAGCAGGCCACTTGCCCGCCGGTTAATGTCGCGAACTTGCATGCGTGCTAGTTGCACAGTAAATTCTGCTTGTGAGATGCAGGATTCGCGTGACGTCAGCATGACGCGTTGCTCGCGTGTAGCGTTGTAGGTATCGCTACACCACAGTAATAAATAGTTTGGACCGACGGTAAGACGATTTTCGATTTCCTTCAACAATAACGTTACAACGTACACGAATGTTTTGAAATCAACGATAAAATCGTAGTCCTTGTCCACAGTAACAAGACATGCCGTGTTATTAACGAGCACATTGGCAAACCCAATAAGTTAGATAGGTACTTAGTAATAAACATTTTCTGAAAGTGTTTCAAAACTAGACAGTAGAAATCTTATTTCTCTCCCAACCTTGACTCTTGTTGCAAATCAAGCAACCGTATAATAAAATTAACAAATGTAAAACTGGCAATTAAAACTAATTGCGAAACACACGATAAAAACGAAATTATGTCAGAATTACGTGCTTACAAAGGAGGGCAGTGCAGCGTAGTAAAATTACGAGTACCGACACGGTTTGTAAGAAATAACAATGAAATTGTTGAACAAAAAAGGTCATAAATCAAATCTTCATGCTTTTCAATCAGGTTAGTAGGACTGCTACTATGTGGTGATAGTAGAAAAGAATTGTTGAAACCAGAAAATCATAAAGGCAATTTAAAATAAAACGAATGTTATGCGGCTTTACCGGTCATACCTAGAAATATCAGACATCCTTGTAATGCCGTCAAAGCATGTAGGATGACAATGTAACAATATAATTTACATGCAGACATAAATTAGTTCTGTAGTATCTTGTTTACAATCGAAGACCTTCAAATTTGAATAAGGCACTGTCAGTAAACTGATAAGTTCAATACTTTCTAACTGATAATGTCGAATACTGATAATACTCAATTTTCCTTTGCTCCGATCGAAGCTGATGTTATATCTTTCAAACAAATTGTTACTAATGGAGATAAGATGTATTTGAAGAAGTTGTCCTGAATATGTAGCGAGGCTGATTGTATGTAGAAAAGAAGGTAATATGCCACATTACAAAAAGTCTGGGATTGCCATAGGCCGAGTTGATCATAAGGCTCAAAATCAGTTTAACGGCAGCCGGGAACTACGCAGGAAAAGATATAGAATTATAAAGATCAATACTTATAGATGTATCCTCTATCAAAGAAACAATGAATAAAACTGCTCTCAAGTTAACAATAAAAAATAATTGCTTTACTGCCTACAAAAACA
This sequence comes from Sesamia nonagrioides, assembly GCA_017933935.1. Taxonomy (NCBI): domain Eukaryota; kingdom Metazoa; phylum Arthropoda; class Insecta; order Lepidoptera; family Noctuidae; genus Sesamia; species Sesamia nonagrioides. The sequence goes on along the minus strand of JADWQK010001011.1, from coordinate 2,903,006 downwards.
AACCTACTGGAAGTATTGTTTTTTTATCACTATCAACGTCATCCACCATCAGACGTTCTAGATCGCGACAAAGTCAGTGGTGCGTGGTGACCTTGCTGCAAAGTATGGATCTACTTCTCCGTTGGAACCTACAACGTTATTGAACTGGTTAGCTCGCGTAATCATTCTGACTGCCAAAATTGCCAATAATAGGTTTAACTAAAATCTATGTTATGAATTTTTCAGTTATTGAATTGGAAAAACTCCAAAAACGACATCTACATACTAGTAACATGTGCAGGGGTTAAATCAAAAATAATATCAAAAGGTCAAAGAAGAGGGATGAGTCACAACCACGCCGATGAAGTTCTAAATGACCACAAAATACAGTACTGCTTCTATTTTGTCATATAGAGTCTCCAGGAATCCCCAAAATATTCAATGAAAGAATAGGCATTGACTGGCAGAAGTAGCGGGAAGTGATGAAAGATTACATTTAGGCATTCAATTGATAGTTATCATCAATTATTCTGGGTTAACCCCAAAGCGAAATCGATTGCCAGAAATTCGTCACTAGGACCATTCTAAGAAACAGTAACGTGTTAGAATTTCGAGACACCTTGACTGAATAACGACGGGCACCCACTATACGTTACCATTGTACGAGTTATTACGTACATACTTAATGAGGTTCCGACGATTCCAGGCCGATTAGCAATGGTATAAGCATAACTGCAAAGCCGCTGCTTGAAACCTTTGGCGTGAAGACTGAGGTTTAAAACCTGATCCAATTGCGGTTTGTAGTGACAGGTGGGCAACTGGCCAGACTTAAGCAGATACAGAGGATTAGGGGCACTTGGTAATTCATTTTTCTTCAGTCGACTGTAACGTAACTGTGGTACCTATGCATATAGCCAAGATTTCGAAGAGTTATACCTACCTTAATCTGTAATAGATTGTTGCAAATGCTGGTGTGTTCTTGCTCGATACGATTAAAAACAGTTTAAGGCGATTGACTATCAGTAACAATTGTGGCATTTCTTCCAACTGTGATCTATTTGGGTCCTCACATGATTCAGAATCTCAATGTGCAAACAACAATCGACCGTCCCAAAACCAAACCGTGGTAACTAAAACTTCTAATTAACAATAAATTATTTTCGCTGGAGGAAAACACGCAACAGAGTTCGCAAGCAACAATTTTGTGCCGCAAAAGAACGTTAGTTGAATGACAATGAATAGAATGAATTATTCACAAATGAAGCCTTCCAATGTCAATCCCATTATGTAAGTGACAACACTACGAACGTAAAGTGTGGCGTTAGCTGATATATTAATAGTACAAAGACGTGTTCAGAAACCCATATTTCAAGTTTAAAATATGGCTTAGCTAGTGTATAACTAGAAATGGAACCGAACAAATTATGATTTACTATCCCATCTAAAGTCTTATCCTTACACGCGGATTTCCTGCGTCGTAGCCATTAGAAATACAAATCATAGACAAATTCCAGACGCCAGGTATAAATTACAACGCGTGTATAAATTAGCTCATATACACGAATCTGATGTTCATTTATATCTGTTCAGGGTATGAGAACTTGATTGGGAATAGGTAAGGATACAAGTTTTGATTCTTAGGGTAGTTGGATTTATATTAAAGATGCGACCTTCAGTATTATTTCTGTTTCTAACATCATATGTGTAACGAACAGCAAGAAATAGCAATGTTTTATTGGATATTCTTAAAAAAGTTCATCCTTTAATAAATTGATACATTAATCAATGAAACCGTCTAGACATGCTGCACCATAATTGCGTAACCCACTCTTTGCTACCAATTCAATTCGGATCAATTTCAATCTTATTGTTAATCCATTGCTCTATATGTGCAAAAATGTGTTTGCTCAACAACGTAAATAATGCAATGAATCTTGTGGAACTGTCAAACTGAAACCCATTGCTACTGATAATGTGATTTGCAATTAACCTCCAGTTACCTAAAATGTCGACACAACTCCCATCTCTTTCGCGTCCATATGCTGTGAAGACCTTTATCTAGGAGGCATTATTTACCATATACTTGCTAAGCCCTATTCAAGAGTATTTTACATTCAGGACAGGAACACAGGTAATCCTCAATTATACAGGCTCAGTGATATTTAACGCCAGCTGCCACGTCTGGTGTGAGCTACCGGTATTACGTGGATGTTTGCCAAGATTTGACCATTAGGAAATAATCGTGTGGCTATGGTTGTCCTGTGAGAAATATTAGAGAATTGACCTGGTATATAAATAGACGGTAAGAGTAGATTATTTTTAGAGGTGAATGATCACTCTATATCGTAATATATACTCCATTTAGCAGAATGTAAACAAACTGATTTATGAATAAAAATAGGAATCTGCATAAGGGAGATTGCATCACCAGGTTCATTTTTTAAGAATCGGTTTAATTCAGTATTCAATTCAATCTGTTGTTTAGATTCAACTCTAGTCATATCTTTCGAACCGACGACCTTGTATAGCTAACAGGGGATTTCCCTAAAATCTTCAAAACCGGTTAGACGAGTGTTTGCAAAATTGTGTTTTGTTGTCCAATATTAATACCATCTATGATACCCACGACAAAATTTACCACCTTCCTCATACTTAAATTAAAAGGAACATTCCCTTTTATCCTCTCGAAAGGCTCGGTACATTACCGGACCGGTCTAAGCGTGATTTATTATTTTGTATTATCTTCAGATCCCGCGAAGGAATTTGACCTGCGTCCTATGCATATGCAAATATTCTTGAACATCATAAGCGTTGTTAATATTTGCGTAGGCACGAGCTTATTTCATATGCATCAGTATCTGGTTTATGGTGAGAAAACCAACTCAGGCTGATACTAATTGGATAGTGAATGTCAAAGAGTGGAATTAATTCAAATAGGTATAGTGAAGACTAAAGAGTAAAGAGCGAGAGAAAAACGTGAATGACGAGACGGGTTGTGAAAAAATATAATTCAGGCTGATACTAATTGGAGAGTGAACGTCAAAGAGTGGAATTAATTCAACTAGTTATCTTCTTCTTCAGCCTATAGATGTCCACTGCTGGACAAAGGCCTCCCCCAAGGCTATCCACGCTGACCGGTCTTGTGCTGCCCGCATCCATCGGCTTCCCGCGACCTTCACCAGGTCATCGGTCCACCTTGTTGGGGGCCTTCCTACGCTGCGTCTACCAGTACCTGGCCGCCACTCCAGAACCTTACTGCCCCATCGGCCATCGGTTCTACGAGCAATGTGCCCTGCCCACTGTCACTTAAGTTACAACTAGGTATAGTCAACAGTAAAGAGCGAGAAAAAGACGTAAATGACGTGACGGGTTGTGGAAAAATATAATTAAAGGATGCGTATGCAGATGCTTTTACTTTGTGTAAATTATCTTATCACCACGGTTCACAAAACCGACATGTCCTAGAGGCAAAACTTCGAAGACATGTGACATCTTCCAACCTGCACTGGGCCAACGTGGTAGATTACGGCTCACTTCCTCTCAACGACAGGAGCCCTGTGTCCACTGATACCGCGGCATCGTTGCCGATGAAGTGTCAATTTTAGTGTCATATTTTTGAGTAATGTTTTGTATTCGTCGCAAAATAATCATTTGCCGGGTCGTGTCGCCGATGGGCGCCGGCCGTAATAGAGAACGAGAAAATGCAACACCAGTTCTGGCAAAAAGATATAAAACATTATTTTTGTAAATGCGAAACCCGAAACATGTTTTCAGTATTTTTAAGTAAAGAATCTATGTACGAAATTTCAAAATAATATCATAAAAAAGCACAAAGTTATGAGCTTGTTATCCTACTTGGTTGTCCCAACAAGAATATGGTCAACGCTCCGCTCCGGCGGGCGAGCGGTGCGTTGACCTGTGGCGTCAGCTGTTGCTCGGGCGTGCGTAAGTACTATGATCTACCGTAAGCCGCGTGGCGCGCACGGTAACCACACTGCAACAATTTCTAAATATATTTGGGAAAAAAATATTTGTATAGCTCAAGATAATAATCTTAACGCATTTCCCATTCACACGATAAACGAATTACTATCTAAACATCCTATACATTCATCCTTGTACGGCCATAAAACCGCAGTGAGTCACTAGCGGTCTCGTATGTCGCTACAAATTGGGCCGATGACCTGTCAGTTGCATAATGAAACCGTAATCTTAGATTATGGGTGAAACAAACCACACGTGAATGAGTATCAGTGTTGTTCACGGCTTAACATTTGCAGAGAACTTGCTCGTGTTTTTTTTTTAAGTGTTGCATAGGTAACATTTGAAAGCTACTTGATATTGTAAAATGGGTTTTCAAAAATAAAAATCTTAGAAATTTTTCCTGACCGTTTTTTTTAACGTTGAGTATGTTATTTATTTGATTTTTTTTAACCCTTTCCTATCTGACGGTACTAATTTGTACCAGGTCATTCCCCGTCCATTATTTAGACAATACGAGCACGAATTACGTATTTGATACTGACGATCTTTTCAAGTACCACTACGCTAGCCAATCACAGTGATTTATTTCAATTTTGCTTACTTGCTACCAGCCAGTGACAATTTCAAATTTCCACCTGTCTTGGATTTGAGAACTGCGGATTGGTTTTGTTTTAGAAAACATTTAAAAATAGAATAAACGAGGTAAGTGTTATTGTTTTATATTATTATATTAGATTATAGTTTTAACTATACAATTATTATTGTTTTAGATCATATTTTTAAATTTTAGTGGTAAAATAAACATAAAAATGAACGGGGACTTATAAGTACCGCCAGTGACTTTGGTTGACAAAAAACTTTAATTAGATCGAATATATTATGATATTGGTTTATCAAATATTTTAGATTTTTATAATGAATATTGCAAATAATACGACTTTGATAGAAGCCTTACTTATGGAAGATCTTCCAGATTGTACCGATACTTCAGACGTGGAATTATCTGACGAAGAAAATATTCTTGAAGAACAACTACCCTCGACTAGCCATTTTGATGAAAATTTCGAGGCATCATTAGAAGAATATATACAGAGCCAAGCTGAGCCTAATACAGAACACGAGGAAAATGGTCCTAATGCCGAAATAGACCGAGAGGTAATTGTATATTCTATTTCCAACACTGTTCCAGATAACTTACAGACTCAGGGTCTGCTAGGTCAACACATGCACAATCCAAAAAAAATATGTATAAATAAAATATACATCTATTGCTTTATTAGGAAAATTGAAAACAGAAGTATTTATGCATGTGGAACTAAAAGCTCTAATGGAAAAGGCATTCCCCACACTCTGGTAGTTGACTCTAAGTCTAAAGTGAAGCATGGTCAATATGATTACAGATTTTCTAATTTGAATATTGTGTATTATAAATGGAAGGACAATAAAATTGTGCAATTGATTTCTAATTTTCATGAGAATGATGAAGCTACAGTATCGCGCAAAGAAAACAGTGGGTCTACAGTCACCAGTCCAAAGACCATCAAACACTACAACTCTTACATGAGGGTGTCGATACGGCAGATAAATTGAGAGCACTATTTTGCCGGGACAAGAAATCCCCTAAATGGTGGCACAGTTTGTTTTGGGGTATTCTAGACATTGCATTTGTAAATGCATATATTATTCATGGACTCATAATGGAAAAGACACCTGTAAAGGAATTTAGGAGATCCATTGCGCAAGGGTTGATGACTATGAAGGACATCAAAGATAACAAGAAGAAAAGGTTATCAAGAGAGTCTGTGCCTAGCCCTAGATCATCTAAGAGGCGCAAAACTAGCTTCTCAACGTTGAAAGATTTTCATTTAGGAAACCGTAGTGTACGATGGCCTACGTTTGTGCCAAATAGAGGGAGGTGTGAAGTACAGCATGACAAAAGTTTGGTGAAAACCTCACTCAAAATGTTCACACTGCAATATTTTTATGCATAAATAAATAAAATGTTTCGTGAAATGCTAATGTATAATTAATTTATAATTTTATTATTAATTTGAGTCAAAAAGAAGTATTTCATGTTCCTAGTTTACTAGTTTTTTTTTTTTTGTTAGTAACCCAAAGTTCCTGACGGTACCTGTAAGTCTAGGTTAAAAAAATAATATATAGATATAAAACTAAAATCTGAAAAAAATAAAATAGTTTTATTTGTTACCCCTTATCCATACAAAACCATAAAAACTTAATTTTTCATTATTATTGTCATATTCGCTAGGAAAGGGTTAATCGTTTTAAACTAGTGTTTGACCGCGATCCTGCCTATTAAGAGATTTATTTATTTATTCATGTTAATACGGCTTCCAAAAGCCAATTACATTAACATACATACAAAATTAAATAACACAAATAGGTACATAATGAAATTCAAATAATAATATAAATCAAAATATAAACAGAAAAAAAAAGACAAATCAGAGGAACAATAAAAACGGAAATAAAATAAAATCTAAAATTAAAACAGTAAACGAAATAATTATTTTCTTTTTCGCAGAACGCTAAGCAAGCGCGCATTAAAATTTTAAATTCATCCGCGAATATATCACAGTTCGGGTTAGAGATCAGTTGCAAAACACTGTCATCCTCCATCTGCCTAATTTTGAAGGATATTGCTAATCCAATGGTTCATATCATAGAAAAATGTGTCTACTTAACAACGTAAACATAGCAATGAACGGTGTTGAACTTGATCTGTCAAAATGAAACCCAGTGCTACTGATATTGTGTTACGCAATTACCCAGCTGGATACTGATCTTCTTTGGTGACAGTACATTAATTATATTATTATGTAGTACACTAGAGGACGAAACGCATGAAGAGTAGGTATGTATATAATGATACAATTTCACATCATGTTCTTTGATATCTAGCAAATGTACGATATCGATAGTGAATATAATATGTTTTGTTTTGTGCGATTATTAATTTGTACATGCTTATGCTGTAAGAATTTCTTTGGGCTAGTCTTTTTTTTTATAAATTATAAACTAGAGCAAAATCAAAATCAAAAGTCATTTATTTAAATTAGGCTGAGAGTTAGCACTTTTTGAACGTCAATATTACATAAGAAAGTCCCCCAAAACGCCCACCCATCGACACTTCCTAAGCTGCTTTCGCTGGGAAGAAGTGGCGGAAGAAACTCTCCAGCTTGTCCGCAATCCTGCCTGATGGTAAGCAGTGATGCAATCGTTGATGGTAAAGAGCGCTAGTTTATTAGGAGCCTATTTACTCTAGTCTTGAAGACACTTAAATTATAGTCAGACGGAAATACCACCGCTGGCAAACTGTTCCAGTAAAGAATGCAAACGGCAATGTACGCGTCAACAACGTAAGGGTTAATACTCGCCGTACGACGGGTGGTCCGATGATAGAACGAAGATGAGGGAATTAAATCAAGCTATTCCCCCGCGTACTCTTCAAAATGCATCCTATAGAACACCGACAGGCTGGCTACTCTTCGTCTGTGCTCCAGGCAATACATAAGTATGTATTATGAATTTATGATGAATCTGTTTCAATATTTTTCATGAATTTAATCATTTATTTTACTATAGAAACTCTACTCTTATTCTTATTATTTAATCATTATATAATTAAAATTTTTGTGATGTATTTTTTTATCTAGAATTTTTTCCAATTTTATTGCCAACAAAATTATTATACGTAGATTTTAAGAGTTCTGATAACAGTAGATATGTTTTGCTATGTAAATTGCTTGAAACTAAAGTATCTTTTTTATTAACTACTAGCTTTCCGCCCGCGGCTTTGCCCGCGTGGAGTTCGGTTATATCGCGCTTCTTAGATTTCCCTCGGGAATATCAAATTTTTCCGGGATAAAAGGTAGCCTATGTTCTTTCTCAGGGTATAAAGATTGTCTGTACCAAATTTCATCAAAATCGGTTGAGAGGTTTAGGCGGGAAAGCGTAACAGACAGACAGACAGACAGACAGATAGACAGACAGACAGACAGAGTTACTTTCGCATTTATAATATTAGTATTGACTAAGTAGGTTATAAAGTAGATTACTTTGTAACGCGTATGCAAGTTAATACTTACTGCAAGTAAAGTAGTTAAGTAATTGAGGAAATATGTTTTTATTCTTGTCCAACTCAGATTTTAATTAAGTATGTTGTAATAACAACAAGAAGACTAAGGTGAACAATTCTATTGTTCATTCGTATCATATTAAAGAAAATGATAAGTTGGAAAAGGAAAGAATCTGACCTCTGAAAGGCAGATACCTCGCTGTCTGGGAAAGATTAGGCAGTTGCCCAGTATCTGACATCATTGGCCAGTATAAGGACTTTAGAATGGTTTTTAGGCTTGCATACCCAAAGCGTAAAAAGCGACACTATTTCTAAGACTTCACTATGCCTGCCTTCAATGTACCTCGGAAAGCACGTTAAGTCGTTCGTCCCGGTTGCCATACGAACATCTAGTGGCAGTCGTTACTGGTAGTTGAAGCCCTCAAAAGTCCAACAAAAAATACTAAAAAGATATAAATATTTATACATATTACATAACATGGTAATGGTACGGATTCTTTCGTGCACTGGTTCGTCTTGCACTTAGCCGGTTAGTTCTGTATGCAGATCAACTTCTATCAAATGGGGAAGAAAACGCAAAGCTATTTGCAGATGTCGCTGATGGCGTTTGACTCATAACAATTAGCTGTCAGTCGTATCACGTTTTATGTTGAGTTTTTTTTTGTGTTTGACGATTTTTTTTAAGTAAAGCAGAGCAATGTATTGTACATGGACTGTTTCAAGTTAAAAAAGGAGCTAAAAGTCCAGAGGAGCTTCAGTACAAGGACGAAAAGCTGATCTAATTACCAGGCAAATAACAATGCCCAGACTTTAAACTGAATGCAGACTTATTAGTGTTTTAAGTTACATTAATTTTGTATTAGGTTTAATGTTTCTTTAGTTATATTTAAGTAATTATTAATGTACTTATTATTGCCATATTTTGAAAGTTTCAACCCTATTAACCTAAAATTATTATCCAGACTTGAATCGTATGACCGCAATTTTAACTTCGAGGTTCATCAAGAATAAGAAATTCAAGAAGAAAATATTGATTTACCGCCCCCAGAAAGCTATAGAGACATCAACATAATCTTTACTGAAATCTATTAATTTATACGTACATATATTCTATTCTAAATTGAAATGAATATCTTTAGGGAAGAGTGATTTCCATTATTATTGCAAGAAATTGCTACACAACGCGGCATATTTTTAATTTTTTTATAAACAACGTAAACTCGTACAAATTACAATGGGTTTCGACAGTTTATTTGGGTCAAACGATATCAGCGCCTCTAGTAGCGAGATTTGTCAGTTTTCTTCCCCATTGAAAGAAAGTAATGTTAGGTATTGTTAAACGCTCCCGTAGAAAGACGCGACGCAGCTAGTAGAAATTTTTTTATGGAAATTTCATGGAAATGGTTTCTTACCTCAGTTTTGCGTCGCACCAATTTTCAGGAGGCTTAACATAAATATCCCGAAGGTATTAAACAGTTTCAATGTTGACGCTATTCGATATCTCAAATAGTTTAGGAATTAAAATCAAAAAATGCATGTTTTACAATACCGCAACTATAATAGGACCAAACGTGTTTCTCTCATCAAAGTCCTTAATCCCTGATGAAACAATAAAACAGGTCACGTATCACGTATGCTACATTGACTTATTCAGGTGAAATGATTACCGAAATTAAAATTAAACAGGAAACCGAATCGAAACGATCTCAGTTACGAAAGACAAGATCAAAATATTTTCAACTCGTTTTAGTTATAATTTAAGCACGAAATATTAAATGAAACAGGAAGTATCGAACATCAAAGTGCACTCATAATAATTATTAAATGAAAACGACTCAGGGATATATTGCTAATTGATGAAAAGGTCTATTTCACAGCTATAGGTATCAATAAAATAATCATTAATTACATCCCTGCGTAATTAGTAATTACATACATGCTGTTTGAGGAATTCCAATCAGTTTATGATTAGCATTTAAAGCGTTCTTTTATTTAGTGTAAATTCAGTTAATTAGCTTGTTTTAGAGAAGCATTTCTCTAGGTAAGCTGCTTGATTTCTGACAAATGCTTAACAAATCGGTCCTGTCCCGGGTCAGCAATCGCTAAATTAGTTTCGAGGTTGATCGATTTGGTTATATTGAGCTAAGTATGAGCCAGAAGACTAATGTAACTCACTTCTTATAAACAATTTTATGTTCGTAGGAATTGATAATATGTGAAATGTTACGATCACGAAATTCATAAATAGGTACTTGACAATCTATACTAATATATAAAGCTGAAGAGTTTGTTTGTTTGTTCGCACTAATCTCGGAAACTACTGGTCCGATTTCAAAAATTCTTTTTGCGTTGGATAGCCCATTAATCCAGGAACGCTTAGGCTATATAACATCGCGCTACAACCAATAGGAGCGGAGCATAACTAACTCCACGCGAACGAAGTCGCTGGCGGCCGCTACTCATTAATACTCAAGCATCTCTTCGAATCTTGATATGTAATGAAAGAAGTAACTCCTGAAGAAAAAATTAACGTAGCACTTGGTGGTCCAAATGTTACTTTATCTAAACTTTTTGACATTGAAAAACCTAATAAAAGCTCAACTTAAAATCCATACGACGTTCCTAAAGCGCACTTTTCGCCAAAGCCCAGCACAGCGGCACAGCCCCCGACTCAACACGGCGGCTTATGTTGAAATAAGCATGTCGGCAACCTTCCCCCCGCGCGTGTTGCCCGCCGACATGTCGGGTGCTTGCCGGCGGCTAGCGTAAGCAAGCGCTCAATTGCCCGGCGACATTTCAGCTGTAGTGACGTGCTATTATTTTAACTGCCAAATAAGTTTCTTATGTCTAGCCGCCGACATGCCGCCGGCAAAGTTAATACGCCTTGCAATGACTGAAGCCGCCAACCTAGCCCGCCGGCATAATGTTGCCGGGCCGGCTTTGGTGTCTAGAGCGCTTTAGCAGCACATAAGAGGTGTTAGACCAAGTTAAATAGTTAGTTAGAACTACCCTGATCTACTCACTGATAAGGCCGAACATTAACGCCACTCCAAACAGGTAATCTGGGTCAGAGCAATGACATCACGACATACGAGTACGTTCAGCGCACAGTTACCTGTGCTTACGTCTTTTAGTCGTCAGACAACCCGAGGAGTTCTCTGTTTACAAAGTATATTTGTACGCAATCTTGGGGTTGCACCTTCAGAAAAAACAATAGAACTGGAAGGTATAGGAAGGTAAGTAGTAATTTTTTATGCCATCGAACCGTAGAGACTAAAAATACTTGAGTCTCAATCACTAACAAGTGCACCGAATTTAAAGATAGGCCGAATAATGACGCCCTGCTGTTTATAATCACTTTCAGGCTTATTCCAAGCATAAACCTTATCCGTTATACGGCTCGTGTATATTTTTGATTTAATGTACTTTTTAAATTATGTAAATATTAGCCATGTAAATAATGAAATTGAAATAAACTATATTTTTGATTTTGATAAAATTGATTCGTGTACTGAATACGTGAGACAACTGCGCTTCCACTGTGCACTTATAAGCCCATGTCTCGACGTCGACAGAGATTCCATCGCAGCGCCAATGGTAACGTGTGTCTTAGCCCTTAAACGGAGTTCCATCACTTGAACTTTATCTTGAAGAACATAGGATATTATAAGCTACCAATCTCACTATTACATTGTTTTGGAGTTATGATGTCAATCGAGGGTCACTGAGTGTAGTATGTACTCACCTTAATGATTCTATAATACGATCAGATGTATGGTCAACCAACCTATTGAACGACGAGCCGGTTCCAAGGATGTCTTTGAATGGCCGCAATGAGCGATTGTTGAATACATTCGCAGATTCGCAAATTATCAGCTGCAAAAGGCGTAAGAGACTGATGCATGAATGTTCCTTATGCTCTTTCAAGCCTCGACTATTTGCAACACTTGATTGAATACGTATTGTAAACCAACTGTGTTAACAAAGTCTATAGAATCGACGCGGTTTCAAGACAATGTTCCACAGAGTTCTATTTCGAGAAGTTTTCTTATAAGGAAGATAAACGTAGCCTGTATAGCAGTCTCCCTTTTGAGGAAAAACTTATCGCAAGAACTGAGCCTGGGCCAATTAAACTTGAAGTAAGATATGTTAGCTTGGTAACAAACAACAGCTGTGAATTGACTAAGCCATGGCCAGAAGGTCTCTTTATACAGTCCATCTTAACATTCATAGAGATCTGTATCTACACATACATAGGTATATGTGCAAAAGTAGATTGTGTGTGATGAAGATGTAGTATTTTGATAAATCTTAACCTTCACAAAATAACTATACCGGTATTTAAACCCAGTAGTTCATTAAATTATGATTAATTTATATCAAAAACAAAGCTATCGAATAAATCCCAAATGATCTTGAGTAGCTGCAAAGGTTATTCTCCTACACCCACGGATCACCTATGACGTCGTTCATAATAAGTTACGAATGATAGAGGCGCGGCTTTCCAAAAATTATCATTAAATATTGAATACCTAGGTAGTTTTTCTATACACTTATAGAAACAAGTGTTTTTGAAGAAAAATAATAATTATATCACTTAGTAATTATCACTTGTAGTCTTTGGAATTTTAGGTTTATTTGAGTAACATGGCCTCGAGTCTTTAAAAAGGCAGATACGGTTGACAATTATGTAGTAAATTAACACAAAAATTACGATTCACATTCTCTCTGAATTTTCTAGTATAATCCAGGTGGGCTAAATACACTTTCTCTAAAATAAAAATGCAAATGCAATAAGCATGCTGTCGTGTATATTGAAGGAGCTGTAGAGTTAACAATATTATAGGTATAAACATTAACAAAAGTGGCCCAAAAACACTACATTGCGGAACACCATCATTTATTTTCCTTTAGAATTCCTCAAGAATAGTGTGAAGAAATCCTTATGTGTTTATCACCTCACACGTAAGAAAACATTGTTTTGTCTACAACTAAAGGCATATACAAACTCATTAGCAAATAATACACAACATTATTCAGTATTTTACTTACTACGACGGTATAGAATGCTTCATAAACAACTTTTATGTGGCTACGGCTTCTACAGTTCTATTGACAAAACTTCAATATTCACAAAAGAACAGTTGGACAAACAGTTGCTGATCAAATAAAAATACGACCACACAGCATCACAGTTACGTAGACAGGCATTTCTTAAATATTCTCTGTCGCAATACTAAAGAAAGGTTGCATTCTATTATGACTTCTCAGATGTTTGATAACATGATTTTTGAATAGTCAAGTAAGGTTGGAGGAGTTTGAATATGGCTGCGTTTGAACGACTACTTGAATATGAATTATCTTTAAAGAGCTGACAGAGGTTAGGCAGCAGTTTCTGTTTCGAGCATTTCTACTGTGTTTCAAAATCCGGAGTCTTGACTATAGTAATGTTTCCATACTCATAATCTAGTTATAAAAGTTTATCTACAGCAGTAGGGTTATAGTATATTCCGAATGAAATTGCAATCTTAAAATTGATGTATACATATATACATATATCAATGTACAGATGTCGATATAAAATACTTATCGCTCCATATTCGCTCTTCGTTTTCACCATCGACCAAACTATTGTTCAACTGTAATACAATCCTGCGCTCGATACTTTAGTGCACAATTTCAAGAACCTATACAATTACTAATTAGACCTTTGGCACATTTAAAACAATGCGCATACCATTTGTTGCAATAAAACTCTATACCAAAGTTGTATCGAAACATTAATCTTAGCTACACAATTGAGGTGTCCGGTTTCAGAGGCGATATATGGGTAATTCTATTTAATATGTTGTGTGTGGCAGCTTTCAAATAAAAACATTGCTGGATGAATGGTCCCGCTGTTTCCTTTAAACGGCCTATTACGTACTGTGATGGCGATTGCAAGTCCTCTTTCCATATTAACGAACAGCTACACAGCTATCAACCAATAGCGATATATAGCATTTATTTTAAACTTATTTTGTCGTATGCATTTTCTTTATTTTGTAAACAAATATATGCTAATACCTATATAAAGCTAAAGAATTTGTTTGCTTGAACGCGCTAATCTCAGGAAGTACTAGTCCGATTTTAAAAAAGGATAAAAATCTCTTATGGGGTTAAAATAAAATGTTGAAATAACTAACTCTATGCGAACGAAGTCGCGGGCGGCCGCTAGTTACCTATATAATGAGTGTGTAAATCTGAGTTCCCAACACATGACTTTATTATTACCAAGAGTATTTAAAAAAAAACAGTCTTGTATTTTTCTGTTATCCCTATTTTCTACTTCAACATGAAAAATGATTAAAATATCATAATAGAATACCATCTTACTAATTAAAAAAACAACAATAAGTCATCTCATCATCAAGGGTAAACATACGACATTTTACATAGTTTTAAAGATAACTGGACAAGATACTGGAAATCATTACACTCTTTACTTAGTGAATGATTCAGTATTGTCATCATCTGATTCTTTCGTTTTTTCGGAATCCTGTACCGCCGAATATGACTTGTAACATTATTATAATGAATCACCTGGCTTATCCATCAATTGATAAGTGTACACAAGATAAGAGAGGGCATTAACAACATAGATTATGTTTAATCATGTAATTGAAAGTCGATTTTCTGAACATAGATAGACGCATACATGTCTTCGTTAATTGAATAGCCGAAGACATGAAAAGTATTTTTTTTTAATTGTAAACTAGTGCTTGACCGCAATCCTGCCTGATGGTAAGCAGTGATGCAATCGTTGATAGTAAAGCGCACTAGTAAGAAGAAAGACGGCAGATGAGCGAGGTGATGCAATGTTAAACCCAATAACACGACCAACGATGCTGCGCCAGAGAGGTTGATCTGGAGACCCTCTACGACCAAACTCCCAAAACAACAACATTTGGCGCATCGTACCCGGCACACATTACAACACAATTTCTCAGACCCATCCTCCGGACGTAATACTGTCATGTCTTATAACAAAAGTAGCTGCGCCTCGCGGTTTCACCCGCATAAATTTTGATCCCACGAGAACATAGGTATAAAAAGTATACTATATGTTAATCCGGGTTATAAACCATTTGTGTTTCATCCAAATCGGTACAGGAGTTTAGGCGTGAAAGCGGAACAAACAAACTCACTTTAATATGAAATTGTTAAAATACAGAAGATTCAATGCGATGTCTACCCTAAAACATCCAGTGGGAACTAATAGGCGTATTTGCAGAAACCTAGCTAGATGGTCACTAATCCTGTTTCACTTCTGACAAATACAAAACATAATTATAGTTTCGTATTTAGTCCCAGGACTATCTCAACAAAGCCTCCCATAGCATAGACAAATCAAAAGTCATATATGTACTTGAAACAAAATACCGTCACATTTTTTATCTCTTCCCCAGACAAACCATAACCATTACCATCTCAAACACTATTACCATTAATATCAACTAGTTTAACAGCCATCAAAACATACACGTAATAGGGCCGTTGGTCATTCAGTGTAGTCGATCGCGCAATGACCCCGCTTCTGCGCCCGCGCCGGGAAGCCGCACCATTTGTTTTTGGGATATAATCGACCAATAACTGTTCGTGTCGATGACTTGCGTTTGGAGGGTTGGGGAATGGAGTTGTTGTTAATTAAAAACGCAGTAAAATTTTGGTTAAATTTAACTTTTAAAGAGGTTTAAGTTGTCCGCTAAGATCTTTGACATCTGTGCAATGTTTTATTTGTTTACACTTGCAAGACCTAACGTTTTGAAATTCATTAGCACTTGCAACAAAATTGCTTTTCTCTTCAAACTCATCAAACATTTTCTCAACTATCTCAGGGTCGGCTAATTACAATACACCGTAAGAATATAAGGATTTAACGGTTTATTTTATGGGTACTTCGAAGGCTTGAGAAAGCTCTTTAAATACCCTATAACTACTTATATCAGAAGCTATGACAGGCAAGATCTTGATGCACTCAAAACCATAACCACGCATCTCGATTTCGGGATAATGACCAACAAATGACTGTACGGTTTCATGTTTTATGACTATGCAGTAGCGGGGATAGAACCCAATCCACATTTAATTTAAAAAGTAAAAAAAAAACTCTGTAGTTAAACGTATCTCACTATCTCATAAAAATTTGAAGATTCAGGTAATACACGAAACCGACAACATTTCCCTCTACTATTTAGTACATAATAATGATATTGTAGCAAGAATTGGTCTAACTGCAATGCTTCGATGTCGCCTTCGGGTTGTGGAGGTCAGACGGCAGTCGCTTCACGGAAAATGTCGAAGTTTAGCCATATTAACAGTTGGACTGGTAAAGCGGACCCCAGACTCCAAAGCTGAAAAGGCTTCGGATGCGACTGGGATTAACGCTGGGATGATGATGATGATGAATGATATTGTAGCAAGACAAAATATTCTAAAACATTAACAGTGAATAAATCACAAAATTATAATTACAAGCTCGCGAAATGGAGAGAGAACATGCCTTATAAATATCATAAATAGAGCGTGGGGTACATTAGAAAAACTATTTAAATTTAAATGTAAACCCGAATAGGAAACGTGTAGGATTCTAAATCTTTAAATTAGAATTGTCATTCCAATAATATAAGTTATGCCACTGTATGTTACCAGTAAAGGATACATCGAAATATACGGTGTTAAAGAACAAAGATAATACACAATTATGTATTTAAGCAGAGCTTGAAAGCTGGAAGAATATTTGAATCCAAGTGCTGGTGATTCATCGATCCCAGGCAAAGTGTTGGACTTGAAGATTGCAGATAAGAGCACTGACACGATTGCTAATTCAATGTTAGTACCGAAAGAGAATACAACATTAACTAAGGAATTCTTATAAATTTCTATGATGAAAATATGTTGTGTCTTTTTCGTATGACGTTTGAGCTCATAAATGTTAAGACAAATGATAATCGAAAAAAATACAATGACAAATACAAAAATAACAATACTAAACTTAATACTTGCAAATGAATCGGCACACAAAACTTACAACAACAACATAACTGAACAATTTAACATAAATTACAATAACAATCCATTGTAAGCAAACTGATTTCAACTACCAACTGTTGTTCTTGCTACAGGGATTCTGTTGAATATTTTAAAGCTTAGGGAGGTTGTTTTATTTTTAGGATTAACTGTATAAGTATCGACGCCCACGAAAGTTCACTAGGTTATATGAAAGGTACATATAGAATAATCCTGCTCAGTTGTTGGCATTCTTAGCTAAGAGAAAATTAGATAATTAAATACAATGTAATATATTATAGCAAGAACAATCAGAGCAAATCATATGAATAAGAGGAATCAAGTAAGAATAGATAAAGCTAGCCGAAAAACAATTAGTACTTAATTAAAATAAAAATTGCAATCACTAAATTGTATTCGGAATATCATTGTTCTATTTTAAGCCAAATAAGACTTATTTTTACAAAATAAAACTAAAGAGACGCTAAACTCCTTCTTCGCCATAATTGGTCTATTAAAACAAGCAATTAATCAAACTTATAGCACAATTGCTCAACAGAGGACAAGCAATGACCAGTGATCTTAATCCAAGTCACAAAGTTATGTCAGCCTGTTTACAAAAATAACTGCATTGATGTAACAGTTATTTCTAGCTGGTATCGCAGCAAAACTCCAAGTAGAATAGGGGGAGAACATTGAAGGTGAATTATTATAGAGTGTCATTAAAATGCTGGATAATCTGTGATTGAAACTATATTTGATGATAGTACACGTTAATTAAACCTTGATATACCTAGTTTTATGATTGACCTTAAAAATTAAGTTAAGGAGAAAATAAACAATTTTCTTGTCCAGTATTAATTAATTTACAAGGATACGCTAGATTATTATTGTATTCATCATTTTGTGGAAACTGGACTTGAACAAATAAACAAGTGTTAACTCTAGGAATCTGTTTTCTAATTGGACACCCTGAATTATATGCTGACACTAAATGAATACTAATCTAACAAAATCATTGTAAGAAATCCAAGAATTTGTTATTTTTTCATATTCAAAGTGGACCACCAACCGCTTCACTTATAGATGACACTTGCGTTTAGCATATCAATAAGCGAGAATAAAAATAAATGTACTGTATAAAAAATCAACAATCACGTAGGTCCAAGAAAAGGCATTCCTGTATAAAATTACGATAAAACTCAACTAGCCTTTTAGGACTAGTAATAGAAAATCATTAGTAGTCTATCATGGCAACATTAGTTAATAAATACGCTATTGTAATTGCAACATTGGTTCGGAAACTTTTAAAATTCAATTCATAGCCAAAATCATACATGATTGAATTGTTTGTTGCGATTTGATTAGCTATAGAATTAGATACAATTGATTTTATCATAGGATATACCATAATTCAGCTCAGAATACGGCGGTTGAGACCTGAATAATAATATTAAAACGCAATAGTACCTCTAAGATATTAGAATACGCTTCATGCATTTTAACTAAGTTATCATTTTTGGAAGAAGAGTCATGCAAATATGAAACGTATGGATTTGACAATTAAATTTAGGCAATGTCAGTGTACTGGCTCTTATTTACACAATTATAGACAAGTGATAAATCTGAAAAGACCAAATGTGTTTGTTGAATATTAATTGAGAGTTTCCTTGAAACACCTACATATTCTCATAATACTTTTAAATATATAGAGAAGTAACCTAATAATAGGAGGTAAAAACAAAATTGTAATGTAGACCCAAATCTGAATTTACTATAGCACGTAATGCCTATAGTAAGTAGGTATAAATATAAGTGCAGCATAAGGAAAATAGAGAAGCTGACAAAGCCTATAAAGTAATATCAAAACGAATATTATCTGAATTTCTCTTATATGTATTATATTAGATGTTACCATCTGATAATACCCATTCATTCACATTTTATAACCTATAAAACTTTCTCAAATATACATCATTCGGTTTCCGACACTGAATATCAGAGTATATCACAGAGGTCCTAATTCACGTTTCTATTGACACCACAATAAAACAGTCGTTAATATACACCGCCTTATGTCTCCCTTGTGGTTAGTTATAAAACGGCCTCATTGGGGAGTTTGTTCAGTTAAGGAAAGAGAATCACTGACACTTACGCTAAAAGTGTGATTCGTTGATTCCGGGAGAAGATATGTACTCATTAATGCTTCTACATACAGACACCTAACAAGGTGTAGTTGCAATAACTGCCGACGAGAAATCATTATTTGAAACCAAGGTAGTAATATTAGTTTGTACAGTGATGATGGATGGCAATGTAAACATTATTCAAAAGTTGCATTTAGAAGTCAAAAAAACCAAAAAGGCGAATGGGTCGAAAATGTAATATGATTTATGGACTTCTAGACGCTATCGCGCTGCCTCTTCGTAGCCAAAGAATGCACCAACGACCGAAGACAAATGGATTATATTTTGAGAATATTATCTCTCTGTACATATTTTATATCATTTAGGTCAACGACCAGTTCTGACTTTTTAAGCTTACCATAAGCATGTGACAAAACGGAAGTAGCCTACTTCTTCTCCATTGTTTTCTTAGCGTGTCGGTTTGTATTCATTACATTGTAGATTTAAAAAGAGGTGTGAGTACAACTACAAACAATATCTGCAGTTCAAAGCCATCAAAACCAAGTGTTCCGATATAATTTTATGGATTTACAGATCAGGGTATAGTACTGAGATTTGTTACTCCTTTACGTTCAAATGCACTTAGGTGAGTCATACAACTGATCGTGACAAGGGCCATGTCCAGGTCAATATTGAAATTATTAGAAGCTGGATCAATAACCTACCCTTTCTCCGAAACTATGTGAAACTTCAAACTTGTACGTAATGGTGTTACAGATGTTTTAACGTCAGCCAATGAACAGCGAGTATTTTAACCATACAGGTAGTTACGTTGCATTGAGAAGCTTTATGGTCCGTTGGTGTCAGACACTTGACAAAAATACTGTCGATTAATTAACTTCTAATAAAAAAATCTAACTATAAAGTAGTTGTGAAACCGATAACTGTTAAAACTGTAATTATTTTCAGTACGAAATATTCGCAAAGTGCGAGTCGGACTGGCGCACAGAGACCATTATCTACACAAAAAAAAAACTATTTTTAGTATTTAATCATATATCAAAAATACACGGTCTGTAAAAAATTCAAATGTCTAGCTATAATGGTTCATGAGACACATAGGTATGTAGTAGGTACTGGTGACAGACACACAGCGGACCCTTAGTAATAAGTTCCCGCTTTATTTTGTAGCGGTACCTACAAACGCCATAAATAAACAACGCGTCATACTGACGGCACACAAATTCTACATCTCGCAAGCAGAGTTTACCGTGCAATTAGCATACAGGTACATTTAACTTCCCAGCTTCAATTCTTTGGGCACGGAACCCTCAGCATGTTTTCAATAGACACAAACATTTTCGAATTACAAAAATACAAGACATTAAAAGCTTCAAAACTAAGACCATACCTATAACCGAAGCCATAGAAGGTACTAACAAGCGTAAAGAATTCCGTCAAACAAACAAGACTCGGCAGATCAAAGTTTTAATTAACATACAAACACAAACAAACATCTACTTAATAAACGTAACATTAATTACAAGCGGTAAGTAACATTGACATTGGTACCGCTAATGAGTCAAAAGCGATGCGCTTGCGCTTCTCCGATAAAGTATAGTGTACACTGTACCTACAGGTACACGCCCATTGACGCGTAACGTAACGAATTATATTCCTGTCATAGTCAGTGTTTCTAATCTATTTTTTTAGTAAAAAAATAATTAAAGTGATTCAAAAAATACTGAAACTTTAGAAAAAACAAATTGTTTGGGTGGAAACTGTTAAAGTATCATTTCTAAAAGCACATATTTGTACACATTTTTGGAAATAAATTCGGGAATGCAGTATAGCAGAAATTAAAGTATGTATGTCCGTAAAGCTGGGTCGATAATATACGACATCTATACAAATAATAAGTATGAACATAAATATCCATTTTACACAGGTTGCCTATTGTTTCGTTATTGTCCTGAAATTATGTTATGTAATTCATTGTAGCGATAATGTTTAATTATACAGGAAGAGTTTTTTTTTTTTTTTGTGATTGGACGGTATTTTAATACTTAATTTAATTTGCGCTTTTAATATTTGTACGACGGACTTGGAAGATAAAAATAATACATACTGTTATTCGATGTGGTGATACTAGTTTGTTACCTAGAATATCTGAAACGTAGCTTAAAGTAAGTAAATCTACGTTGGTATACTAACATTTCATAATGATTAAATCTTGAGAACCCCAAGCTAAAACAAATCTTACATAAACAAATCAATTGCCCTTCATTAGTCTCGAAAAAACTGCTCGAACAATAATAATGAAACTTTGGTAAGTTGTTGTATGCATACCGGAGTAGGTCCCTAACAAAAATTAAAATTCAACCGAATTGAGAAATTACACATTTTTTGAAGCCAAGTTTAAAAAAAAAGTCGTTGCAGCGCATGTCGAGCATTAGCAGTTCAAAATAAATAGAAATTTGTGTACAAATTACGATTCAAAACAGTAAATTCTTCTCTTGCAACAAAATATTTCAAAACATCTACTGCAACTCGCCTTAGTCAACGCTTAGCTTTATACTGATTAGAAATGCCATCAACCGTGTAGCCAAGTAATACTTCGTTATTAAAAACATGAGAAACGATGTTATCACTTAATTCATATTCCTAATCATTGCCATTATCAATCAGCCATGTTTTACGACCAATTAATTCCTTTTAATGGTTCTTTACTTTATTGTTTTCGTTGCATCGTATTTTAAATTGAATTTATATTTCCATTTGGATCTTGTCTTACCCATCCCATAAACTTTTCTCTATAAGCTAAGTGTCTGATAAAACTATTTACATAGCCATTAAAATGTGCCATTAAATTAAACCGGCTTTCGGTAATTATTTCTCTACGCTTCTTCAGGCAGCTTAAGTGCCGATACATCGTCATGATAATACTTTTTATCAAAGTTAAGGATATAATCTGTATGCATTGCGTTCATATCAAAAATATCAACTTTATCGTCATGCATTTCGGTTTATTTTTCATTGATAATTGTACTAATACCTTAAATCTACAACTTTGCTTAACATTTCATTACCCTTGTTGAGGCTATTCAAGCATATATTTTCAATATTGTGAATGCGCTGCATTATAATCTACGAGTATAAGTCGTAGAGGCGGTACAAGCGTGTCTGTGTCGGCCTCATCATTAATAATCCCAGTCATACCGCAGATATCATCAGGGCTTTTAGCAATTGTTCGAGTTTGCTCTCTTTTATTAAAACCATAGGCCAAACCGACAAGACGAACATATCAGGTTCTAAGAAAACTTTGAATACAATGGCTTTTGAAAACTTTAGTCAGAAATAATTATTTATAATTATTTTATATATTATTTTAACAATTCACGGGACAAAATAACGGATCCTACCGTGAATAAAACAACAAAAAAGCATGTAAATTATATGTATAGGCAAAAATCAAGCCCGTAATGAGTTCTCGAAGTGAAAAGTTGCAGTTATCTCCCTGCAACAATAAATAACTTTAACTGCAAAATTTGTCCCTGTCCCGGAGCGTAAATTGTAAAATGAATCAAAATTTACAAATGAACCACACCTGACAAGAACAAAACATTGTAAACGCGCTCTGCACTCATTCATTTTGTCGTCGGCCGCAAATCGTATTTCATAGCGTCTGAACTAAACGCCTTAAATTATACAATCGTTTTAGCTTACAGGCTCTTATTAACAGGTAACAGAGTGCATTTTATATAATCGAAGATTCTCAACTCTTTGGTATAATGTACTTGAACAGATATTGCGGTAAGGGTAAGTTGGAATCGCGTGGGTGTAGCATTAAGAACTCATAAATCTTACGCAGGGCATTAATTATTTCACATCTCGGAAGACGAAGCTCAAAAAGAGTTTTTATTTCATTAGACAGTGAGATAAGACACGATGTTGATTTATTGAGGCTGATCGGATCTTTGTCGTAATTTAACAGGACACTTCCTGCTAAGGGATTTGGTCCTTTTTTAGGCATTATGGGAAGCGTAGACTTTGTGGGTTGTTATTTTATTTCTACACTTTAATAACATCAGGTTTGAGAGATTAAGACACCTGTACACTGTCGAAGGCACAATAGGTCCACCGCAGGAATTTGATAATCGTCTCAATTAACAATGAACTTTTTTGGTCCTGATTTCCGTTCACTCTTTATTGAGCGGTCCACCTTTTTACAACAATTTTTTTTAGTTTCTTTTGCGATATGTTTTGTGTGAATATATGTACCCATGTAATGAAATTCCACGATATTATTATTTACACAGATTGTGAACGTTTCGCTGTATTGTTAGTGTTTGTTTGGCAAAACATTTAAACCAAAATCTCCAAGTGACGGAAATAACTGGCGTCCTAGTTCTGGATTAGCCAGAATCCATCTAAATTGAATTTATGTTTCTCTCAATCTACATTACTAAAATGCTTTTAGCGTGACACTATTTTGATATTTAATAGCTCATCAACTTCATTGCTCGCTTCCTCTCTGCCTTTCTCATTCCCTAGTTGCTGTAACAATTAGATTCGCGGATGTGATCATTTCGTAACATCCTCAGGAGTGGCAAATGTGGTGTTAGGAGTAGTATTACGTTGTGAATTGAAGCGAAAACTAGAATAGGTAGTCTTAAGTATTGAGTACTGTACGGGGGATTACGCTAATGCAGCATGAACCTTGTTTACAGGCGCGGGCGCCGAGTAATTCAATGCGCACGAAGAGCGAAGTGGTATGCATTTTTTTTTTTCAAATCATTTATAGAGTGCTATTTTTAATCGCCTAGTTTGAAATTGATTATGGGGACATTAAACCTGTGGTCAAAATCAATTAAAACTTTGATGGTGCTCAAGATTTTAATGGAGATGAAAAAGAGTACATTAATTTTAAGGATTAATAGGACTGGGGAGGTTTTGATGTAACTATGACGGCGCTGCGTCAAGAATAAATAGTACAATTAATATGTGGAAGACAAATGTTTTAGAAGAAGGATAAATTATTAGATAAGCATTGACTTCAGCTGGTTAGGTAATATCCCAAACAAAACCAAAAGAATTAATGTAGTTTCTGAGAAAACGGAAGCTGATTGAAGAGATCAAACAAACGTATCGATAATAATTATGTGTGTATGCTTACAAACAATATTTGTAAACAATACATATAATGTTCTGTACTGTTTATCTATGTGTCGCAATGTGACCACAGTTTGAGATATGACGGGAAACACTTAACTAACATCCATTAGCACAAATGTTTTTACTACAATTACTTAATATACACCTTCCGTAAAAATATTTTGTTCTTTACTATCCAAAACAACTACTTGAAAGACACCTTTTTGTCAATGGGTGTGCCAAAACTTGATAACGAATTATCGCCTTTTTAACAAGATACAATAGGAATGGCGGCGATTAGTCTTGCGCAAGATTCCAGTATATGTGTGCACCTTTCCAAGTATAGTGACCTGATGTGCTTTTATCGTCAATGATTTAATCTGATAAATTATTAATCGGGATCCACGATGACGTTATCGAATGCTGTCCATACACTTCATTAATTTCATTATCGATTATATTGAATAGGACAGGAGCACGATTATCGTAAGCCTTAAATAAAAACCTCTTGCTAGAAAATATGTATGCCAATTACCTGCATATATATCTCTTTACTCTTTCCCTCCCAATTGGATAAGGATATTTAATTTCCTCCTATTCTATCATTTAACTGATCGAGTTCAGCATGTTATTTTACCCAGGATTCAGCCCACGTAGCCAGGAAGGTATCGTTTAGGAGGCACACCATCAATTGAGAGCAGACGCAAAATTGTACCCGATTGATTAGGATAAATAAGGATATGATTGTTGTACTGACAAAGGAGATAATGAAGGGAAAATGGAACAGCAGTTCCATGAAACGTACTGCTCACAATACAGCGACGAAATAGAAGTCTGTTTTGTCACTGTATTGTAATCAGACACTTAGGTCCGTATTCCAGAAGGAAACTCAAGCATTGATCTCTGCTTAAGCATTACTTAAAACTATTTTCAACCAATCACATGGCTTAAAACGAGACTTAAGTAGAGCTTGAGTTTTGAGTGACGTTCTGTAATACGCACCTTAGGTCCGTATTACAGAACGTCACTCAAGCATTGATCTCTGCTTAAGCATTACTTAAAACTAGTTTCAACCAATCAAAAGGCTTGAAACGAGACTTAAGTAGAGCTTGAGTATGAGTGACGTTCTGTAATACGCACCTTAGATAGTAGCAGATGTAGTTATAGATTTAGAAGTCTAAACAGCATCAAAACAGACAAGTTTCTGTGAATTAAAATAGTTGTCGAGGATAACGAAGCTGTCAGTATAACTGTAGCTGTGTAGCTGTGTATATAACTGAAAATGGAGGAAAAATATATAAAGAAGGGCATGGTTGAGAAATTGAAGAAGAGTGTGAAGTCCAACAGAGAAATCAGGAATTTTAAAGATAGTATTAAGCTACAGGCTACTACATGTTATAGACCACCACTGATATAGGGTAGGCCACTACCAGACAAAACAAAAACCACCAGTAGAAAGTCCCATCAATCCAATGTCGATGGTGGTTTTACATATTATATGACCACATTCCTAATTGGACAAGTATAGTCGATTATCTTCTGAATGCAAGCCACGCAGGTGTAAATGTAGTGCGTAGTGCGGGACGGATATCGTAGTTGATAATGCAGGTAGATACAAATATTGATATAAGCAACACACCACGTGGGAATGAAGTACTACGCTAGTTTGTTCGTGGCAAAGATTAGGGAGATTAGAAAGTACCCCGCATGAAATGAATGAAACGATATGGTAAAGATTTTTTTTTTAAGTTGTACTTTTTGAACTGGCCAAAATTTCTAAACTGCCAGTGTTGTTGCAGGAAAAATATCATTGCTTATTGCAAAATTAATATTTATGTTATTGTTGATAGCTACCAAAATCATAATCATTTCAATTTGTGCAGAATAACACCGTATGTTACCGTATCATCAATTGCTAAGCAATGTTATCACAAAAAGGTAAACAAAGAGTGTGAAATTAGTCTCAATACCATCATCTGCCTAACCTTTTCCCAACTACGTGGGGTCAGCTTCCAGTCTAACCGGATTCAGCTGAATACCAGTATTTTACATGGAGATATCTCCTTTCCCAACTACGTGGGGTCAGCTTCCAGTCTAACCGGATTCAGCTGAATACCAGTATTTCACATGGAGATATTGCCTATCTGACCTCCAGAATCCAGTCACTGGCTAATACGATACCCCTTGGAGACTCATAGACTCGTAGTCAGACTATCGGACTTCTGACGACCCGACCCGAAACGACTACCAAACACCTACGAATGACAGCCGGCATCCACGGTTTTACGTGCTTTCCGAGGCACGAAAAGATCGGTATGTAAAGTTTCCTATATTTTGGCTTAGTTTTTATACAGATTCAATTTAACTCGGCCAAGGAGTGCAACACAACTGCTAATAAATATGATGGCCAGCAATAAGCGAAATAAGATTTTGACAGTGACAGTAGATTGACGTGTCACGTATCTAAGGCTATCGTATCTATATTATCTACGATATGACTGCGAAAAAAACAAAACATAAATTCCGAACATACGGCCCATTTAATAAACACAAACAGCTCAAATCAACACTCGACACGAACGACGGGAAAAGAGAACTGTCAAAGTCGCCAATCAAATGTCATAACTACTGTCATGGCTACCTTATTAAATGGTTATCTCACTATAAAACGTTTCAAATAATTAATTATATATGCTTGTATTTTTATGAAAATCTATTATTAATTTTTTTTTTTCCTTTTTATCTATACAATATGTAAAGAAAACCCTGTCCGACCCATAAGGATAATAAAGGTTAGGTAAACACTTGACCAAATATAATATAAAATTTTACGTAATCATCATAGTAACAATTCCAATGAATTTTGAAATAAACTTTTTTTCCCGCGAATTAATTCCAACTTCTCCGAAATTTGGTAATTTAAAAAAAAGTGACAACACCGGTATTATTATGAGCGAATAGCGATGCGACCACGTGCCGCATACCCTGCCCCCCGCCGCCCGCAGGGTTACTTACCGCACATGTATTAAGTTACCTCTTTTTGAGAAATAATATTAATTTTTAGGGTTTTTTTTTTAAGTTTAGTCAGGTATTATGGGTATTAGTAGAATCAGTTATCGATACTTAACAATACCTTCACGGATCGGACAGTTTTCTTTACATATTGTATATAGCGTACATAGTGGTGGTCCAAAATGAAACATCTCCTTTACACTCTCATAGGATTATATTATGGAGATTAGCACGAATACCGATACATCACGGCACAAGAGACACGTGCTCTCAATACTTATCTACAAGCAATCTTAATGGTAATCATTATGGTAAATAGTAAATACCTAGTTTCCATTGAAACAGATGAAGTGCGCATAATATCTATCTACATATGTATGTACATGTTTGGGTGATCTGGAAGTCAAGTAAGTAAGCAAGTAAGCGAAGACTTAGTCTTTCCCATATGGAGTAAACTGTTACATTGATTTTTCTTTTTTTTTTTATTAAATTATAAACTAGCGCTTGACCGCAATCCAGCCTGATGGTAAGCAGTGACGCAGTCCTTGATGGTAAAGCGCACTAGTTTTTTAAGAGCCTATTCACACTAGCCTTGAAGACACTCAAATTGTAGTCCGACGGAAACACCGCCGCTGGCAAACTGTTCCAAGCCCTCGATGTACGCGTTATAGAGGAGGCGAAACGCTTCGTCCGGATCGTAGTGGTGTTAACAACATAAGGGTGGAAACTTGCCGTACGACGGGTCGTCCGATGGTAGAACGGAGATGGGGGAATTAAATCATGCAATTCCCTCGCACACTCCCCAAAATGCATCCTATAGAAGACCGAAAGGCTGGCTACTCTACGCCTGTGCTCTGTTTGGAGACCGTCTCGAGTTAAGTCAGGGTTACCAATCAGCCTCTTCGTCCGCCGCTCCACTGAATCCAAAAACTTGCAAAAGTAAAGGTTACTCTATCACGAAATTCTGTGATTCAGTTAAGAGCTTGTAAAAGTAAGTCGCTTCAAAATTTCAATAGATGACCATATCTAATGTTATACAGATAGGTAAGTTCGTGTGTGGAGTACTGCAGCCACATTTGGGCGGGTGCTGCAAAATGCCACTGCTTTGAATTCAGTGGAGAGGCGTGCGAAGAGGCTAATTGGCGACCCCGATTAACTCAAAACAGTCTCCAAAGTCAGGAGCACAAGCGAAGAGTAGCCAGCCTGTCGGTGTTCTATAGGATGCATTTTAGAGAGTGTGCGAGGGAATTGCATGATTTAATTCCCCCAACTCCGTTCCACCATCGGACGACCCGTCGTACGGCGAGTTTCCATCCTTACGTTGTTAACACCACTACCTCGCCTTTTATACCGCGTACATCGAGGAACTGGAACAATTTGTCGGCAGCGGAGTTTCCTTCTGACTGCAATTTAAGTGTCTTCAAGGCTAGAGTGAATAGGCTCTTAATCAACTAGCGGGCTTTATCATCAACGATTGCATCACTGCTTACCATCAGGCGGGATTGCGGTCAAGCACTAGTTTATAATTGTAAAAAAAAAAAAACTTTCATGATGTGTCATGCACGTAATAATCACGATAACAGAACAATGATCAATATATTACAGTAATAGTTCCACATCGTTACATAATTAATATCCAATCAAGCAAAGTTAAAAGAAAACTAATAATAGACCTAACGAGATAATGAGTCAGACATTAATTGCTTTACGTGCTGAATATTCATAATTAATTTATGCGTGTGAACTAATTAGCCTGTACTTTCTCGTCAGTCATATTTTCGTGAATGAACATAGTTATAATTAACTAGTTCTAGTTTCATAAGGGAAGCGGTCACCAGCGCTTCTCCTGTGGAATATCAAATTATTGCAATCCCCAACCCGTCTGCCAAGCGTGGAGATTATGGCAAACCCCCCAATGTAATGGAAAACCTTGGGGGAGCAGTGGACCTTTATTTATAGACTGAAGAAGAAGTTAAAATAATTTTATTAGGAAGTATCTCATGGTTTCGGCTTAGCTAGGAACTTGCGAAACGCCCGAAATGGCACCTTAATAGCGCAACACTCTATTGAATCATTTTGAAACATGTTACCATCCATACTAATCCATACTAATCCATACTAATATTATAAATGCGAAAGTAACTCTGTCTGTCTGTCTGTCTGTTACGCTTTTCCGCTTAAACCTCTCAACCGATTTTGATGAAATTTGGCACAGACAATCTTTAGACCCTGAGAAAGAACATAGGCTACCTTTTATCCCGGAAAAAAATTATATTCCCGAGAGAAATCTAAAAAGCGCGATATAACCGAACTCCACGCGGGCGAAGCCGCGGGCGGAAAGCTAGTTACTCCATATGTTCGAAAAATGTGTGTGCTCAACAACTTAAATAGCGCAATGAATGTTGTTGAACTGTCAAAATGAAATGCTACTGATACTGTTTTCGGCAATTACGCCGCGGAGAAGAGACATGCAGGAATCAACCAATCACTGTCAGCTGCACTTTACAGGAATTGATGGATGTTATACAAATAAGTATAGTTGCGCCAAAAATGTTCAAGCCGAAATGTAGATTTCAAGTTTAACCAATGTACTATCAGCTGTAGAAGTCCATTTCCACCTTAAAGACTACTGTCGCCTGCGCTAAACCGGCCACGCACACTACCGCATTATTTTTTTATCGCAGTCTTCGTCTTTCTTTAAAGTAATGCAAAATTTCGTTACTTCATTTGAAGTTGAGTTAGCGGCCGCACTTAACAATGGTGCTATCAAAAGCGAGCGATTGTGGGTTCGATCCTTATTATAGGCAACTCTTTTTGTTGTTTCATATAATTTAAAATTATGATAATTGATTTGTATTTTAAAGTAAAAATGTTTGCAAATAATATTTAAACAAATAGGAAAATTTATTGAATATTTATCCCAAAAAAGGGTTTTATTATATGTTTTAGTTTACTATAGGGGTAATATAATAAAAAAATATATAAAAATAAAACATTATAAAGTTATACAACGTGTAACATAAAGGGTATATACATAACAAAGGCATGGTATCTTTACATGATATCAAACGATATTGGAAGGGTTTTTTAATCCTATCTCTTTATGTTAGGAAGTTATGAGGAAAAACACCGCCTGTGATAGGCTACTATCATACTAGTCGTACAGAGATATTGAAGACATTTATCGGATTTTGGCAAGTAACGTGACGGGTAATGAGTAGTTATTAACGTATGTAGTGTGCTACCACGTTTGTTATGATTTAATTTTAAGAAACACACGAAACAGAAAATTTGGTACCAATTTTTTGAGTATTTTATTTTGAGTTGAAACCCTTCCGTTATCATTTGATATCATCTAAAGATGCCATGCCCTTGGTATGTATATACCCTTTTTGTTACACGTTGTATATTATTCGGTATAGATATACTTATACTAACAAATGAAACAAACGTTAAAACGGCAGCATTGTAATATTTTATATAAAAGTAATCCTTGACAAACTTATGATATTGTTATGGTAAAAAATACAAAAAACATTTTTGGTTGTTAGATATGAAAATTATAATATTATACGTATATTATGATTAAAGAGGTTATAGCTTAATTATTCATTTTCTTAAAGAAAAGAGGATTGAAGCTTAACCTGAATATTATTGCAATCATAAAATAATCTATACTTAGAACACATAATAGTGCTTATTACATTTATATTTTTTTTGCGTGTATAGCATGGTACTAATGCTGCCATCCTGTAGTGACTTTTTTCGGAGTTTGATGGCATGAGATTATAATCTTCAAGCGCTTTCTTAGTTCAAAAGTAAACGAACTTATTTCTTATCGAATTCCGAAATTATTGTTTTTATAATTTACCAAAAGTAATTTGTATTGAAATTGCAAAAGGCGACATCTGTTAGCCATTAAGCCAACCGAACATATTACTGTCACTTAGCTAAATTACTTTAGAGATGGTTTAGAGTCCGTTATTAAGATATTTATTGGTATATATTTAAAACACTCTGTAGGACACTTCTGCACTGTTTTTGTTATAAATAGTTTTTTTTTTGTTTAGCTCGATAAGACTCCACCAGCCTCGCCAATTTATTTTTAAACCACAAATGCAACCTATCATCTTCGCACGATTTAAAAGTTTATTCAACGGTAAATATTGTCGTTTCGTTTCACTTGTCTCGACAGCTACCTTCGTCCTCCAACCTCTTGACCTTGACCTCCAACGGCTTACAGTATTTCTCTAAAACAATAACAATTTTATTACACACTTGCTACAAGCGATTGGTATCTTACATAAATAATAATAAAAACAACTTACACAAAAGCCGGTTTCATATGATATTTGAGATATATTGCTGCATATGCCTGCATATTGATTAAAAAGTAAAACTAATAACACAAACTGGTAACTATATGTTCACCAACCAACAACAGCTAAGTAATATTATTTGAGTTATTGTAGCTAATAATAGTTATTGTAGGTAGCGGAATATTTTTTGTGAAGTAGTGATTCAGATTATTTTAAGTCTACCGTCATCTTTTTATAATGACTCTAATATAGAAAAAATCTTAAAAGAAAGTATCATCTTTAAGTTGCAGATCGGTATTTTTAGATATTTTTGTTGTCAGCATTCATAACTCACCAATAAACATTTAAAAAATATTTTTGTGAGTTATTAGATTCGAACTCGAACCACCTTGAACGCCTATCAAGGCAAAAACCGTTAGGCCATTGAAACACTTACTGTAGACGTTGAAATTATTAAGTAGTACCTAACAATCATAAGCGGGCAGCAAGTGTATGAGTGTGTATCAAACTTTATTATAGAAGAAGGTCGTAACTACAACTAGTATTGCTTGGCCATAGTTTTGTGAGATTGCAACTCGACTTTTGGTCTTGACTGTACAGTTGATTCCTGCACATCTTTGCGCCACTCCACTCCGCTCGGTTCCACCTCATTGAAAAAGGAACTTCAAGAATTTAGCATTATACAGACATTATTTTTTTTCATAACAGATTTAGCATTAGGTATTCAAGAATCTAACCAAGTACGACCTGCGGAGAATTTCGTAACACACTATCAGTAGCAATGGGTTTCATTTTGACAGTTCAACAACATTCATTGCATTATTTACGTTGTTGAGCAGACACATTTTTCAAACATATGAAGCAATGAAAGCGACATCCTTCAAAATTAAACCCATTGCTATGTTACGAAATTAGGGTGCAGTTCAATACTAACCATAAATTAGGCAAATAAGGCTCTTATTCTGAATTAACAGTATTTGCATACTAACACAAAATTGCACATAAATTATCATTAAGGTCAAGCTATAAATAACGTAATTACTAGTATGTCTAATTATCACTTAACATTGCTATTACACATTATAGTTATGTATGTCAAATGAACCAAATAGGACATCTAATAACGTCACAGGCGCGCAGAAATTATCGTCGAACATTATTTACTGTTAATGATCATAATCATTTTATTGAAAGCAAGAAAGAAAATACGTGAATTTGCGCTAAACATTACATGACGCATAAAAAGAACAAGACAATAAAAATTTGGGGAGTTTAATGCGCCATTTTTTCCTTTCAACTAAAGGCGGGCTTTTTGGGGACTATTCTACTAGCGATTTTTTGCGTTGGATAAAGGATCATGTTGTAGAAATATAGACACTAGTGCTTTTGAACAAGCCGTGAGTTCGATATCAATATATTTTTTAGAGAATAAGAAAACTTATTCAATCAAATGAAATTATTTCCAAACTTCTATCTCGAGGTCTTAGGTAAAGGCCCTGGCCGTCGCACAGACAAGTGAAGAAACACGGGTGGGTTTAGTCAGTAAAAGTCTGACACGCCGTTCTGCTCCACCCAGCGCGGGAGAAGTAATTTAATGATTTCCCATCCCAACAAAAAAAGGGGACCCACTACACGTTTCGCATGAAGCTAAGCGAGACGTAGGCACAAACCGACGATAACAGTGTGCCTCTCTACAAATATTGTTTCTTAATCTATGACAGCGTCGGCATCGTCAAGAGAAGACCACCTAATTATTTTACACGTAGCAGGTTTAAGTAAAATACCGCAAAGCTGGTCGCAATACCGTGGCCACTTAGACGTGTTAAGTAAGTACTTAAGTTTTGAGTATGACTTAACCGTACATTAGCAGCGTTTCGGAGAAATACACTGATGTACAGGCGCTGTTGATTACAAACAGGTTTGGAGGAGATAAGGTTAAAAGCGCTTTTTTTCTGCTTTTCAAAGTCAGCGCCGAGTACAGATTTTGGGATTAGCTACGGTGTATTTTGATTTTCAATACGAGTCTATATTTAAAGTCGTAAGTAGCTAATAGTGTAGGTACTGTTTGTAATTACCATATAAACAATTTTAATGTAAGATTGTAACAATTACAAGTCAATTCCACGATAATATCCGTAATTTTTTCTACTTCATCACAGTATAATCAAAATCGGTAGGTATCAAAGTCAAAAGGTGCTAACAATGGACATCCAAATTGGACCATGGACAGCCCAAACAAAACGCAATTTTAATCACTTCTTCTTTTAAAAAAAAGCTAGTAGCTTGCTTAATAAAATTGCTTGAAATAAATAAATTTTATTTATAAAGCATGGCTAGCAGAAAAGTAATCTCATTTAGATTAACAGAAACGACTACCTCATCTCTTAGAAAAATAATATTTTCTTCTGTCCTTTTTATACATTGACTTATACAATATGTAAAGAAAACCCTGTCCGATCCGTGAAGGTATTGTTAGGTATCGATAACTGATTCTACTCATGGGTACAAAACCGGGTGAAACTTAAAAAAAAATTCCCCTAAAAAAAATAAATATTATTTCGCAAAAAGAGCTAACTTAATACATGTGCGGTAAGCAACCCTACTGCGGCGGGCGGGGGGCAGGGCACGCGGCACGTGGTCGCGTCGCGATTCGCTCATAATAATAACTGTGTTGTCACTTTTTTTTAAATTACCAAATTTCGGGGAAATTTGAATTAATTCCCGGGACAAAAAGATTATTTCAAAATTCAATAGTATTGTTACTATTATGATTATGTAACATTTTATATTATATTTGGTCAAGTGTTTACCTAACCTTTATTATCCTTATGGGTCGGACAAGGTTTTCTTTACATATTGTATAATATGTTTTTATACAAGAAAACAACTAACATCTATTTATTTGAAAGGAAATTGCATACACGAGCTACACGATAATTCCAAGAAACCCATGTGAACGAATAGTTCAGTTAATTACTGCATACGACGAGGATTCCTGAAAGTACTGCAATTAAACTACCACCAAACGACTTTATAATTGGATGGCCGCGTATTTATTAAATAAGAGGAAGGTTTCAAGGAAGATTGTTTATATTTCTAGTATTTTATTTACAGTTCTTTTTATTAATCATAAACTAGGTAGTGCTTGACTACAATCCTGCTTGATGGTAAGCAGTAATGCAATCGTAGATGGTAAAGCGCGCTAATTTATTTAGAGCCTATTCACTCAAAAATATGAAGGAAGACGGCAGTTGAGCGAGGTGATGTAATAACAAACCAAACAACTACCAACGATGCTGCGCCAGAGGGAGATTGATCTGGAGTCCTTCCACGACCGAACTCCCGACACAACAACATTTGGCGCATCGTACCCGGCACACATCGCAACACAACTGCTCAGACCCGTTTTTCTTTAAGGCTATATAGGGCTGATGAAGGTAGTATAAACGCGCTTATTGTTGTCACCAAGTAGTGGGTTCATGTGATTGATGGATCGTTAAATGGGAACGTGGTTCTTGACCTTATTTTTGACAGAATTCAACTTGACACATGCCACATCAAATTCATTTAATTTGGCCTTTCGGAAATGTATACGCTTTTCGCTTGATCTCCCCTGAGGAGACGCAGATTGTGGAATATCGAAAGGTCAGTAGATAGTGCGGAGAAAGTAAGCAAATGAAAATGTCAGTCGACAGCGCTTTATGTAGGGGTGGACCTAATTGAGATGTTAAAACATTGTGAGCCTGTTTTACATTATACAGAGAGGCAATCAACTTAGAACAGCAGAAGTTATGCGGAGTCCGGTCGGCGAGAGAATACGTTCCTAACACTTGACGACAATTCTCGTAGGTAATAAAGATCTAATTCGCAAAACACGTATTCGTTTGTATGAAACTAACAAATGTTAACGCATGCCCTCATCGGCTGCACTGTAGTGAAAAAGCCAAACTTGTACCAGAATTTTTTATTTATGACATTTCTCCTGCCACTTCTTTCATGATCAAAATGCCAGCAACCAACAAAGAAATACCGCGAGGTTTAAAATATAAAATTGGAACGCTTTTTATTTTTTAAATTCTCACACGCCTCGGCATCCTGCCTGTCATACGCGAGCCTACTTAACGGATACGTTTAATCTGACAGGTCAGGCGCGTCGGATGTTTTGACAGCGAGCCAATTACCTGCCACTTTGTTTGGCGGGCCCTGTGCGCAATGTTTCACATCCTGCGAACCTGGGATTTGACCTGGGGAGAGGTGGGCAGTGACTAGTGTTGCTGTGAGATTTCTGATTAGGTACATCTTGGATAGGTTTGATTATACGTGTAATGGAATTACACGTACCAAAGATGCTATTCTTTGGATGATATCATAAGGACAGATATTAGAAGGGATCGAAATTTATGAGATTTTGGTTACCACCAGACCAGACAGAACCGACCAGAAACCGAACTTTTGAAATTTAAATAAACTCACTTTAGCCGGATATCGGCATGGAAAGTTATTGACCTATGTAGTGCGGTGACACATTTGTTATGATTTGAATTTAAGAATCATATCTCGACCTTAGAGGCATTAGGTCATATGTAAAGGTCGTCGAACCTATATGTACATGCGACCTAATGCTTCTAAGACCGAGATATATAATTATGTATATGTATTGGTTGGTCACCAGAGTCATCGACATAGCTGAGAGGATTAGCAAGCTGAAGTGGCAATGGGCTGGTCACATATGCCGCAGGACCGACAACCGTTGGGGTAAACGAGTTCTCGAATGGAGACCGCGTCTCGGCAAACGTAGCGTGGGACGTCCTTGGGCGAGATGGAGCGACGACATCAAAAAGGTGGCTGGTAGTGGCTAGCGGAGAGAACTGCTCAGGATCGAGCTTGCAGGCGTGCCATGAAGGAGGCCTATGTCCAGCAGTGGACGAGTAGGGGCTGATGATGATGATGATGATTGGTTGGTAGGTTGATATAAATTTTTAAAAGTATTTATTTCGATTTGAAACTATAGGCCGATTTTTGTGATGACCAGTGTATGTATGCTGTTTCTATACCAATTGTTATCTTTAGTGCTTAAAGATAGCAATAGGGTTTCTGTTACACATTGTATTATATGACAATGTAGCATTGAATTGGATGGGGAGGGAGAGGAAAGTCATAGACTGTGTGAGGAATTAACATCTAAGATCAAGGAATGATAAAAGAACTATTATATTATTATAATAATAAATTAAAGAAACTGTGTTGCGTTCGACAAGGGCGGGAAGATGGGGCAAATGATGATCGAATTCAAAGATTTTCGAAAAGCTCTCCTCTTTTAAACAAAGATGCTTTCAATTTAAAATTTTCATTGCCAGCTTCCAAAAAAAAGCATCAAGTTGAAGGAACGTAAATGAACAACGTTTTTTTTTTTATTTTTATTTTTTTATATATAAATTATAAACTAGCGCTTGACCGCAATCCCGCCTGATGGTAAGCAGTGACGCAATCGTTGATGGTACAGCGCACTATTTTATTAAGAGCCTATTCACTCAAAACAAGCTAGAGTTTTTTACTATCCATATAACGTCGATGCACAAAGCGTGAGAATACAGAAGTGAATGGTAGTGCTAAATAGCACATTACAAAACACAAATACTTAAATAACTAAGCAACTTAGCTTAAACACGCGATCTCATTTGTGTGTATGTACAGACGACAGCACATCAAGGTACTACAATCTGTCAGATTTCTTTATTAGATTTTCAACTTTATCTCTAAAGCATTAAGTCTCAAGGTTGATTGGGAATATTTGGCAGTTTCGGGTAGCTTGACCTGCTGTCGTTCGTACATATGTATATAAACCGCGCGTGGCGGTTTGTGAAAGCCGGCTACAAACGTGAAGCCTGTCAAGCATGCCTGAAGGTTTGGTACAAATTTGCATGTTCGTCTGTAGGAAGTTTTAGGTTGATCGCAGACCTGACGGAAGATGCACGTTAGAGACAGATGCGGTAGCCAGAATGGACAATCAGATAGTAAAAGATTTAATCTCGGATGGTACTATTAGTGTGTCAAACGTAGGTACTTCCGAAGAAAGCCTGGGTACGCACGGGAGCATTTTTTCCAGATGCGACTCTTTTCCACGCACTGCATAACGGCGTAACTCCATCCAACAGTAGGCATACAACGTTATTTTTTCTTTATACAAAACCTGAATACAGTTTGTTCAGAATAAGCAATTAAATCGATTCCAATCATTTTTAAACCCTGTTATATTTTTTCACAAATCCACTTAGAGCGACACCACAAAGTGGTTACCGAGCGGTTACGATAGATCACAGCTGACGCCAGAGATCAACGCCCCGCGCCCGCGCTCGCCCGCCTCTGCGAAGTTTTGACCATATATTTGTTGGGACAACTAAGTAGAATAGCAAGCTCATAACTTTGTGGTTTTTCATGATATCTTTTTGAAATTTTGTACATAGATTCTTTACTTAAAAATACTGGAAAAGTGTTTCGGGTTTCGCTTAAACAAAAAATAATGTTGTATACTTACTTTTACGCGCTAGGATACGTTCTGCTAGTCCCCGCCCCCTATTCGATGGACCCCAAGGCGGAGGCGATGCACGGGGTAGCTTAACATCCCACTACCCCGTGCCGGAGACGAGGCCCGGACAAACCGGGCCAGCATGAGAGTGTGGGGCTGCGGAAGAATTTAGACTCCCGCGGCCCCACGCGCGCTCGTGATAGAAGAGACACCGCGGTGGTTTTAGTCAGTAAAAGTCTGATAGACCCTGTCGCCCACCCTAGGGCGGCGGACATCCTATGAGGATTTCCACCCAGAAAAAAAAAAAAAGGATACGTTCTGCTGGGCCTGGGAGGCAATTGCGCTAAAATAATTCAACCAAAACCAAAACTTTAGTTATATTTCGTATCGCGATAACCTTTTGACAGATGGTTTAACCATAACTGGATTACAATAGGAACGTAACCGCTATGAAATGAAAAAGTTGAAACAAAGCTAACTTTATATGTGCCATTTGTCAAACTTACGTCTAAACGATTGGATTTATTTATAATTTACTACCGGCTCCCGCGACTTCGTTCGCGTGGAGTTAGTTAATTGAACATTTTATTTTAACCCCATAATATACAGCATACATTTTAAATTATTGTTATGATCCGCTTCTATTCGTCGCAGCGTGATGTTATATAGGGGTAATTCCATGAAAAACGCTACTGCAACATAAATTTTTAAATTACTGTTTTTAAATTAAAATGTATCTTAGGATAATCTTAAAACCCCATATTTTAATAATATATAATTATTTTTTCAATAAGTATTTAATTTTTCGATTTTTTTACATATTTAAGTTAGGTTAGTATGAACGATTGATGGTTGATAAATTTAATCAAAATTGAATTCACTGAAAAAAGAAAACTATTGTTAAATTGGCATTACGATTCCCGCCATTCGAACAAAAATGTTTTCAACAGTTGTTGCGTGTAATATTATTTCGTAAGTTTTATTATTCTTTCCATTTATTTAACTTTTAAATTATGCCTCCTAC
This sequence comes from Sesamia nonagrioides, assembly GCA_017933935.1. NCBI lineage: Eukaryota > Metazoa > Arthropoda > Insecta > Lepidoptera > Noctuidae > Sesamia > Sesamia nonagrioides. Next base: position 2,863,735 of record JADWQK010001011.1, on the reverse strand, counting down.
CTGTAACACCCGTTACAAAAAAAGTGCATTTGTTTGTTTGGCGATTAAGTTATTGCCCGCATTATAAAATGCTTTTAGAGTACATTACGATATTAGTGTGTAATGATGGTTATAACATGCGAGGCGGAATTTCAGCCCGAGCCGAAGGCGAGGGTGTAATTGAGCCGAGCATGTTATAATCAATACGCACGTATATCGTACGACATTTTTTAACACACTTGCGAGGAAACAGAAAAAAAGATATTCAGAATACAAGTACAAAGAAAAGAAAATTTGAGAAAAATGGCGCGAGGTTTATTTTCTGCCGTAGCTGCGTGAAAATGTTGGCAAAGATGCTAGAGCATGCAGTCAAGTTTTTAAATTACCGAATAAACTGTTCTTTTTTTTACAAATACTCATTTAAATACAAACAAATACAAATTTGTTTATTTCAAACAGGACATCAGTTATTTTAAATAAACTCAATCTGTGAATGCACACTGTTGCTTTCCCGCCATTAGTATTATTATTTGCCATTTCAAATATGGAACAGCGCGCTGCTCACTGGCTAGAGCCACGCGGCGGCGATCAGTTCCATAATTATTTGAAATGACAATTAATGCTGTTATGGAATTTGTATGGACTATAACTTAACTATTTGCTTTGATAACACACGCGTTTGTTATGGCCCGCTTTACATATTTAAAACCGGTGGGATTACATCAGCTTTACGAGCAAGGGTGTTAAAAAGAAAGTAAGGATATGAATGATAACCACTTATGTTTGCATTTATATGAAGATTGGCCTTTTTGTTTGTGAAATTTTGACGGGTAACAGTGTGTAACACCCGTTACGTAACGGGTGTTACCAAATTTTGACATGCCTTGATAAGAACTAATAAAAACGTAATGGCGCTAGTTTAGTGATTTTTTAAAGGTTTTACGTTTAGAGGTCCTCCAAATATTATAATGACACGTTTTTTATGTCTTTCGTTAATAAAAAATGTTTTCGTCAACAGTTGACAACATTTTCATTTTGCTGTGTTGAATAAAATATTTGCATTTTATTCTTACTTCTTATCTTGTTGGTAAATGGGTAACCTCTAATTGTTTGAGTCTTGAGTTGTTTGACCCATTCACTAGCCCCGAATCCCTTGTTCAAAAACTAGACTTAAAGTTGCATGCTATTCTTTCTATTTAATTAAGAAAAATACACTTAGATAAATTATAGTTAGCTGTTTTCAAGCAGCCTTTGACAACTCGACAGATCTCTGACACTAAAAGTTGCAATTCAGCAAAACGCCGACAATTTAACTTAGTAGCGTGATTTATTGGCCCCAAAATAATAATTATGCCTGATGCCGAATGCAGTATGGTGTACTTTGCTTAGGTTGAGCTAGCTTTCCTTTTATACTGACGATGTCTTCAGCGAAAAATAGAATGAAGAAAAATATAGACAAAGCCTGAAAAAACATCTGCAAAACATGCAGAACACCGTGCAAAAAGAAAGAGAGAGGGACAGAAAACGAAGAAAAAAAGATAAAGAAAAAATTGTACAAGATCCAAACTTAAAAGCTTAAAACCAGACAAAAAACTAGAAATCGCGTAGAGAGTATTTCGACTAAAACATTACAATATTTTTATTAAAAATATTGTAATCTTTTAGTCAAAAGCAAGCAAAAAAAAAAAGGATACAGTGGTGCAGGGATAAGCCAATATGTCCATGCGAAGGAGCAGATATTATTATTTTCCCAAAAATATTAATGCAAATTAGCATTAAACATGATTATTTCACTGCTATTGTTATTAAAATACCTTTATTGGTACAAATATTGTTTTAATTTCGTACTCGTAACACCCGTTACATTCAGCTGTAACACCCGTTACAGTTTTAAACTTCGATAAAAAATTATGTTTGTATTTTTGTTTTAAAACAAATGGACTACGAAGTTAAGAATTTATTTAGCTACGTAGTTCCAATTTTCTCACTAACGTAAAGTAAAGAAATTCGCAGAGTTTTGCTTTCATGTCGGTTAAGCCCGAAAGCTTAGACAAAATCGTGTAACGCCCGTTACACACATATCTTGCCTTTAATTTCTTTACTGCTGTTACAAATAGCAGTAAAGAAACTGTCCAATTTATTACAGATACCAATAAATAGTCCTAGATGGAAGGTGTTAAGCTCATAAAACTTAATTGTTTTCTTATTGCATCATGAATTAATTGTCAAGTAAAAGTGTACGACTTGTAACACCCGTTACATGGAATGACCCATAGCCTAAAGCCTTCCTGGAAGCATTAAGCCAGGAAAACTTTAGGCTATACATATAATATCACCCCATTGATGGCCCATTGACTATCCAACGCAAAAACAATTGTTCAAATCGGAGTTAGGACCAGTAGTTCCTGAGTTAAGCGCGTTCAAACAAACAAACTCGTCAGCTTTTTATGATATATTAGTACAGATTTAGTTTTAATTTTATTATATCTGAAGAAATGTAGGTACATTGTACTTGTACATTGATTTAACGTGATAAAATCCTGCTGCGATATTTTTGCTTACGTGCGTAGGTAAGTGAGCTTACGCCCGACACATCTTCTGATGGACCTTTAGAACTTCCATTTTATTTCTCGAGCACTCGACCTTGAGACTTGTCGAAGATGTCCTAAGGAGGATATTATCAACAATATGCCTTCTTAGAACTCTCGTTCTGAGCTTACGTGATAAAAAAGCAGTCACATAAAAATAATTAGGTAAGTAGGTACCTATTACTTAAAATAAGTTATGATTTATGAAGTTGTTTTGCTTAAATTGTTACAAAAGTCTGCATAAGCTTTGTAGGTAAGTACCAATTTTATTAACTTTTATTATCCTTATACATGTTAACATTTCATTATATAATGTCAAGGTTCAGGATCAGTTAATGAAATTCATTTTTAGTAGGTACCTACTTACTATTCTATCTATATATATACCTATATACTTATTCAAATATGCAGTTATACTCATAATACATATAGTATGTATGTTAGAAAGTTCTTAGTATACAATAATGAACATATTAGTAACCTTGAACTAAAGTTTAAAAGCATTTATAAAAATTGAAATATATATATTAATATATGTATATTTATTATTTTTTCTACCAAATTCTAGCTTTATATCCCTGTATGAAAAAAAAAGTTGATAGATATAAAGGGAAATCATTTGGGCACCGTTCCACAAAATTACTTTCAAGTTCAACAGGTATTACAAAAATCTTCTATAAAATTCTCCTGTCATTGTGTTTGTCCTCGAACTCCTCCAAAACGGTTGAAGCGATTTTAATGAAATTTCCTACACACATTGTAAGGTATCGTTAACTGATTCTAATCATCATCATTATCATCACAGCGTTAATCCCAGTCGCATCCGAAGCCTTTTCAGCTTTGGAGTCTGGGGTCCACTTTACCAGTCCAACTGCTGATATGGCTAAACTTGGACATTTTCCGTGAAGCGACTGCCGTCTGACCTCCACAACCCGAAGGCGACATCGAAGCATTGCAATTAGACAAATTGTTGGACTTTTGATGGCACCAACAACCCGTAACGGCTGCACTTCGCACACAACTTACACGACTAGACCAGTGCAAATATTCATATTCATGCATACAAATACTTGCACTGTGCGGGGATTGAACCCGCGCCACCTTGCGCAACGGCCGCGTCCGCTACCGCTACGCCCGCGCCCGCGCCATGGAGGCTGATAACTGATTCTAATAATACCTACAAAGCCAAAACTAAAAAAAAATCCCCCTAAAAAAATTTTATTTCGAAAAAGCGAGGCAATTTAATGCATGTGCGGTAGGCAACACGTTAGGCATACATGCGCCGATGAAGGGAGGCAGGGCAGGCGGCACGTGATCGTATCGCTATTCGCTCCGCCACAAGTAAATACTTACTTATTTATTTATCATCCCAAACGGCTAACCTAATGCGACATTATAGTTATTAACTTAAAAACAACTTATCTAACCTTACATACCTAACAACAAATAATATTATAAATTACAGTAATCTAAACCTTTTTTTAATCTAAGAATAGCCATATATGTAAGTCGAGCAACAATATAACAAAATGGAATATTTCCAAGTACAGCGTTTGAATGGGAATGTGACTGGTCAATCAATGGGGCCACTGTGTTGGGACAGTGCAATGCAACCATCGGTTTAACATGTTAATATGTCAGTAAACTCTGTTATGTCAGTTTTCATTGGCTGAGGAAACAAGGAGTTTGCATTTGTTCTCATCAAGGTCTTTTGTTCAATCTTTAATTAATAACTGGCCGGTAACAAAACTATCATAGCCTTTAAAATCACGCTTCAAGTTTTTTTTTTCCTTTCAATCAATTATATGTTCCTTTTTTAAAAGAGATTGCTATAACACATCACAGACCACATATAAATAAGTGTTTGCCTTAGCAACTATATAAAAATAAATCCAATAATGTAGGTATTTATTTTTATAATACTTACCTCAGTGTAATATAATTAATCAAATTATTTAAATGTAATGTAATGTGTAAGCACAGATCAAATTCAGTTAATATAGAAATAGGTACCTAATTTGGAAAATTATTGCATTTAAGGAAAGTAGGTACTTGATATTAATTCCTTTAAGACATCTTATCTTTACTAATATATAAAGCTGAAGAGTTTCTTTGTTTGTTTGAATGCGCTAATCTCAGGAGCGACTGGTTCGATTTAAAAAATTATTTTTGTGTTGGATAGCCCATTAATCCAGGAAGGCTTTAGGCTATATAACATCACGATGCGACCAATAGGAGCGGAGCATAACTAACTCCACGCGAACGAAGTCGCTGGCAGCCGCTATCGCTGGTGACAGCTTGAATGAGATTTCTGTTGGTCTGAGAATGCTGGAATTACATGTGTTTATATGTACAAAATGTTGTTCTATGTTCAGGGTTGGGTTTCCGCACTAAGACCTTCTAACGGATCATTGTGCATGGGCCATGGCGGCCTTTGGTGGTTATTCCAAGCAGCGCACCTCCCTCCAGAAGGTGGTTAAGTCTTCTAGCTGATTGAGGACATTAATACAAAATGTTGTTGTAAGTATTCAGTATATATATTCTTATCTAACTTGTTAATGATGAATTTAAATTCGTCATAATCAGAAGTGATTGCTGCTTTTTTTAGTTTTCTGAATTTTATGTAAATGAACCTAAACTCAGACTTTTTATTTGCTAGACTAAGGTCCGTATTCCAGAAGGAAACTCAAGCATTGATCTGTGCTTAAGCATTACTTAAAACTAGTTTCAACCAATCAAATGGCTTAAAACGAGACCTAAGTAGAGCTTGAGTTTTGAGTGACGTTCTGTAATACGCACCTGCAAACAAACTTTTTTTTTATCAACATAACATTACTTACTTCGATTTTTTTTTCTTATTAGCTGTCAATTTGGTCTTAAAAAAATAAAGTGACTTTTTATGTTGTGATCATATCGCTTTGGTTATCACTTAAGATTTCAGAATTGAAATTGATTATTTTTGATAATTTCAGTTCTGAAAGTGAAAGTTAGTTTAATTTACTAAATTAGGTACTTCTTGTATTTAATTAGTTGATAACATGAATCAGAAATATTTAAATCAACAGATCTTTTTGAACAGGTATAATAATATACCATTAGTAAATGGTAATTACATGTATTAACTTACTTATGTAATATGAAGTAACAAATTATATATATACAATATGTAAAGAAAACCCTGTCCGATCCGTGAAGGTATTGTTAGGTATCATTAACTGATTCTAATAATGCCTACAAAGCCGGGCTAAACCTAAAAAAAAATCCCCCAAAAAAAATAAATATTATTTCGAAAAAGCGAGGTAACTTAATGCATGTGCGCTAGGCAACCCGATAGCCCCGCCCCCCTTCACCCGCGCATGTATGCGCGGGTGAAGGGGGGCGGGGCATGCGGCACGTGGTCGCATCGCTATTCGCTCCGTCACAAATGGTGTTGTCAGTTTTTTAAAAATTACCAAATTTCGGGGAAATTGGAATTAATACCCGGGAAAAAAAGATTATTTCAAAATTCATTATTATTGTTACTGTGATGATTATGTAAAATTTTATATTATATTTGGTCAAGTGTTTACCTAACCTTTATTATCCTTATGGGTCGGACAGGGTTTTCTTTACATATTGTATATATAGACAAGTGCACTATTATGTAGGTACTTACTTAACAGACATAATTATGTTACAAAGATACTTAGTTAAATACTGACCTAATATTGCACTCATCTTTTTGTTAGATAAGGCTTTTTAATTAAGTATGTTTAATCAATTTATTTTCATAGGTTAATAAGATTTTTTTGTGATTATACAGCCTGGTAACTACACCTTTTACTATAATTATTAAGGCTAGAATTAAATTATTTTTGTTTACATTATTCGGGCAATAATTTGCCTGTTACATTCTACAACTGATAATAATATTCACATGGTACCTATCACAGAATGAATACTTACATATTATTATTTTTTTATACATTTTGGTCAAAGGGTCATCTCAGGGGCACAAGCATTTAGATTATTCGTTCTTTAAAACATCTTCGCTAGTGTTTTAATACGTACCTATCCACTGACGAAATAATTACATCGCATGACGTATTCTAAAATATGGTAGATAATATACGGCAAATAAAGTTGCTATTTTAATCACGTAACTATAGATAGCACGAACCACCATAGCAATAACTATACTACATATTATCAAATCAAAGAAAAATAACTCACCAATAAATAAGATGGAGAAATCCAAAACAATTTTTCGCAAAATAAAATTTGATTCTCTGTCTGTTGTGATTGTATGGGCACGAGAGTTCGTTTTACGGTCATTTCTTTCCATTTTAACTTATTTTATATTAAACTACAGTTAGAAAACAATAAAAACACTATCACTGCGAACAAATTTACGAAATATTTAACGTCAAAACGTTGAAAGAAAATTTGACATTAACCACACGTCAAGCGTCGGGCGCATGCGCTCGGAAACTGGTCATGACGGTGCGTTCGGAAACAGCCGGTGCGTTCGATTGTGGATCGTGGAGCTCGCTACTCTATTCATGTCGTTTATTAGTGTTGATATTGTTTGACAGCCGGCGACTGGCTGCGCCTTGGGTTACCGCGACTTTCAATCTTATTGTCAAGCGTTGCTTTTTTATGCTCTCCGAATTACTACTGTAGGAAGAGCGCTGTACACAAATATTGTAATTTGTTTTTTATTTTATAAATTATAAACTAGCGCTTAACCGCAATCCCGCCTGATGGTAAGCAGTGATGCAATCGATGATGGTAAAGAGCAGTTTATTAAGAGCCTATTCACTCTAGCCTTGAAGACACTCAAATTGTAGGCCGACGGAAACGCTGCCGCTGGCAAATTGTTCCAGTCCCTCGATGTACGCGGTATAAAAGAGGAGAGGAAAAGCTTCGTCTGGATCGTAGTGGTGTTAATAATATAAGGGTGGAAACTCGTCGTATGACGGGTCGTCCGATGATGGAATGAAGATGGGGAATTAAAATATGTAATTCCCTCGCACAGTCACCAAAATGCATCCTATAGAACATCGAAAGACTGGCTACTCTACGCCTGTGCTCTAGGCTTTGGAGACCGTTTTGAGTTAAATCTGGGTCGACAATCACCCTCTTCGCACGCCTCTCCTCTGAATCCAAAGTGGCCAGGTGACATTTTGCAGCACTAGCCCAAATGTGGCTGCAGACGCTGAAGTACACCACACACGAACGGAATATTTCGCATATCAATAAAGACTTTTCGTCCAAGTTCTCGTCGTACAAGGTACCACAGTGTTTCAAGACTAAAGTCTTTGACCAGTGTGTGTTGCCAGTGATGACTTAAGGAACTGAAACGTGATCGCTCACAATGGGCCTCATACGAAAGCTCAAAGTCACATAAAGGGCAATGGAAAGAGCTATGCTCGGAGTTTCTCTGCGTGATCGAATCAGAAATGAGGAGATCCGCAGGTGAACCAAAGTCACCGACATAGCGTGGCAGTGGGCAGGGCACATTGCTCGTAGAACCGATGGCCGATGGGGCAGTAAGGTTCTGGAGTGGTGGCCACGTACTGGAAGACGCAGCGTAGGGAGGCCCCCAACAAGGTGGACCGATGACCTGGTGAAGGTCGCGGGAAGCCTATGTATGGATGCGGGTAGTACAAGACCGGTCAGCGTGGAAAGCCTTGGGGGAGGCCTTTGTCCAGCAGTGGACATCTATAGGCTGAAGAAGAAGAAGAAGAATAATAATAAGACATTAATGAGCAGGTGGGGTGAAAAGTTTAGTCGGTAAGAGTCTGGCATACCCCACTGTCATCCCTACCATAGAGGAAGTTTATGAGAATTTCCACCTCAAATTCAAAAATGGTGGCGTGAAAAGTACCCACTTACGTAGGTAGGTATCAGTCTAAGCATAAACTATGTACATATTTAACTAACCATAGCTCGTAAATATGTGCTTAGTAAACCAACAGATATAACAAAAAATATCCCAAACAATGAAGCCATAAAATATTAATTTTCAAAACTAAATTGATTACATTTCACGCTCATAATAGTCTGAACATGATAACGCATGACTTATTTTTCTAGTTTCACAAATCCCAGGCGAACCGTGAAAGATTGGATGCGACAAAGACCTTTTTAATCCTTTTTTTTTTAGGTTTCTTTTTTTTGTGAAGGAATGCCGCTGATCGGTAGCTATTGAGATGACACCTGTATATTTATTAATACTTATTCATTGAATATTGACCGTTTTTTTTGTGTTCAGCAGAATGCTGCCGTTGTAAAAAATTGTGACAAAGGTGCTTCTGAATCTTTTAGGTAGGTACAGAAGACAGCACATCAAGGTATTACAATCTCTCCAACTTCTTTATCGGATTTGCAACTTTGTCGATAAAGCTTTAAGCTCAAGGTTGGTTGGGAATATTTGACAGTTTCGGGTAGCTTGCTGTCGTCTGTATACTATTTATTATTAAATAGGTACTTCAGGCCCCGCGTGGTACCCGGCTTAGAATAGTACCAACCCATATCCTCCCGTGGGTGTCGTAAGAGACGACTAAGGGAAATCACCAGGGAAGCGGGCAGCAGCGCTTCTCTTGTGTAATATTAAATCACTGCGATCCCCAACCCGCCTGCCAAGCGTGGGGATTATGGCAAACCCCCCCAATGATCCACACGATACAGCTTAGGCCCCTAGTCCCCGGCAGCTCCGCTATTCCAGTCTACGGTAGCGGACTCGGTTACGGCGGAGCAAGGGGTGCTAAGAATCTCCGGAAGAGATCCGGCTACCATCACCAACGACAACCTTTGGCCCTGGCAACATATAACACGCGTACACTACGGACCGATGAGAAGATTGTCGAACTGGAGGAAGAACTGAGCCGGTTGCGCTGGGACATTGTGGGGTTATCTGAAGTCCGAAGAGAGGGAGAGGACTCGATAATCCTGAAGTCTGGCAACCTGCTCTATTTCCGGGAAGGCGACCAGCTGTCCCAGGGTGGCGTCGAGTTTATTGTCCACAGGTCCCTCGTGAGCAGCATTGTTAAAGTCGGGAGCTTTTCGACTCGGGGTCGCGTACCTTGTACTCAGAATAACAAAACGATATTCGTTAAAGGTTATACAGGTCTACGCTCCGACGTCTAAATACCCTGACGATGGGATGGAGGCTATGTACGAGGACGTCAGTAGAGCCATACATTCCTCCAAAACCCACTACACTGTTCTCATGGGGGACTTTAACGCAAAACTGGGCATGCGAGAGGAGGACGAGACGAAAGTGGGGCAATTTGGAGTTGGAAATCGGAATCCAAGAGGTCAGATGCTAATGGATTTCATGGAAAAGGAAGGCCTCTTTGCGATGAATTCTTTTTCAGGAAAACATTGCACCGCAAGTGGACCTGGATTAGCCCCGATGGTCAGACCAAAAACGAGATAGACTTCATAATGTCAACGAGAAGGCAAGTGTTCAACGATGTCTCCGTGATCCATGCGGTTAAAACCGGGAGTGATGGCGTAGGCGATAGTTTTCAAATGACGAATTACTTATTTTAAGTTGTTAATGTTATCCCTACTATCCATACTAACATACTAATACTAATTACTAATATATTTACTAACTAGCTTTCCGCCCGCGGCTTCGCCCGCGTGGAGTTCGGTTATATCGCGCTTTTTAGATTTCCCTCGGGAACATCCAATTTTTCCGGGATAAAAGGTAACCTATGTCCTTTCTCAGTGAGTAATCTTTAGACACTGAGAAAGGACATAGGTTACCTTTTATCCCGGAAAAATTTCATATTCGTTAGGGAAATCTAAAAAGCGCGGTATAATCAAACTCCACGCGGGCGAAGCCGCGGGCGGAAAGTTAGTAATATTATAAATGCGAAAGTCACTCTGTCTGTCTGTCTGTTATGCTTTCACGTCTAGACCACTGAACTCATTTTATTGAAATTTAGTACAAAAATAGAGTTGACCTTGAGAAATAACATAGGATAGGATAGTTTTGATTGCAGATTTTTGAACAGTTCTCTTGGAAACGCGATGTAACCGAACTCCACACGGGCAAAGCCGCGGGCGTATAGCTAGTATTTTATAACACAAGGGGCCTGTGCCCGCTCCAAAGCGAGCTATTAAATAAAGACACTTTTTTGTAAAAAAATAATGATATTCATGAGTGTAAATTACGCGAGACAGTATCTCTGACAAATTCTGTGCATTTTGATACCTAGTTTGCCTATAAGGATAGAAAAAGGGATCTATACAACTTCTACCGATAGATCAAATCGAGTTGATTGTTTGAGAAATAATATACTTAAATGGTTAAGTACTGGAGTATGATTCTGTAACAATCTCAAACGATTGTGGAGTCAGCTGCTATTCCAATGGCAGGGATGGACACAGTGGCGAAGGGTAAAATTTTGACAAAGGGAAGCCGGTCCAAAAAAATAAACACTTAAACACTTACCTACTGCAGGATATCTTGGAGGAGGTCTTCAGATAAGAATAATATTAAAAGCCCCACCTTCACCATACGACAAATTATTAATATCCGTAAAACCCGTACTGCTCCAAACAGATTTTGAATCAGAAAATAACAAACACGGAAAACAAAACATTTTGTTCAGTTTGCAACTGCCTGTCATCCATGTATATTTATCATATAACGACGCGTGAAAATGTTTAAAAAATCCATCTCGCCTTTTGCAATCAATAATAATGTGTGGGAGTGCTCGACCTAACTGACTATCATGCTTCTTGTATGCATAACTTAGTTTTGAAAATGAAGTTTCTTTTGTAAGCAGGTAGTCTGTTGAGCAGCACTCTATATGAATTAAAGCCATAATAACAAACAAAATCCACAGTATTTAACCAAATCTGCGATTAAATTACCTTACAGAATCAGTCACAGTTTAATTAGCACAAATATTAAAATATAACAAACGAAAAACTCAAGCACCAGTGGTATAGGAACACATGTCACATACTAACAATAATTTATTTTCAACCAAACGAAATGGAACACGAAAATATGCCAAAATAAAAAGAATATGACTTTCGAAGGATTTCATTATAACGCTAATTCTTTTTAATTTTGTCGTGTTTCCTTTCTCTAGTGGCGTGGTTTCTTTATCTCTTACTAATAGAGGAGAGGAGAGAACTGCAAGCCATTTGGCATTAGCCTATCTTTTATCAGGTTTTATGGACGGTTAGCGAGCATTAGAAAGAGATGGTCTGACACGCTCTGTCTCTTTTCGCCTCATAGTAAAACGTTGACCGAGATAAGCTGTAATTCGTCGAGTTGCCTTCTATGTAATGTAGGTACGAAAAATTGAAGCGCTGATTAATTTACGACTATAAAATGAAATGTGATACTTAGGGTATTGCTAAGAATTACTATTGCTATTGTAAATCGCGCAGGCATTTGATTAATAATACTTTGTTAATGAAATAGAATGTAAATACTTTTGTATGAATATGGAACTGATTTTTGAAAGGTAACCCGGTGGGAATCGGCTTGTATGGACTCTTCGCCACTGATGGACACTGTTGACAGCTCACTTTAAGCTCACTCCACGTAATGTTTCACGGTGAGATTTTACAAAATCGATCGGCCATTGCCCAATAAGTCCTACCCGTGTGTCAACTTGTTGTCGCCATTGTAGGACGTGGACTTATAAATGTATAGATGTGTAGGATAAACACAGGTTCCACTACCTTTTTATTTTTGCTGGGATGGGAAATCAAATCAAATCAAATCATTTATTTCAAATAAACCAGTTACAGGCACTTTTGAATTGTCAGAAGGTCGGTCAGTCAATAAGATGAAGCTAGTCGCCCATTCCAAAGAGTAGGTACCTATGGAGAAGAACGGGCAAGAAACTCCATGGACACTCTTTTAAATTTTTAAGCTATTGTTACAAATATTTGATTACATCATTCATGTTGAAATCAACCGCGTGAGAACGATGCAGAAATATATTGTGCGCCGAGAGCGTCCATTATGGAAAACACACAAAAATCAATTCAGAAATTAAAATACGCCGTGGCAGCTAAGAGATGACCAGTCCCCTCTGACGGCGTCCGTTCACGAACATGACGTATGGATCAGCATCATTCAGCTCAACCATATCGAAGGGAACCCAATGACCCAAAACACACGCCACCATCAGCGAGACATTTGAGTGAGCATGACATACTCTCAACAGCCAGAGCACAATTAAGTCAATAAAAAAGACTAACCCAACAAATAAATGCCTTACAGCACATACGTACATTGTGCTCACACGTTTGCCATGCAATTATACAATACTAAGAAATTGAATCTACACAATGGTAAGATAGTTTTGTCCAAGGTTCAGCAGCTCCAACAGTGTTCCCGAATCTGTGGAAAGTTTAGCTCCTGTGCAGCTGTACAAGTGCCGAACACCTCTGTCAGCGATACAATTCCGTAACGTACAATATGCTTGGCTACATATGTGTAATACAGGCTTTGAATAAATAACATAAACAACTACATATTAAAACTACAAGAGGAAAAATCAAAGAACAATTATTGTATAGAAATCGGACGCAGCTCAAGCCCAAGCCTTTTTGTCCTCAATATAATCCTTCACACTATAAAATGCTTTCTGACACAACTTACGTTTAATGAAGGATTTGAAATTATTCAGGCTCAGATCTTGAACCACCCCTGGAAGTCCATTGTAAAAATGTATACATTGGCATCTGAAAGAGCCACCTATTTTCTTGAGCCTTGTTGTAGGTACAATAAATTTGTGCCTGTTCCTAGTATTTATATCATGGACATCACTGTATTTTTTAAACAATTTTATATTTTTATGAGCATACAAAAGATTTTCATAAATATATTGAGACGGCACGGTCAGTACATTAATCTCTTTAAATTTTTCTCTGAGAGAGTGTCTCGGACTTAATTAATGCCGTACGACATTACGCTGTGGAAATAGCCAAAGTACACTAAACGGGCCGTCTCAACATCAGTCAAATTACGAATTGTTCTAACTGCGTATGCAGCAGAACTTAGCTTTTTCGACAATTTTTCTATATGTGAACCCCATTGAAGCTTAGCATCCAGAGTTATACCCAAGAACACTGTGCTGTCGTCAGATTTCAATTCTTCGCCCCTTATCGACACTTTAGTTTCCACCTGCCTCACGTGAGGTAGAGTAAACCTAATGCATTTGGTTTTTTTCTCGTTTAAGAGTAAATTATTAACATTAAACCAATGGACTACTTTGGAGATCGCGCTATTTACATCATCAGTAACCTGCTGCTGACGTTTCAGTTTAAATAAAAGTGAAGTGTCATCTGCAAACAACACTATATCATGGTTATCCTTTATTAGGTACGGCAGGTCTTTGATGTAAATAAGAAACAAAAAAGGACCAAGAATTGACCCCTGTGGGACTCCCATTGTTACTAAAGATCCGGAAGATCTTTTTCCATTAACGTCAACGCTCTGAATCCTACCACTCAAGTAAGATGTAATAAGATCCAGTGCAGAGTTCCGGATCCCGTAGTGGCGGAGTTTCCCGATTAACGTATCATGAAGAACGCAATCGAATGCCTTGGACAAATCACAAAAGATGCCCAAAGCATCGCATTTATCTTCCCATGCATTATATATATGACCTAGAAGTTCAACACCGGCATCAGTAGTTGAACGACCCCTTGTAAAACCGAACTGTTTGCTATGTAATAATTTATGTTTATTAAAAAAATTTAGCATTTGGTTTAAAATTAATTTCTCAAAAATTTTACTAAAGGTAGGTAGTACAGAAATAGGTCTATAATTTGTGGGGTCTGATGTACTACCAGATTTAAACAAAGGTATTATTTTACTACTTTTCATGAGATCAGGAAACTCTCCACAGTCAATACAAGCATTAAAGATAACAGCTAGAGTGGGTGCCACAATATCAATAATAGACTTAGCAACTTCCACCGAATGACCCCATAGGTCAGCAGTCTTTTTTACATTTAGAGTGTGAAAGATTTTAATTATATCTCTACTGATAACATGTTCAAAATGAAACTCCGAATCACAAACATTAACATTTTCTTTAAGCAAAGACTCGGCAACAGAAGGCGATGAGTTTAGGGATTTAGTAGTGGAAACAGGAATATCCGAAAAGAAATTTTCAAATGCCTCAGAGACTTGCGAGTCTGATTTAATTATGTTGTCATTAATAGACAGGCTATAGTCAGTATTTCTATCACTGGACCTTCCCGTTTCACTATTAATAATTTTCCAAGTCGTTTTAATTACATTGCCACTGTTCTTTATCTTTGAACTCAAGTAACGTGACTTGGCCATATAACAAACTTGTTTGAATAATTTTGAATATTTTCTAACATACAAATTGAATTCAACAGTGTTAATATAAATCCTCTCATTGTACAGTTCATAAAGCCGAGTTCTACTTTTATGAATACCGATGGTAGCCCAATCAGAGAAAGATGCTTTACTATTAACAGAGATAGTCTTGGGAACAAAGGTGGAATCAAATAGCTTACAGTATACAACGTGTAACATAAAGGGTATATACATAACAAAGACGTGGCATCTTTACATGATATCAAACGATATTGGAAGGGTTGTTTAATTCTATCTCTTTATGTTAGGAAGTTATGAGGAAAAACACCGCCTGTGATAGGCTACTATCATACTAGTCGCACAGATATATTGAAGACATTTATCGGATTTTGGCAAGTAACGTGACGGGTAACGAGTAGTTATTAAAGTATGTACCTAGTGTGCTGCCACGTTTGTTATGATTTGATTTTAAGAAACACATGAAACCGAAAATTTGGTACCAATTTTTTGAGTATTTTATTTTGAGTTGAAACCCTTCCGATATCGTTTGATATCATCTAAAGATGCCATGCCCTTGGTATGTATATACCCTTTTTGTTACACGTTGTATATTAAAAAAATTGTCATAGAGATGATTAGGGTCAGCATTAACAGCACTGGATAAGAATGGCAATTTATTGATGAGATCAAGTCTAAAAACCTCCAAGCGGCTTTCAGTTTTGGGGTTAACAGTGATATCCTTTTTGGCCACTTTTTTACTGTGGTTTGGAATAGTAATCCTTTGTCCGCAGTGATCAGAATCAAGTAAATTTAAAACTTCTTTGTGGCTTGGTATTATGTTTGTAAAAATACACACATCAAAAGTGTCTAGGGATCAAGCATTTTTATGCGGATTTCTTGAGATTGAGATGTGGCTTTGTAATAAATTTATGATTTTATAAATTTATATGGATCCTTTTTGGTGCATTTCATAATTTGAATCAGGAACTGTGAATCAAATTCGAGTAAAAGATGAAAATCAGCTGTCAATATTTTCCCTATAAAAACATACAACGCATTGAAGACATTATTAGTGCTACTGTTTCCCTACTACTGATTAAAACCAACGTTATTATGGAGCGGCGACGTCATTTAAGCAGGGAAGAAATGCTCAGAGCCGTGGGAATGATAGAAGCTGGTTCCCGGCAACGTACTGTGGCTTTAGCTCTGAATACAAGTCAGAGTGTTATCAGTCGACTTTGGACACGTTACCGAAGCACTGGTACGGTGGCTGAGCGCCATGGAGGACGGTATCGCTGCACCACAAGGAGACAAGACCGATACATTCAAATCTTAACTCGAAGAGCTCCAACAATAACCGCCATGATGTTAGCCGTGAGGCTTCATCACTCTTCAGGGAACTTAATTAGCGACCAAACAGTCAGAAACCGCTTGCATGAAGTGAACCTTCATTCCCGAAGACCGCTACGGGTACCACCTATAGCAATGCACAATCGTAGGATTCGATATCAATGGGCTCTTGAACACAGAAATTGGGCAGAAGAACAATGGCGTTTCGTGTGCTTTTCTGATGAGTCTCGTTTTGGTATGAGACCGGATACAAGACGTATACGACACTGGAGAACCCCTGGACGCCAACAGCGATTAAAATCCTGCCAGGAAGTCCATCCTTATAGTGGTGGAACCATCATGGTATGGGCGGGTATTTGGATCGGCGGAAGAACTGAGTTGATTTGGATCAGAGGCAACCTCAACGCTCAAATTTATGCTGAAACGATTGTATCAGACGTCATCGTTCCTCTACAAGTGCAAATCGGTCCCTTATTTCAGTTAATGCATGATAATGCACGACCGCACACCGCAAGAGTTGTAAGACAGACTCTCGCCGCAGCTAACATCAATGTCCTGCCCTGGCCTGCTCAGTCGCCAGACTTGAACCCGATTGAGCATGCATGGGATATGCTACAGAGAAGAGCTCTGCCGAATATGGAGGGTATCCAGTCGCAAGAAGACCTTTTTTTGTTGTTGCAACGAACATGGGCGGCCATTCCACAGCGTGATTTGGATGAACTCATTTTGAGTATGCCAAACCTATGTTCTTGTGTTGTTAGTGTTCGCGGTAGAAACACGGATTATTAATTGTTTAAGTTACCCAATAAAATTTTAGAGAAAACTGTTATTTCAGTCTTTTTTTCGAACTTTTGTGTTAGTGGTTCAAATGTCAAATATCCCTTTATTAGGAAAATGGCAAATTTCTTTATTAATGCAAAGGTGACTTGGTTTATCGTTACTGTGACAAACGAAAACACTTTATTTGATGAATCCTTAAAGAAAATTTTAATTAATATCAATCAGGAGAAAAGTTATTGCAAAAATATATGTTGATCCCTAGACACTTTTGATGTGTGTATTATCTAGGCACGTGGCACAAGTAGGTGTTATTCTTGTGGGCTCCAAAAATAGGTTTACAAGATTGTAGGACTGAAATAGACTTATAATTTTATTACAATTACCAGAGTTCTCTAATAAATTAATATTAAAATCACCGCAAACGATAATGGCTTTGTTTGAAACACAAATCTTGTGTAAGACTTCATCCATTACCTTTTCAAAGCAGTCATACAATCCTGAAGGGGGTCTGTACACACTTAACACAATGAAGCCCTCCAACTCTACACAGGCAATTTCAGCTGTTCGTTCAACAGACAAGCCCACAATGTCTTTACGATTTTTAAATTTCAACAGGTTACTAACTAAAATTAATGAGCCACCATGTATAGCATTAATTCTGCTAAACGAACTACCAACCTGGTGATTCTTAAAATTAAACAAGAACTGGTGACTTTTTAGCCAATGTTCGGTTATGCAAAGAATATCAATACCATAATGGTTCATGAATAAATCTACCTCTAAATCTTTGTTCATAAATCCTTGAATATTTTGATGCACCAAATTAATATTATCTATTGACTTTAAATTTCCTCCCGAGTTACCTTTGTAATCCTGTATATTGTTATAGCTAGAGGTTGGCTCTATTGTCTTAATTTCTAATTTAAATTTAATTTTAATCATCAAATGACTTCTCCCGCTCTGGGCGGAGCGGAAGGGCGTGTTAGACTTTTACTGACTAATACCCACCCGTGTTTCTTCACTTGTCTGTGCAACGGCCCGGCCAGGGCCACGGTTTCTTTTTTAACCAACCCGAAACCCTGACCCAGGAGGCATCGGTCTTCGTGGACCCCGTAAAGGTGAGGTTCCACTACCTCAGTGCGGTATTTCAATGCATTTATGTTCCCCCTTATCCAAATGAGATCGGCTCGCGCACCCATACGAATACCAGCCCATACCATGATAGTCTCACCTTAATATGAATAGACTTTTTGTGGATGTTGGAGACGGCTTCGTCTACCAGGAACACTTCTATCAGAAAAAAGCACCATAGACCATCGGCTCATCGCTTCTTGCGAAGTGTTCTCGAGCCCGTAATAGTCTCCGCCCGCGATTGTCATGCCGCAACTATGAGAATGAAGACAAGCTTCATGCGATCTTCTTCTTACAGTTTGGCCACTAATCATCACAATTGGTGGTCAGTACTCTTAGAACCATTTGCATAGCCGTAATATTGGGTTGTAGTCGCGGTGGCCTAGTGGTTAAAACACCAGCCTCTCAAGTAGGTATGAGTGTGCGGAATCGATTCCAGGTTAGGCAAGTACCAATGTAACTTTTCTAAAGTTATATGTACTTTCTAAGTATATCTTGGACACCAATGACTGAAGTGAAGGAAAACATCTTGAGGAAACCTAGACTTTATAAGTCTGAAATCGCCAACCCGCATTGAGCAAGCGTGGTGATTACGCTCAATCCTTCTCTGTATGTATGAGAGGAGACCTGTGCCCAGCAGTGGGACGATAAAAGGTTGATGATGATAATGAATATTGGGTTATCTCCTAGCGATATTTTGAAGAAAACGGTTCTGTCCAGGAGTGACTAGGTGGTGTGTTTTCGCTAGGAAGAATTGGCGGAACAAACTCCCCAGCAGCACAGCTGTCTGTTCATTTTAAAAAACACATGACTATACTATACTATGTATAGTAATTAACACAAGACAACATAAGAAAATGAAATTATTTACCATATGCCAGGTAGCCACGCCAAAATACTAGCAAAGCAATAAAAAAAAATATCATGAAAATGGAAATGCAAGTAAGCAAAAATTTATTACCTTTAAAAAAGCCCCAGGCATAAAGGGCGTGACAGCTGACATATTTATACATTGTAAAAAAGACCATTAGGTACCTATATTATGAATTCACATGGAGAATGTACACAAACGTTGTCTTGAGTTAACAGAGCGACCAGCTATTCTTATCATTTCAATAATCGTTCACGGAATAATATGTCCTTGAACATAGCTTGGATTTGATTTGTACTTTTAATGTATTGTAAGGCAAGTCTGGCAAAGCAGAGGGTATCTTGTTATAAAACAATAAATCAAGCTCGAGTTATGAACCTTTGAAGTCGGTGAAAAGGGGCTCGTAGTTAGTATTTATTTCTGGTGTTAACGTTATTAGGTATTATATATTTATTCAAATTAGGCTAAGGATAAGCACTTTTTACCCGTTGGAATTACAACAGATAATCCCTCAAAACTCTCGCCCTTTTCACTTCCTAGTGCTTTTGCTGGGAATAAGAAGTGGATGAACAAACTCCCCAACAGCACTGTTTAAGTCCATTAAAAAAACTGACAGTTCACAATAGACAGTAGTATACAACATGATTACATGACTGTATTCATTATTATACTATTCACGAGTCGCTTGAAGTGGTGCCAGAATAATCAAGAACAGGTAAAGATGGACATCTAAATTAAACACAGATCAGCTAAAGATTTCCCTAAGTTCTGGAAAGCTACTGGAAAGTATGAGATAAGGCCTGGCTTCCCGGTGACTGTTAATGGAAAAAGCGTAACAGTTCATATTGCGAATATGTTCATGGTGCGCCCTCCGCTTAGCCCTTCCTTCATAATTATATTAGGTCTGAACCCTGAGGATGCCTGCACATTTTGCGGCTAGTCAAATAAATAATGTCTGGCGGTAAATCCTGGTCATGATGGGTTTGGTGTGATGCCGTCGACCCGCACCCAATAGCATAACACACTATTACATTTTACTAACAATTGGAATCATTTTGAAGCATATTGCTAATTCACTGATGCATATGATCGAAATATTTGTATGCTCAACAACGTAAATAACGCAATTAATGTTTTTGAACTGTCAAAATGAAACCCATTGCTAGTGATAATCCCCCTTATTCATAAAGGCTGCTTAAAGTTAACTAGTGAAGAGTGATTTGCGATTCTTTAACCACAACTACCCTGCCGGGCTTGGTCCTTACAGGGCGGCGAGCTCCCCTGAGCACGAGAACTTAGTTTAATTTACCTACCTAATGTTAATTTAGTACAAACTGTACCGAAAGACCTTGTTTTACTACGGTTTTCTCAGTTCATACAAGCGTCCTATAGAAAGAAGTACTTCCAGTTTTTCTTTCGAATTTTCTAATTTACCTACTTACTGGGCAACTATTTCATTGTTTCACCAATTTAACAATAGTTACAAACAAAAAATACTTAGTAAGTCGGCCAAGTCAGCATGTTTTCCAAATGAAGCGTTTACATGTAGCGTACAATGTAAGTACAACATTTAATTTTATAAAGACTGCAGTTTTATTTAAATAAGGGGCCATCCATAAAGTACGTCACACGAATTTAATGATTTTTTGAGCCCTCTCCCGTCCTTGTCACAGGTGTTCACATTTCTGAGACCCCCCCCCCCCTTCCTAGTGTGACGTCACATGTTTTGCAATTTCACATCGAAAAATTATTAAATTAAAACATCGTAAACAAAACAATTTAAACCGTATTGTCCCAAAGATAGAGTTGGATATATTTTTTAGTTTATAATTAATATTTCAAATTACGCGATTACTACCTCTAGGTATATTAGATTTTGCCCACCCCTTGTCACACCATGTCACACTTTATCGACACCCCCCTCCCCCTTTATGTGTGACGTACTTTATGGATGACCCCTAAGTAGGTACTTGTGCTGTATCATAATTCTTTAGTCTAATAAACCGACCTACTAAACCATATTTTAACTAAATTGCTGCAGCTGTACGTGCCTACGCAAGTAATTTGCTTTCGCATATTTTACGATAAAAAAATTAAAACCTTGTACCGTAGGTATCTAATTAAATGAAAGATTTTCTAAACAGTCATTTAGAAAATTACAATTTGTAATATGGCTAACGGTTAACATCAGCTTGTAACACCATAATAGCAATAATTAAATATAACGAGCCGAGGTATACAAAGTAACAAATTCATTAGCTTTACAACTTCACAATAATTATCTCGTTTAGAAATGAAATAATTATAATCAGCGACATCTATTAATCTTTTAACGAACTACTTCCTAAGAAACTGAGCACCGAGTATAAAGCAAAGATGTTTGCAAACGATATTGGCTTTTGATAACAGATGGCGCTTATACGAATATCATAGTATACTCCCGAATGAAATAGAGGGCACCACTCGATCTTTTTTTCTATCGAGATAAGGTTTCACTGATTACTTTGTGTTATTTAAATTTTAGTGTGTTTTTCGAAAGACTAAGATAGTATGTTTTTGATGGTTATTCCCACCAGTAGCAGAGCCAGTTTCCATTCAAAGTGTAGTTTGATGACGGAGTTACTTTATTTTTATGAGCGACGTTTATTTGTACCTGCTACCGACTACGTGGGTGCTTATTATCAAAAGCGAAACAACAATTGTTGTTAACTTCACCTAGGCAATTATATCTGACAACATTGGTTACTTTTAATCTCCTTTGGTGACTGTACAATTATATTAAACCTACTTACGTATGTACTCTCTTACCATCATCCGCCTAGGCTCTTCCCAATTTTGTTGGGATTAGCTTCCAGTGTAACCAGTATTTTTTTTCGTGTGACTATTTATCTTTTTTTTTGTTCTGGATGACAAATCATCAAATAATGGCCTCTCTCGCTGGGTCAGACTTTTACTGACTAAAACCCACCCGTGATCCTTCACTTGCCTGTGCACCAGGGCCACGGTTTCATTTTAACCAACTCGCAACCCTGACCCAGGAGGCCTCGGTCTTGTCGTGGACCCCGTCACGATGTGCTGACATCTCTTTGAGGCGCGCGTGAAACACAACGCGCCGTCGACTCGGGCCTGCAGGCGTAACACACTACCAGTAGCAATGGGTTTCATTTTGATAGTTTAACTACATTCATTGCGTTATTTATGTTGTTGAGCAGACACACTTTGTGAGCATATGGAGCCATGGGTTAGAAATATTCTTCAAAATGATTCAAACAGATAGTTATTGTATGTCCCGCAATTAGGGTACTTGTCCTTATCGGTCGGCGAGCTGCCGCCTGCTCGCCGCCCGCAAGCCCGCGCCTACGGTCGCCGGGAATTTGATGTTGTCCACCAGTGTAGCTACCATGAGTTTTTATTACAAGACTCGATCGTCGACATCGAGCGCGTCTGCCGCTCTCTTTGGTTGAGAGTTCTTACAACCTTGAAGCGGGCCAATCCATGTAATAAAAACTCATGGCAGCTACACTGGGCGTCTCCTGCGGCTTGATTACCTATCTGACCTCTATAATCTAGTTACAAGGTAACTTGGTAAGATTGGTATCTTTTCCAAATCAATCCAAGTTTGTTTGTGACCATGACCTTTGACTTTCAGACTTCTGAGGACCCTTATCAAAGTTCGATGAATGGCATTCGGGACCAATGGCTTAGCATACTTTCTGAGACACGGAGAAGTCTCGGTATGTGAAGGTGGACACCCATCCACGGATCAGACGAGGCAAGAGTAGCTTAACCTTAATCAACCTGGGATCCTAAACTGCTATTACAATAGTGTCACAATGGTCTATCAGTGATCTCATAATGATCGATTTTGACAAGTTTTGTAATCTAGGTAAGTACTAACAAAATTGTAGGTATTATAACGGGTTTTATAAAATGGCAAACAGCAATGTCATTCGATCACCATTACCATTCCATTACGAGACGACTGACCGATAATTGATCGATAATTATGAATTTAGCAGATTACAAATTTTAGTAAAATGATAATAAATTGACAATGGAATTATGTTGGAATAATAAATATAAAATTCATGTAAGTAGGTATAAAATTCTCCTGTCACAGTGTTTTCCCTCGTACTCCTCCAAAAAGGGTCAACCGATTTTAATGAAATTTCGTATGTAATTCGTTAGGCATGAGAATAGGTTTTTATTCCCTTTTTTATATTACTACTATTTACGCGGGTGAAATCGCGGGGCGCAGCTTGTACCTACCTACATATTATTTTCGAAATCACATAGGGGAGCCATCTCTCCCCCAAACATTCCTTTTATTTGTGTTTCATACTTTTTTTTTGCGTCATGTTTAGGTACTTCAATACCGTAAATAAACGTATTTTCATTATTTCATTCATACTGAGAACTGACGATTTATCTCATACAACTGGCTACAAAAAACGTACCTAAGAATACAGAGATCCCAACTGATACAAGAATCTCAAAGAGATGTCTTAGCTGAGTAAAGTTTGCTTGTCTACCGCCAGGCCGCAGTAATCCAGCTCAAGAGCTAAGCTAAGCTAAACTGAGCTGAGCTGTCTTCGGTAGATATTGAAATGTTTGCTCTCCACCGTCGGCCAAAGATGGATTACCTCAGAGTATCTATATTTACTTTGCGAGTAGTTGAGTAAAATATTGTATAGGAAAACAGTGTTGGTTGAGGTTTAATCTGATTGTAAAGCCTTGAAGCGTAAGTAGCTGGGTTGTGTAAACCGTATCATTAGAAAATATTAACTTACTAGTTTCTACTTACTTCGTCCGCATTAATTATCATCATCATCAACATCAGCCCCTACTCGTCCACTGCTGGACATAGGCCTCCTTCATGGCACGCCAACAAGCTCGATCCTGAGCAGTTCTCCGCCAGCCACTACCAGCCACCTTTTTGATGTCGTCGCTCCATCTCGCCCAAGGGCGTCCCACGCTACGTTTTTCGATTAATTATACTTAACATAAAATTTGTATCATCATCATCATCATCTCAGCGTCAATCCCAGTCGCTTCCGAAGCTTGTTCACCTTTGGATTCTGGGGTCCGCTTTACCAGTCTAACTGCTGATTTTAGCTGGACTTCGATATTTTCCGTGAAACAACTGCCGGCTGACCTCCACAACCCGAAGGCGAAGCATTGCAGTCAGACCAATTTTTGGACTTTTGAGGGCTCCAACAACCCGTAACGACTGACATTAGATGTTCGTATGGCAAACGAAACCAACGGCTTAACGTGCTTTCCGAGACACGACCAGACCAGTGCAAACATTCATACCTATTCATTACCATCAGCCTCTACTCGTCCACTGCTGGACATGGGCCTCCTTCTTGGCATGCCAACAAGCTCGATCCTGAGCCGTTCTCCGCCAGCCACTACCAGCCACCTTTTTGATGTCGTCGCTCCATCTCGCCCAAGGGCGTCCCACGCTTAGTTTGCCGAGACGCGGTCTCCACTCGAGGACTCGTTTACCCCAACGGTTGCCGGTCCTGCGGCATATGTGATCAGCCCATTGCCACTTCAGCTTGCTAATCCTCTCAGCTATGTCGGTGACTCTGGTCGTTTGTCGGATCATCTTATTTCTGATACCTATTCATGCATACAAATATTAGCACTGCCTCATGGATAGCGTCGATAACAGAAAATTTGTATATCCTGTAGTTAATCCTCACTCCTTCGCTTTTGATTAACATAAAATCAGCCTATAGGTAATGTTTCCACTCCTAGGACACAGGCCTCCTGTTATTGAGAGGGAGTGAGTCGTAATCTACCACGCGGGCCCATTGTGGCTTGATAGATTTCATATGTCTTCGAAGTTCGAAGTTTTTGCCTCTAGGACATGACGATTTTCTCAAAGTTTACGTACACAAAGTAAAGCGCCTGATGGGATTTGAACCCTCGATCCACTTGAAAGTCGCGGCCAATTGGCACCTCCCTGGGCGTACCCAGCTTCTGAGCTGGGGGGGATCAAGTCATTCATAGAGGGGCAGCATCCAGGCTCTCGCTTTGCTTCCCTGTTCGCTTTTGATTAGGAGTCTGACTTTTTATAGCTCCGTAGCCAAAAGATAAAAACGGGACCCTATACTAACTATTTTAACTCCAGTCTGTGTCGGTTACAAGGCTCGAGACGCCGTGGTCGGGAGACAACCCCGAAGTCCCGGCCACCGCAGGCGCGGTACTGCGGGCGGTGAGTAGTGGGCAGCTCACTGCCCGGTAAAGACCAGGCCCAAGTCGACGGCGCGTCGTGTTTCACGCGCGCCTCAAAGATCTGTCAGCACATCGTGACGGAGTCTACGAAGACCGATTCCTCCTGAGTCAGGGATGCGGGTTGTTTAAAAAAGAAACCGCGGCCTTGGCGCACAGGCAAGTGAAGAAACACGGGTGGGTTTTAGTCAGTAAAATCTGACATTCCCTTCGGCTCCGCCCAGAGTGGGAGAGATCATTTGATGATTTCCTACCCCAAACACCCACCCACCCCAGAAAAAAAATATATCGTGAAGTTGTATGCGTGTTAGTTGCACAGCAAAACTTCGATTGCGAGATGCAGGATTCACGTGACGTCAGTATGACGCGTTGTTCGCATGTAGCATTGTAGGTACCGCTACCGGTATAACTTATTGTAGGTACCGCTACCGGTATAACTTATTGTAGGTGCCGCTACCGGTATAACTTATTGTAGGTACCGCTACCGGTATAACTTATTGTAGGTACCGCTACCGGTATAACTTATTGTAGGTACTGCTACCGGTATAACTTATTGTAGGTACCGCTACCGGTATAACTTATTGTAGGTACCGCTACCGGTATAACTTATTGTAGGTACCGCTACCGGTATAACTTATTGTAGGTACCGCTACCGGTATAACTTATTGTAGGTATCGCTACCGGTATAACTTATTGTAGGTACCGCTACCGGTATAACTTATTGTAGGTACCGCTACCGGTATAACTTATTGTAGGTACCGCTACCGGTATAACTTATTGTAGGTATCGCTACCGGTATAACTTATTGTAGGTACCGCTACCGGTATAACTTATTGTAGGTACCGCTACCGGTATAACTTATTGTAGGTACCGCTACCGGTATAACTTATTGTAGGTACCGCTACCGGTATAACTTATTGTAGGTACCGCTACCGGTATAACTTATTGTAGGTACCGCTACCGGTATAACTTATTGTAGGTACCGCTACCGGTATAACTTATTGTAGGTACCGCTACCGGTATAACTTATTATAGGTACCGCTACCGGTATAACTTATTGTAGGTACCGCTACCGGTATAACTTATTGTAGGTACCGCTACCGGTATAACTTATACTATATAACTTATACTATGGGTAGGTGCATTATAATACTTAAGTACGTGTCAGAAAATGGCCCCGAATCACAAACTAAAACTAGTTTAAGTTCAGTGCATCGTTTCTTCTTTTCTTTCTACTTCATAAATAAAGGAACAGAAAGTAAATATTTATTTAGTCCTGCCTATGTTATGTTAGATAGGGGAACCTATCTTTCATCATCATCATCATCATTTCAGCCGAAAGACGTCCACTGCTGGATATAGGCCTCCCTCAAGGTTGTCCACGACGACCGGTCCTGCGCCTCCCGCATCCAGCGGTTTCCCGCGACCTTCACCAGGTCGTCGGTCCACCTTGTCGGGGGCCTACCCACGCTACGTCTTCCGGTGCGTGGTCGCCACTCGACAACCCATCGGCCCCATCGGGCATCGGTCCTACGGGCAATGTGTGCAACCTATCTTTAGCACTTGTAAATACATGATCTCGAAGATTGACATAAAGCGCTCAACACTGCCGGCTATCTTGCCGGCGGGCTAGGTTGGCGGCTTCAGTCATTGCAAGTCGTAAAACTTTGCCGGCGGCATGTCGGCGGCTCGACATCAGAGACTTATTTGGCAGTTAAAGTACTAGCACGTCACCACAGCTTAAATGTCGGCGGGCAACACGCGCGGGCGAAGGTTGCCGACATGCTTCTTTCAACATAATCCGCCGAGTTGTGCCGGGTTGGGACGGTGTGTTCGTAGTAGTTTTATGAAACGCCTCGAGAGTGATTGCCGAGGATTTAAAAAAGCTGCCTGCATAAACTGTGGCGATGCGGTAACCGAGGGAGAACGGCGTCCCCCTAACTTTTTTCTTCTTTCTTCATCAATGCGTGTTTCATTGACGCACTGTAGGTACGTTAATGAAACACAACACAAACAAGTGTACCTACACATTTTATCCCATTTCATTTACTACTAAGTTAGTAGGTACTTGTGTAAGTTCTATTTTCGATTCTCTTTCTTTCGAGATTTAAAAAATATACGGCCATCTATAAAAAAATTATTAAATTAACACAGCGTGCTCAGAACAGCTATAAAATCAAAACTTCATATAACAAGTCAAAAGCTACATGGTATATAATTAATCGAACGAGGATAAATATGGCTAATAAGAATTCAATTGGGTGCATTAAAATTGGAAACAAAAAAATTTCACAACCATACGAGATAGCTAAAGCTTTTAACAACTTTTTTATCGATAAGATAAAACCAATCACTAATAGAGGTGTACAGGTGACGTCGAATATCTCAAAGTCAAGTAATTCGATGTTTATGGTGCCAAGTAATGAACATGACATCAAAGTTATAATTAAGTCATTAAAAATACCGGTAGTATAGGCAATGATGGAATTTCTACCAAAGTAATTAAGTACGTCTCAGACGAGATTAGTGGACATTTAAGCTATATTCTCAATATGTGCATAACATATGGTACATATCCAACAAACCTTAAAACCACCGTGGTTAAACCACTATTTAAAAAAAGTAACAAAGAATGCATGGAATCTTATAGGCCCATTGCGCTTGTTCCTATAATATCCAAGGTGTTTGAAAAATACATTTATGGGAATATATATACCTTGAAAAGCAAAATATTTTGACAAAGGAACAAAAAGGCTTCCGAAAAAGTAAAACGATCAATATGGCCATCTATGACTTTCTCAACAATGTTTATACGAATGTTGACAAAAGAACACCAGTGTGCTCAATATATTGTGACATGACTCAAGCCTTTGACTATGTGGACCATAATATTTTGCTAAGTAAGCTAGACGCCTACGGCAGTAGAGGTAATGTGTTAAATTTAATAAAATCTTATTTAAATAACAGAAAACAGTACGTTGAAATATCTGAAATAGATTATAAAACTAAATATCAACGAATCTACAAGTCCGATCATCGAACAATTGCATATGGTGTACCTCAGGGCAGTGTTTTAGGGCCTCTGCTATTCATAATATATATTAATGATATGCCGAAAGTCACAAGACACCCTATGACACTATTTGCTGATGACAGTACTGTAACCATTAACAGCGCACACATTCAAGAGTATAACGAAGAAATTACAAAGACAATAACCTCCATAGTACAATGGTTAGATAATAATAATCTAAAAATAAATATTAAAAAGACCAAATTGACAATGTTTAGCCAACGTTTAAACACAAATATGACCATATACCATGACAGCCAACCCATAACGCAAGTAAACGCAACTAAATTCTTAGGACTAACAATTGACAATAAATTAGATTGGAAACCACACACGGAGGAACTAATAAAACGAATTAGTAGGGCTGTCTATGCTCTATACAAACTTACCTCAGTGATGAATGTGGACGCTTTAGTCACAGCGTATCATGGCTTGGTGGACTCAGTACTAAGGTACGGTATAATTTTTTGGGGGAATTCCACCAATAGGGAAATAATTTTCAAAGCACAAAAAAAATGTATCAAGACAATGTTTGGAATGCAGTCCATAGATACATGTAAACCATTGTTTATTAAATATAAAATATTGACTCTTCCATCCTTATATATTTTTGAGGTTGCTGTATTTGTTAAGACCAATACAAACTTGTTCAAATAATGTCAGACATTAATAACCAAAGTCGACGGGATAACCATAGTCTATGCATAAGAAGATCCCAAACGGCGTTAATGTACAAGAGCGTTTTTTGCATGGCGCCAGTCATATTTAACTGCTTGCCGTCGTCAATTAAAGAATTGAACGTGAGCTTATTTAAGAAACGGTTGAAACTATTACTTATGACCAAAGCATATTATAGTATTTCGGAATTCCTAACCGACAAAAACCTAATGAAAGAATGTTGACAAACTAATATGTACATTTATTGTTGTTCCTGACATATGTTTATGACATTAGAATTGAATATTGACATCTGTATTGTATATTGACATTGGTATTATTAATATTTTGACATCTGTATTATTTTTTTGGTGACATTAGTATTGATTGTGTTCTGACATTTTAATTCCATTTTGTTCTTATTTTTGACCTTTTTACCTATGTGTTTATTGTTTGCATTTTGAATAGTTTTTCTTTTTTTTAATTAATTTTTGTTTTGTACTATTGATTTTTTATTTATTTGACAATTGTGATATACCGTACAGCATAAATATAATATCGATTTAAATTTAATTTTTGCATGTCGAATCTTTGACAGGATGTATGGCTCAATTTTTATTCTTCACGACCTTATTTCTGTTCATACTCTTATTTGTGTACATTCTAGCAAATAAACGATTTTGATTTGATTTGATTTGATTTGATTTGATTCTACAAAGCGCAAGTCTGTTCGTGTGTGGAGTACTGCAGCCACATTTAGGCTGGTGCTGCAAAATGCTACCTGGCAACTTTGGATACGGTGGAGAGGCGTGCGAAGAGGCTAAGAGTACGTTCAGATGACAAGCGCGCAACGCGCGTTTTGATAACGCGCGTTTACAACTACATACATTTTATTCAGGCTGTACACATGCCGTTTTAATACAGCGCGCGTTGAACGCTGCGCTAGCGCTCGACTGTTCTCAGCGCGCGTCAACGGGCGCCTTGAGATCATTGGTTTTCTATATTTCCGTTCAGTTGAGCGCGCGCTTTCGACGTGGATAGTCGTATTTTAGGGTTCTTCAGTATCAGTCCGTCCAAAAATGGTCCGAAATGGAAACCGAAGTTTTTAATACGGAATTATTTATAGATGAAATAGAGAAACGTCCTGCGATTTGGGACATGACAAAAAGCGATTATTCAAATAGGAACCCTAAGAGACAGGCTTGGGAAGAACTCGTCCTCTTATTTTGTGAAGAAGATGACAATGCAGAAAAGAAGAAATTATTATGTGAGTACATATATTTATTTACATTCACAATCAGTTTGTGTTAGAAATTAAATATTGCCATCTAGCCAATCAATTTTTCCTTCGTTGATGAAATAATTTGTTAAATGTACTCGAACGTTATCCGCCTGCCGCACAGCACGCCCGGTATAATGTGAGGCTAGATTTTATAGTGGTGGGGTATACAGTGTATCTTCATAATTGTAGCCATCCCTCATTCTGACATAATTGTGTAGTGTACAGTCAAGACCAAAAGTCGAGTTGCAATCTCACAAAACTATGGCCAAGCAATACTAGTTGTAGTTACGACCTTCTTCTATAATAAAGTTTGATACACGCTCATACACTTGCTGCCCGCTTATGATTGTTAGGTACTACTTACTAATTTCAACGTCTACAGTAAGTGTTTCAATGGCCTAACGGTTTTCGCCTTGATAGGCGTTCAAGGTGGTTCGAGTTCGAATCTAATAACTTACAAAAATATTTTTTTAATGTTTATTGGTGAGTTATGAATGCTTACAACAAAAATATCTAAAAATACCGATCTGCAACATAAAGATGATACTTTCTTTTAAGATTTTTTATATATTAGAGTCATTATAAAAAGATGACGGTAGACTTAAAAGAATCTGAATCACTACTTCACAAAAATATTCCGCTACCTACAATAACTATTATTAGCTACAATAACTCAAATAATATTACTTAGCTGTTGTTGGTTGGTGAACATATAGTTACCAGTTTGTCTTATTAGTTTTACTTTTTAATCAATATGCAGGTGTTATATCTATAACGAGTCATAATTCTAATAAAAGTATTGTATTGTGGATTGCTTAAGTTTAGTTGATTCTGAGGGTAGAATAACTTTTATAAAATTATAAAAACGGCTCGATGGTACTCTGAGAGTGGCATTTCCTATAACTACGGTGACTCGTCCCTTAGTAGACAGTCTTCATGGAGCCGTCGGACCGAGCACACTACCAGTTTAGTATTCTGAATATTCGTTATAGGCACATAATTCTTATGTGCCTGGTCTTATGTAATTTATATTGCTGATGATTCTAAATATGTCCAGTAAGTAATGTTATAAGTAACTATGTACATAATGTTTCTCCCATAATGTTTTGCTTTAATACTATTTAATTACCCATACTCTGCTATCCTAACATCAGAAGTAGGGATCAGAGCTCTGATTAAAAAAAAAATATTTTTTTTTTTATTATTTTCATGATCGACGTTGGGGCTTGTGACGGTATTTCGGAAGCCGTTGGTCAACGAGTCACTGGCTTCACCCGCGCCATAATGATGACATCAGGCCGTCTTCTCTGACGTCGGAACTGCTACGCTGCATAAGCAGCAATAATCCTGTACCTAGTGTCCTATACAGGAATAATCCTGTATGTACTTCAAAAATACAGAACCTCTACCAACAGTGAGAACATCTAGAAGTTATTCGTAAGTAAAGAATTATCTGAAGCGAGTAAGAATCTTAAAGATTCTTTTCATATTTATATAAACTAAATGAAATAGGGTAATAGTAAAAAAAATAACGAAGAACGTTAATATAAAACACTATTGCTTAAAAATAACAGTTGGAAAACTTATTAAGGGACAGTATCTTTATCGATTGTATTTTCAGTTTGTAACTGTGATATTTTGTGTAGGTTGTGTGTAATACTGTGTGTAGGTATATGCCTAGGGCTACACTCTGGGGGTACCTTACCGCACATTATTGCAAATAGTAATTACACAAATTTTTGGTGCGGGTACGTGACCAGGGTTACTCTCTGGTAGTACCATAGCATAAAATATTGTACATTGTAACTGAACTTATCGTGTGCTTCGTCAGAGCTACTCTCTGATAGCACGGGATTTGTTTTTTTACTTTAATTGCATAGTAAAGAAAGGAGGTTTCGATAAATAAAGTCCAACTGTCTCTTAATAATTAAATTCCTAATACAAAACAATCTTTTTAACTTTATCGCTAAAGCATTAAGGCTCAAAGTTTATTGGGAATATTTGGCAGTTTCGGGTGGCTTGACCTGCTGTCGTCCGTACCTTGTATAAAAGTTAGATAAGACGAAATAATTGACTGCTGATACTTAATAGACTTGATTGAATAACTTGATTGACAGACTAGATGGATTATTATTTGTACTGATGCTGTTGTTTGATGAGCCAGGTCTATCCGCATAGGCTGACTGACAAAATACAGTGTCCAGAATTAATAATAATAATAAAAAGGTGCCTGTGGCCGTGGTGCCTGTGGCCGTGGCTGTGGCCGTAGTTGTGCCTGTGGCCGTGCCTGTGCCTGTTCCTGTGGCTGTGGCTGCGCCTGTGGCTGTTGTACCTGTGGCTGCTGTGCCTGTGGCTGTTGTGCCTGTGGCCGTGCCTGTGCCTGTTCCTGTGGCTGTGGCTGCGCCTGTGGCTGTTGTACCTGTGGCTGTTGTGCCTGTGGCAAGTGCTGTATCCCTGACGGGTGATGCCATGAAGTATGGTAGATTGAGATAGACTATACCAAAGAGATATAAGATAGAGAGGACTTGTGTCAAAATGGCGTAGAAAAACTGTGATTACATATCTCAGTGACGCTATCTAGTACAATATAGCAAAATTAGATTGACAATTGCAGACATTAAATAGTAAAAATGAAATAAGTTTATATGAATTATATTCGGCTATTGCCCTGTAGGTGGCCAGTGTGGTCTATGTTGCAAAGTCCGATTTAATACCCCTAGTATAGACCAAATCGGGTAAATAAATAACCGTCAAAAAAAAAAAAAAAAACAATGAATATCGGGTAATAAGTGAATCTTGTCTGCTACAAACAGGGTGACGCTAAATAGAAACATAAAAACTGTGGTAGGGATCTTGTTTTTCGATATAAAATTATTGATAATATTCAAAGAACTTATTGCGACGACATTTTTTCGTATTTTGGTGGTTTGAAACAAAAAATTAGGACACAGAAAAATTATTACCAGTTGTAATATTTACAAGTTATTTATTCATATAATTCTTTTAATATACAAATCAATAATTATTATGATCTAGTAATCCATGAGTCGACTGCTAAACATCCGGTTTTGAGTATGACTTCCACAGGAGACAATTATTTATGTGATGAATATAAAGTGTTTGCCCAAGTCACAATATAACCAAGATAATATGTCTGGACTTTTGATGGACTGTGATGTCAATTGCAACACAAATCCTATCTAATTTTCCAGTACTACATTATTTTTATCCGGAAACCTAAAATAACAAAAGCTTAGGTGAATGGATAGCACTTGTTCATTAAGTAATATGACATGATTACGTTCAGAGTTAATAGATAATAAATAAACTTAAAACATAGCAATACTTAAATCAAGTATGTAGATACTTACTAAAATCACCATGAGATGACAGAAACCATGTTAACAGAAAATCCTTGTCGAATAGTTTTTAATATTGAGACTGAGCGATGGTTTGAATTACCTGTAACTTATTTATTAATACGTTAACAGAAAATGTTTGGAAATCGTTTTAATGATATTGTCAGAATTGACCGAGCGATGAATTATTTTAATTGCTAGATATTTGTTAATCTAACAGAGAATATTTCTTATATAGATTTGAATAATATCGACAGATTGACAAGACTGGAACTTGTTTGAATTTCATATTGTTTCGATTCAAGAACTGTTCAGTTGGCGGTCAATGTCAAATGTTATTTTTTGTGAGACGGTAGACATATTTGTAGGTACTTCGAGAACGAAGTACATGTCAGTATGGCAGTGTTATATAATATGAAGGATATTATTGATATAAACTATAAAGTGAATATAATGTGATATATAATTGTCACCACAATGTGTTGGGTAATGGCATCTGCCATATTTGTTGCTGGAAGTACCTAATTTGACTAAATATTGTGATTTCATAAGAAGAGTCTTAAATTTTAAAGATCACATGTTATTCAATTAACAATTGTTGTATTGATAAATTACCTTAAAGTGTTTAAAAATGGATACATCACATGGGATGTATTTTTTTATTGCTTGTGTTAGAATATTATATTATGCCAAAATATATGATGACCTGTGACTGGCTCGAATAAGTGGAAGTTGATATTTGAAGTACAACTACCAACATAGTTTTTATAAAGGCTTCTAAGGGCGTTTTAAGGGGGTTCCTGGACATACTGTTGCTATGTATGTAAACTGTTGCTACGTGGACTAACTATTTAGATCTACTAGATGTCATGAGTTACCTTAATATTTGTTTATTATGATTGTTGTGGTACAATGTGTTTAGATATTATATTACTACTAGCTTTCCGCCCGCGGCTTCGCCCGCGTGGAGTTCGGTTATATCGCGCTTTTTAGATTTCCCTCGGGAACATCAAATTTTCCCGGGATAAAAGGTAGCCTATGTTCTTTCTCAGGGTCTAAAGATTGTCTGTGCCAAATTTCATCAAAATCGGTTGAGAGGTTTAAGCGGGAAAGCGTAACAGACAGACAGACAGACAGACAGACAGACAGAGTTACTTTCGCATTTATAATATTAGTATGGATAATTTTGAGTTCTCTTGAACTGTTGCAAGTAGTTGTTTTAAAGGTAACAATAACGTATGGTAATGAAAAAAACTTAATGATGGAATACGTTGATACCGTTTCCATGGAGTTTCTTGTCATTTATGTAGTGTCAACTGATATAAAACAATTTGTTAAATAATTTGTCGATCGAAAAGTATACTTCGAGAACGAAGTACTTATCAGAATGGCCGTGTTATATCTATAACGAGTCATAATTCTAATAAAAGTATTGTATTGTGGATTGCTTAAGTTTAGTTGATTCTGAGGGTAGAATAACTTTTATAAAATTATAAAAACGGCTCGATGGTACTCTGAGAGTGGCATTTCCTATAACTACGGTGACTCGTCCCTTAGTAGACAGTCTTCATGGAGCCGTCGGACCGAGCACACTACCAGTTTAGTATTCTGAATATTCGTTATAGGCACATAATTCTTATGTGCCTGGTATTATGTAATTTATATTGCTGATATTGCTGATGATTCTAAATATGTCCAGTAAGTAATGTTATAAGTAACTATGTACATAATGTTTCTCCCATAATGTTTTGCTTTAATACTATTTAATTACCCATACTCTGCTATCCTAACACAGGCATATGCAGCAATATATCTCAAATATCATATGAAACCGGCTTTTGTGTAAGTTGTTTTTATTATTATTTCTGTAAGGTGCAAACCAATCGCTTGTAGCAAGTAATTATGTTTGGTGGCAGCGAAGGATGCAAAAAAAACCAATATCTTTCATACAAACTATAATTTAAAGAGGGATTACAGTATTTAACTTGTAATTAATTATAACTAGGAGAGTTATTCTCAGTCAGCGATCGACCCAAGAATGTCGTTCGTTCCCACCGACGCGATGATGTCACGCGATCGGTGTCGTCTTCGCTGGAAACGAGGCGCAGCGTCAGCGTTAATGTGAGACTGTATTACTATAATGATTTGCCTTGGCTATGCTTGCGTAACACCTCCCCCCGTAGAACAGCGGCTATTGAAGACCTTGGTCGTAAATTGCGCTGGGAGACGATCTGGTTCATTTCTTTCAGTATCTGGGATGGCGTAGATGGTCTGCTGTTGAATTTCCATTTCATGGGAGTGTTCCTTTCCAGGTATCGTACGTTTAAGGCGATATCTTCGGTATGCAAGGCTGATAGTGAGTGCACATGCACCAAATAGTAGCGTGTACAGTGGTATCGTTGTATGATATATGCTTCCACTATCGTTGTCTTTATTAAAGTGTACTGGTGGTTGCAGTGTGATATCCTTATTAGTAGCGTGAAGATTAGTTAAGTTGATGGAGTTTAATCTGAACGTTGGATGTGCTGCTGGGCTGGATGTGTCTTCTTTAGGGACATCTATTATCTTCAAAGCTTGACCCTTTAATCGATCATTAAGATTTGAAATGGTGAATTCTGTTGTTTGAATGAAACAGTTGTGGGGAATAATAGCGAGATAGCTTCCCTGTAGCATTTTGTAGAGTTCTTGACCACAAGATAGACGTATTCTGGTTGGAGCTGGGAAGCTGATGGTGTAATGGCGGTCGTCAAGTTTCTCGTAGGCTGGCTTCTGTAGAGATATAGCGACGGGTTTGCATTCGGGAAGTTTTTGTTGCGTAGAAACGAGGGCTGCTATACAGTCAGGCGATGTTCGGCTATATATGTTGTGTATCTCTTCACAAAGATACCCTTTAGTGGACTTCGGGCATTCTGCCTCTATGTACTTGAAATCTTTCAGATGGATTGCAAGGAATTGGAAGTGAGGGACAAGAATCTCGTGATTTTTGTTTGGGACTATGGATATCTTATATAAATTATATATTTGGGATAGAATAATTGGAAATTTATATACGATTACTATTTCATTACCTATATAATATGAACCTAATTGTATTATGTCATAATACTCTCGGACTCCTATATCTAGTACTTTATTACTACCGTAAATACTACGTAATTTTTTTACTATAGTGCTAATAGAGTTTAAACTAATTACGTCGTGGTGAGCTGTAGATGCTCTTATGAATGCTAAAACATTCTGTAGTTTAGTTATCTCTTGTGACAACCTATCGACGTTATCGCTAACTATGAGGATAGTTTGTCCTAAGTGAGTGTATTGAATTAGCTCATGATTCCCTTTTTCTAAACTTTGACTGATGTTTGTAGCTAATGCTGCTAACTTGTTCTGGTTATCTACTATATTATCTATTATCTTAGAGTGTTGAGTTACCCAATCTTTGGTCAGGCTAACATGATTGTTAAATTCCGCTAATAACTTATTATCGTTATCTTGCAGAGATTTTATTGCATTATTGAATCGTAACGCGTCTGTGTAATCAAGATTGCCAGTAATACTTTTAATTACGGAACCGAGTCCGTCAATGAGGCCTCTTTTAGAACGGCTAATTTCAAACGACTGTAATTGATCGAGAACGGTTTGGAGCTTCTCTTTTAAGTATTCAATATGGGGCTCGAATAATGAAAGAGTGTTATTATTCAGGCGAGGGGATATATTGTTTAACTGGGTCTGAACTAAATTTACCTTTTCTTGCAACTCATGAACGTCGACATGCTGTAAAAATGAGTGGTAGTGGGATACCATGTTACAGGGACCTAGTTTAAAGGGTAATACACCGGGACCATCGTCCAGATTTTCAAGTTTTATTTCCTGCATTAGAGCCGGATGCAGGAGCAGATGGAGTAATAGGAGAGCGCTGCAACAATTGAGCACTTTTAGGGACTCTTTTTAGTCTAGATTTAGCGATAGGCCCACGTTTTTTTCGTGTGTATATATGTATAGGGAGATCAGCCATAACGGTGTCCTGTGTATAACGCGGCGCTATCTTTTGGCGAGCAGCAAAGGGATTCTTTACGAATATTTGTTGCTCGGGGGAGTACTGGTTTTCGATTTCCCTAGATTTATTATGACAGTCTGTTAATTCATTCCTATGACTTGTGCTAGATTCGTGGATCAGATTATAAGCTTTGTTCATTTTATTTTTATGTTCTACGGTATATTGTTGAAGCAAGTGGGCGGTAAGGTCTATATCTAACGGGTCTCGTGGGTCAAAATGTCCAGTAATGATGTCAATTGGTCGGCATCTCGTAAAACTGTGTATGGAACTATTGTAGGCCATAAGGGCATAATTCATTAAGTTAAGTATGGATTCATTCTTTTGTTCCAGTTTTAATATACGTAAATGTTCTAAGATAGTTGAGTGAAATCTTTCAATGATTCCATTCTCGTTAGGAGTATGAGGTGCTATCTTATGATGTTGGATTTTATGTAGTTTTGCGAATTCGGCAAATAATTGGTTGGTGAACTCGGAACCATTGTCTGTCACTAAAGTATAAGGTATACCATGGTGAGTACAGAATTTTAGTAACGCCTGCACTACACTTACTGCTGTTCCGTCTTTTAAATAATATGCTTGTGCATACTTTGAAAATGCGTCAACGATAGTCAGAAACTTTTCACTCTGTATAGTTAATAGGTCTAAATGAATAATTTCGAAGGGCTTAAATGGTGGGGGAACAACACAAAATTGTTGATTTATAGGATGACGATCGTATTTAGCTTGACCGCAAACTGCACATTCATTAATGAACTTAGTAATATGTTCTCGCATTTTTGGCCAGTAATACTTATGAGATAGGGCTAGGTAGCATTCATTAATGCCTCTGTGATTGGTTTTACCAACATGATATTGGTTAATTATTTCTTGTTGCCTTAGGTATTCTCTTATATTTTCTAATTCCGTTTTGGCTAGTAAAATGTTCATGGCTGAACTTTTAAAGGTTTTTTGTATTATGGGAATAATTGTATAAATGGCTAATGGTGGATTAATAAGTAAGCCCGTTTTAGTTTTGGGGTGAACATATTCCTTAATAGCGCTAATGACATCTTCTTCGAGATTATTTTCTGACAGTTGAACAGTAGTACGTGTGTATGTTTCGAAAGGTTTCGTGACAGTTGGCTTTCCTTTGACATCACCTACAATAGTTAAGACTAATTGTTTAGTAAATTTATTCAAAGGTTCATCTGTAATCGGGACCTCCAAGATAGGATTTTCACTGTCGGTGTGAACTGTTATGGTGTTAGAGTTATCAACTTCTGAAGCTGTAATAGTTATGGATTCATCTTCTTCAGGTGCATTTACAACTATTGAACTTATTTCTTCATTATGTATAACTAAACGAGATAAAGCATCGGCATTAGTATTAAACCTACCTTGTTTATAGATTACTGAGAAATCATATTCAGATAATTTTAATCGCCATCTTGTAAGTCTTGAATTTGGTTCCTTAAGACTCATAACCCATTGTAAAGGCTTATGGTCGGTTATAATTTTGAATTTTCTGCCGAAAAGGTAGGGTCGGAAATACTTGCAAGCCCACACAATAGCTAGGAGTTCCTTCTCTATCGTACTGTAATTGAGTTCGCTAGAGTTAAGGGTCCTAGAGGCGTAAGCGATAGGTTTGTCTGAACCTATTGAACCTTGAGATAATACGGCACCAATTGCAACATTAGATGCATCAGTCGTTAGTAAGAATTCTTTATTAAAGTCCGGGTACTGTAGAATCGGGTCATTTGTGAGCAAAGTCTTGCAGTGTTCAAAACAGTTAATATAATTTTGATCGCAAACAATTTTAGATCCCTTTTTCAAACACTGTGTTAAAGGTTTTGTTATGCACGCAAAGTCTGGTATAAATTTGCGGTAATATCCTAAGAGGCCAAGAAAGCGTTTAATTTCTGTAGTAGTTTTAGGTAGTGGGTAGTTATTTATTACACTTATTTTATTTGGATTGGGTTTAACCCCATCCTTACATACAACATGTCCTAAGAATTCCGTTTCTAACTTTAAGAATTCGGATTTGTCCATCTGAATCTTAAAGTTAGATTCACGCAAACGTTTCAGGACCTTCTCTAAGTTGTTCATATGTTCTTGCAAGGATGTGCTGAAGATGATAACGTCATCTAGGTAAACTAGACAAATATCCTGCAGATCTTTAAGAACATTGTCCATTACACGTTGAAACGTTGCAGGGAAGTTCTTCAAGCCCATCGGCATTCTTAAAAACTCATAGTGTCCGTTTTCTACACTAAATGCAGTTTTATGTATGTCAGCAGGGTCCAATTCTACCTGGTAAAACCCACTGGCAAGGTCGAGGGTGGTGTAATATTGGCACTTTCCTAATTTGTCTAGTATGTCCGAAATATTAGGTATTGGATACCTATCGTCAATAGTTTTTTCGTTTACTTTACGAAAATCTATGACCAGGCGCCATTTGATTTTACCGGAAGCATCTGCCTTTTTGGGGACTATCCAAATAGGAGAGCTCCATGCGGAGTCTGAGGGTCTAATTATATTTTGTTCCAGCATTTTACCAATTTGTTCCCTAACCTCTTGCTTATGGATATAGGGGTACCTATAACTTTTAGTGTGAACTGGGACCTCGTCTGTTGTTCTAATTTTATGTTTGATTTTATTTGTAAAGGTAAGGGGTTCTCCTTCTAGGTAAAACACATCTGGATAACGACCACACAAGGCTTTCAGATTAGCTAATTCTTCTGGGTTCAAGTGGTCTGTACGGAGACGCGATAAAACTTCACGAGTACGGTCAGATAAAGTTTCTAAATGTGTACCTTCAATATTGAATATTTCGGCTGTAACAGGACGATCCATTGAAAAGATTACATCATTATTTGAATTGTTTAAAATTTGTACCCAACCCCGACTATTTTGTACATTAGTAAAACAATCAGAAATTAAACAGTTGCTAATTACTTGGTCAGGCACGAATACGTCTCCATCTTTTGAATTGATAGGCAATTTTACTAATTTTGAAGTCTGGGCTGGTATTATTTCTTCATAAAGATTAACATTTCGAGCATCATACATAACAATAGGCAATTCAGTATTTCTAGTGATTAATTTCTTACGTCTAAAATCAATGTTGGTACCCCATAAGTCTAATAAATCAAAACCAATAATGCCATCAAAATAATTATGAAAATTTAGGACAAAAAAGGTTATGTCACCATTTTCTTTAAATTCGGGAAAACTAGGTAGAGTTATAGAATAATTCTGCTTGTAAACGTTATGGTTATTGGTGACCTCAAAAGGAGCATAATTAAGAGGTACATGAGTAAAGTATTTTTCCACTGCTTGAGGAGATATAAATGACTGATTGGCTCCCGTATCTATAAGAAATTTCAAAGGTGGGTCGTGAATTTGTATATACCCGAGTTGTCTCTGAATATTAAAATTAACATCTATTTTGGCTTGTCTGATTTCGGAACCTTGGAAAAATTTTCATCCTTTTTCTCATCAGTATTAAAGCTGGGCTCCGCTACTATTGGAGATTCATGTTGCTCATAATTTAAAAAATAATCTACACACTCTTGATTAGGCTCATAGTTTTGATAATAGTCAGAATAATCATAACCATAATAAGGTTCATGGTCACATTCATGGTTGTTAACCTCCCGAGTTCTAAAATAGTTATTCGGCGGCGGGTTGCCATCCCTGCGCCAGTCATGTTCAGTCAAAGGTAAAGGTTTAGACACGAAGTGATTGACGCCACTCATGGGACGCGGTACATTGTTAAAATTACTAGCAGGTTGCATGGGTGGCCTATTTGGAACC
This sequence comes from Sesamia nonagrioides, assembly GCA_017933935.1. Classification (NCBI taxonomy): domain Eukaryota; kingdom Metazoa; phylum Arthropoda; class Insecta; order Lepidoptera; family Noctuidae; genus Sesamia; species Sesamia nonagrioides. Next base: position 2,822,251 of record JADWQK010001011.1, on the reverse strand, counting down.
CTAAAGACGTTACTATGCGCGTTATAGTTTGGAGGTGGAGCGCGGAACATTTGTTGTGTCCGTGAGGGACCACGAGGCTGCTGCATTGGAGGCGTATTATGCCGCCAGCCTAGATTAAGTTGAGGGTTGAGTTGATGCGGACGCGATGGACCTGGCATATTATAAGCTTGTGGTTTAAAGGAACTACTATTGTATGCGTTCCCTGCATGTTGCATAAAGTTATTTAAGGGCAAGTTAAAATTGGGTTTAGGAGTCTGTTGGTTATTAGTATTATCCTTTCTATTTGGTCCGCCATCAGCACGCTGCTGCATATAGAGTGTGTTAAGCTCCTCTTGCACGAATTCCAAAGCCTTTTCAATAGTTTCGGGACGCATGCAACGTATCCTTGAACCTAAAGGATCCTTAAGACCACGCAAGTAGCATTGTAACGTTAGCTTTTTATAAAGGTCACGTTTTGCTTCAACTGTAGTATTCACGGTTTCATGCAACGTGATATACGTCATGATGGTACTGAACAAATTTTGGACCCGTTCATAAAATTCTTGTGGGGTGGCAGACCCTTGAGTTTGCAATGATAAGTCGTTAAATAAAGCGGTCTCATCGCGGTGGTCGGCAAAGTTGTTAATAAGTGCGCTACGTATACCGATCCAATTTTCAGGAATACCATTGGAATTTATCAATCTAGCCGCGGAGCCTGTGACCTTGTTAAGAATGCCATTAATAAGAGCCAAATTGGTTAACTCATACCCCGGTTCTGTTCTAAAGTATGTTAAAACTAGCTGATCGCACAAGTTTATGAAGCGTGTTAATACATGAGGGTTGCCGTCGAAATCGGGCAGAACCCTAAGTGACTTGTAAATCTCACCTATTTTGTCTTGGGACATTTTTATGCCAGATAAATCTAATTTGCCTAATTGCCTAGATTCGTCTATAGTTTCGAATCTGCTAAACCTACTCCTACTCAAACTACAGCTACGCGATGCACTTGGATGGAAAATTTTGAAAACTATTTAAAACAGTAGAAATAAAAAGTATAGTACATACAATATATCAGTATATGAATTAGAATCTAACTAACTAAAATACTACTTGAATACTTGAATATACTTGCAATTAAGTTGAAATAAAAATGTACTTGGAATACGTATAAATACTATAGTTTAAAATTAGGATAGGTAAGGACTTGAAAGATTCAAGGTACTTACGTGAACATGATTTTCTTGCCGAATCGATATCTGGATTCACCTCCGCCACTCGCCAGACATGTAGATTCGGATACTCGAAATCGGTCAGTCACGCGGGACTTCGGTCCGATATTAGGGGAAATCTTGACGCGACACGTACCGAATATATTTCGAATATCCTACCGACTGCGCCAATTATGTTTGGTGGCAGCGAAGGATGCAAAAAAAACCAATATCTTTCATACAAACTATAATTTAAAGAGGGATTACAGTATTTAACTTGTAATTAATTATAACTAGGAGAGTTATTCTCAGTCAGCGATCGACCCAAGAATGTCGTTCGTTCCCACCGACGCGATGATGTCACGCGATCGGTGTCGTCTTCGCTGGAAACGAGGCGCAGCGTCAGCGTTAATGTGAGACTGTATTACTATAATGATTTGCCTTGGCTATGCTTGCGTAACAAAGTGCGTAATAAAATTGTTATTGTTATAGAGAAATACTGTAAGCCGTTGGAGGTCAAGGTCAAGAGGTTGGAGGACGAAGGTAGCTGTCGAGACAAGTGAAACGAAACGACAATATTTACCGTTGAATAAACTTTTAAATCGTGCGAAGAAGATAGGTTGCATTTGTGGTTTAAAATAAATTGGCGAGGCTGGTGGAGTGTTATCGAGCTAAACAAAAAAAAAACTATTTATAACAAAAACAGTGCAGAAGTGTCCTACAGAGTGTTTTAAATATATACCAATAAATATCTTAATAACGGACTCTAAACCATCTCTAAAGTAATTTAGCTAAGTGACAGTAATATGTTCGGTTGGCTTAATGGCTAACAGATGTCGCCTTTTGCAATTTCAATACAAATTACTTTTGGTAAATTATAAAACAATAATTTCGGAATTCGATAAGAAATAAGTTCGTTTACTTTTGAACTAAGAAAGCGCTTGAAGATTATAATCTCATGCCTTCAAACTCCGAAAAAAGGCATTGCAGGATGGCAGCACTAGTACTATGCTATACACGCAAAAAAAAATATAAATGTAATAAGTACTATTATGTGTTCTAAGTATAGATTATTTTATGATTGCAATAATATTCAGGTTAAGCTTCAATCCTCTTTTCTTTAAGAAAATGAATAATTAAGCTATAACCTCTTTAATCATAATATACGTATAATATTATAATTTTCATATCTAACAACCAAAAATGTTTTTTGTATTTTTTACCATAACAATATCATAAGTTTGTCAAGGATTACTTTTATATAAAATATTACAATGCTGCCGTTTCAACGTTTGTTTCATTTGTTAGTATAAGTATATCTATACCGAATAATATATAACTTTATAATATATTGCATTATAATATGCTTATTGTTTTATTTTTATATATATTTTTATTATATTACCCCTATAGTAAACTAAAACATATAATAAAACCCTTTTTTGGGATAAATATTCAATAAATTTTCCTATTTGTTTAAATATTATTTGCAAACATTTTTACTTTAAAATACAAATCAATTATCATAATTTTAAATTATATGAAACAACAAAAAGAGTTGCCTATAATAAGGATCGAACCCACAATCGCTCGCTTTTGATAGCACCATTGTTAAGTGCGGCCGCTAACTCAACTTCAAATGAAGTAACGAAATTTTGCATTACTTTAAAGAAAGACGAAGACTGCGATAAAAAAATAATGCGGTAGTGTGCGTGGCCGGTTTAGCGCAGGCGACAGTAGTCTTTAAGGTGGAAATGGACTTCTACAGCTGATAGTACATATCGCTTTTACTATCTTTTCTGCAAATCCGATGTTGACATCTAACGGCCTATGTAAAATGCGCCATTTATTGCACATTATTCCAAAAGTACATTCAACATACCGGCGTGCTAATGTCAAACGGTTATTAAATATTTTTTTAGCAGAACTTGGTGACCTTCCCCCATATGGCCGCATTAAATTATCCATCATGCCAAAAGCTTCATCAGCCACTATCACATATGGCAACACTGTCGGTCTATTTTGTATTAACATTGCCTTTGGCTCAGGTAGGTCTAATGACCTTTCTGTCAGCTTTTTGTACAATGAAGAATTCTTGAATATTCCTGAGTCACTGTTTTTACCGTAGGCACCTATGTCAACCCACACAAAACAATAGTTTGCATCCGCTAGCGCCATTAAAACTAGCGAAAAATAATTTGTGTAGTTATAATACATGGAACCCGAGTGTTCAGGCTGGATTAACCGTATATGTTTCCCGTCCAAGGCTCCCAAACAATGGGGAAACTTTGAGTTCTTTTCAAATATCGTGGATATTTCATACCACTTTTCTTTCGTTGGTTCACTCATAACAATGGGTCTCAATTTTCTCCAAATAGTTTCACATACATGTGGTATTATGGTAGCCACAGTAGATTTGCCAATTCTATAATCGTAGCTTAATGTCCTAAGTGAACATCCTGTGGCCAAATATCTGAAAAGAACATATACTATTACTAAATACTGTTTTTTTTTTTCAGCGTTATCCCTGCAAAAGAAATGGAAGAGTCTAAGAGATAATTATATGAGAGAGGTGAAGAAAATGAAGACTGTTAAATCGGGATCAGGAGCTTCCAAAACTTCGTCTTATATTCATTATAAATAGACTACGATTTCTACAGGCATCTATAGCCAACAACGATACAGAAAGTAGTTTCGATGCAGAAAATGCATCAGCTTCGTCTGAAGTTGCTGAAATAGGAGCAAGTTCTGCCTTCAAGAGTCCTAAATCTACTCCAAGAAAAAAAACAAAAAATAAGCTCTGCTGACGAAAGATTTGCAAGCATTTTAGAGCAGAGTTTAGCACAGAAAAATGTTTCACATCCAAAAGATGATGATGATGAAGACAAGCTGTTTTGTTTGTCACTAGTTAAAGAGATTAAAAAAATTCCGGAATATAGACGACTTCAGACTAAAATTGCCATTTATAATTTAATCTTGCAAAACCAAAATATCCTATAAATATCAAATACAAGGACCGCAACATCAGACATTTGAAAATCAATATTATGGTAACCCGGTACCACAACGAAGAAATTATTTGTCACAAGAGCAGCGTAATCAAGCTTCTGTTGAAGACTTTCAACATTATCAATCACAGCAATCTAGTGTGCCAAATAATTTAGCACATTATGGTTATACTACAGCAATGGGATCGCCAGTAACACACACTCCGTCGCCAGCACCAACTGTCAGCAGTGAATCGGAATTAGAGTTATGCTGCGATTAACAATTTTTTTTTTATTTCTTTTCTGAACAAGTTGATTTGATTTCATTGATTTATAGATGCTGATTAATAAAAAACTTACCTCAATGTTATTATGAGTTTTTCTTCTGGTGAAATGCAATATCGCACAGCGTTTCTATCTGCTACGAGTTCATCGTTTATGAGAGCCAGTAACTCATCAAATGACTTGATGGACATTCTGAAGAAGTAAAAAAATTTGGGCCGAATTGCCTTAACTTAGGATACAAAATTATGTACTGGCTTTCAGTCAGCCTGTGTGACAAAATTGGGTGGACCCAATATCTGCGTCTTCTGTCGCGTCGTTTCAGCCGTCGGTATAGAATCACTGTTAAAACTGTTGCAACGTCCATCTTCAACAAATGTAAGAACTGTACTGAATACCATGACGGTCGCGGCAACGCGCGTTCGATGCCTGACAAGCGCGTGTCATGTAAACACTATACAAAAATTTTACGCGCGTTAAACGCGCGTTGAGCGCTTGTCATCTGAACGTACTCTAATTGGCGACCTAGATTTGGTTCAAAACGGTCTTCAAACGCTATCTTAGGTCTTAGGTCTATATACGCTTCGTCTGAATCGTAGTGGTGTTAACAACGTAAGAGTTTACGTTTTTGATACCAATATAGGTAATCCAGAGGAAGCGTTTCACTTCATCTTTTATACCACGTAGGTACATCGAGGGACTGGAATAATTTTGGCGTTTCCATCTGACCACAATTTAAGTGTCCTCAAGGCTAGAGTGAATAGGCTCCTAATGAACTAGCGTGCTTTAAGTAGGTACTATCAACGATTGCATCACTGCTTACCATCAGGCTGGATCGCAGTCGAGCACTTGTCTATAATGTTAAAAAAAAACTGTAAATGTCGTTTCACTCTGTAGTACCTACCTAAATTCAATATTTCTGACTGATAATAAATAACATTTTACATTTAAACAGTTATAGCTACGAGAATATGAAGGCTAGGGTTTTGAATGAAAATTCAAAAGATAGTGCGTAACTTGTACTACCTACATATACAATAGGTAAAGAAAACCCTTTCCGATCCGTGAAGGTATTGTTAGGTATCGATAACTGATTCTATTAATGCCTACAAAGCAGGGCTAAACTTAAAAAATCCCCCTAAAAATATAAATATTATTTCGAAAAAGCGAGGTAACTTAATACATATGCGGTAGGCAACACGATAGGCATAAATGCGCGGGCGAAGGGGGGCAGGGCACGCGGCACGTAGCCTCATCACTCATAATAATAATACTGTCTAAAATGGTGTAGTCAATTTTTAAAAATTACCAAACTTTGAGGAAGTGCGAATTAATTCGGGGAAAACAAGTTTATTTCAAAATTCATTAGTATTATTTCTATGATGATTATGTAAAATTTCATATTTTATTTGATCATGTATAAGGTAACCTTTATGATCCTTTTGGCTTGCACGGAGTTTTCTTTAGGGGGAAGTGGGGCACCTTGATACAGTTTTTACTTAGACCCAATAAAAGACGATCTAATGATAGTTACATCCAATTTAATAACCATAATATATTCAATATATATTCAGTTAACTTGTTACATACAAATTAACCGATAGATTGAATCACAAAACGTGTTAGAGCCTATTTACTAAAAAATGAAATTTGTATCAATGTACCCCACATGCGGGGTACATTGGTACATACACTGGTACTTTGGTTCATAGAAATATTCCTATAAATTAAACAAGTTTTATTGATTTTTCTGACCTTTATTTATTGATTTTTTAAATTATATTTATTCGCTGCTTTTGCTATTGATAATTTTTCTTCCAACACATCAGATATCGCAGAAGCCACGGAAATTTCATTGATGGAACTTCTATTCATCTGGCGTTTAAATGTTCAAACCATTTTTTTATAAAGAAAATAAAATATATTACCTAAGTCTCACATACATGTATATTCAACAAAATATTGGGGTATCAATGTGCCCCAAGACCACTTGTATCTATGTGCCCCTGCCTACTACAATCGAAGTCAACATTTAATAAAAATTAAAGCAATAAATAATTAAATAATTTAAGTCTATTTAATGTAATGACAGATATGTACTTACCAAATGTCTTAATATAACACAGGTAACACTAAATACATTAGAAGAATTACTTCCGAAAGAACAGTACGAAAATTTTGTTGCGAACATCAGAAACAGTTTTTTACGTGCTAGTCGCTAGTCGTCGAGTGAAAGTTGCTCTGCGCTAGTATGCGTGTAGGCTTTACTATATACCTCCTTATCAGTGGCGTACGGCTCTTCTAACGCGTTTTGTTTTCGACGAATATTGACTGTATCTATGTGCCCCTTGTATCAATGTACCCCGCCTCCCCCTACATAGTATATCGTACCAATTTCGAAGCAAGATATAATTTACTTTGACGTCACTTCGCAAGTGCATGCATCTGACCCTTCTACGCAACAGTGCGTTGTAATTTCAACTCACAATAACATGTCTAAGTAGCTGGTGCTTTGATTCTGATAGGTACCTACCATTGTCAAGAATTGTCAAAACATAATTAGGACCTAAAGACAAATAACAGACATATTGACAGAGTAATCTTTCTTTTTTAGTAGGTATCTTGGTGGTAGGCCATAACATCGGCTGCCGGCAGAAGTTATTACCCATCAGACGAAGTCTTGCCGCCAAGCGATTCGTCGTGTTCCGGCATGATGTCTGGTGAAGCCGTACGGAGGACGGGTCTGAGCAGTTGTGTTGCAATGTGTGGCGGGTACGATGCGCCAAATGTTGTTGTGTCGGGAGTTTGGTCGTGGAGAGTCTCTAGATCAATCTCCCTCTAGCGCAGCATCGTTTGGTCGTGTTGGTCTTGGCACTGCAATGTAGAAGAAGTTCTCATTGGAAAAAAGGCCAAAATAATAAGCTAATACCTATCATAATACCACAAATAAGGAATGTAATGAGCCTTAAAAGCCTAGTGCCGAAGAGTTATGGTCATAAATAAAAAAAATATATAGATATTCTATATGTCGGCGAAAACGGAGGAGGTAGTCATCCTTTTCCGATATTTTTTCGTAAATGAAAAACATTCTCCAGCAAGCTGTAAAACAGTTAAAGATGTCGCATCATATCGTCAATAAATCTGATTAGATGTTAAAAACATCAAATACCTACTAGGTACGCACCTAGTGCTAGGTTGCTTTATCCATACTAATATTATAAATGCGAAAGTAACTCTGTCTGTCTGTTACGCTTTCCCGCTTAAACCTCTCAACCGATTTTGATGGAATTTAGCACAGACAATCTTTAGACCCTGAGAAAGGACATAGGCTACCTTTTATTGAAAAAAAAATGATATTCCCGAGGGAAATCTAAAAAGCGCGATATAACCCAATTCCACGCGGGCGAACCCGCGGGCGGAAAGCTAGTTAATAATATAAAGAGGGTACTGAGGCCAATGTTTAAGAATATAAAGAGGCTACTGAGTTCAATGTTGAGCAAATTCTTTGATTATTCCGGCAGTATCGGATCCTCACGATTTTTTTAAAGCATTTACGTACAGGAAAATTAATTTCGCTTCATAATAAATGCAAGTCTGCTTGCTAGACCTAAACCAGCAAGCAAAATGAGCCCATCTTCGACATAAGTGAGCCAAACGCACAAGAGCGAGCAAAACAATCTCTATCACAAGTTAATCGCGAGCACAGTTTCGAGTAAAGCCAGTGCAACGAACCCAATGACGCGACAACTGAGCAGAGCGTGCTAATTCAAGCAAGGAGTAAGCGAAGCGGAAACCGCTTATGGGAAACCCAGTTTTGTCGTTAAATGTAGCCCAAATCTGGTATAAGAGACTTAACAAGAGGTTCATAAATAAAAACCCAAAACTACAAATTGAGTTCGAGATTTAGCAGCTAAATTTAAAAAAAGAACGTTTAAAAAAATGGAACATTCCAATGTCTCACCCACCATTAGATACGGCTAAAAGTCAGTGTTCTATTGTGTATTGCGCAACATGTCACTAAAAATATGTTGCAATAAAAATCGGCCAGTTTTACTAAATAATATTAGAAAATGATAGTGATGTTTATAAACAATTTGATATCTCCCGGGACAGTGTAGACGTCACCCACGTTTCCCTTCACGCTCAAACCAAAAATGCTGAACACAAATAAGCAAAAATATTCACCAAATCCTAACTTTGTATCACAAATTCTGTAGAACGGAATCCCGTGAAAATTCGTTCATTAAAGCCAACAATGCCTTCAGACGGGGTACATACAAATAACCAACCGAGTCCAATTTAAATAACAGGCTCGCAAAGCTGAAAAACAAGCCTTAACCGAAGTTGGGAATAAATTAGCAACCCCCCCTTGAACACCCCCTTACCCCAATGTGTACATTGTGCAAAATATTATTTGCCTTGCCAGACAATAATAGGATCTAATGCCACGCCCTGACATGTTAGCTTTTGGGAGCTCCGCCCATCGAAATCTCGTCCCCAATTGGTTTGCCTTAATCTCCATCTCTGTCTTTGGTGTCTTCTATCTTGCTCGCTCGTGTAGCTTTTCCCTCAACGCCCGAGGGGTAAATGTTATGGTAGGAAACATATACGAGGGTTTTCTAGTACCGCGCTCGCATTGTCATGCCGCTTTCACGAATATTTTTTACGCAACTTTTATTTGAAGATATCTACCTGAATGGAGTACTAGAATTCGTTTTATGAGATTTTTTTCAATACGCGACTCGTTTAACGGATTATGGGATGAGGATGTCTTTGTGAACAGTTTTTATTTGGAACGTGTAGGATTTTATTTTTGTCTTTGTATCTGAGTACTTTAGCGTTTCCATAGACTTGATTAGTATTTATTTATTATGTAGTTACTATATTAAATTTCTTGTTTACTTAAAGGGTCATATATGTCCACATTCGTGTACAGGAACTTAGGTAGGTACTATTGAATTATATATATTTTACAGCTTCAATGATTTCGATCGACTTCCCAATATATCTTTTAATAATGTGAATAACAGTTATGGGTACCAAACATTTATGTTCATACAGGCTTAAAGATAATAACCTACCAAGTACCTAACATTGAATGCATCATTGCACAAAAAAAGGAAAATTCTATCATAAATGCAAACAAATCCTTTCACAAAACTAAAAATAAATACCACAACAAAGTCGAATCGATAGACGCGAAGCGGCCTAATAATTATTAGTCGACGGCCTGAAATTCATGCACAAAGCTCCGACCCGCAGTAATAATAACGACAATTGTTGTGTTTAGTGGAACGTAAACGCGGCGGGCGGGGGGAGGAGGGGGGCCCGGGGGTGCGTCTGTGGGCGGAGCCGCCGGGGGCAGAGCCTCCGCGTGCGAGGGCGAAGCCGCAGTCCGCGCCGCGACACGCGCCACAACGCACCTCTGACATGTGACCGAAAGCATGGAAGATTGTGATCTTGCCCAATACCGCGATATGATCATCGAGGGCGAGCTTCCGCTGGACCTGCGACCGCCGCCGCGACTGTACTTACCGCACTACCTGCGCGACGACCGGGACGATCGCGACCCTGAGTACCCACAGGACGATACCTACGTGTCCGTAGACGAGGACACTCCTGAAGTTCCACCCGCGTCCAGTGACTCAGAACGGTACGACGCTTCAAGTCCGACGGAATCAAAACCATCGACGCCAAAGAAGCCAAAGCAAAAATCCTCATCACAACTCATCAAGCCGCCTTACTCCTACATCGCACTTATCACAATGGCCATCCTACAGTCTCCACACAAGAAACTGACACTCAGTGGAATCTGCGAGTTCATCATGACAAGGTTTCCATACTACAGAGAAAAGTTCCCCGCCTGGCAGAACTCGATCAGGCATAACCTAAGTCTGAACGATTGTTTTATAAAAATTCCGAGGGAGCCAGGAAATCCAGGGAAGGGAAATTACTGGACGTTGGATCCTTTGGCTGAGGATATGTTTGACAACGGAAGTTTTTTGAGGAGAAGGAAGCGATACAAGCGGCCGGCGCCGTCACTGCAGCATGCGCACGCGGTGGTGGCGATGCTGGCGCGGGAAGCGTACGCTCCACTTCTGCCGCTGCCGTGTTATCTGCCACCGACTCCACTGCTATCTCTGCCTCGCCCGCCGCCGGCGACGCTCCGGCCCGTCCCGCTGCCGCCGCGCGTCGCCGAGACAACTGAACCGCGAAGTAAGAGATCTCGAAACGGATTCTCTATTGAATCCATCATTGGTTCACAGGATAGTTCAATGAACGAGCCTAGGAGAAGTGCCTTCTCACCTCTTCACCAAACCAACTGTCCGCCGGACGATTGGGCCAGATGAATGTATCTTAACGGGTACGGTTCCAGTCCATCCCCGTTTTAAAACGTCCCGTCGGAAATGTGATCCTCGCAGGTTGACTGATGTGTTCCGATTAGAGAGAGGTGTTCGAACAGTGATAGACGATAAACAATTCTTTAAAATATTGTACATTTTGAGAGTGGTGTCGATTTGCTATGTTCGTTTGGAACTAACCAAAAATTATTAAAATGTTACCATTCCAAAAAATATTGTCCTTAAGCCGGCAACTGTGTGATTCTTTTTTTGTTTTAACTGAAATAATAGTGTAAAGTTTATTATGTGTGATTTGATAAAATTTAAGATTCCTCACTCAACCGATTTCTTCGTAGTTCTGGGAGTTTAGCTGGCCACACGAATATACAAAAAAAAAAAAAGAATAAATAAGAACTTTTTGAACAAAACTTAATTCAGTTTGACAATAAACATAAATAATTTAATTTCTTAGAAGTAATCTAATAAAAAAGTGTACAGGTTAATAGGATTGCAAGTTAAAAGTTTTTCTGGCTAAAATATCTGCAAAAATCATTCGCCAGTTTTTGTTATTATTGTTGTCAAATAGTTTTCTTTTATAATACGTTTTAGGATTTAACAGCAATTTATTGAACGTACCTAAAGATATAATGTATTATGAAGACTTTTTGTGTAGTTTTTTCGAAGCAGTTATATTTCTTTGCCAAATGTATAAAATAACTATTTTCGATTGCTTTTGAGAACGACAACAATGTCGTACTTATTATCTTTATTTTGTAATTTTTATCAAAAAGATAGTGATCTATAAATAAGTCTAGTCATTCTATGTACAAAGTAGTCTCGAGTTGTAAATGTAAGTATTATCTAAGTCCTAATGTAAATATTAAATTAACTGTAGAAAGTAATCATTGTCAGGCAACATTAAATGCGGTGATTTTCTTTAAATTAATTGTTGGCTCAATATTTTTTAAATCTGGCAACATTTTAGACTTTAAAGTTATTATTACGAGTAATTTAAAAAAAGGAATTAGTACACGTTTATAATTTTAAACTGGACTAATGACTTTAATTTTGTTTTTTTTTTTGCATTAATTTATCCGTTTCAAAGATTAGAAAATAAAAAAGCTTGTAGATAATAAGGATAACGTATTTCCACCGTATTTAATGTCTACTGTCACCATTGCAATATTTCTTGTAAAAAAAACACTGATTTGGTTCAAAAGGAACCGTGTATCTAAATGTTATCATAAACTGTAGCTATTTTGTGTAACGTAACATCGTATTTTTAAGGGAGAAATATAAAATAATGAAAATGATATGATTTCGTTTCACTTATTTTGCTGTTCACTGCAAAGATACGCCGTAAGTCGCATCAAACGATGTTCGCGTTTTGTATCAGATTCGCTTTAAGTTGCATCAAACGATGTTCGCGTTTTGTTTCAGATTCGCTTTAAGTCGCATCAAACGATGTTCGCGTTTTATTTCAGATTCGCCTTAAGTTGCATCAAACGAAGTTCGCGTTTTGTTTCAGATTCGCTTAAGTTGCATAAACGAAGTTCGCGTTTTGTTTCAGATTCGCCTTAAGTTGCATCAAACGAAGTTCGCGTTTTGTTTCAGATTCGCTTTAAGTCGCATCAAACGATGTTCACGTTTTATTTCAGATTCGCCTTAAGTTGCATCAAACGATGTTCGCGTTTTATTTCCGATTCGCCTTAAGTCGCATCAAACGATTTTCGCGTTTTGTTTCAGATTCACTTAAGTTGCATCAAACGATGTTCGCGTTTCGTTCAGATTCACTTAAGTTGCATCAAACGATGTTCGCGTTTCGTTCCAGATTTGCCTTAAGTCGGATCAAACGATGTTCGCGCCTTCTTCACAAACTGAACTAAATTTAAGTTCATTACATCTTTTTCCTTCTATTTCTATATTAACTTTTCTAAGTTATATGAACTTTCTAAGTAGGTATATCATCATCATCATCTCAGCGGTAATCCCAGTCGCATCCGCAGCTTTTTCAGCTTTGGAGTCTGGGGTCCGCTTTACCAGTTTAACTGCTGAATTTGGCTAAACTTCGATATTTTTCGTGAAGCGATTGCCGTCTGACCTCCACAACCCGAAGGCGATATCTACCTAAGCATTGCAGTTAGACCAATTATTAGACTTTTGAGGGCTCCAACAACCTGTAACGACTGCCACTAGATGTTCGTATGGCAGCCGGGACCAACGGCTTAACGTGCTTTCCGAGGCACGACCAGACCAGTGCAAATATTAAGTAGGTCTATCTTGGACAACAATTACTGAGTACAAGGTGTAGGAAAACATCTCGAGGAAACCTGGACTTTAAGTCTGAAATCGTCAAACCGCATTGAGCAAGCGTGGTGATTACGGTCAATCCTTATCTCTATGAGAGGCGGCCTGTGCTCAGCAGTGGGACTATAAAGAAAAGGTTGATGATGATGATAGGCAGTTTAAAGGCAATTAAAAACATGGCGATAAAAAAAAGTTGATTTACGTCAGGCACGAACTAATTTGACACAACTGAACTAATACTTATGCTCTGTCCTTTTCTTAATGAAAGAAATAGAAAAGGTGCACTGAACTTTAGTTTCGTTTCTGAACAAGAAAATCGGGGTCAATGTCCCAAAGACTGGACTGTCGTGGAAGCACCATTTTTACTCTAAGGTCACTCTTTTCAGTAGCTTTACTTAGACAAAATTTCGCGATTTGGTACGGTGAGGGCACTTCTGACTTTTTAAACTTTATTATTATTATTTTGGTTCACTGATAATTTTCCTTTTCTTTTGCAATCAGAAAACAAATAATGCTGAAGCGAATTATATGTCTCAAGCGTTTTATTCATCTCTTTTTATAAATTAATAAATTACTAAAGTGCTTACCTTCAATTGCCCTCCGAAAACTCTGCAACCGCGCCAAGACTCTTGTTCAAAAACTGAACTAAATTTAAGATCAGTGCATCTTTTTCTTTCTATTTTATTAAAAAAGGAATAGAGATATTGAAGAAGAAGAATATAATACTGATCTTCTGTCCTTTTTGATTACCCATGGCATACAACAAACATGATGCAACCAAAGACTTCCATCGTCTAAATCAGTAGTTCCCAAACTTATTTTTCTCGTGGACCACTTTCAAAATTTTACTGATTTCGGTGGACCCCCTGCTGCTACATTTCTACCACATTCTTAAAGTCGCCAAAAAATAAAAATTGTGTCACTTCTGAGTTCTGTCCCTATATTCCGATATGTAAAACAAAAACGAAAAATGGTACATTTTATATCACTTTATTTATTAAAAGAATAGAATTACAAGAAAAAAATATTAAGGTAATATAGGTTCAGGTCATAATTTTAATTAATGGGAAGGATGTATCTGATGGAGTGTCAGCAAACGATCAATGTTTGGCTTTATTTTTGTGAGCAATAACCGCAAATCCCCCCGCTCTGTGATGTTTAATTTGCTCCTTTTTTTTGTTAAGAGGTTTGTAACGGCACTAAAACTCCTTTCGACAAGGTATGACGAGGGAAAAGCTATTAAAAATTTCCTTGCGATTTCCCACAGTCCAGGATATTTTTCGGGTATTTCTGCTTGCAGCCAAAATGTTGGGTAGCCTTTTCTAAATTTCACCTTCAGCTCCTCATTAGTGCTTAGCTCGAGCAGCTCCTCTTGTAATACAACATTGGCCACTTCCGTTTCATCAAATGGATCCATGGTGGTATATCCATCGTCAGTATATCTTCAAACCTGGTTTTGAAGTCATCATGCAGGGCACTTAAATGTTGACTGTAGGTATGGATATCCTCATCAATAGATTCTACCTGCGACAAGTTTGGAAATTGAGAGAATTCGCGCCGACTAATGTTTTGCTTCATAAATTTCAATTTCCCAAGAAAAGCCGAAAATATCCCCTTTGTTTTTATTAAATTCAGGCTGTCCCCTTGTAACTGCAAGTTAATATCATTAAATTTTTTAAACAAATCTGTCAAATACGCAATGTCTGCTTTGAATTTGATCAAGTTTTCTTTTAAATCTGGATCTCTACTTTCTAAGAACTCTCCGGAATCGGAAACAGAGTAAAATTTCGTTAAGCATGCACATTTCGACAACCAGCGTACTTCAGTATGTAAGAGCAGTCGTTGGAAGTCTTCATCATTTTCGTCGCACAATTGAGCAAATAAACGCGTATTCAATGCATTGCTTTTGATTTTGTTGACAGCTTTTATTACAAAATGAAGAGATTGGTTCAACCTGTCACTTAAATGTTTTGCCACAAGATGTTGTCGGTGGATTACGCAATGAATAGCTGTAAGTCCTGGTATAATTCTTTTGAGATGACTTATAAACCCACGATATCGCCCGACCATTCCAGGAGCTCCGTCTGTTGCCACTGAAATAATGTTTGTAAATGGAATCGATTTTTCCGTAAAAAAAATTACTCAGGACATTAAATATTGATTCGCCTTTAGTGTCAGTCTCCAAAGTTCTGGCAAATAGCAATTCTTCGTGAATTTCTTCCTCAATAATAAATCGGACATATGCCAATAGTAATGCTTCATTACCGGGTAACGTTGACTCGTCCAGTTGTATAGAAAAATGAGTTTTTTGCAGATGATTGCACAAAAAGCTTTCGATATCAGAGCTCATTTCATCAATGCGTCTTTGTACAGTATTGTTACTTAATGGAATTCTTGTTAGTACGTCAAATGGAGATTTGTGCAAAACAGTTTTTAAAACCTCTTCAACAGCGGGTAAAATTAATTGTTCTCCGATAGTGTGCGGTTTTCCAGATTTTGCTATAAGTAATGAGATATTGTAAGATGCCCGCAAGCCATCATCGTTACTTTGAGATGTTGAAGCGAACATACTGTGCATGGTGGGTCTCTTTCCATATTTTTCTTTCAATGTTTGAAAATATTTTAAATCTTTACCTATTTTATCAGTATGACACCTTTTTAGATGATCTTCGAGCTTTGATGGTTTCATAGAGTCATTGCTCAAAACTTTGTTGCATAATAGGCACATGGGCAATTGTTTGTCTGCCTCTGATGGAACAAAACCATATTTCAAATAATCGACACTATATTGTCGACATTTTTTCTTTGCTGTAGCATGTTTCGTGTCAGTTACCTTACGTGTAAAAAAAAATGTTTTAGTAACCAAGTTTTTTTCTGAATATAGGTATCACGCCGCAGCCTTTGTCAGCACGCGGAAATAGAATTACGGCTTGTAAAGGGACCAACTAATAAACCGCTGAGACAAATACAGACGTTTTCACAAAACGGTATCAATTTTAAAGTACATAATTTACCACTAATTTTTAATAATATAAATAAAAATTGGTGTACCTACTCAGTATCGAATACTGATCATATTTGTGTAGGAAAAAATAAAAGTCGAAATCCCAAAATTGTCCATAAAAACGATAACTAACATTTTATTAAATCAATGAGTTCACGCGCTCCGTGTATTTGCGTATTTTTTGTCTGCGGCTTCATTGTTAAAACGTGACAAACTGGCATCGAAGTTCAAGCCCCGCCCTTTTCCCGTCGCCCGCGCACCGCTCGCTCTTTCCGAAACCGAATAGTTTTGATAAAATAGTTACTTCAAAATCAATTTAAAATGATTATGAAATTACTGTTTTATAAAATTAGTAGTTATTTGCAAGAAAAATTACAAAATTAATTGCTCCGCAATTTTGCTTATTCGGCCTTTTTAGAGAGGCAGCGCTTCTCTCGTGAAAAAACAATTGAATAAAACGTGCTGTGTTTGTCTTCAAATCGAAAGAGGACAATTAAAATATCTGTAAGTTACTAAGTTACCTATCTATACAAGCCGTTGTGATCAACCGACTAGTACACATAAACAAAATACTTAAGTACTATAACAAAAAAAAGGTAGGCTACTTACTTTTCTCCGGCACTAGCAAACACAGATATAAATTTTCTCACACCTTTTTTTCGAAATTCCGCCTTTTTTTCGAAATTCCGGAAACAAATGAATGAGTTTGCCTTTGGCATCAAGTATTTATAGTGGTGATAAAGTTCATGTCTGAACAAGCATTAAGCATTGTCGGGCGGATAGCGCTTTGCAAGTCTGTACACGAAATTGTACGTAATATCGAATACGCAAGTTTGGACAAGTAACAGTCGCTTGCCTTATTAAAATATTATCTGCTTAGATAGGTACTTAAAACAATGTAGGGAGGCTCTTATAAAAACTATGCTTACATTTTTGCTCTTTACTATCAAAAGCAGATAAATTTTCGTGGACCCCCATTAACATCTTATGGACCCCCATTTTTTGTTCACGCCTACGTAGACCCCCAGCAAGTCTCCCGTGGACCCCTGGGGGTCCACCTGGACCACTTTGGGAATCACTGGTCTGAATGGTGTTTAGACAAAGCAAGTTTTATTGTTGCCTCAATTGAAACCATGAGCCATTAAATTGCACCGTGTAAATCATGTAATTATTCCTGGTTATATGTACTTTCTAAGTATATCTTGGACCCCAATAAAGAAGAAGATTGAAAGGCGAAGAAAAATATCTTGAGAAAACCTGGACTTTAAGAGGAGACTCTAGTGTCGAGCACTTTGGAAAATCGGTGTTTAAAGAAACAATGGCCGTCGCGCTGCTTCCAACCTCTCCCGGTAAAGTGTGAAAACTACAGCTGCAGCCCAGGCTGATTTTGCCTACAAAAACTTTGATGAAAAGACGTTTCCTATTCCGCTGTTTTTTTTTTTCAAAACACGTCAGATCTCAATTATTTTCATATGAAAATTTAGAGAAAAAGTATACCTACGCTTCTATTATTTTCTTTTTTGTCAAAAACTTATCACGTTTGTCTGATAGTCATCTGAACATCACGGTAAAATGGGTTATTTTTCGCGATATTGAAGTACCTATCCTATTTCTTTTATTAAGTTTCGGAAAAATGCTCGTATACCTAATCACGGTGTTAAATTATAGAAAAAAAAATTGCTCTAAAAGCATTATCCACGAAGAAAGCAGCGGAATACGTTTGTATAGAGAAAGCACCACCAGAGCTCGCTCTAGTGGTGCTTTCTCTATACAAACGTATCTTAACTTCTTAAGCTCTATCTTATGTTTGAAACCGCCAACCCGGATTGAGCAAGCGTGGTGACTGGTGATTACGCTAAATCCTTCTCTGTTTGAGAAGGAGACCTGTGCCCAGCAGTGGGACGATAAAACGATTCATGATGTGTAAATCAGTCTTTAGTTTAGTTCTGTCAAAATAAGATACTACATATATCGAGTACGTGCTTTCCGCCCGCGGCTTCGCCCCTGCATGGAATTCCGTTGTATCGCGCTTTTTAGATTTCTCTCAGGAATGTCAATTTTTTTCGGGATAAATAGTATCCTATTATTTAATCCGGACTGCTAACTTTACGTCTGCAAAATTTCAAAGCAATCGCTTCAGTAGTTACGGCGTGAAAGCGGAACAAAGAAACAAACTCACTTTCCGATTTTTAATATTAAGTAAGGATGAAGTAAGTTAATCATGATTAATGAAAATAGATCAATAAAATGTCAGACGCTCATAAATTTGACAGAAAAAGAAAAGAAACGATAGAGTAGTATCGTTTCTTTTCTTTTTCTGTCAAATGTTTTGACGATTGGATTATTCGTTAGCGTAAGGGCGGGTTGTTTCACGTTCACTTAACGCATGTGTTATATATATAACGAGTCATAATTCTAATAAAAGTATTGTATTGTGGATTGCTTAAGTTTAGTTGATTCCGAGGGTAGAAAACTTTTATAAAATTATAAAAACGGCTCGATGGTACTCTGAGAGTGGCATTTCCTATAAATACGGTGACTCGTCCCTTAGTAGACAGTCTCCATCGAGCCGTCGGACCGAGCACACTACCAGTTAAGTATTCTGAATATTCGTTATAGGCACATAATTCTTATGTGCCTGGTCTTATGTAATTTATATTGCTGATGATTCTAAATATGTCCAGTGTGTAATGTTATAAGTAACTATGTACATAATGTTTCTCCTATAATGTTTGCTTTAATATTATTTAATTACCCCCACACTCTGCTATCCTAACATCAGAAGTAGGGATCAGGGCTCTGGTTTTATAAAACTATTTTTTTTTTCATAACCGCCGTTGGAGCTTGTGACGATATTTCGGAAGCCGTTGTTCAGCGGGTCGCTGACTTCACTCGCACCGTAATGATGACATCAGGCCGTCTTCTCTGACGTTGGAACTGCTACGCTGCATAAGCAGCAATAATCCGGTACCTGGTGTCCTATACAGGAATAATCCTGTATGTACTTCAAAAATACAGAGCCCCAGAACCTCAACCAACAGTGAGAACCTCCAGAAGTTATTCGTAAGTAAAGAATTATCTGAATTGAGTAAATAACGACAATATAAAACAGTATTGCTTAAAAATAACATTTGGAAAACTTATTAAGGGTCAGTATCTGTATCGATTGTATTTTCAATTTGCAACTGTGATAATTTGTTTGGTTGTGTATAATACTGTGTGTGGGTACATGGCTTGGGCTACTCTCTAGTGGTACCTTACCGCACATTATTGCAAATACTAACTACACTAAGGACATTGCTAAAATTCCATACATTGAATGCCCCAGAATTGACAGCAATAAGAAAATGCTAGTTGTGTTTGGAATGATTCATGTAATCATATCAGGTATTTGTTGATACACGGACAAGCTTAGGAACCGAGTATCAAACTAAAATGTGTTTGATTTTGAGGTTATATAATCGTAAAGAAAACTGAATAGATTTATTATTTCTTTTACGTTTAGTAAGAAAATGAATGTAATCATCAAATGTGTAAATAATACAAGTAATTTATAGTCTAGCCTTTTACCAATTATTTTGGGGTCGGCGTCCGGTCTGGCCGGACGCCGCTGAATATCAATGTTTTACATGGAGCGACTGCCATCTGACCTTCACAACTGTTACTCGTGTAATCCAGTAAGTAACAAAAGTGAACACTCACTACTCTGCACAAAGGCAAGGAAGCGAGTAACAATTTTTTTGGTTTAATTCTTTCCGTTCTTCTGAACGGAAAAGGCAAAGGCATAGTACGCCATACAGCCTATTCTTTAGTAATTTTTTTCTTTAGTAAGTTTCTATCCTAACTTATCCTAGCTTAACTTAACTAATTTATCTCCTTTCTTTTCCTGCGTGAGGCCGACAAGAAAGAATTTGGAGTAAGGACATGATGTGGCCACTGTGCTACATTATTTCACTGTTCTTTATGAATTATTCACTGAATGCACTTTTTACTACATAAATCACGCGATTTTATTTAGTAAACAACACTATAAATAATTTTAAAAGTCCAATGAAAAATGAGCGTGACACTCATGCCGCAAAAAAAAAAAAAAATCGCGAGTAACAAACATAACAAAAAAATTGGAGATGTCACTCATTTCCGCATCTGTAGAATCGATACCGCTATTTGAACTAACGATTTGAGAATCGATTTTGTTTAATATCGATAAAAACACTATTATTACGCTATTTTACAGATTGCGTTTAATGTATTTTGATAACAAATGTAGTCATAATAATAAAAAAATGCATACATTAAATAAAACTTCGTGTTTTTTAATTCATAAATGCAATTATTAAACTATCGATTTCGTAAAAACAAGAAGCAACATCTCTAAAGCAGCAATTTATATGACAGACAAATTGTTTAGTAGTTACAAGGCTTTTAATTATTCGTTTTAAACCCACGCTTGTCCGTTAACTATGGATATTTGCATATAATATAAAAAAATGAAAGTAAAATTATACTGCAGGACATTTATTTGTCCATGCTGGGGCGAATTTCGGCGATCTCCTTTTTGGTGCGGGTACGTGCCCAGGGCTACCCTTTGGTAGTACCATAGCAATTGTAACTGGACTTACCTTGTGCTTGGTCAGAGCTACTCTCTGATAGCACGGGATTTGTTAGTTACTTTAATTGCATGCCATCTGTCTCTTAATAATTAAATTCACAAACAATCTGACACAACATCGCTAAAGCTTTAAGGCTCAAGCTTTTATTGGGAATATTTGGCAGTTTCGGGTGGCTTGACCTGCTGTCGTCCGTACCTTGTATAAAAGTTGAATAAGACGAAGTAACTGAATACTGATACTTAATAGACTTGATTGAATAACTTGATTGACTTGACTGTTAACTTGATTGACAGACTAGACAGATTATTATTTTTACTGATACTGTTGTTTGATGAGCCAGGTCTATCCGCATAGGCTGACTGACAAAGTACAGTGTCCAGAATTAATAATAATAATAAAAAGGTGCCTGTGGCCGAGGTGCCTGTGGCCGTGGTGCCTGTGGCCGTGGTGCCTGTGGCCGTGGTGCCTGTGGCCGTGGTGCCTGTGGCCGTGGTGCCTGTGGCCGTGGTGCCTGTGGCCGTGGTGCCTGTGGCCGTGGTGCCTGTGGCCTGTGCCTGTGGCCGTGGTGCCTGTGGCTGTAGCTGTGCCTGTGGCTGTTGTGCCTGTGGCTGTTGTGCCTGTGGCTGTTGTGCCTGTGGCTGTTGTGCCTGTGGCTGTTGTGCCTGTGGCAAGTGCTGTATCCCTGACGGGTGATGCCATGAAATATGGTAGATGTCAAAATGGCATAGAAAAACTGATATAGCAAAATTAGATCGACAATTGGAGACATCAAATAGTAAAAAACCGGCCAAATGCGAGTCGGACTCGCACACCGAGGGTTCCGCTGTACAAACGTAGCGGTTTACAATTTATGACGTACTAGCTTTCCACCAGCGGCTTCGCCCGCGTGGAGTTCGGTTATATCGCGCTGTTTAAATTCCCCTCGGGAACATCAAATTTTTCCGGGATAAAAGGTAGCCTATGTTCTTTCTCAGGGTCTAAAGATTGTCTGTGCCAAACTTCATCAAAATCGGTTGAGAGGTTTAGGCGGGAAAGCGTAACAGACAGACAGAGTTATTTTCGCATTTATAATACTAGCATTGATTTAGAATTTTTCACAGTTTAGAGGCAATTAGATTTAAGAAGTGTTTGATATGAATTTCAACTTTAATATCTCTACGCGTTCATGTGAAAAAGGGTAGGTAGTAAGTTTATAATTATTAAAAAAATATTTTATGTCATGTAAGCAAAAATAATATTTTAATATTTTATGTAACTTCAAATTTATCATTTTCACAATTTTTCCTTTATCTGTCTGTACTATAATATAACGTTGCTTCGTGCCGAATTTCAAGATTCTGAGTTCACGGGAAGTACCTTGTAGGCAAAGAGATTTAGGATTTAAAGAGAGGGCATGTGTCAAAATGGCATAGAAAAACTGTGATCCCATGGCTCAGTTCCGCCATCTAGTACAATATATCAAAATTAGATCGACAATTGGAGACATCAAATAGTAAAAATGAAATAAGTTTATATAAAATATATTCAGCTATTGCCCGGTAGGTGGCCAGTGTGGTCTATGTTGCCAGGTCCGATTTAATACCCTAGTATAGTTCAAATCGGGTAAATAAATATTGAAAAGTAAATAAATTAAGTGAAACTTGTCTTGTACAAACAAAAACTGTTTTAGAATTTTATTCGCTACTATTCATTTTCCGTGACACCGTCTATTGGCATTTTAGATGTTTTATGCTTACGAATTATTTTAACGCTCAGTTTATTGCGATTTTTGAATGTAATAAACCTTTTAGGCCATAAAGCGCATTTTGTTTTGCAATTTTCGTTTGCATTTCATTTTTAGCAAAATTATTCTTTTTACACGTTTGTTTGCAAATATTTTTAAATGGCAATGCAAAAAACTGTGGTAGGGTTTGTATCATTTCGATATAAAGTTATCGATAATATTCAAAGAAGTTACTACGACTATGTTTTTTCGCATTATGATAGCTTGAAACAAAAAATTAGGAAGCAGAATAATTATGGGTAATTTCAAGTTTACAAGTTTCTTATTTATATAATTATTTTAATATAATAGGCGTTAAAGTTTAAAATTGCCGATTAGTACTGAAAATCTAAATAATTGCTTATTTTTTAATTTTTAAATAATTCATTTATAATCAATATATAGGAAGGTCGTTTATGCCTTTGTGATAGAACTCTGAGGATCTAGACTGCACAAACTGTGTGAAAGCAGAACTGCCTCCTGGGAAGAAAACTTCTTGTCACGTAGATAATTGTCCAAATCACGACAAAAATGGTAGTCTGCTGGAGCAAGACCTTTACAAGATTCGTACGCCATTATCTTTAAAAACGGCAAAAAAATCACGGTTATTGTATGGGAGCCCGCCTTCAGTATTTATTTTATTTTAATCTTTTATTTGTAATTTGAATATATAACCAAATATTCTGTGAACATTTTAAGCGTCTATCTGTTTCCGTTATTAACATGGAGCAAAAAACGGCAAAAATTCACGTTTGTTGTATGGGACCCCCCTTAAATATTTTATTATTTTTATTCTTAGTACTTGTTGTTATAGCGGCAACAGAAATACTAACACAATCTCTGGAAATTACAACTGTCTCGCTATTACGGTTTATGAGGTTTATGAGATACAGCCTGGTGACAGACGGACAGACGAACAGAGAAGTCTCATGAATAAGGTTCGTTTTACCTTTTAGGTACGGAATCCTCAAAATCACAAAGTAGCTCGCAATCATTGTACTACATATACGTACCTACATATTTTATGAATATATTTCATTATAAATAAGTTATGTAATCTATGTACTTATCCACTTAACCGTAAATTTTATTCCAATTTTTACGGATATGTAGAAAAGTACTGAAATTAATAACTTACTATTTCATTTCTAATATAAGGTACCGATTCTTTTTGTTTTTTAATTTGATCGACAAGTCTTTCCAAAGTAGATAACTTCTCTTTTAAAATGCATTGAGCATAATTTCGACGAATGAGACGGAAGCCAATTTTCTTCTCTACGGTCTATCTGGACAAATCGTATCCACTTTTTCCCTACGACATTATTTTTATTCGGAAACCAAAAATAACAAAAACCTAGGTAAATGAATAGTAATTGTTCATTCAATTTTGTTTATTAATATGATATGATTATGTTTAAATAGAGTTAATAATAAATAAACTTGAAATATAGTAATATTTTAAGTTTATTTAGCTATATTTTTAATGTCAATAAAATACAACAAAATGTATTTATCTTAATAAGTATTATCGATAACTAAATCGATAAACAACATTACTACATCTCTACAATAAAATAGTAAAACTACTCAACAATAGAGGGCGCTTATTACAATAATGGAAAATTTTCTAGAACTAAGATTTTTTTTAATTTGAATTGCAGACGAAATATAAATAATTCATAGAAAAACATTCCGAAGTTAGGTCCAGTCGTTTTACTATAACGAGATGTACAGTAACACAAAGCGCAACATGGCATATTTCCTTAGAAAATGTTTATTCTTAGTGGACACAAATTACGTCCTGACGCGCAGACTAGACTGAGCGACTTTTAATCAAGTCGATAAAAGTATTGGCTTACGATTTTGTTCGTGATGTCCTGTCTATTGTAAATATAATTTTAATGTCTTTGCGTGTAGGTTTTGATTCCCTAGCGTGTGACGAAAATTCGTCTAAGGTGTCGGTATAAACTGCTGTATCTTTTGATCGCTTTAACTTAGAAGTTTGATTTTTTCACTGCATAAAGGGACAATAGACCTAGGTATTTGGTATAAATTTCAATTTGATACCTTTATTAGTTCGTGAGAAATAAGGTAGTAAGTTTCATTTTATTAAAATATGTTTATTATATTATATAACTAAAAATTTGTGATTTTCGCAATTTTTCCTATAATTGCATTATATGACAATCCTTCATGCCAAATTTCAAGATTCTGAGTTTACGGGAAGTATCCTGTAGGTTTTGATTCCTTTGTGAGTGTCGAAAATTTGTTGAAAATATCGACATATCAGCTGTATCTTTTGATTGGCTTGGCTTAGAAGTTTGATATTTTCACAGCTTAAAGGCACAATATACCTAGGTATTTGGTATAAATTTCAATTTGATAACTTTATTCGTTCGTGAGAAATAAGGTAGTAAGTTCCATTTTATTAAAATATGTTTATTATATTATATAACTGAAAAAATGTGATTTTCGCAATTTTTCCTATATTTGCATTATATGACAATCCTTCATGCCAAATTTCACGATTCTGAGTTTACGGGAAGTATCCTATAGGTTTTGATTCCTTTGCGAGTGTCGAAAATTTGTTGAAAATATCGACATATCGGCTGTATCTTTTGATTGGCTTGGCTTAGAAGTTTGATATTTTCACAGCTTAAAGGGACAATAGACCTAGGTATTTGGTATAAATTTCAATTTGATAACTTTATTCGTTCGTGAGAAATAAGGTAGTAAGTTCCATTTTATTAAAATATGTTTATTAAATTATATAATTAAAAAAATGTGATTTTCGCAATTTTTCCTATATTTGCATTATATGACAATCCTTCATGCCAAATTTCAAGATTCAGAGTTTACGGGAAGTATCCTGTAGGTTTTGATTCCTTTGCGAGTGTCGAAAATTTGTTGAAAATATCGACATAATCGGCTGTATCTTTTGATTGGCTTGGCTTAGGAGATTGATATTTTAACAGCTTCAAGGGACATTAGACCCGAGTATTTCATGAGAATTTCAGCTTGTTACGTCCACGCGTTCTTGAGATAAAGGGTGGTGACAGACAGACAGACAGACAGACAGACAGACAGACGGACAACAAAGTGATCCTATAAGGGTTCCGTTTTTTCCTTTTGAGGTACGGAACCCTAAAAATGAAATAAGTTTATATGAATTATATTCAGCTATTGCTCTGTAGATGGCCAGTGTGGTCTATGTTGCCAAGTCCGATTTAATACCCCTAGTATAGACTAAATCGGGTAAATAAATATCGGTAAAAAAAAAAAAAAAAAAAAAAACAATAAATATCGGGTAATAAGTGAATCTTGTCTGCTACAAACAGCAACACCTATTTTAGCATTATATTTGCTACTACATATGCAGGGTGACGCTAAGTAGAAACATAAAAACTGTGGTAGGGATCTTGGTTATTTTGATATAAAATTATCGATAATATTCAAAGAACTTATTGCGACGACATTTTTTCGTATTTTGGTGGTTTGAGACAAAAAATTAGGATGCAGAAAAATTATTACCAGTTGTAATATTTACTTATTTATTCATATAATTCTTTTAATATACAAATCAATAATTATTATGATCTAGTAATCCATGAGTCGACTGCTATTTATATGAAGAATATAAAGTGTTTGCCCAAGTCATAATATAACCAAGATAATGTCTGGACTTTTTGATGGACTGTGATGTCAATTGCAACACAAATCCTATCTAATTTTCTAGTGCTACATTATTTTTATCCGGAAACCTAAAATAAATAACAAAAGCTTAGGTGAATGGATAGCACTTGTTCAGTAAGTATGATTACGTTCAGAGTTAATAGATAATAAATAAACTTGAAGCATAGCAATACTTACTAAAATCACCATGAGATGACCGAAACCATGTTAACAGAAAATCCTTGTCGAATAGTTTTAATATTGAGACTGAGCGATGGTTTGAATTACCCGTAACATATTTATTAATACGTTAACAGAAAATGTTTGGAAAGTTTTAATGATATTGTCAGAATTGACCGAGCGATGAGTTATTTTAATTGTTAGATATTAGTTAATCTAACAGAGAATGTTTGTTAAATAGTAGATTTGAATAATATCGACAGGTTGACAACACTGGAACTTGTTTGAATTTCATAATCTCTGCTTATTGTTTCGAATCAAGAACTGTTTAGTCGGCGGTCAATGTCAAACGTTATTTTTTGTGAGACTGTAGACATATTTGCAGGTACTTCGAGAACGAAGTACATGTCAGTATGGCAGTGTTATATATGAAGGATATTATAGATTTATAAAGTAGTTATAATGTGTTATATAATTGTCACTACAATGTGTATTGGGTAATGGCATATGCCATATTTGCTGCTAGAAGTACCTGATTTGACTAGATATTGTGATTTCATAAGACGAGGCTTAAATTATAAAAATCACCTATAAATTATGAAATGTTGGTTATTTAAGCATTGCAAATGAACAATTGTTATATTGATAAATTACCTTAAAGTGTTTTCAAATGGATTTAACACATAGGATGTACTTTAATATGATGTTGTGGTACAATGTTATATTTTATCCTAGCGATTGTTATTAGTTATGTTACTATAATTTTGAGTTCCCTTGAACTGTTACGTTATTGTTAATAAGAAACTTATTGATGGAATACGTTGATACCATTTCGAGGGAGTTTCTTGTCATTTCTGTAGTGTCAAAACTATTTGCGCTATTTATTATGTTAATCGAAAAGTTTACTTCGAGAACGAAGTAATTATCAGAATGGCCGTGTTATATATATAACGAGTCATAATTCTAATAAAAGTATTGTATTGTGGATTGCTTAAGTTTAGTTGATTCCGAGGGTAGAAAACTTTTATAAAATTATAAAAACGGCTCGATGGTACTCTGAGAGTGGCATTTCCTATAAATACGGTGACTCGTCCCTTAGTAGACAGTCTCCATCGAGCCGTCGGACCGAGCACACTACCAGTTAAGTATTCTGAATATTCGTTATAGGCACATAATTCTTATGTGCCTG
Source organism: Sesamia nonagrioides (assembly GCA_017933935.1). Lineage (NCBI taxonomy): Eukaryota > Metazoa > Arthropoda > Insecta > Lepidoptera > Noctuidae > Sesamia > Sesamia nonagrioides. The sequence continues at coordinate 2,794,727 of JADWQK010001011.1, read as the reverse complement.
GTCTTATGTAATTTATATTGCTGATGATTCTAAATATGTCCAGTGTGTAATGTTATAAGTAACTATGTACATAATGTTTCTCCTATAATGTTTGCTTTAATATTATTTAATTACCCCCACACTCTGCTATCCTAACACATGCGTAAAAGTTAAAAATGGTGCTAACCATCGTCAAGTCAAAAAATGAGTTGTTTCACAATACGTAAACGTTAACGCACGCAAAAAAAGATACGATTACGATAACTGACGGGTTGTTTCACGTTCACTTATCGCATGCGTAAAAGTTAAAAATGGTGCTAACCATCGTCAAGTCAAAAAATGAGTTGTTTCACAATACGTAAACGTCAACGCACGCAAAAAAATACGATTACTTTAACCGATGCTCTGAGCACTGGTTAACGTAACTTATGTCAAGTTGTGTTTAGTCCGCCGTGGTGTCAATTAGTGAAAACAACATAAACTCCCTTTTGTATTCGCGAGTTTGGTCTCTAATTGACGATAGTAGGTAGTTCATCTGATGATGATACAAGTACCGTAAAAAGAAAAAGAAAGGTCTTTAGCAGCCCAAGTTCTGTTTTTTTTTTTATATTACTGTTGTTGTCTGTTTCTTTACAGAACAACACATCTTTATATTTTTCAAGCGAAGATTGAAAGCGATCTTTCTCATTTTTTGTGAAGTTAGTGAAATGAAATGAAATCGTTTATTAAGCAAGTAGGATCACTGATCACTTTTACACGTCATGTTTCATTTTTTTTCCGTTCTCTAAAAAAAAATATGTTTATGTTATAGAATATACGTGTTTTGTTAGATTGCAATGTTTAACATATACCTACTTATTAAGGCCTTAAACATAGTAACTATGTTTAAGTGTATGTAGTAGTACGAGTGAGTGTAGTAATTTACTTACTTTGGTGTGTATGGTGGGGGTTATATAAATAATAAATAAATATATACGGACAAATCACACAGATTGAGCTAGTCCCAAAGTAAGATTGAGACTTGTGTTATGGGATACTAACTCAACGATACTATATTTATAATAGATACATATATAGATAAACATCCAAGGCCCAGGCCAATCAGGAAATGATCGTTTTCCATCATGACCTGGCCGGGGTTCGAACCCGGGGCCTCCACGTCGCAAGCAGGCGTGTTGACCGCTGCGCCACGGAGGACGACAATGTTTATGTTTGGTTACTATGTATTATACCTTAGCCGGCTATTAATATTGTAACATATAATTGTTTTTTGTCCCAAATATATAAAATAAAAATAAAATGTATCCATTTTTCGTCAAAGTATAGCTTTTCTATAGGTACACAGTTTTCTAGTATAAACGGACTTAATTTATAAAATGGCACGAAGTTATTTCCCACAACAATAAACAATAATACCAAGAAAGTTAGATAAACTACAGCACATGACAGTCGCCTAGATAAAATTTGCTGGGGCAATGTATGTGGCCGGGTACATCTTTGCAACGCACGTGCGCAGACGATGTAGCATCGGGGCGCTGTCGGTAAAATGGCGCGCTTCAAAGGACTTGTCGCGACAATATTCGCTGGAGTAGTCACACCTACGTCACTTGAGTGTCGTCCAGACTTTGAAGTAGGAATGACATTCTTTTTGCATATTTTTTTACATTGTTTTTGTTTTATTTGTTTTGTAAACATGTAATAAATAATAATTTATTGACATATAATGCAAAGCCACTGCTTCCTCCATCGTCTCGGCCGCACAACTAAACAACGAATATTCGCCGTAGGCCGATTTCTGAATCTTCGCCCGCCAATGAGAAGAACATCGTGTATGTCTGACAAGGACAACAGATATTTTGCGCGCCAACGCGACACGAATCTTCGCCTGCTAATGTAGCCCCGGCATTTAGCGAACGTTAAACATCATCAAAGTTACGATGACGGACGTAACTTTTTGACGTACGTATGTTACGATAACCAACCGTTTGAAACAACCCGCCCTAAGTGTATCGTTTCTGAAGGGGCAAACTTTGAAGGTGATAAAATAAATTTGGACGAATAACAAAAATTTTGTGTATTATTGCTCTTTTCCCGGTACTTATTATTATTATATTATATGAGTTCATATAATTTGCTTTTTACAATGCACAAATGTGTGAGCTGTCACACCCTTTATGCCAGGGGCTTTTCTTTAAGTTTTTACTTTTTACATTTATTTTATTTTTTGTTTTGCTTTTCTGGTATTTTGGCGTGGCTAGCTGGCATATTTGTATATTTTTATTATTTTTTCTCTTGTATTACTATACCTACATAGTATTGTATAAACTATTGTGTTTTTTTTTTCTAAATGAACAGATAGCTGTGCTGCTGGGGAGTTTCTTCCACCACTTCTTCTTCCCAGCGAAAGCACTTAGGAAGTGTCGATGGGTGGGCGTTTTGGGGGACTGTCTTAAGTAACATTGACGTTCAAAAAGTGCTGATTTTCAGCCTAGTTTGAATAAATGACTTTTGATTTTAATTTTTGACTTTTCTGACCGAATGAATACTGAACTTAAATTTAGTTTAATTTTGAACAAAGGCTAAAGTAACAGAAATTCCTTTACTCAAGGTAAACGAATCTAGTTTAATACTAAACCCTCAACGTGTGAGGTGCTCATAGACAAACACTTCAAGTCCGGGACAGCAAAAGCTCTGAGATTACTAAGCTTATCAGCGGCGCGGGATAGTGATAAGCGCGAATTACGTCACTAGCATCAAATACCAGCTGTTGGGTGGTCTTGAGGCCTACAAGAAAAGTTAGGTAGGTGGGTTTGTTTATGTAAATGACACTAAAATATTTTAACAACTATACCGAGACCCATTTGCAACAGCAATGTCAATGAATGACGTCAGTCCAGCACACTAATTGCGTAAGACACTATTATTTATCAATTGGAACCATTTTGAAGTGTATTGCGAATCCACTGCTTTATATATTCGAAAAATGTGTCTGCTCAACAGCGTAAATCACGCAATGAATGTTGTTGAACTATAGTGTGTTACGCAATTACCCTACGAGTCAGAATACAACAATCCGTTCCATCACTAAAATAACTACAAATTCGATAAAGAATAGAGGTAAACAAACCGTTGCTAGGCAACGACTTGTTTACACCAGCAAGGAGATGTTAACAACCTCTTCTAGATAGATTATCTTCATACAAGTAATAATGATACTACCTACAATGTAGGTACACAGTTTATCTATGTTTAGATAAATTTATGATTGGCATAGAAAGTTTAACCTATTTAAATTAGTAAGCTGTGTACGTAGTCCAAACATGAAAGTATTATAATGCATGTGTTAAGCAGTTAACAAAAACGTAGTTAAAATACTATTTTTTTTCGTTTGGGATTGGAAATTATCAAATGAACTCTCCAGCTCCGGGCGGAGCGGAAGGGCGTGTCAGACTTTTACTGACTAATACCTACTCGTGTTTCTTCACTTGCCTATGCGCCAGAGGGCCGCGGTTTCTTTTTTAACCAACCCTCACCCTGACCCAAGAGGCATCGTTCTTCGTGGATCCCGTTACGAAATACTATATAATACTACTATTATACTAGATATTTTGGGTGGCAGACATTACATGGTCGAAATTTATGTTATTACAGATGTAAATTTTAAGATATTTCCTTATTTTTGTTTCCATAGCAATTCAAACCCAATGCATTTGTTGAGGTAGCAACTGGAAAAAATGATAATTTTTATGTGTAATAATTTTTATGTGTAAATTTAACTAAAAATTACAACTCTTGGATTTAGTAACTCGAGTTAAAGGAACGTTTATGTATTAACAGACTTAGTAAGTAATAGACTTAGAAAGTAGTATAAGTCTTAACAGACTTAGACATCCACTCAACCAATACATAAACGCAATGCGCGATGTAAGTATTATAAAGTTATTTAACAGGAGAATGAAGAAAATTGGCCATCTTAAGATAAATCGATTGTGTATTATCTATCATAATCATCAACTTTTTTTTTATCGTCCCACTGCTGGGCACATGTCTTCTCTCATACAAAGAAGGATTGAGCGTAATTACCACGGTTGCTCAATGCGGGTTGGTGATTTCAGACTTGAAAGTCCAGGTTTCCTCAAGATATTTTCCTTCACCTTCAGTCATTGGTGTCCAAGATATAATTAGAAAGTACATATAACTTTAGAAAAGTTACATTGGTACTTGTCTGACCTGGAATCGAACCCGCGCACTCATACTTGAGAGGCTGGTGTTTTAACTACTAGGCCACCACGACATTTGTGTGTGTTATCTATACTTGAGCCAAATTGAATAAAGAATAGAAATAAACAAACGGTTGCTAGGCATCGACTTGGACTTGGAGCTAATTTCCTAATGAAAATTTCTTAATAGCTAATTTCCATTAGGAAATTAGCTATTAGGAGATTTAGGTGTTCTTTGTCGAATTTGCCACAAGTATAGCTGTTACGTGGGTTAACAAGAATTTATTCCAGTTTCTCGGCCCCCGCCGCGGTTTGCGTTGTAGTTTATTTCATGCGCCATCCTTACTAAGTAATATTATAAATCGGAGGTGAGTTAGTTTGTTTGTTCCGCTTTCACACCGTAACTACTGAACCGAATGCTTTGAAATTTTGTAGACGTAAAGTTAGAAGTCCGGATTAAATAATATGGTACTTTTTATCCCGGAAAAAAATTGATATTCAAGTATAACCGAATTCCACGTGGGCGTAGGCGCGGGCGGAAAGCTAGTAATGATAATAAAATATTATCTTATTCCTTTAGAAAAACTTCATTTCGTTTGGTCCGTAAATGTTTGTTTAGAAATAAAATTAAAAAATAAACATTATTCATGTGTAAACCACCTGTGTTTGTTCACTTAATTAAAAACAATACAAGTGTCCTTGTGTATTGATGGCTTAAATAAATAATTGTATGTTAAATAACCGCTACTATTTACTTTTCCCGTAGTGTAACTGTCTCCTAACAAGAAGTACCTACACTGTACAGCTGTATCATTAAAATATAACGGTAGGAATCATTTGCCAATTCTTAGAATAGAATTAAATACTCTTTATTATGTTCACCATGATTATGATGATGATGATGTTCCGATCGATTTCGGCCACGGCGACCACTTCGACTCCTAGCCGATGATTTGGCGCTCATGCGCCCGAAGATGGCTTATGTAGCCTATCTTGGTGGCGAAACTTCGTGCACACTGAGGGCACGTAAGCACGCCGTCGACGTAGTTGTATGTGATGGCAGCAGGTGGGCGGGCCTTTAATTGGTCGCGTTTGGCATCGAGGACAGCCTTGCGCTGCTCCTTAAACTCGCGCACTTGTCCGTACACCATTCTGCGCCATTCTGGCCGTTTTGCTGCCAAACGCTCCCATTCAGAGGGTTACAGAAACATAAATATAAAGATTTTACAAAGGGTGACACAATGTGCGGTCTTATCGCTAAGAGCGAGCTTTTACAGACAACCTTTGGATGGAATAGTAAGGGGAAGGAGAGGGAAATAAGTAGGTAGTCTGCAGTGTACTATTTACATATAATAAACGTGTACGTAAAGTGTATCATACTAGTATAATAAATATATACATCTACTTAATAAACATCATACAAGAGCAAATAAAATATGATAATATGTTTAAAGAGAGAGGAAGAGCTTTTTTTCTCATGGTTTTAAAAGTGAACAGACTTTGAGCACGCCTTACGGACACGGGCAAGTCATTCCATAGTCGAACTGCTTGTACAGTAAAAGATTTATCATAGAAACTAGTGGAATACATCGGCATGTCTAATTTCAGGTAATTCTTCCTGTTAAGTAGGTACCTTCGAAAAAGAAACAAGGATCAAAGATTATATAAATGTTTAGAAATTACATTATTGAGTTAATTTAAGTTTTTGACGAACGAGCGACGTTCGGCCGCATCCCCATCATGTACGGCGCGACGTCGCCACCATACAACGTCACGACGCCGCTGCGCCATCGCCGGACCAACGCCAACGCCAACGGTGCGCCGTCCATTGCCCATTCAGTCGATATTTTGCTGCTGAATGTGCTGGTTGAATGGGCAATGGGCGGCGCACCGTTGGCGGCACCGTGCTGCGGCGCAACGCCGTGCCGTGTCCGGGCGGCCGGTGACGGCGCCGCGCCGTGCATGATGGGGACACGGCCATAGGTAGCGTTCGACATCTTGTCTCCCTCCTACTTGAGCGAGCGATGCGTCCGCGTGGACAGCTGCTATACAATAATACATTTACAGTTTAAAATTTTCTTTTGAAAAGTGCAACCATTCCATAAGTATTTTCTTAAGACGTTGTCACGTTTAAATATCGTCAGTGAACCGACTTTACAGACAACCGATTTTTTTACAGATTCATATCTATACTGCAATAGTAGCCAAACGCTACTTTCAACGGGTTGGAAGTATTAGTATAGAAGCTAATAAATAGATGTTAAGTTTATGTAATAAAATAGTAACCAAACGCTACTTTCAACGGGTTGGAAGTATTAGTATAGAAGCTAATAAATAGATGTTAAGTTTATGTAATAAAATAGTAACCAAACGCTACTTTCAACGGGTTGGAAGTATTAGTATAGAAGCTAATAAATAGATGTTAAGTTTATGTAATAAAATAGTAACCAAACGCTACTTTCAACGGGTTGGAAGTATTAGTATAGAAGCTAATAAATAGATGTTAAGTTTATGTAATAAAATAGTAACCAAACGCTACTTTCAACGGGTTGGCAGTATTAGTATAGAAGCTAATAAATAGATGTTAAGTTTATGTAATAAAATCAGTTTCTTTATTTATTTACGCTTTCGCACATGAACTGTACAGAGGGAGACTTAATGCCTTAGGCATTCTCTACCAGTCAATCACAGGTGGTGAAGAGATTAGATGGCATGCTTTGGTTTCACTTTTTTGCAGATGTGCCAAAATATTGGGAAGTTTTATAGAAGTTTGTTTGAGAAGAGCTATATTTGTTTTCGGTTCTTTATAATAAAAATAAATAATCGAGCGAAGCTCACGACGTTGCAAAACATAACCTTCCTTTTTTTTTTGAAGTGGTTACAACACCAAAAAGGATAGAGAATGACGCAAGGCCATCGAGCATCGATGCGCAATCATCATCACCATCAACCTTTCTATCGTTCCACTGCTGGGCACAAGTCTCCTCTCATACAGAGAAGGATTGAGCGTAATCACCATGCTTGCTCAATGCGGGTTGGCGATTTCAGACCCAAAGTCCAGGTTTCCTCAAGATGTTTTCCTTCACCTTCAGTCATTGGTGTCCAAGATATACTTAGAAAGTACATATAACTTTAGAAAAGTTACATGCCTGACCTGGAATCGAAACCGCGCACTCATACTTGAGAGGCTGGTGTTTTAACCACTAGGCCACCACGACATCATGCGCAATACCAGTCGTGTATTTACGAACTTGTCAGTTTCTTAGTTTGCAACAAAACTCCGAGTCGTACGCACGTGCTAGGTCATGGGTTCGCGCCACTCGTAATCTGTTAGACTGTGTTTCTTTTATTAAAACTCTCGCCATAGCGTATTGTACCACTTCCTTTGATTTTCATTCTATTTTATTCAACTTAACGATATACTAGCGACCTCTGCTTTGCGCAAATATAATGGACACATAATCAGCCCATAACTATCCCGCTGCTAAGACACCTTCTTCTTTTTCGCTTATAGAGGTCCACTGCTGGACAAAGGCCTTCCCCAAGATTTTCCATGATTACCGGTCTTGTGCTGCCCGCATCCATCGGCTTATTACCAGTTAATCGGTCCACCTTGTTGGGGGCCACACTGCGCTGCGTGGCCGACACTCCAGAATCTTACTACCCCATCAGCCATCGGTTCTACGAGCAATATGCCCCGCCCACTGCCACTTAATTTTAGCGACTTCGTATTCGTAAATTGAACCATTTTACTCGTCATTTTTTTTAAAAGACTTCGCCATTCACAAGATGACATCTGTCATTTCGCAATAAACAAACATAATACAGAAATACGCAAATAAAACTAGCCACAGTGTAGTGTTGCACGAAAAAACAAACCTCGTTGTTTGATTAGATATCTGTGTACTGGCGATGACAGAAGTTTTAAAGGAGATATAATAACTATTCAGAAGGCCAATTAACGTGCCTACCAAACGTATACATATACAAGTCGCAATTCGCTGACTGTTTACAGCTGTGGCATAATAAATAGAAATTAATTAATTGATTACTATCTATTTACTAAAACAAATCAACATAAATAAAAGAAATAAAAATCTTTTTTGAAATTTCATGCAATTTACGAGAATTATCAGTTAGATAATTCTCGTATTTTTAATAATGTTCGCACGGTAATCTCAGTGTCAATCTGTTGAAAATACTGTCAAATTTTCTATTACGGAAAAAGATCTTTTGATAAAAATATTAAACTCTGATTTTTAATTTGCTAGACCATAATTATAGCTGCGATCGTCACATTAATATTATGATGTTAAAAAGGCATCTGCTGCTATTTTTAGTCTAGTAAATTAAAAATTAGAGTACATAAAAAAACAAACGTGTCTGCGTGTATGCGTTTAGAAGTTAGTAACCGACTGTACAGTACGCAATGCGAGTAATTTAATGTTAAACCAACACAAGCAGTGTTCTCGTTTAAAAACATTGCGACATTTCGTGACATCTCGTCGAGTTCTTAAAGTTTTGATAGTGTGTTGTAGCGTAGTCTGCGTTTAAGTCTTCTAACAAATGTTCTAATTGTCGTCATACTGACGTCACGCAGATCCTACATCTCGCAAGCAGAGTTTACCGTGCAACTAGCATACATACACCTTCACGACATCAACCGTCGTCGGGCAAAAGAACGCCAGACACAACACCCGTCTGGTCGGAGGATCCCCTCTTTTCTATGGAGGATAAGTAAACCATATAACATCCTATTCCTCATATCTCTATAATATTATAAAGATATTAAAAATAAAGCATTTATTTCAAGTAGGTAACCTAAAAGTACCAATACAGCAACTTGAGTACATGTGCAAGCCCTGGGGGAGGCCTTTGTCCAGCAGTGGACCTATAGGTTGAGAAGAAGAAGATTGAGTTATTTTAATTATTCTCGAGCTTAAAACGGGCAACATAACACTTCACAAAGGGACAAATATTACCAGACATAGCAATGTCTGATATACGTGCAGTCAAACCTCCCGGCAATCGTCGCCAGAACTGTTTTTTTAGTGGGTGAATACTCATGTATACCCTCCGCCTAGGAATAACGGAAGGTTATGTCGGACTCCTACCCACTAAAACTCCACTTCCTTTGAGTACCATGACTCGGGGGCCAGTTCACCCAATAGGCATCCTCACTTTCTTACTTCATGTCGGAATGCCAGAAAATTCAGAAAAGCCAAAGGTGTTAATTTTCTCTGCTACATGTGAGACTCATCAACAAAATTATAAAAACAATATGAACCTGTATTAGGTAGTTTGCGTGTGTTATCTTTATTTTCGAAACCCTGCAGTGAGAGCAATGTCTGATAGTATTCTAGATTGACACACGACGGATTTGGTAAGATCAACATTGTGTTCCACTTAATTTTTTTGTGGTATTTGCTTGTGGATTAATGATTACAAAACCCTTTTTGATGAATCATTTCTAAATTTGGCAGTTGAGGCCTTTTTTATAATTATAAACTAGTGTTTACCGCAATCCCGCCTAATGGTAAACAGTGATGCAATCATTGATGGTAAAGCGCGCTAGTTTATTAAGACCCTGTTCTCTCTAGCCTTGAAGACACTTAAATTGTAGTCAGACGGAAACACCGCCGCTGGCAAATTGTTCCAGTCCCTCGATGTACGCGGTATAAAAGACGAGGGGAAACGCGTCAACCGGATCGTAGTGGTGACAACAACGTAAGGCTGGGTACTCGCCGTACGATGGTTCGTCCGATGATGGAAAGGAGATGGGGGAATTAACTCATGCAATTCCCATTTTATATCTGATAAATAATATTTAGAAGAATAAGTAGTATCTTTAACCAGGGACAAAACAGAAGAATATGGAATTAGTATGGAATGACATAATTATTCTCCCGGTTAGACTGTAAGCTGACCACGACATAGTTCAGAAAATGCTAGGCAGATGATAATGATGGTGTTAGTATGGAATACTGAACGTCAACGACTACTTACATGTTCGCGTTCCGCTTAACTTCACAATCATAAAGAATAGTTAAAAAGGTATAATCCTTCTCTGTATATGAGGAGACCTGTGCCCAGCTGTGGGACGATCAAGAAGGTTGATAATGGTGAAGAAGGTATGTAAAGTACCTTTTGCGAAGCAGTGATGCTGGCAAAGGAGGAAGCGGAGTAGAAGGAGCGGGAATCTCTGTGCTCTCACGCCCCTAGCCGCCGCAGGAGGCGCCTAGACCAGGAGACAACATCGAACTCCTGGCCGTCGACCAGGCTCTGGTCGACGGCGCGTTGTGTTCCACGCGCATCTCAAACAGAAGACCGATGCCTGCCAGAGCCACGGGTTGTTCAATAGAGATGTGACCGTGACCGTGCACAGGCAAGTGAAGGAATCATCATTATCATCATAATCAACCCTTTATCGTCCAAAAAAAAAAGAAAAAAAAAAGAAACCGTTTATTTGGCGCACACCCTTATAAATACATACAGTATATGTAGTGACAGTAGTGGTAGACTAATAATAGTTTTAAACAAAGAAAACAGAACAAAAAAAAGAGAAACAGATAAAAAAACAATCAACAAATGTAAGTCCAACGGTTGCTCCAAATAGGTCCAGTTCAGCATAAATGTCAGACAACTACGTAGCAGTTGCCTGACGTTGGTTTTCAACTGAACGTTGTTATGAGTGTATAATTATTTAATTATTGTGTTTGTGTGATAAAATATAAATCGTAAATAAATATGTCTTCAGTGTAAAAAAATTGGTATCTGTCTATGCATGGCATACCCACTGCTGGATACAGGTCTCCTCTCATACAGAGAAGGAATACGGGTGGGTTTTAGTCAGTAAAAGTCTGACACGCCATTCCGCTCCGCCCATACCGGGGAAGTCAGCTGATGATTCCAATCCAGAGAGAAAAAATAAAGTAACTACCTACCTACCTAGTCTATACTTGTCTTGTACTCAGTCACTAGCAAAACAATTGGAAGTGTCAAAATAAACAAGCTGTGATAATATTTGTACTTCTATCATGTATGTAATTCAAGGTCGATCACACATTGTTATGTATTTGCAAACAAAACATTAAACTTACTTGTAATTTATGTAACTTATATTATATCCACTTATTAAATAAAAATGAATACTGTTCGTTGGTAAGCGCACTTGGGAACTGCTGAACCGATGGTTATTTATAATTCCTTTATGCCATGGACTATTATTTTAGGTTTGTAATAAGTTTTTACTTTTTACATTTCAATGATATTTTATTTTTTGTTTTGCTTTTCTGGTATTTTGGCGTGGCTAGCTGGAATATTTGTATATTTTTATTATTTTTTCTCTTGTATTACTATATCTACATATGTAGTACTGTATAAACTATTGTGTTTTTTTCTAAATGAACAAACAGCTGTGCTGCTGGGGAGTTTCTTCCGCCACTTCTTCTTCCCAGCGAAAGCACTTAGGAAGTGTCGATGGGTGGGCGTTTTGGGGGACTCTCTTATGTAATATTGACGTTCAAAAAGTGCTGATTCTCAGCCTAGTTTGAATAAATGACTTTTGATTTTGATCTTAAAATGTTTGTAAGAACACACCTGATAATGGGCTAAAATTCCCTAGCATTGGATTAAATTACATACAATATGTACAATACAGTCTGTGATTGCTGACATAAATATTCCCTAAGTCTTTCCCAAACGGATGCATAGTTGACACATTGCTTGCAGAACAGATGGTCAATGGGGCTGAAAGGTTGGAAGGCCTTCCAAAAAGTGGACCGATAACTTGGTGAAGACCTTAGGAGTCCGCTTGATGCGAGAAGTATAGAACCAGTTGAAACAGTCGTAGTTTATGTGCAGTAGTAGGTACATATCTTTCAGTTGAGTTTAAAATAAATAAATAAATAAAATACCTAAAACTGACGAGACAGACGAACCAATAAGAACAGTATTTATCAAACTGAATATAATATTTAGATATAATTTTAAACTCAACTGTCATTCGAAGATCTTTAACAGAAGTTACGGGTCATCAGAAGTCCGAAAGTTTAACTACCAGTCTTATCTTCTTCTTCTTCTTCAGCCTACAGAGGTCAACAACTTTCCACGGTGACTGGTCTTGTGCTGCTCGCATCCATCGGCTTCTCGCGACCTACACCAGGTCATCGGACCACCTTGTTGGGGGCTTTCCTACGCTGCGTCTTCTGGTAAGTGGCCGCCACTCCGGAACCTTACTGCCCCATCGGCCATCTTATCAGTCTTAGCCTGTCGTATTACCCAGTAACTGAGTTGCGGAGATCAGAAAGTTAGTCACACCATGTATAATACTGGTATTCAGCAGAAACTGGTTAGATTGGAAGCCGAATCCAAAATAGATGGGAAGACGCTGGGCGGGCGAGAACGATGTAAAAACGCTGGATGGACGATAATGATGTTCCTTTAAAAAACGCTGGACGGACGATGATGATGGACCTTATAAAACGCTGGACGGACAATGATGATGGTCCGTTAAAAACGCTGGACGGACGATGATGATGGTCCTTTTAAAACGCTGGACGGACAATGATAATGGTCCGTTAAAAACGCTGGACGGACGATGATGATGGTCCCTTTCAAACGCTGGACAGACGATGATGATGGACCTTTTAAAACGCTGGACGGACGATAATGATGGTCCTTTAAAAACGCTGGACGGACGATGATGATGGTCCTTTTAAAACGCTGGATGAACGATGATGATGGTCCTTTTAAAACGCTGGACGGACGATGATGATGGTCCTTTTAAAACGCTGGACGGACGATGATGATGGTCCTTTTAAAACGCTGGGCGGACGATAATGATGGTTCTTTTAAAACGCTGGGTGGGCGATGATGATGGTTCTTTTAACCGCGAACATTTAGACTCTGATCTGTAATGGAAAACCTGACCTTTATTTAACCTTTCAGGAGGAAGGCCTAACATGTTGCCCGTGTCCAGTACCATACGGGCAACATGGTAGCAGAGAAAATATAACACCTTTGACTTTTTTGTATTTTCTGGCAATCCGTCGTGGGCTAGGAAAGTGAGGATGCCTTTTGGGTAAACTGTGACTTTGACTTTATATTGCCTACCCACAGTTACTCAATCTTTTTTTTTCAGTCTATAAAGGACTACTGCTGGACAAAGGCCTCCGCCAAGGACCACACACAATGACCGGTTTTGTGCAGTCCTGTGTTACTCAATACCGGGAAGTCAAACGAAAGTGTGGTACCGGGCTTAGAATAGTACCAATCCATATCCTCCCGTGGGTGTTGTAAGAGGCGACTAAGGGAACTCTCACCAGAGAAGTGGGCAGCAGCGGTTCTCCTGTGGAATAACAAATTACTGCGATCCCCAACCCAAGCGTGGGGATTATTGGCAATGCCCCCCAAAAGAATGAAATCCTTGAGGGAGGCCTTTGTCCGTCAGTGGACCTCTATAGGCTGAGAAGAAGAAGAAAATGTAACAATTATTTTTTTTTTTCTTTCGCACAAAAAAAATGTACAGAGGCGGACTTAATGCCTCCTGCTTATGATTGTATAATTCGGAATTATACAATCCTAACTTATTACATGGGTATATATTATTTTACAACGTTAATCAAAATTCTAATCACACTACAATAACTACATGAGTACTAAGTACTATCACAAACAAAGCTAAACAAATGATAATTTCTCCATTATTTGCTAAACAAATATTTAGCTGCACTTGTATGTTATGACAACAGATATTAACAACATTGTAACAACAGTATTAATTAAATTAGAGTTTGTTTAAACGTGCCGAGTGTCAAGTGTTGCGATAGTGGTGTTTGTTCAGTCATTGTGAGGAGATGTGAGGCGTTGCAATGGAATCTTTTGACATTTGATGATTTTGTCGTTTGACGTTTCTAATTTGAGCGGTTGAGCCTGTGAAGGTTTTTTTGACAGGATAGCTAAGATGAATGTCACGCTTATTTTTCATTGAACTTTTAAATTATTTATAGTGTCGTTTACTAAATAAAAGCGCGTGATTTATGTAGTAAAAAGTGCATTCAGTGAATAATTCATAAAGAACATTGAAATATCGCAGCATAGTGCCCACATCATGGCTTTGCATCAAATCTCCTCGTAGTCGGATAACGTGGCCGTTTTTTCAACTGTCATTGGCGATATCCGCCATTATTGCGAAATATTTTTTTTAAAGAATTTCTATAATTTTTTACACGTGTTATTGGCAAAATTGTGGTATCTAACCACAGGGGCCATTGAAGAGTTGAAGTAGTATTCACTCTAAAGAAAAGAAGAAGAAGAGCCTGTGAAGGGAGTCTAAGGCTGGGTCTCCAGTGACGCGGAGCGGGGCGGAGAGTCACTATGCTCGAAATCTCTGCTCATAAATAACTAAGTAGAAAGCAGATAGACATCGTAGCTGGGAATCCCACCCAGTATGGACGTGAAAGAGGATGAATGATAGAAAGATTAAGTATGAGGCATGAAAGTACGAGAGGCATAAACGCGTGGACTAGAATGAAAGTGAAGATAAGTATAGGCTCCGATTATGTTGGAGGTAGCAGAATAAAAAAAAAAATCTTCCCTCCGCTTCAATGGAAACAGCACGAACGGGGTGGAGCAGAGCTGAGCAGATATTTATACTAATATATAAAGTTGAAGACTTTGTTTGTTTAAACGCACTAATCTTTGGAACAACTGGTCCGATTTGAAAAAATATTTTTGCATTGGTTAGGCCATTAATCCAGGAAGGCTTTAGGCTATATAACATTACGCTACGGCTATACATATCGAAACCTACGCGAGTGAAATCGTGCGGTACAGCTAGTTCATAATAAAATTACAGCGAGGCGATGCGATGTAGAGGACAAGGAGCATTGAGGTGCTGAGCGGAGGACAGTGGGGCGGTGCGGAGCGGGGCGTTGCGTGACTCACGCGCAGTGCCTTAGAGCCTCAGTTATCATCGTTATGTCATTAGGTGCATACATATCAAAACGGATGAAAAGTTCAAAAGTATGCTCCGCTCCGCTCCATTCCACTCCACTCCGCTCTGCTTAAGTGAAAACACTGACCACTTTTCACTGACTGCTCTTCACCACTCCTTTCCACCCAGCCCTGCTTCAGTGGAAGCACTGACCACTTTTCACTGCTTTTCACGGCTCCTTTCCACCCAACCCTGCTTCAGTGGAAACACTGACCACTTTTCACCGCTCCTCTCCGCCCAGCTCCGCTTCAGTGGAAACACTGACTAGTTTCACCGCTCCTCTCCGCCCAGCTCCGCTTCAGTGGAAACACTGACCACTTTTCACTGCTCTTCACCGCCCTTTTCCACCCAGCCCTGTTTCAGTGGAAACACTGACCACTTTTCACCGCTCCTCTCCGCCCAGCTCCGCTTCAGTGGAAACACTGACCACTTTTCACTGCTCTTCACCGCTCCTTTCCACCCAGCCCTGCTTCAGTGGAAATACTGACCACTTTTCACCGCTCTTCACCGCTCCTCTCCGCCCAGCTCCGCTTTAGTGGTAACACTGACCACTTTTCACCGCTCTTCGCCTCTCCTCTCCGTCCGGCTCCGCTTCAGTGGTAACACTGACCACTTTTCACCGCTGTTCACCGCTCCTCTCCATCCGGCTCCGCTTCAGTGGAAACACTGACCACTTTTCACCGCTCTTCACCGCTCCTCTCCGTCCGGCTCCGCTTCGTGGAAACACTGACCACTTTTCACCGCTCCTCTCCGCCCAGCTTTGCGTCAGTGGAAACACGGTCTAAGGCCTGGCGCTCATAATCGCCATCGGCAAGGAAAAGGATCTTTCAGCATCTTTACATGCAAGCGCACCCAGTCGGAAACTATGCCTTGGTATGCTGTATCGTTCTTAGGGATGACGAGGTGTCCTTAAGCATACCGAGCTACCGAGTATTGCCTCGGCGCCAGCGGCACGGCGGGCGACGGCCTAACGAAGGATCCCGAAATATCCCGAAGCATTCACAAAGCTGCCGATTTTGTTACTACGATCTTATATCATGGAAATTTTGACTTCATCTATATACATATAAAGCTAAAGAGTTTGTCTCTTTGTTTGTTTGAACGCGCTAATCTCAGGAACTACTTCTTCTACTAGGTCCGATTTGAAAAATTCTTTTTGCGTTGGATAGCTATATAACATCACGCTACGACTAATAGGAGCGGAGCATATAAAAAAACGCAACGCAACTCCTTGCGCAACGGCCGCGTTCTCTAACGCTACGCCACAGAGGCTGTCAATATATAAATAACATTACTTACTTTAATATTAGGGATACACTTCACTTAAGAGGGAACTCTAGTGGTGCTTTCTCTATACAAACGTATTCCGCTGTTTTCTTCATGGATAATGCTTTCAGAGCAATTTATTTTTATCAATTTTACACCGTGGTTATACGTGCCCCTATCACTTGCTTTTTTCCGAAACTTAAATAATAAAAGAAATACGTTACTCCAAAATCGCGAAAAATATCCAATTTTTACCGTGATGTTAGATGACTATTAGACAAACAAGATAAGCTTTTGACAAAAAAGAAAAAAATAGAAGCATAGGTATACTTTTCCTCTAAATTTTGATATGAAAATAATTGAGATCTGTCGTGTTTTGAAAAAGAAAACAGCGGAATACGAAACGTCTTTTGGACAACGTTTTTGTAGGTAAAATCAGCCTGAGCTGCAACTGTCCTTTTCGCACTTTACCGGGAGAGGTTGGAAGCAGCGCGACGGCAATAGTTTCTTCAAATACCTATTTTCCAAATTCCTCGACACTAGAGTCCCCTCTTTAACTATACACAGTGAGATCTTTGCAGATTTGATCTGCTGTGTGGCTATCATAAGTTTTCATTACGAAGACTCGATCATCGATATCGACCGCGTTTGACTCATCGATTGGCCCGCTTCAAGGTTGTAAGAACTCTCAACCAATGAGAACGCCAAACGCGTTCGATGCGTATGATCAAGTCTCGAAATGAAAACTCATGGTAGCTACACTGATCTCAGTCTCAGTCTGCTAAAAATACTTCCATTTACCTACATTTTTGACAAGCTTTCGACTAGATTTCAAACGTTTTTAGGGTTCCGTAGCCAAATGCCAAAAACCGGAACCATTATAGATTCGTCATATCTGTCTGTCCGTCTGTCCGTCCGTATGTCACAGCATTTTTTTTTCCGAAATTATAACTTGGATCGAGGTAGATCTATTCTGTGAAACACAATAAGATTTTGATGCAAAAAAAAAATATAATAAATATTGTGGGCTCCCCATACTTAGAACAGAAACTCAATTTTTTTTTTTTCATAAGAGACATACCTGTGAGGTATCTATGGATAGGTCTTCAAAAATGATATCGGGGTTTCTAAAATATTTTTTTTCTAAACCGAATAGTTTGCGTGACAGACGCTTCCAAAGTAGAAAAAAGTTGGTGCCCCTCCCTCTAACTTCTATATTAAGAAAATGAATAATCTAAAAAAAAAAAACATATGTTAAACATTACTATAAAAACTACCAACGAAAATTATTTTGAACGAGATCTAGTAAGTAGTTTTTTTAATACCTGGTAAATCGTAAACCGCTTATTACCGCGTAATCTTTCATACAAATAACTTTAATTTCATAAATTAATGGTACAGAACCCTTTGTGCGTGAGTCCGACACGCACTTGGCCGGTTTTTCATTATGGGTATCAGCCTTCAGAACTAGACCGATTTGTTCATATGACAGCATTAATCATAGGACAACACTTTTCTGCTTAGTTGCATCACAACACTCGTTTGTTTCCGGCCTTGAAATCTATCGTTATTGTACGCACCAAATTGAGTATTTAAAGACACCCCGCAGTTTTTGAGACATATCTATCGTAGTGCAAGTAATTTGAATTGTAAAGTTAACGCATTGCGCGCACAATTGATCGGAGTAGGGCTTCTTTAGCGAGCGTAATCGCTTTGTGTTTCGGATTGGCATAGATTAGGTGCGTGCAGATGGGATACCACAGAAGACTGCCTATTACTATTTGCGCCAAGTTTTTTCTTTTTTTAAACACAGGAATCGTAAAGGCTCTTTAATTAAATTTAGCATTCATATATTAGATACGCAACTAATTTAGCTTTCAAACAAGTAAACAGATAGGTATGTGTTTTTGGGGTAACCACTTTAAGACATTTAAGTACATATCAATTTAATCCAAATCAAAACAACCCAATTTACACTACCATAAAATTGATATTCGTTCAAAAGGACATATTTATTGGAAACAAGGATTTTAATAGCAAGTGTTATTTGCCACAGATTCTAAGTTATCGAACTACGATTAATAATTTAGTAAGGCCCTTATGTTATAAAGGTTGTCTGTAAAAGATCGCTCTTAGCGATAAGACCGCCTATTACCCCCGCCCTTTGTAAAATCTTTATATTTATGTTCTGTAATCTATATGATGCACTTAATAAAGAGTATTCTATTCTATTATGCCTTACATTCGTAATGTATTTTTTTTAAATTTAATGAACTGGATTTATAAATGGATTTAAATTAATAGCAGTGAATAACAGTGGCAACACCGGCGCTGGTTGCATGACCGCATACATATTTGTATTTAAACTTAAAATGAAATAATACTACTTGATTAATTGTGGAATATAATAAAGCTGTAGTATTATTATTACACTCGTAGCTATGCCCAATAGAAAAAAATATTCGACGAAAGATATTATCATCTTCCTCTGCTTTGTCTCAAATATGTTAGGGTCAGCTTCTAGTCTTACGGGGTGCAGCTGAACACCAAAATTTGACCAGAAACGACTTGGTAACTACACCTTGGTAAGACTGTTCCTCAGACAGAGTTAGTACCCGCAACGACTGTCAAAGACCTACTAATGACAGCCAACACAAAGACTGAACACATGGATCTCGATATGTATAGCCACCCATCCACAAACCGACCGCGGCAAGTATAATTAACCTTCGACAAATTCATGATTATCTTTTAGCCATGAGTCCCAAATACTTTTTTGCTACGTCTCTTTTGTAATAGCATGTTTTACGCTAAAATCCTCACAGAGTAACGACAGATTTCTACCTATTTTCACATCTGAAGTACAACCGCCCCTATACTTAAAAAATTATGCCCTAACAAATGTATCTACTATATTATGACGTGTGCACTCGAGTGGGTACAATTGTACTCAAGCACGGCCGATTGTACTCGACCACATGTACCATATCTTATTGAATTTGTTGTTTGAAGATGTTTTTTCGTACTTCAGTGGTTTGAGGATGTACTTAGTTTGGCTACTGTGCATAATGTGACTATAATGTGTATGTGTCATGTTTTGTATTGAATGGAGTTGATGGTGGTCGGTAGTATTGGTGGTTGGTTGGTTGGTGGTCGTGTTTGTACTTTTGATTTTGTAGGAATTGTTGGTTATTTACCCATTTAGCAATTAGAAAGGAACAGAATAGTAGATTGTTAGCCGAGGGTGGAAAGAATCAATTCCCGAGGTATTTAGACGCCCGAGCGTAGCGAGGGCGGCTATAGTCCGAGTAGGAATTGATTCTTTTACCCGTGTTAAACACTCTACTTTTCATTTCGAATATGAGGAAAATAACTATTTTTTAAATTCCGTCACAGATACATAACAGATTGGTATCCCGCTAATTTATGTCGAATTTTTAAATTTTAAATATGGAAATAACCACGTTATTGTTGCGACCATAGAATTAATAAGTAGGTACTATCGTACTTATTAATTCTATGGTTGCGACCTATTTCGCTCAATAAAGTTTGCGCTAAGTTCACACTGGCTGTTTAGAAACTCACATTGCCGCTGCATTTTTTTTTATTAGTTTTTGTTACACAAATTTCTTCGCAGCTGACAGCAGTTCTATTTTTAAAGTTCATTCCGACCCTTAGGTGGAAAGTAATTTGTATGAGTTTTTCCCGCTCTAGGGAGGGAAATAGCACTTTCTACCCAACAATCAGATCAAGAAAATACTACTTTCCGAATATGAGAAATGAAAAAATATGTACAAAAGTGATGTTTATCCTTATCGTTACTAATAAATTATTATAAATCGGAAATTGAGTTAGTTTGTTTGTTCCGCTTTCCACTGAACCGATTGCTTTGAAATTGTGCAGACTTAAAGTTAGAAGTCCGGATTGTATAATAGGCTTTTATCCTGGAAAAAATAAAAGGGAGGGAAAACAAAAACATTGTTAGCTTAATACCAATTCGGTGATAGATGGCACTGTGTGTCGTTTATAACAAGGTAATATATTGCAAACGAATGTGTACATGTACATTTAGAAGCTAAATGATACGATATCATCAACCTTTTTATTGACCCGCTGCTGGGCATAGGTCTCCTCTCATACAGAGAAGGACTGAGCGTAATCACCACGCTTGCTCAATGCGGGTTTGGCGATTTCAGACTTCAAGTCCAGGTTTCCTCAAGATGTTTTTCTTCACCTTTTAATCAGTCATTGATATCCAAGATATACTTAGAAAGCACATATAACTTAGAAAAGTTACATTGGTACTTGGTACTTGCCTGACTGGTGTTTTAACCAAAAGGCCACCAGTACCACGACTATTAAATAAAATATATCATTTTCGTCTAAATAAATATACTACATCAAACACGTTACGATGTTCGACACATATTCAATCAATTCGTCGGAAAATTGTTTTCCGACAGTCCCTCGAAGGGATGTTCATTAGATTTACTGAAGGGCCGACGTCCCTTCCTTTATAATCCATATATTGTGTGCCATGTAAAGACACAAGGATTGGGCTGCAATATCAATGGTAGTACACGGCTATACACGAACATATACATTTCCAGTTTTAGCTGATCGGGTATTGTAAAGGTTTTTCATACAATCAGATGTCAGCTTGCACTAGATATGTATAGCTTGATGTGTAGCCGTATGTACCATTGTATGTTTAGTAAGTTAAATTACTGTTTTGCTTTTGTTATTACAGAAATAATAAATTTTACATACATTTATGTAGTTCAATCATTGTTGTAGTACTGATTTATATGAATTGAATTGTAATTGATAATAATTTTAAAATTGTTTTTGACATTTTAATTGTATTTTTAAATTATTTTTGTATTTTGATATTTTATTTGAATTTTAAAATTCATTTGTGTTTTTACGTTTTAATTGTATTTTGATGTTATTTTGACTAATTACGTACGTATTTATTACATATTTTTGAGAGCATGGGTACTAAATTCATTTACTCACAGTAAAGTGCCTGTCTTGATATGTTATAATTATCATAAGTACAAATTACTTGTACGTACGGCAGCAGGTCAAGCTACCCCAAACTGTCAAATATTCCCACTCAACTTTGAGCCTTAGTGGTTTAGCGACAAAGTTGAAAATCTAATAAAAAAATAAATACAGATTGTAGTAGCTTGATAAGCTGTCGTCTGTACAAAGTAATTTGTACTCATAATCATCATCATCATCTCAGCGTACTCATCCATACTAATATTATAAATGCGAAAGTAACTCTGTCTGTCTGTCTGTTACGCTTTCACGCTTTAACCTCTCAACCGATTTTGATGAAATTTGGCCCAGACAATCTTTAGACCCTGAGAAAGAACATAGGCTACCTTTTATTGATATTTCCGAGGGAAATCTGTACGTACGGCAGCAGGTCAAGCTACCCCAAACTGTCAAATATTCCTACTTAACTTTGAGCCTTAGTGGTTTAGCGACAAAGTTGAAAATCTAATTATTCCGGAAAAATTTGATGTTCCCGAGGAAATCTAAAAGCGCGATATAACCGAACTCCACGCGGGCGAAGCCGCGGGCGGAAAGCTAGTTATATAATAAGGGTACGGAACCCTTCGTGTGCGATTCCGCCGCCGGTAATATTTATAAAATACTAGCTTTCCGCCCGCGGCTTCCCCCGCGTAGAATTCGGTTACATCGCGTTTTTTAGATTTCCCTCGGGAACATCAAATTTTCCAGGATAAAAGGTAGCCTATGTTCTTTCTCAGGGTCTAAAGATTGTCTGGGCCAAATTTCATCAAATCGTTTGAGAGGTTTAAGGGAAAGCGTAACAGACAGACAGACAGAGTTACTTCGCATTTATAATATTAGTATGAATAACTTCACGCCTGTAATACCCTACGAGTTAGGTAGATGGGTAGGTACCGACATTATAATTCATTCGACTCATACACAATATCCATCTATTTCAAGGATGATGATATTGTCGTTATTTCTTGTTTATGCGAAACCTGAATATAGTTTGTTCAGAATAAGCAACTGAATCGATTCCAATCAGTTTTAAACCGCGTTACATCCCAAATACTTTTTATAAATTGTGGCAGTATGGTTACTGAGCGCATAGCACAGCTGGCAGTAGATCACAGTGAGCCAGGCCCCTCCGCACGGCCGCAAATGGTCAACGCACCATTTCCCGGCCGCGGCTGGCGAATGGTGCGTTGGCCATATTTTTATTCAGACAACTAAAATATAACATCGCATTAACGAAACGAAATCGAATACCAAACCAATCGAAAACGATTGACCACGTGATTTATCGCGTCACGTGGTCAATCGTTTTCGTTGTTGGTTTGGTATTCGATTTCGTTTCGTTATGAAGCGATGTTACATTAGCTAGGGCCCCAGATAAGATAACGAGCTCATCACTTTGTTAATTATCATGATATCTTTTGAAATTTTGTCCAAAGATTCTTTACTTAAAAATACTGGACACGTGTTTCGTATATACACAATGAATATTGGTTTGATGAAATGATGAAGCTCTGCAGGCGGCTATCAACAAACACCGGATCTCTTACGACAGCATGGAAGGCGACAAAGAAGCATTGAAGTGGTCAAAGCTAGTGACCAGGAATTACGCAAGCTGTCTCGTCAGACTAAGGACAATTGGTGGCATGACAAAGCCATTCACATGCCATGGCTTTTTGACACTAACCAACTCGGGAGTTCCACAGTGAGGTAAGTAGGCTGACTGGTACATTCTACTATGCAAAGGTGCCTTTAAGGTCTCTAGACGGTAGTCACCTGTTGACTAGCAGGGAGGATGTGCTAAAGCGCTGGGCGGAGCACTTCAATACTCTGCTGAATGTGGATCGTTGAACTGACCTTCAAGCCATCGATCAGCTTAATGCCTCAACTCCTGGTCTTGAGTTGGACGAGCCATTATTGCTTGATGAGACTGTTACTGCCATCAGACAGCAGCAAAAACTAAAGGCGGCCGGCATTGACCTTATACCGGGAGAGCTGATCAAATACGGCGGAGAGGGATGGCATGAGTTGATATGGAAGCTGTTTGTTGGTATGTGGGAGGAAGCGCGTTCCTGATATGTTTAAAGTGTCGCGAATAAGAACACTATCTAAGAACAAAGGTGACCGATCCGACTGCAACTCATACCGTGGTATCACACTTTTATCGACTCCTGGAAAGGTTTTTGCTAGAGTTCTCTTTAAACTTAGAGTTGTAGATATAGAGGATCCTATTATCAGAGGTTTTTTTCAATTAGGTTGGAGTTTCTAGCACGTTTTTTTCCTTATAGATCTACGCTTTGGAATGTACAACTTAGCTTCACTTTTCTTGGACTGACCGACATTGACTAATCAAAAGCACCAACGTATAGTTAATTTTAACCAAAGTTGTAGTCAACTAACTTGAAACAGGAAACTTGACCTACGGTGACGCTACAATAATAAAGCTTCTACGGCGTAGCGCGTAGCAACCGTTCTGGGCCAAAATAACTCACTGAAATTTGCTCATTGTAGCATTTATTTTTCTATATGTACATATTATTTTACATTTTTAAATATTTATATAAATAAATAAAAATAAAATTTAACAATATAAAATAGTAGCCCACCGGTATCGGGAACAGGGTCCAAGCTACCGGCGGTCAGGGCTCCAGAGAGAGGAACTTCCTGACGATGCGAGCCGTGTCCAGCAGTACCGCTTTCTGAATCAAGCCCTTGATCCAGTTGCCTAACGAGAGCCTCCTGAGGTGTTGGTCGAGGCTCTTGGCAATTAAGCCATTGGCTGTCACGATTATCGGTACAATGATTGCTGAATCCACTTCCCACATGTCGACAACCTCGTGAGCCAAATCAAGATACTTGGTTATTTATTTTACTTGCATTTATTTTATTTTTATGACATTGTTTTACCGCCTTGAAGTCACACCTGCAATGCGTTTCTGTAACCATCAGTTCTCAAGGTGGCATTGTTAAAATGTATGTGAGTGGGAGTGAGCTAGAGCTAGCTCCTGCACTGAGCGATACGCGGAATCAGAGTTTCGTGTCAGACTTTACTGACTAAACTAAAGGAATACGGGGTGTTTCTTCACTTGCCTGTGTGCCATCCGAACAACCCGCGGAAGCGTGGAGTGAGCTGTCATCCCAACAACTAATGCTAGTGATTGACTCTAGAGCTTAATCCTGAAAATAAATCAGAGGAACTGTCATTGGCGATATCCGTCATTATTGTGAAATATTTTTTTTAAAGAATTTCTATAATTTGTTACAGGTGTTATTGGCAAAATTGTGGTATCTAACCCAGGGGCCATTGAAGAGTTGAAGTAGTATTCACTCTTAAGAAAAAGAAAGAAAGAGCTTAATCCAATCTAATTTCACCTATCTTTTACGGTGATTTTTTAACAGAAGTCAGAACTGATCGGCTGCTATTGCTGAACAATAAGTCTAGTAGGGTAATTGTGTTTTTGGCGGCGTTGAATGCCCGCCCCATCAAGGAAACTGCCTGAAGTGCAACATTCGTACGCTCCACCATAACCTCTCTTTCGGACTGGATTGCTCTCTTACTAGCCGGAGCACCCGGCAGGTATCTTCTACAACTGTCTGACATCTGCATACCCATAAATACCTGGTATGAGCAGATCGTTAAATGCAGCAGGAACAAAGTTGCAAAAGAAAATGATACAAATTAATATTAATCGTTATGTTATGTAATTAGTTTAATTGGATTTTCTATTAGGATTTCTCAGTAGCTCAGGATCTGGACGCCCAGTAGATTTACGCGTAACCCTTTTACGTGGGACTTGAACATAAAAAAGGTCTATATGTAATGGATGTTCGTAGCGACCGCGGCAGCAGTTGTTAAGTAGCTGAACCCTCGAAGGTCCTGAGCGGATATTATAACCTAGTCATTATGTGATCACGAACTTCTCGATAATTACTATTAACAGAACCAAAGCCCCCGAAAACGAAACCTCTTCAAATTCAACTTCAACCCTGATCAATGGCCTCTGTGGAATAGATACTACAATTTTGCCAATAACACGTGTAATAAATTATAGAAATATCGCCAATGACAGTTGAAAACGACGGCCGCGTGAACCGTCTACGAGGGAGGTTTGAGGTAAAGGCATGACGGGGCCACTATGCTGCGATATTTCAATATTCTAATGAATTATTTATTGAATGCACTTACTTTTTACTACATAAATCACGCGCTTTTATTTAGTAAACGACACTATAAATAATTCAGAAGTCCAATGAAAAATGAGCGTCACATTCATCTTAGCTTTCCTGCCAAACCTCCTCTTAAAATTCAAAACTAAAACAAAAAGTCTTTATGATCCAATTTATTATGCAAATGAGTGTCACAGAACTATTAAGTGTAAGCCACCTACTGTCTCCATCGACACACCCTACAAATATCACATTCAAAATTAAGAGTCCTGGCTGCGTACGTCTACATGAATTAAACGTATCTCACTTACCCTCATAAGATCCACTATCAACAAAAATCCAACGAAAATTTAACTCTAACCTTCCACGATAAAGTTTAAAATTCATTACCAAACACAATGACAATGGTGTACGTTTGATCGCGGTATTATCCTCACAATAGTGTTCCGCATTGAAGCTACGTTGACAAATTGGTGTCTGTGGATTTTCAACCCATTGGTGTTCGAATAGGGTTGTTTTTTATAGTTTAGCTGATAATATCACCGCGGGGGTCGAAAAATCCAGCCCTTGATAGTGACGCCCCGTGAAGTAAGCTATGATCTGTTCGTATACTAGTGTATGTTGTAGTAATAGTTTGAAATCCTGGCAGTTTGGGCAAGGTCTGTAAGGTTTTTTTTTGTTATGGCATCTCGTAATTGACCATTAGAGGCCGTGACTACTTAACCGGACTTTCCTGTGGATGCCTTAAGTAAAATTAGCCTCCAGCCAGGGGCACTTAAAAAACTAAACTAAAATTATGGCGACTATGCACTAAGGGCACCCTCTGTGGGGTACGAACCTCGGCTTAGGGCGTCGCTAGAGAGGACAGCAAGGGACGGCTGGATCAAAGGGTTCTTAGTGGTTTGATGACCACGGCGTTTCTAGTACTAGCTCTGAGAAGAAACGCCGAAACAAACTCAG
Organism: Sesamia nonagrioides; assembly: GCA_017933935.1. NCBI lineage: Eukaryota > Metazoa > Arthropoda > Insecta > Lepidoptera > Noctuidae > Sesamia > Sesamia nonagrioides. The sequence goes on along the minus strand of JADWQK010001011.1, from coordinate 2,768,096 downwards.
AGGTCATTGTTGGGATGTTATAATAGTTACTGGCTCAGTTGCGGCGCGGGCTGGCCTTCATCGGGCAAGGGACGGGGAGGGAAATTATGCTTTGGGCGCGTTGTAGAGGACCTCGACGGCGAGGTCGGTATTTCGATTTCTTGTATTTGTATAGGTGCTGGTGGGTTATCATCATCAACCTTTTTTTATCGACCACTGCTGGGCACACGCTCTCTACTACAGAGAAGCGATTGAGCGTAATCACCACGCTTGCTCAATGCGGATTGGCGAGGTTAGGTTATCAGATCGTTAAATTTCAGTTTTAGGTTGTAGGTTGCCTCGGAGACTGGTGGTTTTGGAGATGATATGCTTACCTATTTTAAAGAAAAGTTAAAATTTGTGGTTATTTTAGTGTACAATAATCTTAATATATATTATAAATGCGAAAGATTGTGAACATCAAAAGAGAATTTGGCATAGCTTAAAAAGTAGTCTCAATTTTTGAAGAAGATTTTTAAGTTCTATTTTAAGTACGCGGTCCTACAGTTAAACCACACGGTAACGAAAATAAATTGCCTCTGTAAATGTACAAAAAAAGTGTTCCTTCTATCTATTACCTACTAACCCAACGATACCTGATCACGACAGCAATTTCGAATTATTAACTCTAGATATTTTCTAAAACGTTAAACTGAAAAACAACAAGTTCAAACTTGCACTGCTACACAGATTAGAGCCTATGAATATACGTAATGAAATAAATATTATGCCGGTGGGGCAATTGTATAACGCCCGGCTGCACAAACCCCCAATTTGACGATGCCCAGCCATTTCGCAAAACACCCGATTGTGTGAGCCTAAGGAGCGGGAATTAATTTGAACCGCGTGAGATAGGTGGAAACTAACTACCGGTTCTTCTTGGAACTAAGCCATGATATGCCTTATGATGTGTGAACTTGCCTTTATGTGGTTTTCGAATGAGAGAGTACCTACAATATGAATCGTTCAATATGGTTGTATCTTTATAGGTTACGTACCGATTGAGCAAAAATTTACAGCTTCCGTGGCGTAGCGGCAGTGAATGTGGCCGCTGCGCAAGTATGCGCATGATAATATAATAATAATAATAATTTATTATTTCAACAACAAGTAACATTACAATCTTGTGATTGGAGCTCCTTTAAGCAGAAAAGCCTGTGTTAGGGGACTCCGCTCTTCCATAACTTATAAGTTTCATTAAGGTACTTGTGTTATACAAAACTAAACTAAATATTTGCTATGATAAACGATAAACTTTGCACTGGTCTTGTCGAGCCTCGGAAAAGCACGGTAAGCCGTTGGTCTCAGCTGCCATACAAACATCTAGTGGCAGTCGTTACTGGTTATTGGGGCTTAACGCTGTAATAATGATGATGACCGGTTGGTTAAAAATGAGACCCTATTTGTAAGACTCCACTGCCTGGTCGTGGTGGCCTAGTAAGTCGTGGTGACCTAGTGGTTAAAACACCAGCCTCTCAAGTATGAGTGTGTGGGTTCGATTCCAAGTCAGGCAAGTACCAATGTAACTTTTATATGTACTTTCTAAGTATACCATGGACACCAATGACTGATTAAAAGGTGAAGGAAACATCTTATTTATTTATTTTATTTTTATTTATTAATAAAGGTACACCAACAGCTTCTGTATATAAAATTAACAAATAGTAGATATGAGTAAAAGGCTTATACAGTTGCAAAACAGGTGAACCAACATTCACCAACATGAGTGATAACTTAAACTAGATAAATGTAAATACTAATATTAACTGGATATAAACTATACAAAGACATTATCAAAGTTAGAGTTGTACTTAAGTAAAAAAGGAATACAAAGCTAAAATTAAATATGAGATCAAAAATTAGAATAAAACTTAAAAACTTAAACTAAGAAACTTATAAAATTAAATACACAGAATAACTTAAATTATACAAGAAAAAGATTGCAAATGTATGGGAACAAACAGACAAAACTATTATTTAAGAGCTTTTTGACTTAGAATAAAACGCTTGAAGGTTTTCATAGTATTGTGGTTTATGTCAACATCTGGGTTTGATTTTATCAAGCAATTTATCTCTTTGCTGAGCCTATTGAGAGGTGAATTTTCTCCTATATTTGTGTTGAAGCTTTAGTATGGAATAAATGATAAACATCTTGAGGAAACCTGACTTTAAGTCTGAAAAGCCAACCCGCATTGAACAAGCGTGGTGATTACGCTCAATCCTTCTGTAGGAGAGGAGACCTGTGCCCAGCAGTGGGACGATAAAAGGTTGATGATGATGACTGCCTGGTTGTCAACAGACTGAACAGTGACACTAAGCTCACTCAACATCGTGATGATAAAAAACTTGTCACTGGCCCTGATTCCCTTGTTTATAAACTAAACTAAACTTAATTTCAGTCTATACTTTAAAAACTTGTCACTGGCCCTGATTCCTTGTTTAGAAACTAAACTAAACTTAATTTCAGTCTATACTTTAAAAAACTTGTCACTGGCCCTGATTCCTTGTTTAGAAACTAAACTAAACTTAATTTCAGTCTATACTTTAAAAACTTGTCACTGGCCCGATTCCCTTGTTTATAAACTAAACTAAACTTAATTTCAGTCTATACTTTAAAAAACTTGTCACTGGCCCTGATTCCCTTGTTTAGAAACTAAACTAAACTTAATTTCAGTCTATACTTTAAAAAACTTGTCACTGGCCCTGATTCCCTTGTTTAGAAACTAAACTAAACTTAATTTCAATCTATACTTTTCTTTCTATTTCATGAAAAGGTTATATAATAAAATATTAGTTACGACCTGTCAAATTAGTCCGCGCCTGACGTAAATTGACGTATTTTTGGTCGCCATGTTTATAATCGCGTCTAAACTGTCTATGGAGTATCATAATTTGACAGGATTATAATAATACTAGCTTTCCGCCCGCGGCTTCGCCCGCGTGGATTTCGGTTATATCGCGCTTTTTAAATTTCCCTCGGGAACATCAAGTTTTTCCGGGATAAAAGGTAGCCTGTGTTCTTTCTCAGGGTCTAAAGATTGTCTGTGCCAAATTTCATCAAAATCGGTTGAGACGTTTAGGCGGGAAAGCGTAACAGACAGACAGACAGACAGAGTTACTTTCGCATTTATAATATTAGTATGGATGTTATCTTCCATCCTTCTCTTAATTCAATAGAATAAATAAGACGCAATTATAAATAATTGCGTCTTATTTACTTAACTAATTATAAATAATTAGTTTAGTTCGTGAACAAGAGAGTCAGCGCCAATACCTCTGTGTCAGGTCCTCGCTGCTGCTTCCGTGTCAGGCCCTCGCTGCCTCTGTCGGACTTTGCCGCGTTCATCGTTCTACTGCATACATTTCATTTTCATCTTCATTTGTGTTCATACCACCTACACCCCATCGGTTTTTTTTTGGACAACACTTCATATTTTTTTTTATAAATTATAAACTAGCGCTTGACCGCAATCCCGCCTGATGGTAAGTAGTGACGCAATCGTTGATGGTAAAATGTACTAGTTTATTAAGAGCCTATTCACTCTAGCTTTGAAGACACTCAAATTGTTGCAGTCCGACGAAAACACCGCCACTGGCAAATCGTTCCAGTCCCTCGATATAGGTACGGGGTATATAGGAGGAGGCGAAACGCTTCGACCGGACCGTAGTGGTGTTAACAACGTAAGGGTGGAAACTCGCCGTACGAGTGGTCGTCCGATGGTGGAACAGAAATGGGGGAATTAAATCATGCAATTCCCTCGCATACTCACCAGAAACCATCCTATAGAACACCGAAAGGCTGGCTTCTCTACGCCTGTGCTCTAGGCTTTGGAGACCATCTTGAGTTATATAAATTGATACTTTTTTCTTTTCACTTATGTTAAGGTTCTCGTCGTTACGAGACAGTTTAGCAGTTAAAATGTTCACAGATACCAATTAATACTAAAGAAGGTGTTTTTTTTTTTAAATTATATAATAAGGGTACGGAATCCTTCGTGCGCGATTCCGCCGCCGGTTTTTATTTGAAGTTTCTTATTGCTCTGAAAACGACTGTTGTTTAGTCTGACCTTTGCAAGCATTGAGGTTTCTATTTAATAATTGTATACGTTGTCTTCATTATAGAAGGAGGGGGATGATGGTGAGTTTTCTCGCTTTTTTTTTACGGTAAATTAGCTTTCCACCCGCGGCTCCGCCCGCGTGGAATTCGGTTATATCGCGCTTTTTAGATTTCCCTCGGGAACATATTTTTTTTTTCAATAGAAGGTAGCCTATGTCCTTTCTTAGAGTCTAAAGATTCTCTGTGCCAAATTTCATCAAAATCGGTTAAGAGGTTTAAGCGGGAAAACGTAACAGATAGACAGACAAAGTTACTTTCGCATTTATAATATTAGTATGGATTATATAACTCAATCTTAACACATTCATACCCAAATGTCCTTTATCTCGACCTTTCCTGTATAAAGTAGTGTCAGAAAGATGAATTTGTGGGTGGATTGAGAGCGCAAAACCGCCGTTGGGGCTATGAAGAAGAATATTCATTATACTCCGAACATAATGAGAAAATGATTTCTTCATTCAAAACTATGGTATGGTTTCTTCTTAAATTATTCACATTCTTCTGCACAACTTCTTCTTAAGCCTATGGAAGTCCATTGCTGGACAAAGGCCTCCCCCAAGGCTTTCCACAATGACCGGTCTTGTGCTGGCTTCCCGCGACCTTCACCGGGTCATTGGTCCACTTTGTTAGGGGCCTCATCGGCCACTGGTTCTACGAGAAATGTGCGCCGCCCACTGGCACTTAATTTAAGCGACTCGAAGAGTTAGTCTTGCACAACATTGTTTTTTTTTCAAATCTTTCAATAAAAGTTGCGGAACAACTACTTATAAGCCATACAAATATTTGTTCCGTGCGGGGATCGAACCCGCGACACGATGCGAAGTAGGTAGTCGATCACTAAACCACTGAACCACTGTGTCGTCGTGGTACGGTTTCTTCTTAAATTACTCACCTTTACTTACACAACAAATGACAAAAATGGGCATTAACAAAGTACAATATAAAAAAATCTTCTTCTCCTATTCTTGTTACTACTTTAGACTATTTATTAAACAGTTTATTTAGACTTGACGTGTCAAAGGTCTGAGAACAGTCTAAATAAACTAGACGTTAAAAAGAGATTTTTAATAGTTTATCATCATCATCATCATCATCCCAGCGTTAATCCCAGTCGCATCCGAAGTCTTTTCAGCTTTTGAGTCTGGGGTCCGCTTTTACCAGTCCAACTGCTGCTATGGCTAAACTTCGACATTTTCCGTGAAGCGACTGCCGTCTGACCTCCACAACCCGAAGGCGACATCGAAGCATTGCAGTTAGACCAATTGTTGGACTTTTGAGGGCTCCAACAACCCGTAACGACTGCAACTAGATGTTCGTATGGCAATCGGGACCAACGGCTTAACGTGCTTTCCGAGGCACGACCAGACCAGTGCAAATATTCATATTCATGCATACAAATACTTGCACTGTGCGGGGATCGAACCCGCGCCACCTTGCGCAGCGGCCGCGTCAGCTACCGCTACGCCACGGTGGCTGTCATTTTTTTAATAGTTTATATCATAAAATATTTATTTTCTGTTAGAAGGTTTGTACAAGCACTTTTACATATATATATTTTTTTTAAAAAACTTGATGAGTTCGGTGTTTCGTATCTGTCTACTTGGAGAAGAAACGCCAAAAAAACTGAGGTCACAAACTCGTATTTAAGTCCAGAAATAATCTTGTTCAGACCATGTATGTAGAATCGATGTCTGAGATGGTCTTTTAAAGATAGAACTGAACAAATTGAGAGGCAAAACAAAATTCGCTGAGTCAAAAACTCTAACCTTTTATTAAAAAACGAAATGTAATATTAGTTCCAGACTTAATTTTTGAGTCAGTATTTTTGTGTTTCGAACTTTATTGAGGTTAAGTCAACGTTCTTAATTCAAAAGTGACAACTTAGTACTGAACTAAGGTGTATTTTTTATATAAAGAACTGCATTTCTATAATTTTTTTTATTTATATTATATAATATACTTTATTATTATTATTATAATAGTTAGGTGCATAATTCAATAACCGCTTAGGTAGTTTAAACCTGATCTAAATAAAAGGCGTGTTTTTTAATAATAAATGTTCAAAATAAAAAATGCTGTTACATTATTCATCACGCGCCTCGCTAATTCCTTCCCCAATATTGAATTCAACCCTAAATTCGTCGCGGCTCTCATTTAAATCTTATTTGTAGTTTTTAGTGAACAAAGTCAATAGTTTAGGACGTTTTGGGGACGCGTTGGATTGAAATTAAAGTAATCCTGTGGGAGTGTAGTGTATTTGAACACTTGAGTCGATTGTGTAGGATTAGGGATAATATTTTTCAAGTTAGAACAAAAATAGTTTTTCTCTAGTGTCGATGTTAGCATGAGATTAACTGAGCTTTCAGTTATGTGCGTATAAGAAGTTTACTGGTATGAAAAAAAATGAAAATGATATTTATTAAAAAACATAGATCCACAATGAATGTATAAAAAGTCTCAGCTTGTATACCTACCTACCTAGCAAAATTTTTTTTTTATTTTTTATTATGTATAAACTAGTGCTTGACTGCAATCCCGCCTGATGGTAAGCAGTGATGCAATCGGTGTTCGTAAAGCGAACTAGTTTATTAAACCTATTCACTTAAAAAAACTTAGGAATAGGAAGGATGAAGGCAGTTGAGCGAGGTGATGCAATGTTAAAGCCAAGACCAACACGACCAAACGATGCTGCGTTAGAGGGAGATTGATCTGGAGACTCCACGACCAAACTCTCGACACAACAACATTTGGCGCATCGTACCCGCCACACAACACAAAACAACTGCTCAGACCCGTCCTCCGTACGGCTTCACCAGACATCATGCCGGAACACGACGAATCGCTTGGCGGCAAGACTTTGTCTGGTGGGTGGATATTTTTTTTAATAACAACAATCGTAAAAGCTACCTTACTGTAGACTAATCTATATCTATACTTTTATATATTTAGCTGAAGAGTTTGTTTGTTAGTTTGTTTGGACGCGCTTATCCCAGGAACTACTGGGCCGATTCGAAAAAATATTTTTGCGTTGGATAGCCCATTAATCCAGGAAGGCTTTAGGCTATATAACATCACGCTGCGACCATTAGGAGCGAAGCATAACTAACTCCACGCGAACGAAGTCGCTGGCGGCCCCTAGTTGCAATATCCATACTAATATTATAAATGCGAAAGTAACTCTGTCTGTCTGTCGGTCTGTCTGTCTGTCTGTCTGTCTGTCTGTCTGTTACGCTTTCCCGCTTAAACCTCTCAACCGATTTTGATGAAATTTGGCACAGACAATCTTTAAACCCTGAGAAAGAACATAGGCTACCTTTTATCCCGGAAAAAATTGATATTTCCGAGGGAAATCTAAAAAGCGCGATATAACCGAACTCCACGCGGGCGAAGCCGCGGGCGGAAAGCTAGTGAATCTATAAAGTTACTATCTAAAACTAATGGTAGGACCACCCAAACTAGGTTTAATATTATAATAATAAACATATGTATTCAAGACTAAGCAAGGACGAGGTGAAGGAAAACATCTTGAGGAAACCTGGACTTTAAGTCTGAAATCGCCAACCCGCATTAAGCAAGCGTGGTGATTACGCTGCACCCTTCTCTGTATAAGAAAAGACCTGTACCCAGCAGTGGAACGATTAAAATGTTGATGATGATAATGATGAAGGACATGCTATCCTAAATGTTCAAATAATACACTACCACTACCTATTTATGACGTATATAACTTAGTAAATTAAGAATATGTTAACATTTTTTTTACCCGCCACACTGTTCCCAACCCACTGCAACTCCTGAAAGCCAGAATCAACAGTGGAGACCGCCAGAAAAACGCCGAGCAATGAAGCTCGTCGAGTCCCGGAGAAACGATTCAACTGTCTTGGGGCCCACAACGAATCAGAAAAGAATAGCGGAGGAGTAAGAAAAAGGATATTTTTTCCACTTCCCTCCATAATAAGCAGGAGACAGAACAGAACTAGGCCAATCGGCACAAAGGGACATTATTGCAACTGGGAGAAGCCCAGATTGCCAAGCACCACGGAATAAAGTTTGATTAAGTTAATGGGTCCTAAGTAGGTGTGTGCAAAAGCGCCTGAACGCACGGAAATTAGTTCTAGTTTTTACAAGGTCCGTATAATAAACAACTCCGGATGTAACTTGTACACTATCCAACATAATATTGCGTTCATTCTGCCAAAGAATACACTCCCACAAGATGTGATGTGCGGACTGTTCAAATTCACAGTTCGATGTAGAACACTGACACAAAGGTGAAGGAACAAGTTTAAAAGAATACAGTTTACTTTTAAAGTTGCCATGACCTGTGAGAAATTGGGCATACATATATGTTAACATTTATCGAAGTTTTTTTTTTCCAAGACGTGTGACTTCTACTAACCCGCACTGGGCCAGCGTGGCAGATTACGGCCCACTCCCTCTTACCCAGAGGCTTGTGTCCCAATAGTGGGTTTACATTAAAGGCTGGTTATAGGTTTATACATATAACATTTATCAAACAAGTCGAAGTTCTTCTCTGTATGAGAGGACACCTGTGCCCAGCAGTGGGACGATAAAAGGATGCGCCATATGTTAAACATTGCATCACCTCGCTCAACTGCCGTCTTCCTTCCTATTCACTCAGTTTTTTTGAGTGAATAGGCTTAATAAGCTAGTGCGCTTTACCATCAACGATTGCATCACTGCTTACCATCAGGCGGGATTGCAGTCAAGCACTAGTTTATCCATACTAATATTATAAATGCGAAAGTAACTCTGTCTGTCTGTCTGTCTGTTACGCTTTCCCGCTTAAACCTCTCAACCGATTTTGATGAAATTTGGCACAGACAATCTTTAGACCCTGAGAAAGAACATAGGCTACCTTTTATTCCGGAAAAATTTGATATTCCCGAGGGAAACCTAAAAAGCGCGATATAACCGAACTCCATGCGGGCGAAGCCGCGGGCGGAAAGCTAGTAACTAATAAAAAACAAAAAAAAAACTATCAAATTATTTTTAAAACAATTTATTTAAAACCTAAACTACTTTCTTACGTTCTTCCACTAGAATCTAGATATTACTAAAATCCACAAAGCTACACAGCGTTGCTGTCATCCCGGGCGGGTTCAGGAGTTGTTTGCGATACTGCTTACTGCACTGCACTGCAGATGTGCACATTCTCATGAACAACTGAGCTCAACAAATAACACTTGTTTAAGTTATATCCATTATTCTACTACTCGGAAAGTTTGTTGAGATTTTGGACACGATTGTTCTTTAATGTGTTGATATAATTTATTTATTAAATCATATCCTTGCAGAGTGTGCTCGTTTGGGAGTTCAAAGGTGTCAAGCCTTTGGCAACAATGCCAATGTAGGTAGGCTTTTTAAATAGCGTTCTGTCCTCTCCATTGTCAGATGAGGCTAGAGCACTTTATAAAATTATAATTATGGGTATAAGGTGGCGGGTAGGTTAGTTATAACATATACATATGTACTTGTATACAATAAAGGTCACATGTCTTCGAAGTTTTTGGCTCTAGGACATGCCTGCTTCCTCATGATGTTTCCTTTCGCCGTTTTGGAGAGCAGTGGTGATGAAATAATTTACACAAAGTAAAATGCCTGATGGGGTTCGAACCTACGACCAACAACTTGTTAGTCTAGGCCGATACCACTAGGTCACCACTTTTCTCTAGACGTATTTAGAGAATATTTATAATATATGAATAGGTCGTAAAAGATTAACACATTAGCCATTACATTAATGCTATTTGCATCCAAATTGAGGTTTCACTCAATTTTAGATCAATAAAAAATACTAAAAGCATATCTATGCCTTTTAAAATTCTAAACTGAAGGTCAAAATTCAAAACATTCAGTATGTAAATTAAAAAGACAATGTCAAAAAATTGACAGAAAATTAGTGAAATTAGAGGTTTTTTTACAGATTGTCTGATCATAACAATGCCTAAAAACTAAAAACCTCGCAGGACTAGATTACAAGCATCAATAACTACTTTTTTTTTAGGTTTACAAAACATTACCAAAAACAAACCTTCAAGATTTCATTGTTCTCATATAGGTATATACAACGATATTTTTTGTAGATGCGAAACTTGAAACACGTATTCAATATTTTTAAGTAAAGAATCTATGTACAAAATATCAAAAAGATATCATGAAACACCACAAAGTTATGGGCTTGTTATCTTACCTGGTTGTACCAAAAAAAATATGGTCAAAGCACCGCTCGCCCGCTGGTGTGTTCTGCGCTCGGTTACCACACTGCAACAATTTCTAAATGTATTTGGGAAAAAGTATAACATGGTGTAAAACTGATTGGAATCAATTCCGTTGCTTATACTCAACAAACTGTATTCAGGTTTACGGAAACACAGGAAAATAACGTTGTACAGTCAGAAGCAAAAATATGTATACATTGCCAAGGCTGCAAAAATATGTAAACATCTTCGACTTTAAGACGAAGTGCTCAACTTGAAGAACATACAATTGTAGCCACCGGTTCACATCATAAATATGTATACGCTCATTGCTTCATTAAATTATGCCCACCACGAAAGGTACAATACTATGTATGCACGCTTCCATGAATAGCATGTATTCACGCGTTGGTTCATAAATTAATGAAGCAATGAACGTATACATATATATGATGTGAACCGGTGGCTACAATTTTATGCTCTTCAAGTTGAGCACTTTGACTTAAAGTCGAAGATGTTTACATATTTTTGGAGCCTTGGCAATGTATACATATTTTTGCTTCTGACTGTATAGGTAATTATAGATAGCGCTTTCTGTTACTTCGCGTGGTTTTCGTAAGCAAATTTTTTTATTAAAGTGAAAACTTTTATAGCTACGTAGAATTCTTTTCTTGGATGGGCAAAAACATTGAATTCGCGTGAGGGACCCGACACCGTGATAGTTTTTTTTTGTATTATGTGTTTTTAATGATTTCAGTTTTCACTTCCCTCACGACAGGTTTCGATTCTGATTTTGTTTGTGATGTCATCCATTTAATAAGCTGGGGTGCAAGCAATAATCTCCTCTGACGTAATATTGTTTGATTAGGTAGGCATTTGTCTAATAAAAAGGGTTCAGACCAGATTTTACAATGTACCTGTTTATAATAGTACCTCCATGGATTATCATCATCAACTGCCCAACTATGTTGGGTCAGCCTCCAGCCTAACCGGATTCAAATGAATACGAGCATTAAGTACCTACATGGATATTGTACATAATTAATTCGGAAACAATATGGGGTGCCGACCTCAAATAAATTTGGGATGGGACAATAGCAAGAGGATGATAATAACGTTCAAGGTGAGAAAACTACCAAAACCCACCCAGAACTTTACAAAGCAAAAAATTCTAGAAACAATGATTCATCATCCCTCTCCCGGCTGTGTAAACTAATCCTTAGAATGCGCACAGATGTAGCACATAACAGTCGCATAAGCACCAACTAAGCCACGTGCACACTGTAGGTGCGAATGCCGACGGTGGCGACTGACTTAATCTCACTTGTGTTGCGCTCAGCGCTCACTTCAGACGTGTCATCGCACTGAAAGGCACTATTTTTGTTCGGAGGGAATTGACAGTAGAATTGAAAGGGACTACTTTCTGTATATTTCGACTACAAATTTATTTATTAGATCTTCAACTTCATGGCTAAAGCATTAAGGCTCAAGGATGATTGGGAATACCTAACATTTTCAAGTAGCTTGACCTGCTGTCGTCTGTATATTGCACTAGCGGCAGCCAGCGACTTCGGTCGCTATTGGTCGCAGCGTGATGTTATATAGCCTAAAGCCTTCCTGGATTAATGGACTATCCAACGCAAAAAGAATTTTTCAAATCGGACCAGTAGTTCCCAAGATTAGCGCGAACAAACAAACAAACAAACATACAAACAAACAAACTCTTCAGCTTTATATATTAGTATAGAGTATAGATTACGCGGAAAAGCAGCGTCAGGCACTTAGCTATTTGGTATTTTTGCTGAATTGGGCCTGTTTGGTGCACCCGACAGGCGTATTTTCCTGGTCCATTTCGTAGCATCGATCACTTTTCATTTGATTTTTATTTGTAGCTTGCTATCTTTATGATCTCTGGTGTATTGTGTGACTTAGTTGAATTAATTTATTTCCTTTCATATTTTTATTGAACATTCATAAATTTATTATTGACTAACTTTCCGCCCGCGGCTTCGCCCGCGTGGAATTTAGTTATATCGCGCTTTTTAGATTTCCCTCGGGAATATCATTTTTTTTTCAATAAAAGGTAGCCTATGTCCTTTTCCAGGGTCTAAAGATTGTCTGTGCCAAATTTCATCAAAATCGGTTGAGAGGTTTAAGCGGAAAAGCGTAACAGACAGACAGACAGACAGACAGAGTTACTTCCGCATTTATAATATTAGTATGGATAACCACTTGCATGCTTTCAAATTTACGTTTTGTTTATTTTCTTTCCTACATTTATATAATAGCAAAGATCTTTGCTTAAAAGGTGACTTCAAAAATTAAATAAGTAATAGTTATTACAAAAACATCAAATATTTTAAAAAACAAAAATGGTGTTTTTTCTTTACCGCTCTTTTTAGTTAATATCGTGAGGAAACCACCATGTCCTGTGACCAATAATTCAAAGCCTTGTCACATCTACCAACCCGCACTGGCTCTGTTGTTGTATTTTTTTTCTGCGCACCGATTTCACACAATCCCTAACAAAAAAATACATAGTATATTCCTAATCCACGTTCCTCTCTACGCTACATACATAGCCGTTCCCGGTTCGCGCACGGCATAGCAGCGAGAGATCCGGTTTATTTGTGCTTATATTGTGTGGACACAATACTTCAGGAGGCTGATGTCACGACTCGCGACTCGGCTGGCGAAGCTATTATAAAGTTATATGTAGAGGAAGGATAGACGCGAAAGGGGTTATGTTATGTACTATCCTATTTTTTACTAATATTATAAATGCGAAACTTTGTGAGGATGTATGGATGGGTGTATGTATGAATGGATGTTTGTTACTCTTTCACGCAAACCTGTATTAAACCTGTATTTTATTTTTTATATACCTGTTTGTGTTGTTGAAATTGTACTCTCACCACTTACTTTTATTTACTTTTTATATGTTTTTATTATTACGTTTTTATTTTTATTGTATTACCGGTTCGGTGCTACTTTTAATTGTTTGTTGCATCGGGTGACGTCTTTACGTCGACGCCGGCTGTCGCTGAAAACCAGCGCTGGGCTCTGTTTTTTGCATAGAGTCGCAGCATAATGCTGAGCGACAGCCGTTTTGCGTGGATATGACGCATGTTTCCCTCAACAATTTCTTATTTTTAAGTTTTTGTAAACGCTTGCGTCATGTTTAGTGCAAATAAACGTTTTTTCTTTCTTTTCCTTCTTTCTTTGGAAAGAAGGAAAAGAAAGAAGGAAAAGAAAGAAGGAAAGGAGATGTTTCAGAAATGTATGGAGCCTCGCTACTATGCAATGTACACTTAATGTAAATATTAGTAGGTATAAATTGTAGTTAACTGTTTCTATGCTAATTTCCTTTATCTTGGCTTAGTTTTTATATACATTCAATTTAACTCGGCCAAAGAGGGCAACACAACTACTAACAAGTATGGTCTTCTTCTTCTTTTTTCTAGGTCAGTTTCAACCTCAACTCTTGATCAATGTCCTCTGTGGAATAGATACCACAATTTTGCCTATAACACGTGTAACAAATTATAGAAATTCTTTGAAAATTTTATTTCACAATAATGGCGGATATCGCCCGTGATAGTTGAAAAAGACGGCCACGTGAACCGTCTATGAGGGAGGTTTGAGGCAAAGTCATGATGTGGCCACTATGCTGCGATATTTCAATGTTCTTTATGAATTACTAGCTTTCCGCCCGAGGCTTTGCCCGCGTGGAGTTCGGTTATATCGCGCGTTTTAGATTTCCCTCGGGAATATCAAAATTATCCGGGATAAAAGGTAGCCTATGTTCTTTCTCAGGGTCTAAAGATTGTCTGTGCCAAATTTCATCAAAATCGGTTGAGAGGTTTAAGCGGGAAAGCGTAACAGACAGACAGACAGACAGACAGGCCGACAGACAGACAGACAGAGTTACTTTCGCATTTATAATATTAGTATGGATAGTATGGATTTACTAAATGCACTTTTTACTACATAAATCACGCGCTTTTATTTAGTATACGACACTATAAATAATTTCAAAAGTCACACGTGACACTCATCTTAGCTTTCCCGTCAAAACTCCAATAAATATGGTGTTCAGCAATAAGCGAAATAAGTATTTGACAGTGACATTTGATTCACGTGTCATGTCTAAGGCTATCGTAACTATATTAGCTACCATATGGCTGCGAAAAAAAAACATGAATTCCGAACATACGGCACATAAAACAAAAACAATCACTAAAACTCCGAAACACAATCAACTCAAATCAATACTCGCCACGATATCAACGAGAAAATAGATAAGATTTTATCCCGATATTCCAATGGTATAGAAATTTATGCGGGTAAAATCGCAGGGCGCAGATAGTAGGAAACATTTTTTTTTTCATAAATATATACTAGCGCTTGACCGCAATCCTGCCTGTTAGTAAGCAGTGACTCAATCGTTGATGGTAAAGCGCACTAGTTTATTAAAAACCTATTCACTCTAGCCTTAAGACACTTAATTTGTAGTCCGCCGGAAACACCGCCGCTGGCAAATTGTTCCAGTCCCCCGTTGTGCGCGGTATAAAGGAGGAGGCGAAACGCTTCGTCCGGATCGTAATTGTGTTAACAACGTAAGGGTGGAAACTCGCCGTACGACGGATCGTACGGACGGGTGGAACGGAGATGGGGGAATTAAATCATGTAATTATAGAATAGATAAGTTTTTACTTTATATGGTATCTTTACATGTTCAGCGGCCCTAGCCAATGTAACATCGCTTCGCTACGAAGCGATGTTACATTGGCTACAGGCCCAGTGACTGATTCGATAGTTACTAGTTATAATCCATCACAAAGGCTCAGTGTGGGTTGGTAGATGTCACATGGCTTTGAATTTTTGTTCCTAGTACATGGCGGTTTCTTCACGATGCTATCCTCCACCGTCTATAGAAAAGTGGTGATGAAATAAAGAAATAAAAGCGACTGTTTGGGGTCGAACCCGCGGTCTAAATGAGATTTGCTGTAAAACGAGTTTAATGGCTTGAAACAGGAGAGGCCTATATCCAGCTGTGGACTGCAATAAGCTGATGGGGTCGAACCTCCGACCTACAACTCCCAGGTCTCCTCCATTACGTATCCATACTAATATTATAAATGCGAAAGTAACTCTGTCTGTCTGTCTGTTACGCTTTCCCGCCTAAACATCTCAACCGATTTTGATAAAATTTGGCATAGACAATCTTTAGACCCTGAGAAAGAACATAGGCTACCTTTTATCCCGGAAAAATTTGATGTTCCCGAGGGAAATCTAAAAAGCGCGATATAACCGAACTCCACGCAGGCGAAGCCGCGGGCGGAAAGCTAGTATTTCATATATATTTCAACTAGCTTTCCGCCCGCGGCTTCGCCCGCGTGGAGTTCGGTTATATCGCCATTTAGATTCCCTCGGGATCCCATATTGTATTTCATCAAAATCGGTTGAGAGGTTTAAGCGGGAAAGCGTAACAGACAGACAGAGACAGAGTTACTTTCGCATTTATAATATTAATGGATGTATCACTCTAATATAACCCTCGTGAACACTTCAAACTAATGTCTTGTTCAGGCGCAATAAGTGTTTGCAATTGATAAAAAGGCGTCGATTGATCACGTCGACACGTGTCATGGCGGACAACAAAGGCAATGGGACATGGGACATTGGGACACGGGACATCAAACGTGTCCCGATTAACTATCATTTCACACTACGATGGCTACCAAAGTGTTGTGTTAATTTAGGAATTTAATTTCCGCTAGTGTTTGCTGTGAGGTTTTTATTTGTTTTATTTAGGGTTTTGTCATAGGGAGAAATTTGTTTGTTAAGTTTTCCTTGTAACACCTATTTTTTTTCACCATAATAGGGATGTTTCCTGGGTAAAAAAATGATTCTATTTAGTCCGTCATTCAGATTATAGAAAAATATTGAATACGTATATTTTGTTTTATCAAATCAATAGAAAAATGAAAGGCACCAAAGATCAGGAGCGGTGGCTGGTGAAGTCACTGGTCGCTAAAAAGTGTAGCGTGCAGTGACGTCACACGAGTTTTCAACGCGCTGTGTCGTCTTAATTTTTTGTTTATATGAAAAAAGAAAAAATACGTGTCTAGTATTTTTTTGGAAATCTGACGGACTAGTTAGTTTTTATTTAAGTCAAATACCCTAATAAACATTACAGTTTAATTGTAGCATATTGTACGTTACGGAATTGTATCGCTGACAGAGGTGTTCGGCACTTGTACAGCTACACAGGAGCTAAACTTAGTATTCGGGAACACTGTTGGAGCTGCTGAACCTTGGACAAAACTATCTTAGCATTGTGTAGATTCAATTTCTTAGTATTGTATAATTGCATGGCAAACGTGTGAGCACAATGTACGAATGTGCTGTAAGGCATTTTTTTGTTGGGTTAGTCTTTTTATTGACTTGATAGTGCTCTGGCTGTTGAGAGTATGTCATGCTCACTCAAATGTCTCGCTGATGGTGGCGTGTGTGTTGGGTCATTGGGTTCCCTTGAATATGGTTGAGCTGAATGATGCTGATCCATTCGTTATGTTCGTGAACGGACGCCGTCGGAGGGGACTGGTCATCTCTTAGCTGCCACGGCGTATTTTAATTTCTGAATTGATTTTTGTGTGTTTTCATAATGGACGCTCTCGGCGTACAATTTATTTCTGCATCGTTATCACACGGTTGATTTCAACATGAATGATGTAATCAAATATTTGTAACCATAGCTTGAAAATTTAAAAGAGTGTCCATGGAGTTTCTTGCCCGTTCTTCTCCATAGGTACCTACTCTTTGGAATGGGCGACTAGCTTTATCTTATTGACTGACCGACCGTCTGACAATTCAAAAGTGCCTGTAACTGGTTTATTTGAAATAAATGCTTTGATTTTGATTTTGGTTTTGAATTGTTTCGGTCTATTTTGTTAGAAACTTAGGTGGTGTGACTTTGGTTTGTTTATGCTAAGGTGAGAAATTGTAGTCACGACAGTAGTTTTGGGTAAACCTACTGCTTTTTTGGGAAAGGAAACTTTTCAAATGACCTCTCCCTTTCTGGGTGGAGTGGATGGGCGTGTAAGGCTTTTACTGGCTAAAACTAGTATCCCTTCATTTGCCAATGCACTAGGGTATCACTTTCGTGCAACCCGCGGCAACCTACTGTTGCCTAAAAGAGCGATGACCTCCCACAGAACATCCGCATTTTACTGGTAAATGACGTCACTGGAAGATTGTTTCTGAAAGTAAGTTTAGTGTAATCCTTAACAGCGTTTCCGACATCCTTAAAGTCAATTCAAATCAATATTTGTCCAAGTTTGGATAATTTTAACTCTTATTTCATATGTTTTACGTCTTCGTCGTCGATTCTGAATCAAAAGAGATTAATATACATAACGGCGCGTGACTGATTA
This sequence comes from Sesamia nonagrioides, assembly GCA_017933935.1. Lineage (NCBI taxonomy): Eukaryota > Metazoa > Arthropoda > Insecta > Lepidoptera > Noctuidae > Sesamia > Sesamia nonagrioides. The sequence goes on along the minus strand of JADWQK010001011.1, from coordinate 2,750,301 downwards.
ATTTTGAATATTGTGATCTGTTTTGTATGAGTATCAATTGTTCGTAAATTACTCTACTATTTTCTGAAGTCGATTAATCGATTGGTATTCGGATAAATTATGATTTTTTTATTAAGAGCGGGTAACACCATGGAGCGATTGGTAACACCGACTGGAGTTGGGTTTGACATAGCGATCGACCGTTAGCGCGGGCAGTCTTTGCTCAATCTTCGATCGAGTGTGTGTTGGTCATGCTCAAATCCAGTGGCTCTTATCTGTTTTAATCTGAGATTATCATTGTAATCTCTTAATATTAAAGTGATCTAAGTGTCTGTACAGTGAAAATAATAAGAATCGAACATCACACCACAGTTATTGTTCAACGTTTTCTCGAAATACCGCCCACGATGGATGCTCATGCGGATGAGAAGACAACTCAACTATCTGGAACCTTTGGCACCGCCTTACTGACGGTCTTCCCCGTCATACATATATTGATAGATATAAAACCTGAGATCAGAATGCTAAGAGGAATGTGTGGTGTTACACGAATGGATAGAATAAGAAATGAGTACATAAGAGGAAGTCTTAAAGTGGTACCGATAGTTAAAAATGTTATGAGGAAATCGCTTGTCGTGGTATGGGTCTGTGTTACGGAGAAATGAGGAAAATATTGTGAGGAGAGTTTCGAGTATGGATGTTGATGACTATAAAAGCAGGGGAAGACCAAAGACACGATGTATGGAATGTGTGAATGATGTTATGGTTAAGAAGGGGGTGACTAAGGTAGATGACTTCTAGTAGAGATATATGGAAGAAGAAGACAGATTGCGCCAAAAATTAAGATAGTGGCAGAAGAAGCCGATGATGTCTGGAGTACGGAGGACGGGTCTGAGCAGTTGTGTTGCGATATGTACCGGGTACGATGCGCCAAATGTTTTTGTGTCGGCAGTTTGGTCGTGGAGGGTCTCGAGAATTCCAGCGGGTTCGATTCCCGCACGGAACATATATTTGTATGGCCTACAATTAGTTGTTCCGGGTCTGGTTGTTTGTGTATGTGAGTTTTTATGTTTGTGAACGCACCCACGATACATTTCAGAAATTCCTAGTGTGGGACATTGTTTAAAAAAAAAAGAAAAGAAAAAGAATAATAATATACATAGATATAAAAGACCCAGTTACCCGAAACTGTCAGATATTCCCAATCAACCTTGAGTAAGGCTCAAGGTTAATTCGGAATATCTGACACATTCGGGTTATGCTTTATCCATGAAGTTGAAGTTCTAATAAAGAAATTTGATGGATTCTAGTAGCTTGATGTGCTGTCATCTGTACATACTCACACTTATTCATAAAAGATACTCACACTTATTCATAAGAACTCTCGGTAGTAGGCCATAACATCGTCTGTCAGCAGAAGTTACAACTCACCAGATAAAGTCTTGCCGCCAAGCGATTCGTCGTGTTCCGGCATGATGTCTGGTGAAGCCGTACGGAGGACGGGTCTGAGCAGTTGTGTTGCGATGTGTGCCGGGTACGATGCGTCAAATGTTGTTGTGTCTGGAGTTTGGTCGTGGAGGGTCTCCACATCAATCTCCCTCTGGCGCAGTCTGGTTGGTCATGTTGTTGGGTTTAACATTACACCACCTCGCTCAACTGCAGTCTTCCTTCCTATTCACTAAGTTTTTTTTTAAGTGAATGGGTTTAATAAACTGGCGCGCTTTACCATCAACAATTGCATCCCTGCTTACCATCAGGCGGGATCGCGGTTAATCATTAGTTCATAATTATAAACAAAATGACGATGATGATAAAACCAATTTAAAACTATTTCTGAGCCATATCGCGCTTTGTGGTTTTGCCTACCACCTTTTTTTATATAAATTATAAACTAATGCTTAGCCGCCACCCCGCCATGATGGTAAGCAGTGATACAATCGTTAATGGTAAAGCGCGCTAGTTTATTAAGGGCCCATTCACTCTAGCCATGAAGACACTCAAATTGTAGTCCGACGGAAACACCGCCGCTGGAAATTGTTCCAGTTCCTCGATGTACGCGGTACAAAAGACGAGGCGAAACGCTTCGTTCGGATCGTAGTAAGCCACTGTGAGAAGAAAGCGGTAAGCTACTCCTTATTTGCTCAGAAACCTGGACAGTTTCAATCTCTTTGTCGGTGACGTCCTCACACAAATACAACCCATAAAGTAAACAAAAATATATATTAAACACAAATTACAACAAACAGTATGATCGTGTATTTCAAGTACTTAATTAATACTCGATGTGTCCCCGCGAGGGTGTTTGCTATTCGCACTGTCGCTCAGTCGCGTGTCTGAACCCGCCCTTATGGATGGCTTTAAGCGTGTCGTGACAATCTCGTTTTATTTGCTAAGCTGAAGGGGTATTTAGTTATAGGTTTAGCTGTAGTGGAACTGTGGGGCTTAAAGGACGGTAGTATGTTAAAGCTAATGTTGAAAATAAGTGATTTTGATTTGTAACTTTTTTGAGACTTAAAAATAATAAACAATCACTTTTCGCCTGTATTTTTTAGTGTGTTTGTCTGTGTTTTTTGATCGGTAGTCAATCAACAAATTGTTAAAAATAGGACCTAATTGTGAAAATTTTTGCTTTCTGTTCAATATTTTGTTTATTTTATGATATATCATATCATTGCTAATGGTCAAATAGGTAATTAATGATCAGTAAAAAAGTAATCAATTGATCAATAAATAAATTAAAAGTTCATAGAATAGGGTAGTTGGCTGAAAAAACTAATTAGTTCGTCAGACAGATTTCCAAAAAAAAACTAGACACGTATTTTTTCTTTTTTCATAGAAACAAAAAATTAAAACGATACAATGAGTTGAAAACTCATGTGTCGGTTTTTTGATCCGTAGTTGAATCCAACCAATTGTTAAAAATAGTTGGTTTTTTTTTATTTCTTAAGGAAACTAACAGCTAGTACATACACAGGTAGATGACAGTTAGTGAAGGAAGACCAATTAAAAGCTTCCACAGCACAAGGCAGGTAAGTGATATCAAAAATAAGTAAGCATTCTGAGAGAATTACGTAAATACTGAACGGGTTTTAGTAATTTTCATAGAAGTTGTTACCTACACATTTTTTTTTAGTTTAGGAAAACTCATCTTTTTTATCATCATCCCAGCCGATTAGGAACGCTGGTGGAGAAGAAAAATCAAGATCATCAATACTCTGACATAGCAAATTGTATGCTCTGCTAGCTCATAACATATATAAGTTTTGTCGATATATGCACCGCACATAGGGACCATTCAGAGACTGATGATTCCTTAAAGTGAAGGATGGAACACGCAGCCCAATTTTACTCAATAACTCGGAACAGGCGGTTGAATCATAGCCAAATTGAACAAGAATACTATGTTGGCAATTTTTCTCCGCTCAATTAGTGGAATAATTAGGCAAATAAATTTTGGATCTAACATGAATGCACCTCAAAAACTAACTAAACGTAGCAAGGAGTGATCCTTGCTACACTTTTTAGCAACGAGTGACGTCACCAGCCACCACTCCTGATCTTTGATGCCTTTTATATTAGTCAATTTTTATTGATTTGATAAAACGAAATAGGTATCCAATATTTTTCTATAATCTGAATGACGGACTAAATAGAATATTTTTTTTTTACCCAGGGAACATCCTTATTCTTTATTATGCTTTTGTGCGCAGTCATCTCGAATAGGTACTGCTCACCAGTATGGAATCCTGACTACGATACTTACATTAATCACATCGAAAGTATCCATAGGAAGTTTTTGAGGTGCATTCATGTTAGATCCAAAACTTATTTGCCTAATTATTCCACTAATTGAGCGGAGAAAAATTGCCCACATAGTATTCTTGTTCAATTTGGCTAATGATACAACCGACTGTTCCGAGTTATTGAGTAAAATTGGGCTGCGTGTTCCATCCTTCACTTTAAGGAATCATCAGTCTCTGAATGGTCCCTATGTGCGATGCATATATCGACAAAACTTTTATATGATAAGAGCTAGCAGAGCATACAATTTGCTATGTCAGAGTATTGATTATCTTGATTTTTCTTCTCCACCAGCGTTCCTAATCGGCTGGGATGATGATAATAAATAAAGAAGAGTTTTCCTAAACTTCCTTCTATGAAAATTACTAAAACCCGTTCAGTCTTTACTTCATTCTCTCAGAGTGCTCACTTATTTTTGATATCACTTACCTGCCTTGTGCTGTGGAAGATTTTAATTGGTCTTCCTTCACTAACTGTCATCTACCTGTATATATACTAGCTGTAAGTTTCCTTAAGAAATAAAAAAAAACAACTATTTTTAACAATTGGTTGGATTCAACTACGGATCAAAAAACCGACTCTTAGTCAAAAGGTTGCAGACTTCTAGTCTTAGCGCCAGACGTCAAAATAAAACCGAAAAAAAGCTAGTAACATCTTAATCATCGCTAGCGATGATGACGTACCGATTTCAACTCGTTTCTAATTGGTCGGAGAAGTCACAACATAAAAAAACCCTTGAGAAAATCTGGAAGAGAACTTTGAGCAGCTGTAGAAAAACATGTCAAAAAAAAAATATTTCATTCGTTTGCATTTTACTTGCTACGAGGTACTACGACTGCTACGAGGTTCTACGCGGCGTAGCATAAGTATAAATGCGTAGGTTTAAGAAATAGAAGACCATAGGATAGGTGTCTCGTCGAATCCAGCAACCAGCCGACGTCGACGTCGACGTCGAGCCAGCAGACTAAAGTCTTTGACCAGTGTGTGTTGCCAGTGATGACTTACGGAACTGAAACGTGGTCGCTCACAATGGGCCTCATACGAAGGCTCAAAGTCACATGAAGGACAATGGAAAGAGCTATGCTTGGAGTTTCTCTGCGTGATCGAATCAGAAATGAGGAGATCCGCAGAAGAACCAAAGTCACGGACATAGCTCTGCGAGTCGCTAAACTTAAGTGGCAGTGGGCAGGGCACATTGCTCGTAGAACCAATGGCCGATGGGGCAGTAAGGTTCTGGAGTGGCGGCCACGTACTGGAAGACGCAGCGTAGGGAGGCCCCCTACAAGGTGGACCGATGGCCCGGTGAAGAGCGCAGGAAGCCGATGGATGCGGGCAGCACAAGACCGGTCCTTGGAAAGCCTTTGTCCAGCAGTGGATATCTATAGGCTGAAGAAGAAGAGAAGGATAGGTGAACTGATGAACTTGTTAAAGGTGAAGGTTCCAGTTGAATGCTTGAAGATGCAACTGGTTGAAGTTGGAGGTGCTATCTTCGGCAGTAGCTGCCTTTTGCCTGAAGTGTTAATGATGGGTTTAATCCACCGTCCATGATTGATGATACTCTATTCTGTCGATCATGATAACCAAAATGAAACCGCTCCGATTTAATACTAATCGCAACTAAAACCTTGTCCTAAATATGTATCGTACAACGACACTTACCTACGTACCAGTATTTTAATTAGTTTCGCGTTGAAACTGAATGGTGTCGGCAACATGTTGTTAACTTCTAGACGTCTTGAGACTTCCACAGACCTACCCACCGGAGTCTAACTGACATACAACCGGTCTTGAAATTAGGATAATTTGTACTTGTTATCAACTTGTGGGTAACTGGTGTGTCTTTTTTACATGTTTGCTTGCTTGCTTGTTTGTTTATCCGTCTCTGACTCTTTGGACTACGAGTGAGCGGCTCATTACTGTAAAATGTCCCACCGTTTTCAATAAGTTCGTTCGTTCGTTTTTTTTTAAAAAGAACCTCGAAATAAAAAGTTGAAAATGAATATTGTTTAAAAAACTAAAAAACATGCTTTTAAAAAATATCAAACTAAAAAGTTAAAAATAATTTTTAAAAAAGCGTGAGGCGCTTAATATACAAATATTATGGCAAAAAGCGCTTTTAAAAGTTTTTTAAAAGCATGTTTTTTTTAGTTTTTTAAACTATATTTATTTATTGGGTGAGAAGTTATAATGACTTCACCGTTCCGGACGGAGTAGGAGTTCGTGTCAGACTTTACTGACTAAAACCCTTCCGTGTTCTTTTGTGTACCAAGGCCACGGTATCATTTTGAGGTGCCCTTGCAAGATGTCATCATCATCATCTCAGCGTATAATCCCGATCGCATCCGCAGGTTTCGCGTTGGTGCCCGGGGTCCGCTTTCCTATTAATACGCCTCCATTTCGCACGATCTTTGGCATCCCGTGGTATGAGATTGTTGGCACGCATGTCAATGTCATCTCTTACGACGTCAAGCCAGCACTTTTTTAGTCTACTTCGCTTGTTCCGGCCCGGCGTAGGCGCCATGGCAAGACATTCAGTACCCACGTAACATTTCCGGTTTACGTAAGACGTGACCGTACCAGCGCTGGCAACTCTCTTGCAGTTTGTCTGCTATGTCACGGACACGGAGACAGCCACGGATGCGGGAGTTCCTGATGCGGTCATTCCGCGTAACTCCACACATCCACCGCAGCATATTCATCTCCGTGACACGCAGCTCCTGCTTGTGTCGCTCAAGCACAGGCCACGCCTCACTGCCATACAGAAGGACAGGTCTAATGATGGTCTTATAGACCTGTCCCTTAAGCTTAACCGGCGTTTTGGGGTCACAAATAACACCTGTCACCTCACGCCATTTTGCCCAAGCTGCGGAAATGCGTTCTTTAATGTCGCAATGAATGTCGCCGGACGCGAGGAGCACTGACCCCAAGTATTTAAATTGGTCTGTGCACTCGACCATGGCAAGGTGCCCTGGCAAGATGTATCGTATGTTATTTATTCTGTGCTGAATAAATGTTATTTTCTTTCTTTGTTTCTTTCTTTATGCAGACATTTGCTCCATGTAAAATTGTGGTATTAAACTGCAACTGCTTACAATGATAGTCGACATAAACAAACAAATATAGAGCCTAGAGGGTCCAAGAGTGGGCTGATAATTAGGACTTGCTTAAATTTTCGAAAAATGTAATGATCGATTTTGACATAATGGCGTCATTATACCTAGTCTTTTTCTTCTTCATCTTCTTCAACCTATAGAGGTCCACTGCTGGACAAAGGTCTCCCCAAGGCTTTCATTCCATTGGGGGGTTTGCCATAATCCACACGCTTGTCAGGCGGGTTGGGGATCGCAGTAATTTGATATTCCACAGGAGAAACGCTGCTGCCTGCTTCCCTAGTGAGAGATCCCTTAGTTGCCTCTTACGACACTCACGCCCGACTATTATAACTAGTGCTTGTCCGCAATCCCGCCTGATGGTAAGCAGTGATACAATTGTTGATGGTAAAGCGCGCTAGTTTATTAAGCCTATTCACTCAAAATAAACTGAATGAATAGGAAGGAAGACATCAGTTGAGCGAGGTGATGCAACGTAAAACCCAACAACACAACCAACGATACTGCGCCACAGGGAGAACGATCTGGAGACCTTCCATGACCAAACTCCCGACACAACAACATTTGGCGCATCGGACCCCGCATACATCACAACACAACTGCTCAGACCCGTCCTCCGTACGGCTTCACCAGACATCATGCCGGAACACGACGAATTGCTCGGTGCCAAGACTTTGTCTGGTGGGTGGTAACTTCTGCTTGCAGCCGATGATATGGCCTACCACCGAGAGAATGTTCAAATTGAGTAGTACTTTAATAGCAAGTCTTTACTTTTTTTAAAATAATTTTTACTAACGGTTTGTAATAATGGCAATACTGCATGCGAATGTCATTCTATCACCATTTCATTAAGAGACGATTGGCAGATAATTAATCAATCATTATGAATTTAGCAGATTACGAACTTTTAGCACAATGGCAATAGAATCGTGTTGGATTGACAAATTTATGGTAGGTGACGGTCACTAAAATTCGCTTGAATACATACTATGTTCAGCAGTGAACGTCTTTCAGCAGAAGTGCTGGATTCGATTAGCCGAGGGTCAACTTAATATAGTGAGACAGGGAAGCCATTAGCGAAGACTGCCTCGTTGGTTTAGCTGTCGCAAGAGCTACTATTGAGAATGAGGTTCTAGGTTTGATTCCCAAGTCAACCTGGAGTCTAGATTTGTGCGAAATTGATCGACTCACCCCTTATGAGACTAATCATAACTGATGAAATGTTGATACTTTTTTTTTATATATATATTTTTTTAATTTATAAACCAGCGCTTGACCGCAATCCCGCCTGATGGTAAGGAGCGATGCGATCGTTGATGGTAAAGCGTGCTAGTTTATTAAGAGCCTATTCACTCTAGCCTCGAAGACACTCAAATTGTAGTCCGACGGAAACACCGCCGCCGGCAAGTTGTTCCAGTCCCTTATACTATAAGTGCACGTCTGCCTCAATCTTCGAGATTTACAGGCTTGATTATGAAGCATCGAAGTGGGTGGGGCACATTGCTTGTAGAACCGATAGTCGATGGGGCAGTAAGGTTCTGGAGTGGCGGCCACCGGAAGACGCAGCGTAGGGAGGCCCCGTACAAGATGGACCGATGACCTGGTGAAGGTCGCGGGAAGCCGATGGATGCAGACAGCACAAGACCAGTCATCGTGGATAGCCTTGAGGGAGGCTTTTGTCCAGCAGTGGACCTATATAGGCTGAAGAAGAAGAAGATGATGCAGCATATTATACAATAAATTATATTCCACTAAGTAACATGAAACGTTTTAAAATTAATCCAGAACAATTCGATTCTTCTACAGCAGAATAGTCGAATATAAACGGTTAATCGTTTGGTGTTCATAACATTAAGTAGTTAGTAATGAACGAAACGGCAGTGGGATGGTCGTCGGCGGCTGTAGTAAGTGTTAACTCACCAATCATGAATATTGTACACCCCATCCGTCTACTACAGTGTTCATAGCGAGGTACTAAAGAATTTTTCTTAGTTTTCTTCCACAAAACAGTGTTTATCAGAATGCGAATTTTCGTAATTGATGACACGGTTGGTGGCTGAGCGCTTGACTGCTACGCTGCATGTCGCGGGTCCGATAACGGCACGGAAATAGTTATTTGTTATACAAGAGTGCAAAGTTGCTTTTTAACCGCGTGTTCAATTTTGATGACCGAGCAAGCGAAGGATTCTAAAATTGAATCACGAGCGCAGCGAGTGATTCAAAATTAGAATCCTGAGCGTTAGCGAGGGAATCAAAAGGACACGAGGTGAAAAATCTTTGCACTCGAGTGCAACACGTAACTTTTCATTCCACCTCAGCGAGGAAATGACTAAATGCAATAAAAAAATGTTTACAATCACAAGATAGGTACACTTTTATTTCAGTTTAGGTATTAATTACTACATTATGACAGGTAAGTATTACAGAATAATCTTTAAATTATAATAAAATAATACTAAAGTAAAATTAAGAAAATTTTAAAGTAACGTTGCAACAGTTATTTAAATTGAGTGTAATATTTTTGTTTGGTACTGTAATATTGGTGTTAGTCACTTGTGTACTGTTTTTCGGTAAACTGTCTGTCATACTTAATAGTTGTACCGATTCATCGGATTCCCTTGGCGTGAATGTTGGAGAGAGAGGGAGATGGTTAGGTGTTTCATAACGGCTTATTTTTGATGTAGAAGGGCCAGTCCAAGTTTCCGATTGAGGCTCTTTCAGTGTAATGACTCCTACGATGCCTTCACATATTTTAGACTTATTTTGGATGGAATCCTCTATGTATCCCTCTACAACTGCATTGGTCTTCCAGCCTCCGTGGCGCTTAAGGGACAGGAGATCAGCTCCGGAATCAGCCAAAAGTGTGGCTGAAGTTCGTCGGAAACAATGACCCGTGTACAACAGGGGTTCTGGAAGTTCAAGAAATGTTGCTATTTCTCGTGGGATACTGCCAATTTTATTAGTACCCATAGGCTGTCTAACACACTTTCCATTGCGATACTGTAGAAAAAAACCATTGATTGGAGTGTTAGGCGGCCGTAAGGCTTGATATTTTTCAACAATCGTTACGTATTCCTTGCGAATGACAAAGTTGCGGTCTCTTTTTGTCTTTGTATTAGGTAAATTAATTAATAGTAAGTCATCTGAATGTTTCTCAATGTTTTTGACATTAAGTTGTGTTAGTTCATTAGTTCGACATGCTCCGTTTATTCCAATAATAAGAACAACCTGCAACGTAAAGAGTATTGTAGTAGATAAATGAATAAAATTTATATGAACGCATAATTATGCCTATCAACATTTACTAAGTATACTATTTAATTGAGATTAATATATGTACTTAAGTAGATACTGAATGTGCAACTGACTTACTTTTGCCGCCAAATATACGGAATCGAGTGCTTCGTTAAGAAACTTTTCAATATCAGATACTGTGAAAACCTTCGATTTTTTTGGATGATGACCAGATGAGGCTCTTTTTAAAAATGCTACTAATTTGGGATAGGTATCGATATGTATGTCTTTTTTCATCTTTATTGTTGCTTTTAGCATCGAATACGTACTCCATAGAGTGCTTGCTTTCTTGTTCTCGGATAATTCTATAAAATATGCCAGCAAAACGTTTTCTGAGAAAGTTTTGGCTCCTTTTGCTAGTCGCCACGTGTTGAACATATCGTACTGTTTTAAATACTTCTCGCGTGATTGTTGAGGTAGAAAGCTCATTTGCGCATTATTAACAGTTTCAGTCAATTCTGTTGGCGTCAAACAAACTTCCTCGTCGCTAGAATCACTCATTTTAGTTTTTCACTTGTTTTCAAGTTTCTTTTTTTTAATATAAGGTTTAACAATGACGTGAAAAAATGCCGCGTAAAGAACCGCGTACAAAGAAAATTGAAAAAAGAACACCAAGAAGGTTCCGAGTCTGAGTTTTTAACAAATTAAAAAAAAGTAGTATGATATATTCGGCACCATAGAGGTAACAGTAAATAGGTTTAATGTTTTTTTTTTTTAATTTACAAACTTAGTGCACACGATGTTCTAAATTCAATTTACTTTATCCTCTAGAGAATAAAAACGGCTTTTCCAGTCAGATATTGAAGATTAAAAATACTCTTTCCGAGATGGTGGGATGAAAAATATCTTATACGTATGTTAATCGCAGTTGTAAACCTCCTGTGTGCCAGATTTTATCTAAATCCGTTTAGCAGTTTTTGCGTCAAAGAGTAACAAACATCCATCATCATCAACCTTGACCTGTGCCCAGCAGTGGGACGATAAGTCCCACTGCTGGGCACAGGTCTCCTCTCATACTGAAAAGGATTGAGCGTAATCACCACGCTTGCTCAATGCGGGTTGAAGATTTCAGACTTAAAGTCCAGGTTTCCTCAAGATGTTTTCCATCACCTTTTAATCAGTCATTAGTGTTCAAGATATACTTAGAAAGTACATATAACTAAGAAAAGTTACAAACATACATACAATTGCATTTGCGTCTTGTTTAAGAAGAACAAAAATTATTTTTTCTTCTTTTTTGTTACAGAATCTTCGCCAAATTACGAGCTTTCAGCCTCCCAATCTGAACAGCACTTAGAAGAATGGAACCGCTGATTCTGTCAGCTTTTTAATAATTGAAATATTTATAATTGTGCGGTGGCTTACGGTTTCATGGCGTGGCTATGAAAAATAAAGTGTCGTTTAGAGCCATTATTGTTTTTCCTTTGGCTTGCCGTCTTAATGAACTGTTCTTTATCGTAATGGGATCTTTTCTTGGTTGTATTAGTGGGGTTTGTTGGTGTAGAAACTGGGAGTGTGGTGACGCATTTATTTTTATTCTTTACTAGCGGCCGCCAGCGACTTCGTTCGCGTGGAGTTAGTTATGCTCTGCTCCTATTGGTCGCAGTGTGATGTTATATAGCCTAAAGCCTGCCTGGATTAATGGGCTATCCAACCCAAAAAGAATTTTTCAAATCGGACCAGTAGTTCCTGAGATTAGCGCGCACAAACAAACAAACAAACTCTTCAGCTTTATATATTAGTATAGATTAAAAGTAACCGTGACAATTCTCATAATTTTTTAAGAAGAGTCTGATCTGTCTCAATTTTTTTAGGATTGCAGTCAGCAGTACTTTATAATTACAAAAAAAAAATAGTAATTTCCCTATATTTTAACAAACTTTTGAGTTTTGTTTGTAATGACGGTAAGTATGTACTACATTTTATACGTTTTAAATTACTTTAATTAGCCTTCTGGTCCTTCTTGTCCTTTTTCAGCCCATAGAGGTCCACTGCTGGTCAAAGGCCTCCCCCAAGGCTTTTCACGATGACCGGTACTGTGCTGCCTGAATCCATTGACTTCCCGCTACCTTCCTCGCGACCTTATTATGCACAGCTAAAATAAGGAGAGAGGAAGGGAGCTAAATGGCAATTCAAATAATTAAATTTATTATAAATTATTAGAAATGGATTATTAGGTGTTCTTTAGGATGCATTTTTAGCGTATGCAAGGGAATTGCATGACTTCATCCCCCCATCTCTCTCTCATCTTTTATCTAACTACATAGAGTGTTCAGACAACTTGCCACAAGCGGTGTTTCCGTCTGACTACAATGTAAGTGTCTTCAAGGCTTAATGAACTAGCGCGCTTTCCCGTAAACGATTGATTATTATAATCATTAATTCAGCAGAAAAAATGTCCATTCCTGGGAAAGGGACATAAAAAATGTAATGCTCTACACTAAAAACATGTTTGTCACTTCATCAAAACACCCCAATTTTAACGGCAAATTGAACGGCAATTATCGCAACACCATCTTAATATTAGAGAGATCAATTCCCATTGCACGTGGCGCTCTTCAAGCCCGATATTACATTTTTATTTGCTTCGCCCCCTTCAAAAGTTGTCAACATGTAACGACCGGACTATACTGCGGTAGCTTTGAATATCACTTCAAAATCATAAGCAAACTGAACCTTGTGTTTTGCGGGTTAAAGCTTAGGGTCCGAATAAAATAATTGGCAGGCAAAATTACACTTTGAGTCTTTGAAATAAGGTCTTGATACTTAAAGTACAATTGGTAAAACGTATGTTGGCATAAATGTCTGTTTTATGTTTGCACAACGGATATTAGTGTGCCAAAGCAGAACTATTTGCACTTGTACTTTGTGATGTTCCCATGGAAATCGTATTAGGATTTTGTTGTTTTTGAATTTTGGTCGCTTTACGGATTTAAAGCTTTATAAAATCTTAAAGCTGGCGGATTTCACGCTCGGAATCTGGATCCGTGCCATTTCATGGCACTAAGAACACTTAAGTGGCAGTGGGCCGAGCACATTGCCCGTAGGACCGATGCCCGATGGGGCCGACGGGTCCTCGAGTCGCGACCACGCACAGGAAGACGCAGTGTGGATATGCCTCCGACAAAGTAGACCGACGACCTGGTGAAGGTCGCTGGATGCGGGAGGCGCAGGACCGGTCGACGTGGAGATCCTTGAGAGAGGCCTACGTCCAGCTGTGGACGTCTTTCGGCTGAAGTGATGATGATTTGTTTAAAGAAATCTAACCAAATCAGTCATATGTAATGACTAGCTGCGCCCCGCCTTTTCACCCGCGTAAGTTACAATCCCGCGGGAATATCGGGATAAAAATATTATCCTATGTGTTATTCCTGGTTATAAACTATCTCTGTGCTAAATTTCATACAAATCCGTGAAGGGGTTTTTGCGTGAAAGTGTAACAAACAATGTATGTTTGTTAGGTACTCTATATTATAAATGCGAAAATTTGTGAGGCCATCCGCCTCACTAATTTTACACAATTTTTTTAATAATGTTCTTTAATTTTCGCTTTAAAAACATTAGTTGGGAAATGCAAATTCTCTATACCATATCCTACATTAATAGGTTTGCATTTATCTAATATAAGTACCATGCCATAGAGGATAAGTTTATTGTCGTCAAAAGGCGGTTAGTGAGACATTTCAGAAAATCCAATATCACGTTGTCCGAACTATGTACTCGTGTTATCATACCCTCTGAAGAACCCAAGATATTTCAAACACTCCTACATGCAATAAAACATTTAAATAAATTCGCCTACACCATAAAACCAACATTTTATTTTATCTTAGAAAACTTCAGTTATTCATTACTAACAATTGGTTAGGTATTTCAGTCTTCTTTTTCCTTATCACCATTCTCCTGGTCTTGTCCCAATTTAAAACGTGGAATATGTCTTGTCTCTGTTCCTCACTATAGTCTTAATACCGTCCAGCCATCGTCATTATTAACAGCCAGCAATTTTCCTATACCCCTCAAAATAAACAAAGGCCACAGATAAAAAATTGCGCAGAAAAAAAAGGTTTTCCTTTTTTAAAAGAACTCGGACGGAGCTTAATCAACGAAGTATTTCATTACGACCTTATAGGATAGAAGGAGCTTGAAAGAATATAGAGCCTCACATTCTTTCGCGGCTCGCTCTTGTTGTGAAGAATGTTCATTTTATAACTGGCGTTTGTCTTAAATTCTTTTGCCTTTTGTTTTTCTTTTTTTATGGCCTTTTGTTTGACTGACGTTAGGGACGGTGAGCATCAGTATAAAAATCGATTCTGTCTCAACAGTTAGTGAGTTCATTCCACACTCACTTCATGGTGATGTGATTAGATAATCTCACTGCTGATATCCAATATGTAAAGAATACCCCGTCCGACCCATATGGATAGTAAAGGTTAGGTAAAAACACATATCCAAATAAAATATATTTTTTTTCCTAATTATAATAGTAACTAATGAATTAAAAAAAAAAAACTTTTTCATTCCGCGAATTACGTACGGAGGATGGATCTGAGCAGTTGTATTACGTTGTGTGGCGGGTAGGATGCGCCAAATGTTGTTGTGTCGGGAGTTTGGTCGTGGAGAGTCTCCAGATCAATCTCCCTCTAGCGCAGCATCGTTTGGTCGTGTTGGTCTTAGGTTTAACATAACATCACCTCTCTCAACTGTCGTCCTCCTTCGTAATCCAAAGTTTTTTAAGCGAATAGGCTTAATAAACTAGTGCGCTTTATCATCAACGATTGCATCACTGCTTACCATCAGGCGGGATTGCAGTCAAGCACTAGTTTATTTATAAAACAAAAAAAAAAAAAAATAATTGTAACGTCCCTAAAATTCGGTAATGTTTACCAAACATTACCGAATTTTTTATGGTTAGGTAACCACAGTATTTGAAAATATTCATACACGTTTACAGTCCAAGTTAAAAAAGCAAAGTAAGTCTGAGCCATCCTTTTATTCTACGTTTACGTTTACGTTTTTAAAAATGTAAAAAATAATTATTATTACTATTTCTTGTGTGTAACAAATTCTATGTACTTGTTTTTGGTTAAGGTGAGAAATAAACACTTTATTTTATTTTATTCATATATCATTTTTTTGATTACCTACTGTTAAATGTAACATTAAAAAGTAAGTTAGGTTTTTGAGATTCGCTCCTAAAAATTAATTCCTAAAACCTTACTACTATTTTCACTATATTTTTTTTATTTGTCCAATTTACCAAAAAACAATAACAAAATTCCATTATTTTCAAGTGTCACAACGTAAATGCCTACCTCACAAAGTAAATAAATAAGCCTGTCCTGTCCATTACGGTACATTATATGCACCAGTAGGGTGGCAACACGATGCAATGTCGGTAGTATCGACCCGCTAAGTGATTTGTCCGCTTGCATGCATTATTGATGTGCAGCGGGCCCATTTCCCAATTCACTCCAAACTCGATACACCCTGTATATCTATTCCTAGATAGCAGCCTGTATATGGAGGGAATTGGGTTTTTAATTAGGATATTTTTATTTTGAATCATAGTTTAGGGATTGTTTTTTGATCTGTTTGATGGTTATACACGAGAAAATAGATTTATACAATTGTTTATGGAAACTGAACGGAATAAATCAAATTAAATCATTTTATTTCTTGCCAGCTTTCCGCCCGGGGCTTGGCCCTAGTGAAGTTCGGTTATATCGCGCTTTTTAGATTTCCCTAGGGAATATCAAATTTTCCGGGATATAAAGTACCCTATTATTTAATCCGGCCTTCTAACTTTACATCTGCAAAATTTCAAAGCAATCGGTTCAGTAGTTACGGCGTGAAAGCAGAACAAACAAAAAAAAACTCACTTTCCCATTTATAATATTGGTAAGGATAAGGATTGGTAAGGATAACACAGGATCGAGCTTGTTGGCGTGCCATGAATGAGGCCTATGTCCAGCAGTGGACGAGTAGAGGCTGATGATGATGATGATGATAAAGAATAACACGTCGGAAGCTACGTGCAGCGTTTCAATTCGTCGTTTCCTTTGAAAATCAAAGCCATGCATTGAAATGTATCAACTTTACTGTGAAACCATTGTCATAACACTACTGTCAAATATTGTAATAATTTTACTGTGAAAACATTGTTATAACTTTATTGTAAAATATTGTAATAATATTATTGTAAAAACAATGTAATAACTTGACTGACAAAACGTTGTAATAACTTTACTGTAAAAACGTTTTAATAAATTAACTGTAAAAACATTGTAATAACTTTACTTTATGAAACATTGTAATAATTTTAGTGTAAAATCATTGTATCAACTTTACCGTAAAACCATTTAATAACTTTAGGTAGGTACTACAAAAATATTGTACTTAATAACTTTATTGTAAAAGTAATGCATTCATTTACACATTTGCTTACATAATTTTATCGCATTATATTTGTGAATGTTCTTTTTCAATTGATCAATTTACATGACTAAAAGATAAAATTCACTTAATTATATGCAAATGTAGGTGTAGTGGTAACTTGAGCGATGAATAATTCATTAACCTATTAATTTGCAACCCAAATTCTTGCCAATACCCTCTATTAAATTGCTTCGTTTAATAAAGAGTTCATTGGAGAATGGAGGGCTTTTGTGGAGCTTGATATTTTTTAATTTATACAGGCAGTTGAAGTGATAAGATGACAGAAGACGATTGTATAGTATTGGGGGGTTACTATGACGTGTCAAAACCATCATTATTCCAGTGCCAGATAAAGATGGAGTTATTATAATAATAATTAATAATTTTTATTTTGGACACAAAAATCCATAGAGTGTTAGTAACATAAAAAGACAACAAAAGTTATTGCCTAGTGTTAGTAATATTATAGTGTGCACAAATTTTTGAATTATTGGAGAGCCGAAGCTCTCAGCTACAGTTTTCAGGATGCTGTTCCGACTGTCCCTCACTCTACTCGGCAACGACGCGGTCTTTTTGCGTATGATTGCATAAAAACCGTCGGTACAGGCTTGCGCAAACATTTCCGACGCACTACAGTAACGAGGTAGTGTTAGCCTTTTAAATTTATTTGAGTATGTATGTAACTAAATCAGTATAATGTCTTTATTTAATTTCAAATTGTAACCGTGTTCCCAAGAGAGACTATTTCAATAGTTGTTAAAATGACTTTTGTCGGTTGACAGCAAGTAGATAGCTGTCAACGTGGGTGGTCTCATTTGGGAACACGGTATTCGAGCTTGAGCAGTCGCAGGCTACACAGGTGTACTTGTTAAAAGTGTAAACTAAGTAAAAGTGATATTGTTATTAAAATAACTTATAAAACCAAACTGGTACAAGACTTTAATTTATTCTCTTCGCAACCTTGAGGTGGATTACAGTTCAGAATTGGGATAGCACTAAGAATATTGTATTCTCAGTGTTACCAAAACGCCCAGCACAACGCAATAAGGTATTGTTTCAGTTTTTGTATATTTTTTTTTATTGGTGTTTTTAAATAATTTTTCCTATTTGATGAAATTATTTTAATTACCTAGTAGATTTATATGATTGACTATTGATGTTTTACTGTGTTTAAAATAAACAAAGATATCGTATTAAATAAAACGCACATCAACCATTTTCGATATTCTTAATGTACCCTACAAAAAAACAAAAAAAAAAGAAACGGTTTTCTCTCGTGTGCAAAATACTATTTCAGCTAATCAAATGGAAGATCAATCGAATAGTCGAAGCAGACGCTTGCAAACTCCGGATCCCAAGCTGCCGTCTTGTGCGAGACTCGGCTGTGGCAGCACGCAGCGCAGCCGCAGCGGCACGCAGGGCAACCAGAGTAGAGCAGGGCGCAGCCGGAGTGGCGTGCAAAGCAGCCGGAGCGGCCTGCGACGCAGCCGGAGCGGCCTGCGACGCAGCCGGAGCGGCCTGCGACGCAGCCGGAGCGGCGTGCAACGCAGCCGGAGCGGCCTGCGACGCAGCCGGAGCGGTGGGCGCCGGAGCCGGAGCGGCGTGCGGCGCAGCCGGAGCGGCATGCGACGCAGCCGGAGCGGCATGCGACGCAGCCGGAGCGACCTGCGACGCGGCCGGGCGGCATGCGACGCAGCCGCAGCCGGAGCGGTGGGCGCCGGAGCCGGAGCGGGTGCAACGCAGCCGGAGCGGCCTGCGACGCAGCCGGGCGTGGCGCCGGAGCCGAAGCGGCGTGCGGCGCAGAGCGGCATGCGACGCAGCGGGCGCATGCGACGAGCCGGAGCGGCATGCGACGGGCGGAGCGGCATGCGCACGCCGCCAGCCGGAGCGGCGTGCGACGCAGCCGGAGCGGCGTGCGACGCAGCCGGAGCGGCCTGCGACGCAGCCGGAGCGGCGTGCGACGCAGCCGGAGCGGCATGCGAAGCAGCCGGAACGGCATGCGACGCAGCCGGAACGGCATGCGACGCAGCCGGAGCGGCATGCGACGCAGCCGGAGCGGCATGCGACGCAGCCGGAGCGGCATGCGACGCGGCCGGAGCGGCATGCGACGCAGCCGGAGCGGTGGGCGCCGGAGCCGGAGCGGCGTGCGACGCAGCCGTTGCGGTGGGCGCCGAAGCCGGAGCAGTGGGCGCCGGAGCCGGAACGGCATGCGGCGCAGCCGGAGCGGCGCCAGACGGAGCAGTTGCCACAATAAAAGGTTTTTCCAAGGTGATAGTAACATTGCCGAGCAGGTTAGTGAGAAAGTATTGTTAGCGCAAATGTTGAAAGATGTTGTTCAAAGTGTTCAAACCATGAAAGCTGATGGGAACAATGAACGTTTTCCTGTCTTTAATGTTATTCCCGAATTCGATCCATCTAAAAGAAACCAATCCATAGACACGTGGATAAATAAAGTAAATGAATGTGCTCAAATTTATAATTGGTCAGAAAGACAAACAATCCATTACTCACTACCGAAACTTGTAGGTTTTGCTCTGAAGTGGTATCAAGGGTTACCTAGCGTAATGTTTTCCTGGTCTGAGTGGCAAATTAAACTACGATCAGCTTTCCCAAGTGACGAAAATTATGCTCAATTATTATCGGATATGCTTGCCTGTAAAGCTCATTTTGGGGAATCTCTAGAGGAATATTTTTATAACAAGATGGTGTTATTGAACAGATGCAATATTACTGGGAAGAATGCCATTGATTGCGTACTGTTTGGGATCGAAGATCGATCAATAAGGACTAGTGCAGAAGCGGCACAGTACTCTGATCTTGATAAGTTACTTGTCTACTTAAAGGGAGTTAAAATTAATAAACGAATGGAAAAGAATGCACAGCAGGCAAGCGTAATCGATAATAAATGCAATAAAATTAAAGGGACTAAAACTAACATAACAGAATTTCCATCTAGATGTTATAACTGTGGTGATGAAGGCCACCCGTATTATAAGTGCAAGCAGCCAATCAAACGGTGTACTGCTTGTAATAAAGTAGGACACTTAGTTAATGAATGTAGCGAGAAAAGGGCGTCCACTTCAAAAATCCCTATAGTCGGTCATTAAACTACTATAGCTTGCTTTGCTTTTTCAACCAAGGAATTAGGATGTATTTATATACATCCCTTATGGGGTTGAGATAAATATTGAGTGACAATAGTCCCGTTGTTTACCGGCTTTATAGATTGGCTCATTCGGGACGCCAAGTTGTTAGAAGTATGGTTAAAGAATTAGAGGACTCGGGAAATTTTTAGTCAAAAAGAAAACTGTAGATTATAGGCTTTGTGTAGGTTATAGATATTTGAATAAGAAGACAATTAAAACACATTATCCATTACCAAGTATTGATGATTAGCTGGTCAATTTATCAGGTTTCAAGTATTATACAACCTTAGATCTTGCGTCCAGATATTACCAGATTAGTATGTCAGAAACTTCCAAACACTCAACAGCTTTCGTAACGCCTGACGGCCACTTTGGATTTAACCGGATGCCTTTTGGTTTGGCTAATGCTCCATCTAATTTTCAACGATCTATTAATAATATCCTTGGTAACGTGTTTTAAAGATGCGTTTGCTTATTAAACTTTACAAGAGGGTTTTGAGAAATTAAGTAATACTTTAAATTTATTTAGGTCCTCTGGAATAACATTAAAATTATCAAAATGTAACTTCTTTATGCGGTCTGTTAATTACTTAGGATTTAAAGTAAATGAAAACGGAATACGGGCTGGGTAGCATAAAATAGAAGCTGTCAAACGATTTCCTCTCCTAAAGTCCGCCAGTTTATTGGTTTATCCAGTTTCTTTCGGCGCTTTATACGGGATTTTCTGCAACCGCTAGACCATTGACTCAACTCCTTAGAAAAAAATTCTACTTAGCATTGGGGAAGTTCTGAAGAAAAGGCTCTCCAAATGTTAAAAGCGGAATTGATAAAACACCCCGTTCTTGTTTTTTATAATCCGATCTATGAAACAGAAGTTCATACTGATGCCTCTAAATTAGGGATTGCTGGAATATTAATTTGCAGAGACCAACAAAGGATTCCCCGTTTAGTGCTGTTGCTTATTACAGTAGGCAGACTTCCCCCGAAGAGGCCCGTTTCACTTCCTATGATTTAGAGACCTTGGCTGTAGTAATGTCCGTAAAACAATTTAGAGCGTATTTGTTAGGGCTGAAATTCACAATAGTCACTGATTGCAATTCAGTTCGAGCTACGTTTGAAAAGAAAGACATGTTACCACGGGTTGTACCAAAAGGAATAAGGTGGCACTTACTCAGATCAAATCATGACATGTTAGGACATTTTTGTTTTGAGAAAACATATGACAAAATAAAAAGTCAATATTGGTTTGCCAAAATGAGAAGATTCATCATACGTCTTGAATGTGCTCATACTAAAGTTCCCCCTGGCAAAAGGTCCGGGGAATTACACCCTATACCAAAGGTGGATCTCCCATTCCACGCACTTCATATAGACGACGAATTCATATCTTCTTTTGATTATAGAGGCCTTTACTAAATATATAATTCTGGAGCCAGTTAAAAACACTAAAAGTACAAATAGTGTTAGAGCATTACAACATTATTTTCATACTTTCGGTGTACCGCAGCGAATAATCTCGGACAGAGGAACCTCGTTTACTTCCATAAAATTTAAGAAATTTCTAAATTCATTAGTAGATAGACATGCTTTAGATGCGGTCGCAACGCCGCGAGCAAATGGGCAAGTAGAGAGGTACAATAGGACTGTACTTGCTGCTTTCAGTGCTACAAACTTTAATACAGGTTACATTCGCAATGGGTGATTTAGTCAGAGTGGAAAGCTTGTTCCAAAACTTCGTGGTTCTTATCGCATAATAACTGTATTGGATCATGATAGATATATTATTGAAGATACTCCTTTAACTCGAAAAGGTAACCGCCGTTTTACTGGCACTTTTTCCGTAGACAAGATTCACCCATGGTTAATATTTGATAGAACCAATAATGAATCTGATAATGATTCTAATGATTATCAAAAATCTGTTCATGATGACGAAACCTAGTCTTCGCTTATAACCGTTTGATTTTTTGCAAATTGTCTATTTCTGCATGCTATGTGTATCTTAACAGTTTGTTTCAGAGAAATAATAATATAATTAATCTTTTTATTCTAGTTGTCAAACCACTGGAATGTAGAGGTTTCAGTGGAATGACTAGACAGTGCTGAAGACATGAAGGGGCTTCAGTACTGTAGTATAGTAATTTAGAGTTGTCAGACCACTGAAATGTAGAGGTTTCAGTGGAATGACTAGACAGTGCTGAAGACATGAAGGGGCTTCAGTACTGTACATTTGATATTCTGCAAATTGCCTATTTCTGCATGCTATGTGTATCTTAACAGTTTGTTTCAGAGAAATAATAATAAAATTAATCTTTTTATTCTAGTTGTCAAACCACTGGAATGTAGAGGTTTCAGTGGAATGACTAGACAGTGCTGAAGACATGAAGGGGCTTCAGTACTGTAGTATAGTAATTAGAGTTGTCAGACCACTGAAATGTAGAGGTTTCAGTGGAATGACTAGACAGTGCTGAAGACATGAAGGGGCTTCAGTACTGTAAGTATGGTAATTTAGTTGTCAGACCACTGGAATGTAGAGGTTTCAGTGGAATGACTAGACAGTGCTGAAGACATGAAGGGGCTTCAGTACTGTAGTATGGCAATTAAGAGTTCTCAGACCACTGAAATGCAGAGGTTTCAGTGGAATGACTAGACAGTGCTGAAGACATGAAGGGGCTTCAGTACTGTAGTATGGTAATTTAGTTGTCAGACCACTGAAATGCAGAGGTTTCAGTGGAATGACTAGACAGTGCTGAAGACATGAAGGGGCTTCAGTACTGTAGTGTGACATCTTAAGGCAAAAACATGAAGGGGTTTTGCCCTCGGATGATCATTAGATATTTAATGTACCTAGATATGTAGAGGCTACAATTAATTTATACAGTATTTTGAGGCGAAAACATGAAGGGGTTTCGTCCTCGTTGAATTTATTAGTGTGAAATATTTGATGTAGTTATGTATCTAATGTAATTCTAATTTTGAGATGAAATCAGACATGAGATGTTGATTCAGTTTATGCTATTTGTTGTTAATTAGAGATTGAAATAAATAATTAATATTTTTTTATATACAATCTTTTATATTATTAATGTTTTCACGAGACGTGAAATAACAGGAAGGGCCGACTGTTAGCCTTTTAAATTTATTTGAGTATGTATGTAACTAAATCAGTATAATGTCTTTATTTAATTTCAAATTGTAACCGTGTTCCCAAGAGAGACTATTTCAATAGTTGTTAAAATGACTTTTGTCGGTTGACAGCAAGTAGATAGCTGTCAACGTGGGTGGTCTCATTTGGGAACACGGTATTCGAGCTTGAGCAGTCGCAGGCTACACAGGTGTACTTGTTAAAAGTGTAAACTAAGTAAAAGTGATATTGTTATTAAAATAACTTATAAAACCAAACTGGTACAAGACTTTAATTTATTCTCTTCGCAACCTTGAGGTGGATTACAGTAGTCTCAACAACATCCTGAAAGCATTATTATATTGGACACGCAGGACGTCCAGCGATCTTTTAGTGCAATTGACCCACAGACTGCCCGTGTACAGACTTTAACAATAAGCCTTGGACAGTGTTATTTTTACTTGGTCTGTACACCGGGCAAATCTACGGGACAACATAAAGGATGGATAGCGCTATCTCTTTTTAACAACAATTTCATGATTGTTTTAATACATCATAGTAGGGCGTCTGAAGGTAAGGTACCTAAGTGAAAAATTAACCATTAACTTTGTGCATTTTTGAATATTTTGGAATAATTTAGCGCGATCTTTACAAGAATAGAAACGGTCGAGCCATCATCATTTATCCATGGTTGCGCGTAGCACGCTGTCGTAGAAACTCACACATGCATTCGTGCAAGCACCCTTTTTTTGGGATGGGAAATCAAAGTACAAGCACCCTGCGACGCTAAAAAGAAACAGCAGGATCAGGGCCTGTAGCCAATGTAACATCGCTTCGTAGCGAAGCGAAATCGAATACCAAACCAACCAATGGCGGGAACGATAGACCACTCGACGCGATAAATCCCGTGGTCAATCGTTCCCGCCATTGGTTGGTTTGGTATTCGATTTCGCTTCGCTATGAAGCGATGTTACATTGGCTACAGGGGCATACATTTTCGCTGCGCGGTAGAAAGAAATGGGGATATTACTCCGCGCCGGCGATCTACTCTCGCTACGTGTTACAAATTTTCGATCAGCGTCACGTGTCCTGACGCAAGTTTAACATTTCTTAACCATCTCAAAAAAGTGCATATAGCCAATGAAGAAGTTTTCACTTCATAAGTGAATACCGAGGTTGAGGATAAGTGCCTTTTACATGTGATAGGGTATAATCAGTGTATGGTGTTAGCACAGTTAGGACATAAGCTTTGACAAGGAATGGTCTGAAATCTACCACGCGAGGCCAATGATGGTTTTGGAACCTAACTTGCGGCTTCCCCACTATGTTTTTCTTTATAGTTTTGAGAGCAGTGGTAATTAAATTATTTGAGCTAACTAAAGCGTCTGGGATCGAAACCTTAGTCAGTGCCGTTCCTACCACTGGACCACTCACTGCTTGTGGACAGAGTAGGGTGGTATTTCACCAAAAGGTGATACGGTGAGGAAATAGATACATGGGTGTTCTTATTGCAATAAACTACTACTGAAATTAATTTCTAAGCATTTCTTGTATTTTTCTCTCGTTGGTGAAGCTCCAAGGGAGATTGATTAATAAAGTCAGGAGCGACTATTATTTTGTTAAGTTTTATAAACTTCATTAAGCCAACTTATTCCCTTTATTGCCACACACATCAAGATGACATGTAATGATGATGATGTGTTTTCTCCAATACTTTTTATAATCACCATCTGATTTCGTAAAGTGGAGACTTGTCATAAATTAGGCTCCATGTTCTACCCTTTCTTCTATATCCCAAAATATGCAATCAAAGTGACCTCTGCGTTGCCACAGATAACGCTGTGGAAATGACGAAATCTTAGGCCAACTAAACTAAAATAACTGCAGTATGATTCCGAGAGTAGAGGTCCACAGCTGGACAAAGGCCTCCCCAAAGGCTTTCCACAATAACCGGTCTTGTGCTGCCCGCATCCATTGGCTTCCCGCGACCTTCATCAGGTTCACGCTCCACCTTGTTGGGGGTCTCCCTACGCTGCATCTTTCCGTACGTGGCTGCCACTCCAAAACCCCACTGCCCCATCGGCCATTGGTTCTACGAGCAATGTGCCCTGCCCACTGCCATTTAAATTTAGCGACTCGAAGAGCTATGTCGCTGACCTTGCTTCTTCTGCGGATCTCCTCATTTCTGATTCGTTTACGCAGAGAAATAGAGCATAGCTCTTTCCATCGCCCTTTGTGTGACTCTGGGCCTTCGTATGAGGCCCATTGTGAGCGACTACGTTTCAGTTCCGTAAGTCATCACTGGCAACACACACTGGTCAAAAGCTTTAGTCTTGAGACACTGTGGTATCTTGGACGACGAGAAGATGTAGCTGGATTTGACGAGATACTTCTTTCTCGAAGTTGGACCTACCTAGTTGGACTGTTTGTCCCAGGTATATATACTCGTCAACAGCTTCGAGTGCAGAGCAATCAACCAGAATTGGAGTGGGTGCGACATAGTTCGACATGATCTTCGTCTTATCCATGTTCATCCTTAGACCGACTTGTTGGAAAGCTCAGCAGGCTGAGGTCATTGAGCATTTTGCTCAAGTCATCCAGAATCTCCGCCATAACCACGATATCATCTGCAAAACGGAGATTAGTGATGTATTCGCCGTTGATGTTAATGCCAAGCCCTTTCAAGTCCTGTGGGAGATATTACATCTCCTTGTCTCACTCCACGTTGCAGTTGGATGCGAGTCCTGATTCTGGAGACGGACTGACATGGTGGTGTTTTTGAACAAACACTTTGTCATCTCAATGACGTATCGATGGTCAATTTGGCATAGCTGGAGAGACTGTAGCACCGCCAAGTCTCGATCGAATCGAAGGCCTTCTCCATAGTCCACAGACGCCAAGCATAGTGGTTTGTTATACTCCTCGGACTTCTTGGGCAGATGTGCAATTTAAGTTTAGTTAGAATTATTTAAATTTAGTTAGAGTTATTTAAGTTTTGGTAGGTAGAACCACCGTGAAAACTTAAGTGAAGCGTCGTACAGCGAGTTTCCACCCTTACGTTGTTAACACCACTACGATTCGGACAAAGCGTGATGTATGGTAATCGGGAAGAAAATGTTCTCAACAACTTTCCATGCCACGGCAAAAGTAGGCAGCTTTTAGAGGCAGTTTTTGCTATGCTGCTTCTAAATACTGGAACAATATCCGTCCTCCCATAAAATATTGTAAAAGTTCCTCGACTTTTAAATTGAAATTTAAAGAACAGAGAAGAGTTCGAAAATGTTCAAGCAGACGTATGCATCAGCCATATCATAACCATCATCATGATTATTTCAGCCGAAAGAGGTCCACTGCTGGACATAGGCCTCCTCCAAGGTTCTCCACGGCCACCGGTCCTGCGCCTCCCGCATCCAGCGGTTTCCCGCGACCTTCATGTATGTAAGCCATACCTATCTTATTTTTTTTTATGAGTGGTGAAGGGTGTTATAAAATTGGCATACTTATCTATGTTTTGTAATTCTAGCGTATGGTACTCATGAGTTGCAGCTGAACATCAGCGTCGGAAGGTACAACTTGCGTTGTCATCTGACGTTATGCTGAGCTGAGGTCCTTTTGGCATTATAATCTTTGTTTTATATTTTTATAATTTTAGGTGTAAGTATTTCTTTTGCTGTAATGTCAATAAACTTATATTTCTTTCTTTCTTTCTAATGCTATGATTTGAAGCTATTGACAGTTACCTCTTAGCTTGCTTTATCAAACTTCATGATGAAATTTTTACATAATCGATCGGCTATGAAGGCAGCAACAAGAAGAAAATATCACCAGCCACAAAACCATCTTTTATCACACTCCAACATCAACCCCACACAGCATTACGCCATCTAAACATAAAACATACAACATTATCGATCGCTCCGAGCCGTATTGTCTTCAAAGCCACATCCGCCCAATTGCGTGCACATAGTTCAAGCACAGTGCAACTCCGCGATTCAATTTGAATTGGAGACAAGGGATGGGAGGGTGACAGGGGGGAGGTAGGGGGACGACTGACGACGCCGCGCTGATGGCTAAATCGTGTTCGATTCGCACCTGCGATGTGTGGCGATCGGGATGTTGCTCTACTTGGTATATTAATAATTAAATTAATAATTTATTTCAGACGTAGTCCATATAATGTTAGACTTACAAAAATTAAAAAAAAAACCTTATAAATCTATTGTTAGTAAGTACACAAAACAGAAATACAACACAATCAAATAGAACCGCACAGAAGAGTCAAGTTATGCCAAACCCAGGACGCGACCACCTGTAGTGCGTAGTCGCATCCAGTGCCGGCACATCGGCGAGTCCTAGCGGTCCACGAACACACTCGGAAGGCTGTTCGGGCTGGCCCGCATTCGCTTCATGAGAAATGCACAGTGCTTTCGCATGATGGCATATTGATATTGGTTAGCATTCTTCGAGGTTCTGACACGGAGAGTAAAATGAACCGCTAAGAATTGTTTCCCTTCCAAAGACTAGAAAGGATGGCGTGTACCCTGTAACAACGTTAGTAGTATTGTTCATAGAAAATTGAATTTTACTAAGATGTTTGTCCCAGGATCTATGGTCGTCGTCTACGAGTAAGCTAAAGCCGTAATTATTGTTTTGTTATAAATTTCAGTCAGCCTGTTTTATATACGCTGACATTCTTTATTTTGATTTAGAAATAAAAAAATAAAAAAAAGTATTGCAATAAATATTGTTTTAGAAAAGATGTTTTTTTTTTTGCCTCATTATCATCGAACTACATGTATAAATCCTTTTTATTCTTTCGACTGTATGACACCTTTGGCTGACATTAGATTCTCATTTATAAAGAGCAGAGCACAGAAGCTGACAGAGTACTTATGTGGCATTGAGTTTGCACGGTACTTATGTGGCATGGAGTTTGCACGGGGTAGGTATGCTGGAAGACGCCGCATGTACATTTCAGATATAACAGATAAACTTTATTAGTAGAAGAAAAAGAACTTGGAGGCCAACACAAATAGTTGACTTTCAGGAAAAGGCAGAGTTACTGTAAAATTGACTTGCCTGTGCCAGAATTGGGAAAATTAATAAAAATAGTTTCCTGAAAGTTATAGAGGATTTTGATTTGGTTCCAAGTGATCCTACATCACTCGGAACCAAATCGAAATCCTCTATATCTTTCAGGAAACTATTTTTATACATTTTAATACCAGACCACTGCACGGTTTTTGTAGTAATATCCGTGCGGGCAATACCACGGAACGCAACAAGCGTGTCTAAAACGCAGTTGGCAAATCATTACCTCTAACATTACGAGACTTAACCTACAGAATTTCGAAATTACGAACGAAGACCGATGCCTCCTGGGTCAGGGTTGCGGGTTGGTTAAACAAGAAACCGTGGTCTTGGCCATCGCACAGGCAAGTGAAGAAACACAGGTGGGTTTTAGTCAGTAAAAATCCGACAGACCCCGTCGCCCAACCCAGGGCGGCGGACATCCTATGAGGATTACCATCCCGAAAAAAAAAAGTCTGTACAATAGTTGAAATACAACCTTCGAATATTAAAGTAGAGCACAATCCCAACCATTCGCAACATCCGATACTTGCAACACGACACGATAGAACCGCAATGCTCGCCACGGTAAACTGTCACCTCCTCAGCTCCTCGCGACGCTTAACCGAAGCACTCGCGGCCGCAACTTTCGCCAACAACTTCGTAAGTTGCGAAGCGAATATCGAAAAGAACTTTCGACTGGTAGTTCCGGGTCATTGATGTTCGAGCATTGGTATTTAATATAGTAAAACAAGTGCAGTTAAATGTCGGTTTTAAGGACGGTGATTAAGGCTGCTTTTTGAAGGGGCGTTAGTTCCAAAGTTGCAGCTAATAGATAAGTTTTGAATTGGTAATTATCTTGCAGGCTTGCAGCGATAAAAGTTCATTAGTCTTTGGTAAGTAAGATGTGTAGGTACATCATACAGGTAGTAACAAAATTTAATTAACATTAGTATTTGAAATCTTAAAATTACTGAATGAAATATTTCATTTAAATCGAAAACAAGGTTACATTTAATTAAAGAACAACACTCTTATTCTGTCTTTTTATTCTTTAACTTATAGCTTTTGTTAAAATATGCCAACAAGTAATTTATCGAATAATTTCGTGGTAATCGACTGTGATCCCTTATGGTACCGAGCTTACAATAGTACCAACCCATATCCTCCCGTGGGTGTCGTAAGAGGCGACTAAGGGAACTCTCACCAAGGAAGCGGGCAGCAGCGCTTTTCCTGTGGAATATCAGATTACTGCAATCCCCAATCCGTCTGCCAAATGTGGGGATTATGGCAACCCCCCCCCCCCCCAATGTAATGAAAGTCTTGGGGGAGGCCTTGGTCCAGCAGTGGACCTCTATAGGCTGAAGAAGAAGAAAAATCGACTTTTGTTGCTGACTGTACATCGGGAACAATTGCCTGTAGCCTACCATACAAATAAAATGTCTTCAGGGCTAGAGTGAATAGGCTCTTAATAAACTAGCGTGCTTTACTATCAACGATTGCATCAGTGTTTACCATCAGGCGGGATTGTAATCAACTACTAGATTATAACATTTAAAAAAGGTGTTGGATTTCGTATTGATTTTAAATAATTAAACCTCTTTTGTATGACAGCCAATATATTTTGCCAAGACCCTGCGGTTGAAGACACTCTTTGATGAATTCTGAATAAAACACGAAGGTGAAGGAGCTAAGAACAAGTTTCTTTCTGACATAGAGGGTACCTACATGTCACCTTTTCGAACTGTCATTTTCATTCAAAATGAAAAAAAAAGAAAGTAAAACAATTTTTTTTTAATACAATGACGTCGACAAAAAAAGTGCTAGTAGGTATACTTAGATATTACATTGGTAATAGTTTTATTAGATTTCGCGCCTAGCTGGAGGCTGAGTTTACTGGCAACCACAGGAAAGTCTGGTTATATAGTCACGACCTTTCGATTTCTACTACGAGATGCACTGTGTATGTAAAAATAAAGCCAAATAAATTGGCTGACTAATATTGGCACTAACTAGTTATATGGTGGTTGAATGGCATCTCCATTCAATCTCAGCAACTTGCATAATCCTAGTAGCCATTGTACAGAGGAAACGTAGTCTTTATCGTCGTCGTTTTTATTTATTTCTGTCGCTGCCCTAACAAATAATATCTACTTACTAAAACCATTTTTTTTTGGCTTTATTCAAGAGCGTAATTTAATTCATACCACGCTTAATGCTAAACAAGCATTAATGGTTATCATCTTCTTGCCTGACTTGACTATAAATATTTCTTTCAAAGGGTATCCGTATATACGAGGCTCTATAACTAAGGCACTGTCTGTTTGTCACTAGGGGGGCAATTGCTCTGGGCACACCACAATAGCGACGGTAAATCCCTTCTTTGAGGAGTGGCTAGAGAGGCGCCACGGTGGCCTCACCTTCCGCCTGACGCAGGTCCTCACCGGACACTGTTGTTCCGGGAGGTTCATGCTCCGGATAAGGAGGAAGGAAACGCCAGGGTCACCACTGTGGGGATCACCCTGAGGACACGGCGGAGCCTACGGTGGAGGTCTACCCGGTTTGGGGAGAGCACCGCCGTGTCCTCGTGGCAGCGATCGGTGCCGATATCTCGCGGCGGGCCCTGGTCCAGGCCATGGTCCGGAGCGAGAGTGCATGGCAGCCGTTACCGGTCGGTTTTTGCTGGAAAAGGAGGAGGCGGAGCGCGTGAGGCAGCGAGAATCTCAGCGCCCTCAAGCCTCTAGCCGCCGCAGGAGTAGTCGGGAGACAAAATCGATCTCCCGGCCACCGTAGGCGTGGGCTTGCCGCCCGGTAAGGACCAGCCAGGTACAAAACGTATCACTCATACATTGATTTTACTTCAATCGAAGTTAAAGCTTTAGCGCGATACTAAATGTGATCGAAACTAAACCACAACTTTAACTGGATTAGATACGAACAAGAGTTTAATTACTGCTGTTTTATTTGTCCCCTAGGCTCTGTTTCATGAAACTTTATAGCTAGGCAATTGAAATATTTTTATTTATTTTATAAACGTAGGTATTTCTGGTAAGTACTGCCCTAACCTGTAATACTTCGGAAAACAATTTTTTTTTTGTGGTCACAAAAGCGTAATATATCTAAGTCGTGGTAAAAAAAAAACAGAAAATTCAGCCTTAAAAAGTCAGCCTCAAACAGCCAAGGCCTCTGAAAATATTTA
The DNA here is from genome assembly GCA_017933935.1 of Sesamia nonagrioides. Classification (NCBI taxonomy): domain Eukaryota; kingdom Metazoa; phylum Arthropoda; class Insecta; order Lepidoptera; family Noctuidae; genus Sesamia; species Sesamia nonagrioides. Next base: position 2,719,143 of record JADWQK010001011.1, on the reverse strand, counting down.
TTTTTCCTTGTTAGTATATCCGCGGACGTGATCTTACAAAATTCCCGGAAAATTATTCACATATTTTTACAATACGATACAAAACCTACGTGTAAAAATATGCCTGAAACCAACCAAATACTTCAAGAAGAAATAAAACAAGATAGAGCTCCGAGCAAAATTAAATTTCGTACCATATTATTTTCTTCGCAAAATTCATTATCCATTTACGGTTTCACAGGCAATTGTTTTAATCCGATAGCAGGAGCGGCCCAATGTGGAATGAAATAATTTAATAGCCCCCCTCCGCCTCCCCACTCGGATCCAAGATGGCGGCGGGGCGGGGCCGGGGGTGGGGCGTGCCGCCTCATTTGAATTTCGAACGCGAGCTTTCCGAACGTGTGTTCGGATGGGTTTTCGGCCAATTAATTTCTCGGTAATTCGTTTCCGGGTGCATCGTGTGACGGCTTCATTGTTATTTAATACCCGGTTTTTATTAAGAGATAGGCGTACAAAGAAATTGCGTCCCTTTTTTCGTTATTTATTTTTTATTGCACATTTTAGGGGAATGAATAACAAAAGTTCTTGTAGATTTAAAAGAAACTCTTACAAAGAAATTAATGTAGCAAAACGCTTATTTTACATGAAATTTTTGATATGATATTTTAATATTATTTTAAAGCTGAAATAATTATTACAATAAATACAAAACCTGATTGTAAAACGCAAAATAATTACGAATAATATGAAAAGCGTTCACCTCTCCCAGGCGATTGGCAATTCTGTAAAAATCCTAAGGTGAAAAGTTAGGTGAAGAGAGCTGTCAATAGTTCCAATCTCTAGAATAAGTTGATTAGTTGTTATGACAGGTCCCGCTACGCTCACGGTGAAATGCTTAGGTAAAAATCGCAATACTGAACTACCCTATAACAAACATCGACCCACTACAAAAAAGACAGCCACCTCAAAAGCTTAAAACCTAATCCGAATCACCTCCCGAGCTCCGTACAACAAGTCGCAATTTTTCTGAGCCTCATAATACGTCCTAGCAAACAGAGCATTGTGAGAAGTTTCACAATATTATGTGGAGTGGTGTAATGCCGACACAAAGGCTTCTCCCGGCTCGGTAAATAACGCTTTGTTCTACGAAGCCAAATTTTGACAATCACTAGCTCACTCTCATATAGCTATGTACACGGGCGGTTGGCAAAGATTAGCCAGGGGAGGCGGGAATACGGTTGTTGTTTGAGGAACGGTTATTCATAACTAAAGTAATTGTGTTTTGAGAGTTGTATATTGTTCTATAATATTTCGTTACGTTTTTGTAGTTCTTCCTCATTATCCAGGTTTGAACTGCTTTGAAATGAGCCATTACATAGTTTCATCTTTCTGATTGACTGATCTCTTGATGATTCAAAAACTCGTGTAATTGATTTATTTGAAACTAGCTTTCCGCCCGTGGCTTCGCCCGCGTGGAGTTCGGTTATATCGCGCTTTTTAGATTTCCCTCGGGAACATCAAATTTTTCCGGGATAAAAGGTAGCCTATATTCTTTCTCAGGATCTAAAGATTGTCTATGCCAAATTTCATTAAAATCGGTTGAGAGGTTTAAGCGGGAAAGCGTAACAGACAAACAGACAGACGGAGTTACTTTCGCATTTATAATATTAGTATGGATTAAGTTTTGAGTTCATTGAAGTAACAGCGAACATAAATAACGTTGAAGAACAAAATAATTATTGCCTTATGATGCCTTAATAGCATCGAGAACGGTTGACTACAGTTTAACGGTCTTCAAGGCTATGGTGAATAGGTTCTTAATAAACTAGCGCGTTTTACCATCAACGATTGCATCACTTTTTACCATCAGGCTTGGTTGCGGTCAAGCACTAGTTTATAATTATAAAAAAAGAGATCGCACACACTTAATTACAAACTGTGTAAAAAAATCTAAAATATATTAATTAAGTAGGTAGTTAGTGAAGCCCAGTCACAATCGACTTTTAAAGAAATCCACTGGAATATTTTTAAACGGCTTACCGCTTGTGCCGATTGCCATTTATATAATTATAAACCAGTGCTTGGCCGCAATCCCGCCTGATGGTAAGCAGTGATGCAATCGTTGATGGTAAAGCGCGCTAGTTTATTAAGACCCTATTCACTCTAGCCTTGAAGACACTTGAATTGTAGTCAGACGGAAACACCGCCGCCGGCAAATTGTTGCAGTCCCTCGATGCAAGCGGTACTTATAAAAGAAGAGGGGAAACGCGTAGTGGTTTCAATAACGTAAGGCTGGATCCTCGCCGTACGAAGGGTCGTCCGATGAAGGAACGGAGATGCCTAAAACGCAATGAACGAACGCCGAAAATTTAACAACCGGTCTTACCTAGGGGAATTATTGTATTACGCAATATTAAATATATTAAGGATTTGGAAGTCAGACAGGTAGTAGCTCCAAGTGAGATACTGTTATTGCGCTGCATCCAGTTAATCTGGAAGCTGCCCCCAGCATAGTAAGGAAAAGTAGGTTAGATAATCACTATTTCGATCGAAAGTGAAACCTATCCATTTTCTCAAACCGTCCTATCTGAAAATTTAAAATATCCAACCTAATCTGTGTCAGTTTTCCCCTGTGTGAGTGCAGAGGGAGGATGGCAGGGAGGCATGGGGACGCACCGCCGGTTCAATGTTGACAAATGATGGATATCTCTTGTCTTGAAAAGGCAGGATTAATGCTCTGTCTCGGGAGTACAATAGTGGCGATTCCTGAAGGATTACGCACTTGAAAGCGCGAAGATGTGCTCCAAAGAATGAGGAATGTTGACCGATAATGGTGGAAGTATATTTTTTATGGTGACGGCTTACTTCACTTGATTTTGTTTGAGGAAATTGTGGAGGGAAAGTTTCAGTACGGAAGTGATTTGATTACGTCACGGATTTTATAGGTGGTTTTAGAAGGCGAATCAAAACGGTGAAGGAAATCATCCAGAGGAAACTGACATATACTAGAGACAAAAATTCTAAAACACGTAGATTGTCTGCAACCCACTCCTAATCGAGGCCTGTGTCCAACTGTTGGGAACATTATGGGCTGATTTGTGAATGGTGAAGACGACTACCTATACGAAAATAAATAAATTTGGTGTATCTATGACATTGCCAATCTGCATACAAAAAATCAACCAAATAGGTAAGTATGCAGCGGGTCAAGCTACCCGAAACTGTCAAATATTCCCAATCAACGTTGATCCTTGATACTTTAGATACAAAGATCAAAATGTAATAAAAAAAATCTGACAGATCGTAGTACCTGCGCCTGTACGACAGTTTAGTCACTATAGCAAGTCAAAGATTTGCAAAATCACTGCTATTTACTTAGCTTGTTTGAGTCACTACTAATTTCGTTGCTAGCCCTTATTTCATAGTACCAAAATCTTATGCCAGTGTTTTCATTTACTTATTTTCGTCTCCACGTTCCATAAAGCTTTGAATCACATACTTACCTAACTTTTTGTAAAGATCGTTATTATCAATAAATTGAACAGCTTACATAGTGAAATTGAGGTTTTCCCCATGCGAAAGTACAATACAGAAATAAAATGCCAGCAATTTTTGCGATACAAGATACCGGCGGCAGCCATTTGTAACCTTATAAATACTTTTCTATATTTTTATTGTGTCGCGGCGCCGACGGCGCGACGGCGCGAGGAAAAGGAAAGCGAGGAGGTCAGACAACTTGTGAGGACTAAGAAGATTACGTCTACATTTCTATATACAATATGTACAGAAAACCCCGTCCGACCCAAAAGGATAATAAATGTTAGGTATACACATGACCAAATAAAATATGAAATTTTACGTAATCATCATAGTGACAATACTAATGAATTTTGAAATAATCTTTTTTTTCCGCGAGTTAATTCCAGCCTCCCCAAAATTTGGTATTTTTTAAAAAAGGTGATAACACCAATCGTGACGGAGCGAATAGCGATGAGACCACGTGCCGCCTGCCCTGCCCCTCTTCGCTTGGGCTTCAAGGACCCACCAAACAGACCCACCGGTGGGTCCCTGAACACTGATATGTCTCCAAAGACCCACAAGACACGAAACCGTAACCGTTTTTTCTTACATTGAACTTAGGTATTAGGAGACAAAATAAAAATAATTAAACATCTCAAAAGAAAATATCTCAATAGTGGGTCTTCGAAGATAATAAAATTTCAGAGGACCCACTTGTGGGTCTTTGGAGACATATCAGTGCTCAGGGACCCACCGGTGGGTCTGTTTGGTGGGTCCTTGAAGCCCAAGTGCCCCTCTTCACCCGCGCATGTATGCCTATCCTGCTGCCTACCGCACATGTTTAAGTTACCTCGCTTTTTCGAAATGATATTTGTTTTTTTATGGGGATTTTTTTTTAAGTTTAGCCCGGCTTTGTAGGCATTATTTGAATCAGTTATCGATACCTAACAATACCTTCACGGATCGGACAGGGTTTTCTTTAGATACATATTGTATATTATTAGAATAGATTAAAATATAATACACTTTATTATGAACACCATATAGATTACAGAACACAAATATAAAGATTTTACAAAAGGTTGAGACAACGAGCGGTCTTATCGCTAAGAGGGATCTTTTACAGAGAACCTTTGGATGGAATACTAAGGGGAAGGAGAGAGAAATAATATAGGTAGTCTACAGTTTACTATTTACATAGATTATACAGTAAATATGTACATTAAGTGTATCATATCTACTAGTTTAAATAAATATGTATATACCTACATCTAATTAATAAACATCATACAAGTCCAAAAATATATATAATGATATGTTTTAAGAGAGAGGAAGTGCTTTAATCTGAACCGGACTACGGTGATAATAAAGATAAAAAAATAACTGGATAGTAAGGTACTGCTGTTCTGACAAAGAACAACATTTATTGCCGGAGAACGTAAAATAATAGCTGACTTTTCAATAGAGCCTAGAGGCCTTTTTTGCAGATAGGAAATCATCAAATGACCTCTCCCGCTCTGGACGGAACGGAAGGGCGTGTCAGACTTTTACTGACTAAAACTCATCCGTGTTCCTTCACTTGCCTATAGGGTGAAGAAACACGGATCTTTTGCGACCAACCCGCAGCTCTGGTGGGATCTTAGAGGCCTGAGGACCTATTACATTCTCTCAGTGAGATTTTGATAGCGCTCTCCTACAGGATTCCTATTGATTTCCATCTTTTATCAATATTGATATAGGGAAGTATTACGATGATGATTGCGTGGACGTGGCATATGTGTCTCCTAACCATGTCTTTTATGCGTTTTGGTGTTCTTTTTTGCGTCCCGTTTACGACTCTTTTAAACATATTTTCTTTCATCTTTTTCTTTCATAAAGAGGTTAAATTAGATGGAGGTAAACTCCAGGTCAGCCAGACGGATTTCAAAAATTTCTTTTGTATTTAACAGCCTAAGTCTCAAGGAGGGTTATAGTCTATTTAATACCACTTTTCGAACCCCAGGAAACGAGAAAAAAGGAAGCAAAAAGGCCAGCAAAAGTGCGCTATAGCACAAGGATACGACGAAATTTTAGAACGGTGAAATCGTGGAACAAACTAGTACGAAACAAAAATAAAACAGAAGCTATGTAATATAATTATGTAGCTTCGTTCTATATTTGAGCCAAATTCGGTAAAGAATAGAGGTAAACAAACCGTTGCTAGGCAACGAGTAGTTTACGCCTAAAAGACAGATGTTAACATCCTTTTCTATATAGATGATTTTCATAAAAGTAATAACCCCACTTCCTACTAATCTAAACAGTTTATTTATGTTTAGATATTTATGTTTTGCATGGAACGTTTACCCGATTTGAATGAAATGTGACACACATCTAAGCTAACTCCCTAATAGGTTATTTTTTTTGAAACATATATACTTATTATAATATGTATAATTAGTCCATACTTCAAAGTATTACAATGCATATGTTATGTTGTTGATTTGAAAGTAATAAAAAAAAAGCAAAATTGTATTGACAAATGCCTCAACTTTAATCATTGGTTGAATTCCACAAAATGTGTATTTCATTCATCTTTCTTTTTTTTATAAAATTAATGTCGACTTTTTCATGGTTTTTCGAAATACCACGTTATTATGCTTGTTATTTTAGTGATTCTATTGAAATATGCCGCAATAGGAATTATTAATAAATAGCTAGCATGTAAAAGTCGATAATCATGTAAATAACAGGAGATTTGTAAAACATGAGTTGTGATAACCCTAAATTGGTTTGTTTACCTCTATTCTTTATGGAGCTAGCAGGAGCATTAATATAAAATATTCTGTCAAAGAACCTTTCGAAGGAACAGGACAAAGATTTGAATCATGTTTTGTCCATTGACAAGACTACTTTATCATCATACTCAATACTCAATATCTTTATTGCTTTACCATAAGTTCGTATAAAGGTGGTAACAATTTATGTGAGATCAATTACGGACCCTGTAGGGCACAGCAAAATAGGGTAACAGGAGAAAGGAAGGTCTGTTTGGATATCTTAAAAAATCTAATTATACTGCAATTTAAATTAATAATAAATAAAATATATACGGAGATTATTTACATCATTTTGCTTAATCTACAATTTATATATTATTTTATCTTTGGTATCTGACTAATTTAACTTAATTTATTTATTTGCTTATATATATATTTGTGTTTATGAATAATTATATTAAGATAAGTATAATTAATTATATATTTAATTTCAATTATTTATTTTTATCGCTTAGGTATTCATTTATAGTGTAGTAACATTTGTTTATTAGAATGTTTTTTAATTTATTTACAAATATATTAAACTTTTCTTCTTCCTTTATTGTGTCCGGTAGTTTATTATATATTTTAATTGACATCGCGTAGGGGCTTGCATTTTGATTTTGGATGTTGGTATATTTAACCTTACCTTAAATCATAAAACTTAATAGATATATAGATATGAAATACATTATGATAAAAACAATAAAAACGTCTGGGAAGATAATAGTCGTTCTGCACGGATGTGTCGCATGTTCTATGTTCTATGTTCTATGTTCTATGTTCTATGTTATTCGTTTGGTTTCCGCACTCAGTCCCTCCAGCGGACCATTGTGCGTGGACCATGGCGGCCTTTGGCGGTTATTCCAACCAGCCCACCTCCCTCCAGAAGCCCATCAGGTCTCCTAGCCTGTTGAGAACATCTGTGTAAGATCTTGGTGCTCCTATGGTTTCGTTTCTAATTTGCGTAACGCCTGTACACTCGAAGAGTACATGCGCAACTGTCTCGTCAGCCTCTATGCAGGCTCTGCACAGAGGGCTGTCTGTTATGCCTATTGTGTGGAGATGCTTATTCAGCGAGCAGTGGCCCGTGATGATCCCCGTCATCAATCTTAGATTCCTCCTATCCAGGCGCAGCAACCTTTTGGTTAGCCTGTCATCCAGAGATGGCATGGCCTCCCTGGACTGCCTGCAGCCCGGTGACGAGGACCACCAAATCTCCGCTTGTTCGTAGGTATGCTTTTGTAGCCATCTGCGTATTTGAATAAAGGGAATAGGCACAATGGGCTCCGGTCCGCTGACCAACGCGCTGGATGCCCTTCTAGCCAGCTCGTCAGCTGCGTCATTGCCCAGTGAACCGCTGTGACCCTTTATCCACTGTAGAGTCACGGTGTTGCGGTTTGGTACGGTTATCCGTTCCAATGCATCGTGGCACTCAAGTATTAGACTTGATGTGATGCATCCCTGCTTTAGGGATTGGAGGACGGAAGCACTGTCAGTGAGTATGCGGACACGCGTGTCCGCAACTCCTCTGGCTTTTATGGCTAGGGCCGCCAGAGTTATGCCCACACACTCTGCTTGATAGACTGTGTTGAGCATCCCTAGCGGTCTGGATATATTTATGTTGAGGTCTTGTGAGAACACTCCAACGCCCGTTCCTTGATCGGATTTCGATCCGTCGGTGTACACTCTCAACTCCTCCGGTCCTGAGTGGTCGCACTGCTCTTCTTCAAGTACTATCTGATAGTGCTTTTGAAAGCAGTACTGTTTTTGTACCCTGTCATTGGGTGCTTGTAGTATTGGCCGCCTCTCGATTGCATCCAGCATCAGGCGTGTGTGTTTGACCCTGGAGTCTTTGCTCAGGGTTCCCGATAGGTGGAGTCTGAAGGCAGCCAATGTCGCTTCCTCCCTCACAACGAGGTGAAGGGGGGGCAGTCCCAACATCGCCTGCAGGGCGGCAGTAGGCGTGGTTCTCATGCAACTGGTGATTGCTACACACGCCAACCTTTGTAGTTTCTCGAGGTCTTTTTGGGCTGTGCTCAGACTAGTTCTTGGCCACCAGACTAGTGAGCCATATGTTATAATTGGCCGGATGACAGTGGTGTAAAGCCAGTGAGTGACCTTGGGGCTAATTCCCCAGTTTTTCCCAAGCATCCGCTTGCACTGCCACATTGATATGCTGGCTTTAGTTGTGATGTAGTTGGTGTGTTTCGCCCAATTCAGCTGTTTGTCCAGGTATATACCCAGATATTTTGTTTCAGCGGATAGACTTAGGGTGGTGCCAAAGAATCTTGGTAGATTTAGCGATGTGAGCTTCCTCTTTTTTGTGAAGAGAATCAGCTCGGTTTTATCTGGGTTCACAGAAAGTTGGTGTGTATTACACCAATTTTCTACGATTTTCAGGGCCTGGTGCATTAAATTGCACAGGGTGTTTTCATGCATTCCGCTTATTATTATTGTTATGTCGTCGGCATAACCCACGGTATAGTAGCCTTTGTTATTTAATGTATTTATTAGGCTGTCAACAACCAGGTTCCATAGTAGCGGCGAAAGAACGCCCCCTTGCGGACATCCCTTCGCCACGATGGCCCTTGTGGTGTCGTTCACGGTAACTTGTACGGCTCTTTGGCCGAGCATGTTAGCGATCCAGCCTCTCAGTGACGGGTCTATGTTGTGCCTGTTCAAGGCCGTGCTGATACTTGTGAAGGTGGTCTTGTCAAAGGCGCCTTCAATGTCGATGAAGACGGCTAGTGCTGAGCATTTGTGGTCCACGGCGCATTCAATCTTGGATACCACGCTGTGCAGCGCGGATTCTGTTGATTTGCCCGTGGAGTACGCATGCTGTTGTTTGTGGAGTGGATTTGCCCGGAGAGGTCCGTCGCGAATATGCCGGTCGCAGATCCTCTCCAGGGTTTTTAGTAGAAAGGATGTAAGGCTTATGGGTCGGTATGATTTGGGTTGCGTGTAGTCTGATTTGCCAGGCTTGGGTATGAAGATAACCTTCACTTCCCGCCAGGCATGGGGTATGTGTCTATACGCTATGCATGCTCGAAAGATATTTACGAGGCATGGAGCGATGCACACCAACCCCCATTGTAGTAGGGCTGGGAAGATACCATCCAACCCCGCGGACTTGTATGGTTTGAAGGTGTTGATAGCCCACTTTAGCCGGTCTACTGTTATTAGCTTGTGGGCGTTGGACCAGTCCTGCTCTGTTGGAGTCCATTCCGGTACAGCCTCCCAGGTCCTGTCTTCCAGGAGTTTACAGTCCGGGAAGTGTGTTTCCAGGAGGACTCTGCTGGTTTCCTGATCCGTTTGTGTGTAAGTACCGTCGGGTTTTTTCAGCGCTCCAAGGGTTCGGTCCTGATCAGTTGATAGTATTTTCCTTACCCTTGCAGCTTCATTGTTGTTTTCTATAGACTCGCAAAATCTCCGCCAAGCAGTCCTTCTGGCGGTTCTGATTTGCTTTTTGTAGGTGTATTGGGTTTCTTTGTATGTGTCCCAGTCTTCTGTGAGCCTACTGTTTTTGGCTCTGTTGAAGTGCTTACGTAGTGTTTGACGTAGCTTACCGAGCTCGGGATTCCACCACGGACTTCGCCTACTGTTAGCCCGCGGTGTCCTTAATTTACAGCAAGCGTGGTAAGCTTCTATTAGGTATTCTGAGAGCTTTGTTACAGTGTATTCCAGTTGTGCAATTTCCTTTATATTTGTTTGTGACAAGTGCCTAGCTAGTAGGGCAGCTAGAAGGCGCCTGTACCCGGGCACATCAGTTCGCCTCGGGTTACGTTTTGGTACGGGCCCTCTCACGCTAGTGGTCAGTGTAAAGCGTATCCTTCTATGGTCTGAGCAAGAAGGTTCGCCCGACACATGCCAGTTCGTGATAAGGCCCGTAGCGCTTTCTGAAGCTAGTGTTAAGTCTATGATTGTTTGTCCTCGGACTGTAACCCAAGTGGGTTCAGAGCCTCGGTTAATAATATTAAGGTTAGTTGAAAATAAATAAGTGGATAATACCTCTCCTCTGGGGTTTGTTGTCTCGCTGCCCCAAAGTGGGTGGTGGGCATTCGAGTCGGCGCAGATGATCAGGCCCATCCCAGCATCCTCGCAGTGCCGCACTAGGTCGACCATCTCCTTCGGCGGGCAGTTTGTGTCCTCACCTGGCATATACACCGAGGCTAAAATGACGTCTGCGGCGTCGCCTTCGGTCCCGAGCTTGACAGCCGTCAGGTCTCTGGAACAGAATTGGGTGAGGGGTGTGGTGGGGATGTCTTTGGGTGCGTAGACGCAGGTTCTAGGTTTATCCGTGTTATGTGTGTTAAGTATTAACTTACCTCCGATGTTGCTGAGGCCACATACTCTGTTATTCCTGATCCACGGCTCTTGGATCAGTGCGATGGTGTTAGGCTTAACCTCCAGCGCTCTGCGTAAGTTAGCCGTAGCAGTCTGGCTGTGTTGGAGGTTAGCCGGTATGATGTTGAGTGGCGTTGACGATGATGAGTGGGGTGGGGTGTTAGTCGGTGTCTGATCCATCAGAACATCCTTCTCTCGCCCCATCCCTGTACGATCCGTGTTGGTCTCCCGGTGATGCCAGGAGCTGTATGGCCCAGTCAGGAGATGTGAGTGTGGATGGCCCGGCTTCCTGTTCGTCTGCCATCACTGCCCGGGCCATGTCCTCCTCCAGTTGAGCAATGTCTGTGTCATCACTCTGTGCTGTCCGAGTTTCACTCACTGGGTCTGGATTGCCGTCAGAGGGCCGGGTGCGGGGCCAGAAGCGCACGTATATCGACCCCAAGAGGTACGACAAACGCCGCTCCTGAGCCAGGACCCTTTCCACATCCTCCGGTGGCACACCCAGGGTCAAATAGGACCCGTAGTTGTCCCCACCGACGGTGGTTGCCTTGTACAGCGACCACTGTGCGATGTTGTAGCATTTGTTTTGACGTATCAGGGTCCTTTGTAGCCTCCGTATGTCACCTGTGTAACGAGGGACAAAGAGGGAGGCCTTGACACGGGTGGGCACGTCCGACTGCCTGAGTACCGTCAATTTGATGTCGGAGTCCGGGAGGTTTATTCGGGGCACATTTTGGGTCAGCCAGGTCAAGGCGTAATCATTCTCGCACCACACCTGCACTGTACCGTCCGCTACCCGTGGGTATCCGCGGAATTTAGGGAGTTCTGTGTCAGTGTCGCCGTCGTCAAAGAGGATCAGGTGCTCCAATTCTGCCTTGACTTGTTCGGCTTCCTCTGGAGATAGGTCTCTTGAGGGGGGAGAGCAACAGATTGCTACGGCGAGGCGCTCCGGAATGTTCCTGGTGGCCCGCGCGTAGGTCTTCGTTTCTCCCTGGTCAGGGTGGATCCTCACGCGTTTTGCATCCCCCTGGAACGTGCTCGGTGAGCCCGAGTCGTCTGGGCGCTCCCTCTTCGACGAGCCCGTACCGCTAGGTCCTGGCTGCGCCGCAGGGACGTCCGTTAGGGTAGCAAGCTTCTTGTGCGAAGATCCGCCCCGTTTCCCTCTGGTCTTTTTATTTCTGTGTCCGTCTGTCGTTGGCAAGGATCGGCTTGCGACCTCGGCTGGCTCTGCCGCATATGAGGGCTTTTCGCGCGGAGTTGCCCCCTCGCGTACTTGCCCCTGGGCTAGTGGTTCCGCGTCCGGCCTCTTTTCGCGCTGGGTTTCCCCTTCGCGTACTTGAGGCTGGTCGCGTGGTCCCACGTCAGGCCGCTCTTCGCTTTGAGTTACCTCATCGCGTACTTGCGGCCTCCCCACCTTTTCGGCGTCCGATTGTACACCGCGCTGGCTCATGCCTTCGCGGATTTTGCGCTTTCGGTCGCCTACTTTCCTCCCCCGGCCAGTAGGTTTTCCGCGCTTAGGTAGCAGGCGTAGTCCCTCTGCCGGGCGAGTGGTAGGGCCGCCAGGTTCGCTTACCTTTCCAGACGCCGTCAGTACATTAGTCAAGCTCGGGTTGGTGACGCTGTTTCTCACGACGCTCTGATGCCAGAGGCTCGTGGAGGGCGTACATCCTTTGTCGGGTGTTGGCGCGTGTATCGCTGCCGGGATGGTGTCAGTGGGCGCGTTGGTCGCTGCCTGTGTAATGGGCGCTAAAGCAGCCGGCCGTGCTGAAGTGCACGGCAAACTAATGCAAGGTTTAGCCCCCCCCAGAGTACGTTGGGGGCTGACCGCCGTGGCGGTGTGGAATCCCATCCATGCCAAGCCGGGGAATCCCCCGGCTTGGCCGGGACCCACCTGGGTAGTCCTATTCTTGTCTTGCATGTTCATTATTCGAGGTGGTGGGCTTTTTTGGAATCGAGGTTGCCCAACCTCTGGGACCGACGGGATATGGGGATAGGAGGGAAGGGATCAAGGAGAGGTGTTTGATGGTAGGAGGAAGGAGGAAGGTCTGTTTTTTGGGGGGGAGGGTGGGTCACCCTTAGGTCTGGGATTTGACCTAGGGATTTTGAGAGGAGTGACGGGAAATTCATGGATAAGGACTGGGATGGGTTTGTGTGGATTTTTCGGAACATGGGATGAGGTGTGAGGTTACCCTAAACCTGGGGTTTGGTGTTCGGGCACTTCTCTTGTCCGGGATCTCTTTCGAGATACCCCAGACGCGGGACCAGCCACGTTGGCCGGTCCCGCAGCCGGAGTTGGGCTATCCGCAACCTGCCCACCCGCTCGGTTGCATGAGAAGAAGTGCCCGGCTGTCCAGGTCGCACCACCACGGATGTACGTATACATACGCGTTGGCGCGGTCCGGCCGGCCCCGAGGATGTTTCCCGCAACCATATCTTTTTTTATTTATATTTTGTGTGTTTATGTATATTCTTTTCTGCGTCATATAAACGCATTTCAATTTTCTTTATTTTTTCTACCAGATTATAAACATTCCAGAGACAATCGATCGATACGAAGTCACTAAGTGTGGACACTGTTCTAGCCAATTATATGAATCCCTCGTCGTCGTCCCGCCTCGTCTTATGTACCGCGTACATCTAGGGACTGCAACAATTTGCCAGCGGCGGTGTTTCCGTCGGATTACAATTTGAGTGTCTTTAAGGCTAGAGTGAATAGGGTCTTAATAAACTAGTGCTTTACCATCAACGATTGCGTCACTGCTTACCATCAGGCGGGATTGCGGTCAAGCGCTAGTTTACCTAATTTATAATATATAAAAAACAATCAACTAAATGTGGTTGAAAAAAAGCTTTTGAAATGGACCCATAGATTTTATTTATACCTACATCATTAGCTTTTTTTTATCTATTACCTATAAACTAGCGCTTGACCGCAATCCTGCCTGATGGTAAGCAGTGACGCAATCGTTGATGGTAAAGCGCACTAGTTTATTAAGAGCCTATTCACTCTAGCCCTGAAGACACTCAAATTGTAGTCCGACGGAAACACCGCCACTGGCAAATTGTTCCAGTCCCTCGATGTACGCGGTATAAAGGAGGAGGCGAAATGCTTCGTCTGGATCGTAGTGGTGTTAATAACGTAAGGGTGGTGCCAGCCGTACGACGGGTCGTCCGATGGTGGAACGGAGATGGGGGAATTAAATCATGCAATTCTCTCGCACACTCCCCAAAATGCATCCTATAGAACACCGAAAGGCTGGCTACTCTACGCCTGTGCTCTAGGCTTTGGAGACCAACTCAAGTTAGATCAGGGTCACCAATCAGCCTCTTCGCACGCCTCTCCACTGAATCCAAAGTGGCCAGGTGACACTTAGCAGCACCAGCCCAAATGTGGCTGCCAAATTCCTCAAGCTTCCAAATTGACTTGGTTTTCATTTCTTTTTTTTGCTGATAAAAGCTGATTAGGTACACCGCACAGAAGAGTTATTGACTATTCCGTGGTACACCGCTTCTATAGAAGTCGAAAATTAAGTATCTGTAAGAAACGTACAATTAAAATATGTAATAATAAACTTGAGTTAGTTACATACAGTATGTTAACTAACAGAGGGCGTTCCCGTTAACCCGAAATAGTATAGCATACATACATGCAAAAAAAAATATTTCCATTCGAAAACAAAATGTTTTAAAATTTTTTCCAATAAGAAAATATTCAATAAAATTTTAAATTGACATGTAAAAGAAACACACCGTACACGCGAACATGAAAGATGGCAACGTCGCAATTTATTTATACATGACGACTACTATTTTGATTTAAAACAGGAGGTTTCAAATTTATTTCCAATTAGAATTTTTTTTAATTCGGATTTTTTTATGCTTATTTTTCTATCCTGATATTTTTATTTTAATCTATTAATGATATATATTAACGAGTTTAAGGGAACGCCCTCTGTTATTTAACATACTGTATACGACGTTATTTTTTCTTTATATGAACCCTGAATACAGTTTGTTCAGAATAAGCAACTGAATCGATTCCAATCGTTTTTACACCTTGTTATATTTATTCCCAAAGAAACTGTTGCAGTGTGGTTACCGAGCGCACAACTCAGCTGATCAAAATCAAAAGTCATTTATTGAAATTAGACTGAGAATCAGCACTTATTGAACGTCAATATTACATAGGACAGTCCCCCAAAACGCCCACCCAGCGACACTTCCTAGCTTCTTAGTGCTTTCGCTGGAAAGAAGAAGTGGTGGAACAAACTGTCCCAGCAGCACAGCTGTCTGTTCATTAAAAAAAAAATCATAGTACTAGGCGCGTGAGCCCATGCCACGGCACTGCAAGCGCGGCCGGGCGAGCGGTGCGTTGACCATATTTTTGTTGAACAACCAGGTAAGATAACAAGCTCATAACTTTGTGGTTTTTCATGATATCTTTTTGAAATTTTATACATAGATTTTTTATTTAAAAATACTGGACACGTGTTTCGGGTTTCGCATATACAAAAGACGTTGTATATGTAGGACCTAGTTTAAACATAAGCACCCGATCGGCTCTTTAAAAAAAGTTAGGTGAAGTCAGCTCGGAGTGAGCTGTCAGTCCAACTAATGTTTGGGATTGACAGCTCCTGATAGTCCTGATACGTTCTAGTTATAAGTTAGTACAACTGCGCTACAACTTACACAATACTTCAAAGGTTCCAAAAGTACAAACAAAGACCCAAATCACGCTTGGTCCGCTGACAAGCCAACATTATCGTTGACAACGTTTATTGCTATCTATATATACAAATATGTTGTCGAGTCTCAGCATCTGTCCCTCCAGCAGTACATTATTGACTCGTCCAATAAGCGTGCAATGTCCGCGCGCCTTTTATCAGCCATCTGCTAACTAAGGATAGAGAGAGACCTTGCGAGAAATTCTGGAGTTTTTGTATCAAATTTATCGCGAGATAAAAAGTACCCTATTATTTAATCCAGAAATTTAACTTTACGTCTGCAAATTTCAAAGCAATCGGTTAAGTACTTACGGCGTGAAAGCGGAACAAACAAACAAACAAACTCACTTTCCGATTTATACATAGTACTAGCTTTCCGCCCGCGGCTTCGCCCGCGTGGAGTTCGGTTATATCGCGCTTTTTAGATTTCCCTCGAGAACATCTATTTTTTCCGGGATAAAAGGTAGCCTAGGTTCTTTCTCAGGATCTAAAGATTGTCTGTATCAAATTTCATCAAAATCGGTTGAGCGGTTTAAGCGGGAAAGCGTAACAGACAGACAGACAGATAGACAGACAGACAGACAGAGTTACTTTCGCATTTATAATATTAGTATGGATTAGTAAGGATGCTTGACAACAATAAGCAGCACCCTAATTACGTAAGACATTATTACTATCAATTGGATTCATTTTGAAGCATATTGCTAATCCATTGCTCCATCTGTTCGAAAATCTGTCTGCTCAACAACGTAAAAAACGCAATGAATTTTGTTGAACTGTCAAAATGAAGGCCATTGCTACTGATAGTGTGTTACGCAATTACCCTGCAGGTTTATAGGTGTTTCAGTGCTTTTGTTTGTGTTCAGGTGCTTTAGCAAAGCTGGTGAAAGTTTTTACCATTCATTCTTAAAGTCTTTTGTCATTTACTGATCCCTGGCTGGAGGCTTTAATTTTAATTAAGGCATCCACAGGAAAATCCGATTAAGTAGTTACGGTCTCCTAGTAGCCACCTACGAGATGCCATAACAAAAAAAAAAAAAAAAAAAAAAAAGTTTGTAGGCCTGCAGTTTATTGTTATTGCTTTGTTTCTGAGCATTGACCGATTGGTCTTTACCAACCTCGATACAAAATATTTCAACTTTGTTAGAAACATCTAAAAAGTTATGAGAAGCTTTCCGTCTCCACTCCAACCTATCCCGAAGGTCTTCTTATCCTGCAAATTCCGTCGCGTGATTAAATGAGCCGCCGGCCATCGCGATATTGCCGTTCGCGACTACATGCGCCGACGTGGTCCCCCCCCCCTACTTCTACCCACTATGGACTCAATATGGACGGTGCGTCTCTCCTGGAATCTTTGTTAGTGGTTAAATGGACAATATTTGTTGCTCATAACTATTTATATGGTGTTTTCTTACGTTTAATGTGCGTGTATGGTATTTTGTTGTTGGCTTGTAGAAGGTTTTGAGTTCAGAATTTGCAAAAGAGACTTAACTCGAAGAGTTGAAGGACAAGTTTATAATAATCTAAACTAATATATAAAGCTGAAGAGTTTGTTTGTATGTTTGTTTGTTCGCGCTAATCTCGGGAACTAGTGGTCCGATTTGAAAAATTCTTTTTCGGTTGGATAGCCCATTAATCCAGGAAGGGTTTAGGCCATATAACATCACGCTACGACTAATAGGAGCGGAGCATAGCTAACTCTACGCGAACGAAGTCGCTGGCGGCCGCTAGTTTTCAATATAGGAGCTTATATCTATACTAATATATAGAGCTGAAGAGTTTGTTTGTTTGTTTGTGCGCGCTAATCTCAGGAACTACTGGTCCGATTTGAAAAATTCTTTTTGCGTTGGATAGCCTATTAATCCAGGAAGGCTTTAGGCTATATAACATCCCGCTATGACCAATAGGAGCAGAGCAGTAACAAAAACTTTTGCGAAAACGGGAGCTAACGCAGCCGTACATATTGCCAATAGAAGTTGAGCATGACTATTTCCACGCGAACGAAGTCGCTGGCGGCCGCTAGTCTATAATATAAATAAAAACTAGGTTTTGATAATTAAGTTAATTAGGTACCCATTGATAGTATAAATAATATAGTTTTAATAACTTGTTAAACTATTTTGTGTGCGGTTGCGGTTAAGAGTAAAAATGTGTCTGATTATAAAACAGTAGGCTAAGTGCGTGAACACTGTCTGTAGCAACGGGTTTCATTTTGACAGTTCAATAAAATTCATTGCGTTATTTACGTTGTGGAGTAGACACATTTTCGAACATATGAAGCAATGAATTAGCAATATGCTTCAAAATGATTCCAACTGATAGTAATAGTGTAGTGCAATTAGGGTGCTGATTCAAATGGCATACGTGTGTCAATTCTCCATGAAAACAAAGCTGGTCGCCTTAGCAACATCTAGGGAAAGGCAATTCAAGCAAATGTAATAAGCAAATTTTTGTTCAAAATAATTTTCTTTGGAAACAATTTGTCAGCGATTCTGATTTGTGTTTCTTTTCAATAATAAAAGCCGGAATTCTCAGTACATTTACCTATTAATGTGTATGTATAGTCTATGTATAGTCCGGCCGTCGGCGTCGGGAGAATGTTTTCCTGATACCTTTCAGTGCGAGAATTCTAATAACTATTAAAGGTTTTTGCAAAGTCTTTTCGATTTGTATAATATTGACAGGTATTAAAAATGCATTTTCATATCGGCATTGGAATGTAGGAATAGGGTAGTTGACTAAATAAAACTAATTAGTCCGTCAGTCAGATTTCCAAAAAATACTAGACACGTAATTCTTCTTTTTTCATATAAACAAAAAAATGAAGACGACACAGTACGTTGAAAACTCGTGTGATGTCACTGCACGCTACACTTTTTAGCGAGCAGTGACGTCACCAGCCACCACTCCTGATCTTCGATGCCTTTTATATTTGTCAATTTTTATTGATTTGATAAAACAAAATATACGTATCCAATATTTTTCTATAATCTGAATGACGGACTAAATAGAATTATTTTTTTTTACCCAGGAAACATCCCTATTGCATGAAAATTTATCAAAGCTGTTTGTCATAACAATTGAACAGAAACTCCCATTGCATTAGACATTAATCCTCAGAATCGGCCAAACAACAGTTTTCCCCAAAACCTTCAATCAGGGCAGCGTCAACACAAAACACAGAAGAAGTACTACATTCCCGGTCAATATCTCCGTCGGCCATTTTCAAAGGTCCGACGGTACCATTAACCCTCTAAATTCATTAGGTAGGAGCCCAATGGATTGCTTTCGGGAAAAAATGTTTCTTCGGACCCGTCTAAGTATTAATGTGTTAGGGTTTCTGTTGACTGTACATTGTAAGTATGTATACATATGTAGGTATTCGACATAGGGTGAATAATCGTGTTTTGTTTTTCGTAGAATCATATTTACAGTATTGCTGAATTTTATTATTTTGCTTACTATTGTCTATTTTTATTTGCCGTTTTATTTTTGCCACTCTTTGCTATAGTGATAAATTAAGCGTTTACTGTGTCTTCTTCTTCTTCTTCAGCCTATAGATGTCCACTGCTGGACAAAGGCCTCCCCCAAGGCTTTCCACGATGACCAGTCTTGTGCTGCCAGCTTCCCGTGACCTTCACCAGGTCGTCGGTCCACCTTGTTGGGGGCGCGACGCTACGCTGCTTCTTCCAGCACGTGGCCGCCACTCCAGAACCTTACTGCCCCATCGGCCATCGGTTCTACGGGCAAGTTTAATGTGTAAATGATTTTTTCTTAAACGCTTCAGACCCGGAACACTAGAAGGTCAACAAAAAATTGTTCCGTATGGGAATCGAAGATTGGCAACATTGCCACTTTGAATGATGATTCTAAAACCACAGCCACATAACTGTGTCGTCTTGTGTTGTGACTTGGATTAACCAATCAAAAGTATATTCAGAACTACGACGAATACAAAAGAGTTTTGAATAGCTAGAATTGCATCACCAAATAACACAACACAATAATATGAATCAGGCCTAACTCATCTCTTAATATTAGCTGTCAAGATACATTTTTATATATTATATACAAACTTATAAAACTAAATAAACACAAATTACTAAATAAAGCTATTATCCTAATTAAAACTATTATTAAATTACAGTACAGCATCAAAAAATTCTTCGTCATCGCTGTCGACTGGTAATGTACCCAAGAGACTGGCAGCATTGCCGCGTTGAATGGCAATACTTAGCCGCTGGCCAAGGTAAAAGCCAGCCCTTGGGTCACGGGAAGTGTCAACAAGCCGTTTGGACAGTTCTTTAAAAAGGCAATGAGTACAAGCCCAAGGGTTTCAATCCCAAACGGCTCCAAAATATAATTTCCGATAAGGTTGTTATATTTTCGCCGTTTGAGGTTTTCTGCAGCCGCAGCAGCAACGCCAGCACAGCACGTCGATCCAGGAAGATGGGATGGCGCAAGAGTATCGACGCAAGTTGCGTCCCACATACATTTTTACATATTAAAGAAATAATAATGTTTTTGTTTTCACAGAACATCAAAATAAATCATGAACCTTTAGAGATAAATTTGAGAATCTAGTAAAGAAATTTGCCAGATTGGAGTAGATTGATGTGCTGGCTTCTGTACAATTAAAACTCAAATTCAAAGCATTTATCAATTAGACCATTTCCAAGCAGTTTTAACTCAAGGCAATGTTTGTTTATTTTCTTTCTCCAGAATTAGTTTACTGGGAAGTTATAATAATAATAATAATAAAAAAAAAAACTGGCAGCACCAACGTCAACATCAAAGATTCTTTTGTGTAAACATATTTATTTATAAAATTGTTACAATAGAAGCTGTTTTTACATTTATATAATACAAACATGAAATACAAACTATTTAGAACGAAAATTATGCAAAAACCAAAGTTTAGTGAATAATAAATTACAATATGCAAGAAAATAAATAGCCGACATCGACTGACATCTGTCATGTCAAATCAATAAATTTCGGAAAAATGTAAATTATACTGAAGATTTATACTGATTGAAGATGTTGACAAGATCTGCCGCTCGACGTGCACGCCCACCATCTCCGGACTCGTTGCTCAGCTCCGCCTTGCCGCCGCCGATCTCCAGCGCCACTGTAAGCGCTGTGACGTCTCCGGCCGCGGCAGTTGCGTCGAGCTCGAGCGACGAGTATTTCTCTCCGCCGACGACGCCACCACCTGTTCGCCGACGGGGAGGACGCCGGCCGCCGGACTGCTTAGGACCTCGAGGCCCACCGGCTTCTGACAGGGTCCCAGCTCCCGGCGGAAGTGTGCAGCGCATGAGATGGACACAATCCATCAACGAAAACGTCATGCGCTCATACTATGGGGCTACAGAGGGAGGAACCAACCTGACCGCGTACCGTGTCCGAATGCTCTCTCTGTTTCAGGTGCTTGAGCCAGCTGTCAACGTGTCGGCGCAACGACTGTCGGATCAAGTACGGGTTATCCAGCGTAATCATATGTTGGATGATACTGTGCTTGATCGCCTGCGAAACGAAATGCAGAGTAGCCGTATCATTGCTCACCAGTCGCAGTCTGCGGAGATACCACCGCAGCCAACAAACTGTGCTGACGAGGGAAGTAATGATAGGGCTACAAATGTAAGTACCCAGTGCAATGAGGAGTTAAGAAATGCTTTAGAGGCTGCGATTCGGGAATATCGTTCCATCTCGGCAGAGCTAAGACCACGCCTGCCACGTTTGCCCATGCATAACCGAAATAGGGCACTGATGGGTGCTCTGGATGCGCAGTTATTAAATTATTTTGATACCTGCGAGGACCTCACTGATACTCATTCAATCCTGTACTGCGCAGCTGTAGCAGCTTGTCGTGTAGCTCATGTCAAATTTACCAGTGACTCTAGAGCTACACGACCGAAACCAGTAGTACCAGCTTGGCAGCACAGGATTGAACGTCGTATTGGTGGGGCCAGAGCACTCATCGGTAAACTAATCTGCTTCAGGGAGGGAAATACTCGTCCTAGAGTGATGCGCTTTGTGAGGCGGGCATTCTCAGGTACAAATACCAGCCCTCAAAATTATATGGCCCGTGTCACGGAGCGCATCGACTTCCTGAAGCAGAAAGTGTATGCATGGGCGAACCGTATTAGAAGATATAAACGACGAGTGGAACGGTACACCCAGAATCGCACCTTCCAAAGCAATGAAAGGAGGGTTTATAGGGACTGGGAACGACCAGAACAAGGTGTGACTGACACGTGCCTACCGGATGATGATGCCATGTGTTCATTTTGGCGCAGTATCTGGTCGGTACCTGTCAGTCACACTGAAGGTGACTGGGCCCAGGATGTCGAGAGAGCCTGCGATCCAATACCTGAAATGGGGGCTATTACCATCTGCCCCCAAGATGTAGCTCATGCAGTCCGTCCGTTACCTAACTGGAAGTCTCCAGGACCGGACGGGCTGCATAACTTTTGGATAAAATGGTTTCCAAGGTCGCACGCTCGCTTGGCATCTCAATTCCAGACTGCCTTAGTGTCTGGTTCGTTACCTCAGTTCCTAACTACTGGAATAACCCACCTGCTCCATAAATCAGGTAGCACCGCGGAACCCAAAAATTATAGGCCGATCACCTGTTTACCGACGGTCTATAAAGTTCTTACATCCATTTTGAAAACTAAAATTAACAAACATATTGACAGCAACTCCATCTTGTCTGCCTCTCAAAATGGATGTAGGAGCGGGTCCCGCGGTACTAAGGAGCTACTCCTTATTGATATGGCCATTAGCCAACAGGTTCGTCGTTCCCGAAAGGATCTGTCGACATGTTGGATAGATTATAAGAAGGCCTATGACTCAGTGCCACATACATGGCTCATGCGGGTGCTGGAGTTGTATAAAGTGGATGCAACTCTGCGCACCTTCCTGATGACGTGTATGAGGACATGGAGGACAGTCCTTCGCTATCCAGGATGTCGAAATATTCAGAGGAATAGCGAACCGATAAGGATCGAGCGAGGAATATTTCAGGGCGATAGTTTGAGTCCACTTTGGTTTTGCTTAGCATTGAATCCTCTAAGCACACTATTAGAGGATTCAGGTCTAGGCTATCGGCTGAGGAGAGGTGGTCAGGTTATATCGCACCTCCTCTACATGGATGACCTGAAACTTTTTGCTCCCAACAATTCACAACTGAACGAGCTACTGAAAATTACTGAAATTTTCAGTAGCTCCATCAGGATGGAATTTGGTGTGGACAAATGTGCGGTCATGCATGTAAAGCGAGGAGAGATTATGGAACCCGTGGGAACCCAACTCACGAGTTCCATAAACCTTAGAGCCCTCTCCGCATCCGAAACCTATAAGTATTTGGGTATGTCGGAGGCGTTGGGTATCAATGTTACTGACATGAAGCAATCGTTGAAAGAACGCTTCTTTGGCCGCCTGAAGAAAGTACTTAATAGTCTTCTATCAGGCGGAAATAAGGTGCGCGCTTTCAACGGTTGGGTCATGCCGGTATTGATGTACTCTTTCGGCATACTCAAATGGACTCAAACCGAGCTTGACGCCCTGGATCAGAGGGTCCGTACGCTACTGACTGCAAATCGATTGCATCACCCACGGTCATCGGTTATGAGGCTGTATATCCCGCGAAAATGTGGAGGTCGTGGCTTTTTAAACGCCAAGACTCTCCACAATCGCGAGATATGCAGTCTCAGGGACTATTTCCTAGAAACCGACGTGGGGATGCATCGAGATGTGGTCGCAGCTGACAAGGGCCTCACTCCGCTCTCCTTGGCTAAAGAGAACTGGCGTAAACCAGTAGTGCTTGACACAAATGATCGCATGGAGGTATGGAAGAGCAAAGAGCTTCACGGACGCTTTTTCCGAGCCCTACACGGGCCCGATGTAGATTTTCAAGCGTCCGTGGCCTGGCTACGTTTCGGTGACCTCTTTGGGGAAACCGAAGGTTTTGTCTTTGCAATTATGGACGAAGTTATGATGACGAACAATTACCGGAGATTCATTGTGAAAGACGGCACAGTTGACATCTGTCGGGCATGTCACCGGCCGGGAGAATCAATTAGACACATCATTTCCGGGTGTTCTCGTCTAGCTAACGGAGAGTACTTGCATAGACACAACCTTGTAGCCAGGATAATTCACCAGCAACTTGCTCTTAAATACAAACTTGTGGAATCGGAGGTGCCGTACTACAGGTATATGCCCGACCCAGTTCTCGAAAATGGCCATATCACATTGTACTGGGATCGATCCATCATCACTGACAGGACTATTATTGCCAATAAGCCTGATATAGTGCTGGTGGATCGATCAGAGCGGCGTGCAATGATTGTTGACATAACCATACCACATGATGAGAACCTCGTGAAAGCTGAGAAAGATAAACAAACCAAGTATCTTGATTTGGCTCACGAGGTTGTCGACATGTGGGAAGTGGATTCAGCAATCATTGTACCGATAGTCGTGACAGCCAATGGCTTAATAGCCAAGAGCCTCGACCAACACCTCAGGAGGCTCTCGTTAGGCAGCTGGATCAAGGGCTTGATTCAGAAAGCGGTACTGCTGGACACGGCTCGCATCGTCAGGAAGTTCCTCTCTCTGGAGCCCTGACCGCCGGTAGCTTGGACCCTGTTCCCGATACCGGTGGGCTACTATTTTTTATATTTTTAAATGTTTTTTATGTATTTTTTATGTAGAAATATTTAAAAATGTAATTTATATGTATATACAATAAAATAAAGGAATAATAATAATAAAGCCCTTTATTCCGAAAGAAAATAACAGTATACATAAAAAATATTTTTACAATATGTCCCTAACTTCGGCGTGCCTTCTGGCAAAGGCCTCCTCCAACATTTTCCATTGTTGTCGGTCCTGGGTAACCCTTCTCCAGTTAGGACCTGCTGTCCTCTTAAGCTCGTCTTCCCACCTAGAGTTTTGCCTTCCTCGGTTTCTTTTGCCATCTCTCGGATACCACTCTGTTACCCTCTTGCTCCATTTCCCTCCTTTATCACGCATCATATGCCCTGTCCATCTCCATTTCTGTTGATCGACTCGAGTTAGTATGTCGGTAAGTTTTGTTAAAGATCTTAGGTCGTTATTTCTTATCTTATCCTGTCGTTTATAACCAGTCATACTCCTTTCCATTCCTCTCTGTGCTACTGCTAGTTTTTCTCGCAGTGCTTTGGTGAGTGTCCAGGTTTCGCATCCATAAGTTAGGCAGGGAAGTATGCAAGAGTTAAATGTTTTTCTTTTCGTTGACATTCCTAATTCTTTGGATTTCATAATTTCTTTCAGCGCCCAGTATTTCTTCCATCCAGTGGCTATGCGGAGGTTGATTTCTTTCGTCATTTGGTCTTTAGTTGAGATGACTTGGCCCAGGTAAGTATAATCTTCCACATATTCCAGAATACCATCTTTAACGTTGATGTCGACTTTTGCGGTGTTTGTCATTACTTTGGTCTTACTGGTATTCATTTTAAGCCCGACTTTAATGCTTTCATCGTTTAAGCTGTTTATCATACTTTCGAGGTTTTCAGGGTGTTCATCAAGTAGTATGAGATCGTCCGCAAATCTTAAGTGGTGCAGTTTTGCTCCATTTATGTTGATACCATATTTATCCCAGTTCAATTTGCGGAAGATGCTTTCCAGCACTGCAGAGAATAATTTTGGTGATAATGGGTCACCCTGTCTGACGCCCCTCTGTATACAGAATTCTTCACCAAGCGTTTCCAGTTGGATTTTTGCCTTGCTGTTCGAGTATATGGTTTTAATGATATTCGTATAATAGTTTGGTATTCCTTGTTGTTCAAGACTTGCCCATATATCCTCGTGATTTAAGCTGTCGAAGGCTTTGGCATAATCTACAAAGGCTAGATAAATTTTCTTGTTGTATTCTTTGTATTTTTCTAGGACCTGTTTGACAGTGTGTATGTGATCAATAGTTGAGAAACCTTTTCGGAAGCCTGCTTGTTCGACTGGTTGCTGTTCATCTAGTAGTGTGCTGATTCGATCCAGTATTATTTTCGCAAAAACTTTGTAGACATTTGACATCAAACTTATCGGTCTGTAATTTTCTATATTTTCCTTGTCTCCTTTTTTATGAATTAGGATGATGTGTGATTTTGCCCATTGTTCTGGAATCTGCCCGCTTAGTATGATTTCGTTGAAGATAGTTGTTAGAATTGGAGCCAGTTCTTCTAATGTTCCTCTCATCAATTCGTTGGTAATTTTATCTGGTCCCGGGGACTTCTCCATCTTTTGGCTTTTTATTGCTTTTTCAACTTCGCACTGTAAAATGGCAGCTACTGGTTCAAAGGTTGCTTGGTTAGTTTGTTCTTTAACAGTTTCGTTGTAGTGTCTCGTTGTTTCAGCATCTTGTTTTGAGTATAGTTGTCGGTAGAAATTTGTAGCTAGACCATTGATGTTCTGTCGTATCGTGATTATTTTCGACCTTCTTTTGAGCTTGGGTACCCATTCTTTGCCCGATTCCCGTAGTTCTTTCAGTGCTTTTTTTACGCCACCTGTTTTCTGGATGTGGTACTCTAATGTTTTTAACCTTTTAACTTTGCGATCTTTTCTTATGCTTTCCCGAATTCTTTTACTAAGGTCTGAGATCAAGTTTCTATTTTCCTTTCTTGATTGGTTAGTTATAAGCTTCTTTCTTTCTTCTATTTGTTGCAGGGTAAGTTCGCTGAGTTGAGATTTATTGCCAATATGGGTGTTTCCACTTCGATTATCAATGTAATGTAGTTCTTTATCTAGGATTTCGTATTTCTGTGTAGTGTTCAATTTTACATTGGTAATGATGTGGTTTTCAACTTCTTTAAGTACAGTATTAGACATATTCAAGCAGGGTAGCCTTGACTGGTGTTTTAAATTTGTTTTGATGTTGTTACGAGATATTCTTGGTTGGGATGTTCTAAGGGAGCAGCGAACCATCCGGTGGTTTGTATTGAAGTTTAGGTTACTTATGACAGTAGTGTCGGTGAAGGCTTTTGGGTAGTTACTAATTATGTAATCGATTTCGTTTTTAGTTGAGCCATCAGGGGAAATCCAAGTCCATTTGTTTCTTTGACTCTTTTTGAATACAGAATTAAGTGCTGATAGGTTATGCTCCATCAAGAACTCCACAAGCTTTTGTCCGTTGCGACTCCTCTTTCCATAACCGAACTTCCCCAGTATATACTCATTTATATTTTGCCTCGTTCCAATCTGTGCGTTGAAATCGCCCATCAGGATTATATATTTATCGGCGCTGCTTTTAATAGTCAGTGATAGATCCTCGTAAAAAGCTTCGAGCACTGTTTGTTCCGCTTGCTCAGTTGGTGCGTAAGCCTGTATGATAGTCCACTGTTTTTTGTATCCTGGTAGTTTCATGTTCAATATGGCCAATCTGTCGGAAATTCCTATCAGTTCTTGTATGTATTTCTTTAAGGATTTTTTTATAAGGAACCCTACGCCTCTGTGTCCGGCAATTTCACCTTTCTGGTACATTATGTAGTTGGCATGCTCTTCTATTTTTTCACCCAATCTTCGCATTTCACTTATTCCCAAAATATCAAATTTTATATTCACCAATGATTGTTCCAACTCTAGTAAACTTTCTTGGGTTCTGAGGGTTCTGGTATTCAGTGTAGCAATATAAAGTACATCGTTTCTGTTTGTTGAAGGGTGATGGTCTAGTTCTCCCGCGGTGACCGGCCGTGTTGGGAGACAGGTTTGTTGTTGTGTTTCATTGGTTTGTTGTGGTTGTTCGGTTTGTGGTGTCTGTCTTTTCGTTTCGTTGTGAGTGTATGTCTGAGAGAGATTGTGATCTTTCACGCAAGTACTGAAAGGCATCTCGTTTTATTATTTTTGGATCGTTTCGGTTTCTAATATCAATATTTTTGGGGCTAGGTGTTTCCGATCTCTTTCTTTTTTCGTATGGCTTTTTATTTTGAGGGTACTTTTCCTTCTTTTTAAGCAGAGCTTCTTTTGATAGGTCTTGAGTGATGTAGGTGTTTGGGCTCATCTTTTTCTTATTTTTGAGTATTTGGATCTTCTTTTGTAATGTTGTAGTAGCGAGTAAAATAGGTCTTATTTTCCCCCCCTCCTCAACTTTTTTTCCTAGTCTCTGCATTCTATTTATTTCTTCCTCTTTCAGTATAACGTCTATGTCTTTCAATTTTGAGAGGACCAGGGCTTGCAAGTCATCTCTACTCTCATCCTGTGACTCCAGAAGCCCGTGTATTATTATATTGTTTCTTTTTCCGTTTGTCTCTAAGTTTTCTATTTTTTTAGTAAGATTGTCTATTTCGGTTTTCAATTTTGCGTTTTCTTCTATTATTGGTTTAATTTTTTCATCAACTTTCTTTAGTACTGCAGTAGTAATGTTTTCCGTTATAATATTGGTTTGAAGATTAAGTTGTTCCTTCATTTTATCTAGAAGTAGTGACATCTCCGGTGACAGATGGGTTGACATCTTGCGAGCGTAGAACGAAACGTTATTTATGTTTCTGAACGGAACTTTATGCCGCTATGTTGGTACTATGTCACTTGACACTTTTCTTTAATTTTGACAACTAACCTTACTTTCTGTGTTCAGATGTTTTCGACGTATTTAGCACTTTGTTTATTGTTCCGTGTCGTGATTAATAAGTATTTCGTCGCACCACAGCACACAAAACTTTAACTGAGCACTAATTGACCGAGATAGTGGAATTTTTACAGTGTTTATTTGTCAAAATACGGGAGCGTTGCACTTAACGTCAGACGTATTCGAGCACCGGAACCGGAAAAACACTGGGAAGTTAAATGAGTTCATATAATTGCTATTTTTTTAATTCCCAATAATGTAAAAAAGTACCCAAGCCTTATGAATATATACATATATGCCTAGAAGCTTTTATTTAGGTAGGTACCTAATTAGTTTTTACTTACATTTTTAATTACTTAACTTTTTTGTGTTTGACTGCAATCCCGCTTGATGGTAAGCAGTAATGCAATCGTTGATGGTAAAGCGCACTAGTTTATAAAGCCTATTTACTAAAAAAAAAAACTGAGTGAATAGGAAGGTGGACGGCAATTGAGCGAGGTGGCAATGTTAAACCCATCAACACGACCAACGATGTTGTGCCAGAGGGAGATTGATCTGGAGACCCTCCACAACCAAACTCCCGACACAACAACATTTAGCGCATCGTACCCGGCATACATCGCAGCACAACTACTCAGGCCCGTCCTCCGTATGGCTTCACCAGACATCATGCCGGAACACGACGAATCACTTGGGGGCAAGACTTTGTCTGGTGGTGGTAAGTTCTGCCGGCAGCCGTTGTTATGGCCTACTACCGAGAACTCGAATAAATAAAAATTTATTATTATTATTAATGTTCTGTGTATATTGTAATGTTACTTTATATGTTGTTTTATATGTTTTATCAACTGAACATACAGCTGTGCTGCTCGGGAGAATATACCGCCACTTCTTCCCAGCGAAAGCAGGTGGGCGTTTTGGACGATTGTCTTTTGTAATTTTACGTACAAAAAGGGCTCATTTTCAGCTTAATTTAAATAAATGACTTTCAATTTTGATTTTAATAGTCAAAGAGTCGGTCAGTTAGAGAAAGTTAAGTTTTATCAACTGAACAGACAGCTGTGCTGCAGGGGAGATTGTTCCGCCACTTCTTCCCAGCAAAAGTGGGTGGGCGTTTTGGACGACTGTCTTTTGTGGTTTTGACGTCCAAGAAGGGTTGATTACATCATCAGCCTAATTTAAATAAATGACTTTTGATTTGAATAGTCAAAGAGTTGGTCACTTAGACCAAGTTGAATCTTTACTTGGCTATTCCAAGACGATCCCTATGGAGAAAGTAACGACCATTATAGAGCTTACAAAACTCCACCAAAATAGCACTATCTCCAAAAGCCAAACAAGATTCAACAGCTCCAACATATGTAAGTATAATGCGATGTACGTATAATACATTGAATACCGTCGTATTTATATGAAGGCAAACATTTGCTACAAAGTAATACGCCCGATGGCGGCTGCTACATTTTTCAGAGTAACAAAGCGAATATTGGAGAGTCTCCACAAAGGCCACGCGGCGGCACTGGCATTTAGGGGTGGGGCACGTCGATAAGTGAAGTGTCGATAGATGTCTTTAGTTAGCTGTTGGATGTTACGTGGGTAACAAATGTCTTGCCATAGCGCCTCCACCGGGCGAGGTAGACCAAAGAAATGTTGGTTTGACGTTGTAAGAACATGCGTGCCGACAATCTCTTACCACAGGATGCTAAAGATCGCGAGAAATCGATCGAGGAAAGCGGACCCCGGGCTCCAACGCCAAAGCCGCGGACGCAACCGGGATAAACGCTAAGATGATGATGAGTTAGCTGTTGGACGATAATTTCGGGATGTTTTTAGAGCTCTAAACCAAAGGGGTAAAAACGGTGTATCAACATGCTTCACCAAAAAGCACACTAATAAATACTTTGACTTTGATTATAATTTTATTTTGTCGCTGTTCTTTTCTTTATCGTCCCACTGCTGGGCACATGTCTCCCCTTATACAGAGAAAGGTTGAGCGTAATCACTACGCTTCTTGCTCAATGCTGGTTGGCGATTTCAGACATAAAAACCAGGTTTCGTCAAGATGTTTTCTCTGTGGTAGGCCATAATATCGGCTGCCGGCAGAAGTTATCACCCACCAGACAAAGTCTTGCCGCCAAGCGATTCGTCGTGTTCCGGCATGATGTCTGTTGAAGCCGTACGGAGGACGGGTCTGAGCAGTTGTATTGCGGTGTGTGCCGGGTACGATGCGCCAAATGTTATTGTATCGAGAGTTTGATTGTGGAGGGTATCCAGATTAATCTCCCTCTGGTGCAGCATCGTTGGTCATGTTGTTGGGTTTAACATTACATTACCTCGCTCAACTGCCGTCTTCCTTCCTACTCGCTAAGATTTTTTAGTGAATAGGCTTAATAAACTTGTGCGCTTTACCATCAACTATTGCATCACTGCTTACCATCAAGCGGGATTATAGACAAGCACAAGTTTATAATTATTAAATAAAAAATGTTTTCCTTCACCTTGTAATCAGTCATTGCTGGTCCAAGATATACTTAGAAAGTACATGTAACTTAGAAAAGTTACATTGGTACTTGCCTGACCTGGATCGAACCCCCACACTCATACTTGAGAGGCTGGTGTTTTAACCACTAGGCCTAGATTATATGTATTTGTTAGATACTAATATATGGAATCACAGAAATATTGTGCGTTTGCTTCTTTTGTGTCTTTACTATACGAAATTCACACTTTTTGGCGTTCTTGAGAAAAAACTATGGTTAATAGAAGCTATCCTTGATTAAGCAATATTATTATTATTAATTAAATCATCATCATCTCAGCGTTAATCCCAGTCGCATCTGAAGCTTTTTGACCGCTTTACCAGTCACAATTGCTGATTTTAGCTAAACTTCGATATTTTCCGTGAAGTGCCTGCCGTTTGACCTCCACAACCCGAAGGCGATAACAAAGCATTGCAGTTAAACCAATTGTTGGACTTTTGAGGGCTCCAACAACCCGTAACGACTGCCACTAGATGTTCGTATGGCAACCGGGACCAAGGGCTTAACGTACTTTCCGAGGCACGACCAGATCAGTGCAAATATTCAGATTCATGCATACAAATAATTGCACTCCACGGGGATCGAACCCGCGCCTCCTTGCACAGCAGCCGCGTTCGCTACCACTACGCCACGGAGGCTGTTTTGTAATTAAATATTAGCTTATAAATAGAGTGGTCCATGCGGGTTTAGTGCTGTAAAGTAAAGCGGAATAAAGCCATAGACGATAAAAATTCTTTACTACTTACAATAATTTTATCGACATCACCACCCCATCCCTCCTGACTGACTCAGCTCCCTCCGGAGTGCCTCATAGTTACATACGTAGGTGTAATTGTTGGTAAGTACATTTTTCTTTGAGGTTACTCTCTATTAAACGCTCAAAGTGAAATAGGACGCAATGGGTACTACCTCAAAGGTGTACCAAAGCTCCAAAGGTCGGCCCACCTTAATTGTTCCTCAATTATTATGAATTTCATACGAGGTTAAGTCAAAGGACTGAGAGGAAATTATGGGTGGGTTGTTGAGTTCGGCCACGGGTGTGACCATGCTATGGGTGTTTGAGTACTTGTATGGATCTTTGGGTTCCCTTTTAATATCATGACTAGAATAAGAATACATTTATTTAGCTAAGGGCTTAGTTTTACAACGTCAGATAACTTTATTAGAGAAGAGATTAGAACTTTTGACAGTTTTTTTGACTACTGCACGGTTAACGCAGGGGTTAAGCTATTGACTGCTGCGTTGCGTGTCGCGGGTTCGTTTAGTTCTTCCATGTCTGGCTGTTTGTGTATGTGAGTTTGTAGGTTTGTAAACGCACCCACGATAAAGAAGAAAATCCGAGTGTGGGGCAACGTTTTTTAAAGAAAATAAATAAAAAAAAATATACAAAAACTACCTGCCGTGAGATTCTGTAATCATCTCAAAATCAAGGTTGGTTGGAAAAAATTGACAGATTCGGTATTCGGTATCCTGACTTGCTATCGTATGTACATTAATACTTACTTCCCTGATCTAACCCGAGTTGGTCTCCAAAGCCTAGAGCACAGGCGTAGAGTAGCCAGCCTTTCGGTGTTCTATAGGATGCATTTCGGGGAGTGTGCGAGGGAATTGCATGATTTAATTCCCCCGTCTCCGTTCCACCAGCGGACGACCCGTCGTACGGCTGGTTTCCACCCTTACGTTGTTAACACCACTGCGATCCGGACGAAGCGTTTCGCCTCCTCCTTTATACCGCGTACATCGAGGGACTGGAACAATTTGCCAGCGGCGGTGTTTCCGTCGGACTACAATTTGAGTGTCTTCAAGGCTAGAGTGAATAGGCTCTTAATAAACTAGTGCGCTTTACCATCAACGATTGCGTCACTGCTTACCATCAGGCAGGATTGCGGTCAAGCGCTAGTTTATAATATGTAAAAAAAAAAAATACTTAATATTTATTATTATATGTATATATCCAAAACTTTAATGGCTTACCCTTTCATCATTATCATTATGTCAGTCACAGGAAGTCCAGCTAGACATAGGCCTCCCCCAGATTTCCAAAAAGACCGGTTGGACGCGGCCTGCATCCAGCGCTTCCCTGCGATTTTATTCAGGTTATCCGGATGAAGCGTTTCGCCTCCTCTTTTATACAGCCGTTGGCAAATTGGTCCAGTACCTCGATGTATATCGGGAGACTGGACCAATTTGCCAACCGCGGTGTTTCCATCGTACTACAATATAAGTGTCTTCAAGGCTAGAGTGAATAGGCCTAGAATATAAACTATCGCGCTTTACCATCAACGATTGCATAACTGCTTACTATCAGGCGGTATTGCGGTCAAGCACTTATTTATACCCACATAATTTATTTAAAAAAAAAACAAATCAGATGTTTACTAAACAAAACAAGCACGACTCATTACTCCACATTCACATCACAACAAACTTCAAAAACTCATAAAAAAACGATTGTTTATATAACATCTGTAGTCAATCCAGCCCCTTTCTTAATATTTTTCTCATAATAAAACCTTAATAATCTTTTGTAACGTGAACGGTTGCTTACCCTACTGTAAATATTTACAGGACGTCATATGTTTGCCGTGATTTTGTATCGTAAATCTCTTCAAAGGTTTTCTTTTAAAATATGTGGCGTCGTGACGATATTGTCTTATATGATATGCAGATTTAATCTTATTTTTTGTTACGTTGAATTTGCCGGATTAGTTTAGCTATAGCTCATCAAGCTACAGCTCCAACAGCTACAAGCTACTACAATCTGTCTGATTTCTTTATTAGATTTTAAATTTTATCTCTAACTAGAACTGTGTATCACTAAAAACTGTGAACGATGTATAAAAAGTCATAGTAGCCCGCTGCTCCCGTCCGGTAGCGCCGTAAACGCGATGCTCAGCAATTTTTAAACTTGTAATATCTTCGAAAATATTCATTTAAATCGTAAAGGGCGATATAGATCTATATTAAATCAACAATGTATTTAAGGTATTAAATTGGATACGGATTACCGCATCAAAATCCGTTGCGTAGTTTTAAAGATTTAATCATACAAAGGGACATAGGGAAAGAGAAAGTGACTTTGTTTTATAATATGTAAGTAGTGAAACATTAACTCACAAGGTTGATTGGAGATAATATTTTGGCAGTATCGGGTAGCGTCCTGTTGTCGTTCGTACTGGCGACTAGGCCTTGTAAAATTTGCAGCCTTAACATGGTGTAGCTTTCTATTAGTGAAAAATTTTTTGGAGTCTAATCATTCTTCTTCTTTTTCTTCTCAGTCTGTAGAGGTCCACTGCTGGACAAAGGCCTCCTCCCAAGCTTTCCAAAATGACCGGTCGGTGCTGCCCGCATTCATTGTTCTTCGAGTCGCTAAACTTAAGTGGCAGTAGGCATTGCACGTAGAACCTATGGCCGATGGGTCAGTAAGGTTCTGGAATGGCGGCCACGTACCTACCGGCAGTGTAGGGAGGCCCCTAACTAGGGAGACCGACGACCTGGAGAAGATCGCGGGAAATCTGATCATAGGTTCATCAAAAAATTCTGTTGCATAAAACCCTTTCTTAAAAGCAATTTGTACCACATTTTAGCAATTATCTCTTCTATTATTTGATGTCCGAGTAGGTACATAGAGAATTCAAAAATAATCTAAAACCACTTAGGTACAGCGTTTGGCCACGATTACTATGTCTGTTTCCGTCTTTCTACAAAACTATATTAGATTACCGATCTAATCTATTTTTCAAAATATAATGGACGCGTAAAATAGTTTGTAAAAATCTGGGCTCTAACAAAGAACAAAAAAAAAAACAAAAACGGTGAAAAAAAGGTGAACAAAAAAGGTTAAAAACCATGCTGAAAAATCTTCAATCAAACTCCGTACCTATTTACTGTTAAAAAATGGGTCTAAATTCTAATCTTTTCTATAGAAGTAGATTCTAAATTCGAATTCATTTCATACAAAATAGGACCATACTCTCTCACTCCTTTACGCAAACTCATAAGTCATAAATGTTCATAACACTAGTGTTTTACAAACAACGGATCCATAAACTATAAACAATAAAGCTCCCATTCGATTTATATCATAACCAATACTTACCGTTACGAGCAGTATTAACTGAGAGCGCCATCTGTCGGTGGATTTGAACACCCAACGAGTACCAACCTACCGAAACAGTTTACTGTACAAAACTGCATTCGATTTTGAACCTTCAGTTGATGTGATAGGGCTAGTGAGTGAGTAATGTGGGTTGATGTAATAAGATTGTGAAATATTAAAGTCAAAATGTGGAGATGAATCGCGGGTGGTCATACCAGCTGCGATGACACCGAGACACGATGAGCGCTAAAATGTGCGGTTCTGAAACTACACATTTTACAGTGGATTTAAAATGTTTATTTACAACAATTACTATATTCTTTACCTTCAACTAACTAGACAACCGACCGTACAAATACCTACTAGTTAACCCTATCTGGAAGATAATTTCGTATAAAATTGGTAATTAGAATTGTGTCTGAATTAATCTCAACTATGTAGATATCTACTAGTAAATATGAAATATGCGTATAAACAAATACGACATGACGTTACAATATTAAATAGTCAAAAAAGTGTTATACAGTATGTTAACTAACAGAGGGCG
Source organism: Sesamia nonagrioides (assembly GCA_017933935.1). Lineage (NCBI taxonomy): Eukaryota > Metazoa > Arthropoda > Insecta > Lepidoptera > Noctuidae > Sesamia > Sesamia nonagrioides. The sequence continues at coordinate 2,683,989 of JADWQK010001011.1, read as the reverse complement.
TTCCCGTTAACCCGAAATAGTATAGCATACATACATGCTAAAAAAAATATTTCCATTCGAAAACAAAATGTTTTAAAATTGTTTCCAATATGAAAATTTTCAATAAAAATTTTAAATTGACATGTAAAAGAAACACACTGTACACGTGAACATGAAAGACGGCAACGTCGCAATTTATTTATCCATGACGACTACTATTTTGATTTAAAACAGGAGGTTTCAAATTTATTTCCAATTAGATTTTTTTTTATTCGGATTTTTTTATGCTTATTTTTCTATGCTGATATTTTTATTTTAATATATTAATGATATATATTAACGAGTTTAAGGGAACGTCCTCTGTTATTTAACATACTGTATAGTCATAGTCGTAAAAAGTTGAATAGTAATTACCGAATAGCGTTTTAATATCATCTAAATGTGAACTATTATAAAGTTGATATTTGCTTAAATTAAATTACGCAGATTGCACTCGTTTCAAAATATGTCAGCTTTTACATTACTAAATGTTGTTAATTTTCTGACCATTTTCAAAACAATCACCTTGATTCATGAAAATATCGTATTTTCAGTTGAAAGTAGATCGCTAGTATTTCATGCAGCAGCATTTTACCGCCCCGCCGACCTACTAACTACCAAGCAGGAATCAAATCCTCTATGATCCGATTCATTAAACACTTGCACTGAACAAGTGTCAGTAATAGGATTAAGTTTTATTGGGAGCTATCACACGCTTGGTGGGCGAAATTGTTTTAATTTAATAATCGAGATATCGCTAAGCGGTCGGTCGACTTTTCACGTGATTACAAGGCTGGCCAATTTTTGGCCAAAGAATCAGCATTGCCACACAACGTGGCAATGCTGCCAGCCTTTTGAGCACATTTCCTGTTGACAGAGATACGGATGCATTTTTGACGCCGTCTGATTATTTCCCTTCCTGTTTTAAACAACGTGTAACATAAAGGGTATATACATAACAAAGGCATAGCATCTTTACATGATATCAAACGATATTGGAAGGGTTTTTTAATCCTATCTCTTTATGTTAGGAAGTTATGAGGAAAAACACCGCCTGTGATAGGCTACTATCATACTAGTCGCACAGAGATATTGAAGACATTTATCGGATTTTGGCAAGTAACGTGACGGGTAACGAGTAGTTATTAACGTATGTAGTGTGCTGCCACGTTTGTTATGATTTGATTTTAAGAAACACGAAACCGAAAATTTGGTACCAATTTTTTGAGTATTTTATTTTGAGTTGAAACCCTTCCGATATCGTTTGATATCATCTAAAGATGCCATGCCCTTGGTATGTATATACCCTTTTTGTTACATGTTGTATATACATGTACAAAATATTATAATAAAACTTATTTTAAATTAGGTACGTAAATATGTATTATGATTTAAATAAATTTGGTAATATTTAATTTTAATAATAGAATAGGTTATATCGTCCAAGAAAACTTTAAATATTTAATTTAATTATTCATTTTTAAAGTGTAGGTACCTATATACAGTATGTTAACTAACAGAGGGCGTTCCCGTTAACCCAAAATAGTATAGCATACATACATGCTAAAAAAAATATTTCCATTCGAAAACAAAATGTTTTAAATTTTTTTCCAATAAGAAAATATTCAATAAAAATTTTAAATTGACATGTAAAAGAAACACACTGTACACGCGAACATGAAAGACGGCAACGTCGCAATTTATTTATACATGACGACTACTATTTTGATTTAAAACAGGAGGTTTCAAATTTATTTCCAATTAGAATTTTTTTATTCGGATTTTTTTATGCTTATTTTTCTATGCTGATATTTTTATTTTAATCTATTAATGATATATATTAACGATTTTAAGGGAACGCCCTCTGTTATTTAACATACTGTATATAGATGTAATGAATATTTTGTGAAAAGGTTTTTCAAGCGTCTACCTGTTGCCGTTATCAATATAAAGCAAATAAATTCAATATACTTAGAGCAAAAAAAAAAGTCAGGTCTTGTATTCCTTTGCAACAATAAAAATGGAATGTAAACGGAAAGATCTTTTTTTAAATTAATTTTTTTTCTTTTTAATGAGTAAGGAAAATATTTTTTTAAAACCAACTTGTCCAATCACCTTAAATTGTACGTTCATTCAAATTACAATTATGTAACATTCTTCGATCATCATCATCATCATCATCATCAGCCCTTCTCGTCCACTGCTGGACATAGGCCTCCTTCATGGCACGCCAACAAGCTCGATCCTGAGCAGTTCTCCGCCAGCGGCTACCAGCCACCTTTTTGATGTCGTCTTCTATAGTGTTAGTGTTGTCTATCAACATTCTTCGATAGTGATGTGAAATTAATAGGTAGGTATGTCGTAACGTGCCCGTATGGTACCGGGCTCCCGTGGGTGTCATAAGAGGTGACTAAGGAAACTCTCACCAGGGAAGCGGGCAGCAGCGCTTCTCCTGTAGAATATCAAATTACTGCGATTTCAAACCCGACTGCCAAGCGATAGGATTATGGCAAACCCCCCCCCAAAATCAATAAACGCCTTGGGGGAAGCTTTTGTCCAGCTGTGGACCTCTATAGGCTGAAGAAGGAGATAAGAAGAAGTAACGTAACGATTCATAACAGTTTATTTTCTGAATATATATATGTAGGTACCTAGGTAAGCAATTTCATATCCGCAAAACCCTTTCAAAAATCATTTTACCGATAAATTCCTACCACAGACAAGACAATATTAATATTTATTTATGCAACCAATAAAACCACAATAATCCCACGCGATTCTGAAATATCACGCCCTCGCCATTTGGGGACTAACAGAGGGTCCAAATGATCGGGTATTTTGTCAGTACAGATAATAAATTAAGGTATTAGTAAGTACGTATTGAACATTTTTGATATTTATCGGTTACGGCTACTCATGACATATGGACAGACTATTAATTTATTATGATAGCTTTAGTCGGTTTGATTGTAACGTGTTTAGATACTTAATGTAGGTTAGACAAATGTGTGGTCTGATGTTAAAGATAATTAGTATTTTATTCTTCAAATATGGCTATGTACCTACAGGTCAAGGTGATAGTATGTTACTAGTAAAATAAATCTAATCGACTAGGTATCTAATAAAATATCTACCTACTAAACTTTACCAAACAAAACAATTCTTATTTTAAACAAGCAACAACAGTCTGAGTTTCTATTTTCTCACCAATCAGGAATTCCGTCGGAAGAGAGTCGGCCTTGATTCTATTGTTGACAAAGTAAATTTAAATTCAGTGTATATTTTTCTTTCTATTTCATTAAGAAAAAGGACAAAGTATAAATCTTAGTTTAGTCCTGTCAAATTAGTCCGCATCTGACGTAAATTTAGTATTTTTACTAGCAATATATTGGCCCCGATTCCATTGTTCACAAACTAAATTAAATTTTAGTGCAGTGCATCTTTGTTCTTCTATTTATTAAGAAAAGGACAGCAGATAAAATGTCAGTTTAGACCTGTCAAATTAGTGCGCTCCTGACGTAAACTAGCGTATTTTTAGTCGACATGTTTATAATCGCGTCTAAACTGTCTATGGAGTTTCTAAATTTGACAGGATTAGGTAAACTAAAATGTTATCTTCTATCCTTGTCGTAACGAAATGGAAGGAAAAAGACGCACTTTATAACTTAAAATTAGTTTAGTGTGTGAACATGAGAATCGGCGCCATTTTAATCGCGTCTAAACTGCCTATGGGGTATCTTAATTTGACAGGACCAAACTAAGGTCCGTATTACAGAACGTTACTCAAGACTAGTTACTAAAACTAGTTTCAACCAATCAAACGGCTTCAAACGAGTCTTAATTAAAGCTTGAGTTTTGAGTGACGTTCTGTAATACGGACCTAATATTTTTATCTTCTGGTCTTTACTTAATGAAATGGAAAGAAAAATATTCATTGAACTTAGGTAAATTTAGTTTAATTTGCGAACAAATAAACTGCAAGATTATCTATTGATTATAAACTGACTTAACTGTGCTGACTCATCAGTCATCCCTAATATAACAGTTAAAGTCGTTATGATCTAACTCAAATTATTTAATTTATCAGAGATTTATGTGCTTACCCAGATTTAGCGATTCGTGGTCATTGTTGTATTATTGTGGTCAGTGTGGGAACTGGACGGCTATTGCTAGCTATAATTTATTTTAAATTTTATTGTGTACTTATAATGTACCAAGGAGTCCGGTCGTTTATCTGTATTTTTTTGTGGTGTACTTATGCAAAATAAAATGTATACAATATACAATATGTAAAGAAAACCCTGTCCGACCCATAAGGATAATATAAATTTTACGTAATCATCATAGTAACAATACTAATGAATTTTAAAATAATCTTTTTTTCCCGCGAATTAATTCCAACTTCCCCGAAATTTGGTATTTTTTCCAAAATCAAAATCAAAAGTCATTTATTCAAACTAGGCCGAGAATCAGCACTTTTTGAACGTCAATATTACATAAGACAGTCCCCCAAAACGCCCACCCATCGACACTTCCTAATTGCTATGGCTGGGAAGAAGAAGTTGCGGAAGAAACTCCCCAGCAGCACAGCTGTCTGTTCATTTAGAAAAAAACACAATAGTTTATACAATACTATGTAGGTACAGTAGTACAGGGGAAGATAAAATATCTAATAGGATAATTAAAGAAGCGTGTAAAACAGCGGGTGATGCCATCTTAACTGTATATAACCGATGCATTGCTGAAGGCGTTTTTCCTCGTAAATGGCGACGCGGTTTCATACGAATAATACTAAAGTGTGGTGATAAACCACCGGATGATCCGAAGTCATATCGGCCTATCACGCTTCTACCATCTTTGGGGAAACTTCTTGAGCGCCTCATCGTTCCACATTTACTACCGAACGGTCCAAAATTTCATAGTAATCAATATGGCTTCACCATCGGTAAATCAACAGTCGACGCGGCGCTTTCTGTCAGAAGAACCGTTAACCAGTCGGAACACAAGTACGTGATTGGTATCTTTTTGGATATTTCTGGGGCTTTTGATAACGCTTGGTGGCCTATGCTGTTGTTAAAATTAAAAAACCGCGGTTGCTATAGAAACATATATAATCTCGTTTACTCGTACTTTATAAACGGTTCCGCGGTACTTAAGCTCGGTCATTTTTCTAGTACTAAAGCACTAACCATGGGATGTCCTCAGGGTTCAGTTGTCGGTCCTTATTTATGGAATTTGGGTTTTGATGATTTTCTCGCGATCCCGCTTCCTTGCGGCTGTTCACTTACTGGTTACGCGGACGATGGCCTACTGCTCATTCAGTCAAGTACCCGAGCCGGACTTGAGAACTTGGCCCATACTTGCCTAAATCTAATATCTCAGTGGGGTGATCGTAACCGCCTAGCGTTTGCGCCGCATAAAACCTATCAACTTCTACTAAAAGGTAATCTTAAATCATTGCCTACTATTAAATTTAATAACGTTCCCGTTAAAAAACAGCAATCCGTATGCTACCTTGGTATGGTCTTAGAAAGGAATTTTTCATTTATCGAACATATAAAAATAGTTGGCGAAAAAGCTAAAAGGAACTTTTATGCCCTAACTAGAATATCCAAAGCAACTTGGGGTCTATCATTCCTAACTTTAAAAACTATATATGGAGCTACCTACTTAGGATGTATGTGCTACGGTGCACCTGTTTGGGCCGATAGGGCCAGCATAGGGGCGGCGCGACGTAAACTGCTTCAAAGCCAACGTTTGGCATTGATATTTTTATGCAAGGCGTATAGAACAGTCAGTACTGAAGCCTTACCCGTTCTGGCAGGTGTACTTCCAGTCGATCTTGAAGTACAGCGACGTGCTTCAATGTACTACTCCGCGAGGGGGGAGGCCATGGACACTAACTTTGTTACACAACGCGACCTCAATAGAATTTCTAGATTATTTAAACCTCAGACTGACGTCTGGGAGGACCTCTTATCCGAATGGCAAAGTAGGTGGGATAATTCCATCAAGGGCCGGCACCTCCATCTGTTCTTTCCATCCGTTGGCGATCGGCTGGCTAAGACATGGCTGGAGGTTGACCACTGCGTTGCCCAATTTCTCACAGGTCATGGCAACTTTAAAAGTAAACTGTATTCTTTTAAACTTGTTCCTTCGCCTTTGTGTCAGTGTTCTACATCGAACTGTGAATTTGAACAGTCCGCACATCACATCTTGTGGGAGTGTATTCTTTGGCAGAATGAACGCAATATTATGTTGGATAGTGTACAAGTTACATCCGGAGTTGTTTATTATACGGACCTTGTTGAAACTAGAACTAATTTCCGTGCGTTCAGGCGCTTTTGCCATACCTATTATTGGAATCAATTGTAACAGCAAATACCTACTTAGGACCCATTAACTTGATCAAATGTTATTCCGTGGTGCTTGGCAATCTGGGCTTCTCCCAGTTGCAATAATGTCCCTTTGTGCCGATTGGCGTAGTTCTATTCTGTCTCCTGCTTATTATGGAGGGAAGTGGAAAAAATATCTTTTTTCTTACTCCTCCGCTATTCTTTTCTGATTAATTTCGTTGCGGGACCCAAGACAGTTGAAACGTTTCTCCGGGACTCGTCGAGCTTCATTGCTCGGCGTTTTTCTGGCGGTCTCCACTGTTGATTCTGGCTTTCAGGAGTTGCAGTGGGTTGGGAACAGTGTGGCGGGTTTTGTCCCAAAAAGAAGAGAGGTACAGTAGTACAAGAGAAAAAAATAATAATAAAATATATTTATATATAAAAATATGCCAGCTAGCCACGCCAAAATACCAAAAAAGCAAAACAAAAAATAAAATATCATTAAAATGGAAATGTAAAAAGTAAAAACTTATTACATACCTATATAAAAGACCCTGGCATAAAGGGTGTGACAGCTCAGATATTTGTGCAATGTAAAAAGCAAATTATATGAACTCATATTATATGTCAGTAAGCTAATTATGGAGAAGGAACACAAACATTGTCCTGAGTTAATCAGAGCGACCAGCTATTCTTAACATTTAAATAGTCATTTACAGAATAATATGCCTTTGAACAAAGCTTGGATTTGATTTGTGCTTTAAATGCATTGTAAGGCAAGTCTAGCAAAGCAGAGGGTATCTTGTTATAAAAAGTTATACCAAGCCCAACAAAAGAGATAAATGGACCTTTTGAAGCCGGTGAAAAGGGGCTCGCAGTTTGTCCTTATTTCAGGTGTTAACTTTATGGATCTCAATGTTTTTGGTGTACATGTGAATATTTTGCCTAACGTATAAGATGTTGGCTAAGACAAATTGCGAAGCAACCGTGAGAATGCCAATATCTTTATAGAAATCTCTTAAAGAAACTCTTACGCCGAGCTGGTAAATTGCTTGGACAGCACGTTTTTGGAGAACAAATATATTTTTCATCCCACCATCTCGGAAAGAGTATTTTTAATCTTCAATATCTGACTGGAAAAGCCGTTTTTATTCTTTATAGGATAAAGTAAATTGAATTTAGAACATTGTGTGCACTACGTTTGTAAATTAAAAAAAAAAACATTAAGCCTATTTACTGTTACCTCTATGGTGCCGAATATATCATACAACTTTTTTTTTAATTTGTTAAAAACTCAGACTCGGAACCTTCTTGGTGTTCTTTTTTCAATTTTCTTTGTACGCGGTTCTTTACGCGGCATTTTTTCACGTCATTGTTAAACCTTATATTAAAAAAAAGAAACTTGAAAACAAGTGAAAAACTAAAATGAGTGATTCTAGCGACGAGGAAGTTTGTTTGACGCCAACAGAATTGACTGAAACTGTTAATAATGCGCAAATGAGCTTTCTACCTCAACAATCACGCGAGAAGTATTTAAAACAGTACGATATGTTCAACACGTGGCGACTAGCAAAAGGAGCCAAAACTTTCTCAGAAAACGTTTTGCTGGCATATTTTATAGAATTATCCGAGAACAAGAAAGCAAGCACTCTATGGAGTACGTATTCGATGCTAAAAGCAACAATAAAGATGAAAAAAGACATACATATCGATACCTATCCTATATTAGTAGCATTTTTAAAAAGAGCCTCATCTGGTCATCATCCAAAAAAATCGAAGGTTTTCATAGTATCTGATATTGAAAAGTTTCTTAACGAAGCACCCGATTCCGTATATTTGGCGGCAAAAGTAAGTCAGTTGCACATTCAGTATCTACTTAAGTACATATATTAATCTCAATTAAATAGTATACTTAGTAAATGTTGATAGGCATAATTATGCGTTCATATAAATTTTATTCATTTATCTACTACAATACTCTTTACATTGCAGGTTGTTCTTATTATTGGAATAAACGGAGCATGTCGAACTAATGAACTAACACAACTTAATGTCAAAACATTGAGAAACATTCAGATGACTTACTATTAATTAATTTACCTAATACAAAGACAAAAAGAGACCGCAACTTTGTCATTCGCAAGGAATACGTAACGATTGTTGAGAAATATCAAGCCTTACGGCCGCCTAACACTCCAATCAAACGTTTTTTTCTACAGTATTGCAATGGAAAGTGTGTTAGACAGCCTATGGGTACTAATAAAATTGGCAGTATCCCACGAGAAATAGCAACATTTCTTGAACTTCCAGAACCCCTGTTGTACACGGGTCATTGTTTCCGATGAACTTCAGCCACACTTTTGGCTGATTCCGGAGCTGATCTCCTGTCCCTTAAGCGCCACGGAGGCTGGAAGACCAATGCAGTTGTAGAGGGATACATAGAGGATTCCATCCAAAATAAGTCTAAAATATGTGAAGGCATCGTAGGAGCCATTACACTGAAAGAGCCTCAATCGGAAACTTGGACTGGCCCTTCTACATCAAAAATAAGCCGTTATGAAACACCTAACCATCTCCCTCTCTCTCCAACATTCACGCCAAGGGAATCCGATGAATCGGTACAACTATTAAGTATGACAGACAGTTTACCGAAAAACAGTACACAAGTGACTAACACCAATATTACAGTACCAAACAAAAATATTACACTCAATTTAAATAACTGTTGCAACGTTACTTTAAAATTTTCTTAATTATACTTTAGTATTATTTTATTATAATTTAAAGATTATTCTGTAATACTTACCTGTCATAATAATGTAGTAATTAATACCTAAACTGAAATAAAAGTGTACCTATCTTGTGATTGTAAACATTTTTTTATTGCATTTAGTCATTTCCTCGCTGAGGTGGAATGAAAAGTTACGTGTTGCACTCGAGTGCAAAGATTTTTCACCTCGTGACCTTTTGATTCCCTCGCTAACGCTCAGGATTCTAATTTTGAATCACTCGCTGCGCTCGTGATTCAATTTTAGAATCCTTCGCTTGCTCGGTCATCAAAATTGAACACGCGGTTAAAAAGCAACTTTGCACTCTTGTATAACAAATAACTATTGTATGTCAGCAGCTTTGCCCCACAGTAGAATACCGTAGGACATTACGATGTGGAAATAACTAAAATAGACTAAACGAGCTGTATCAACGTCAGTGTATTGTCTTACTTTCCTGACGGCATAGGCGGCCGAACTGAGCCTTCCTGCTAGGGCTGATATGTGTGGTCCCCACTGAAGTTTGGCATCTACTGTTATTCCCAGGAAAACTGCCGAGCCCACAGTTTCAAGCACTTCTTTATCTAAAACGATATTGGGTCCCAAATTTCTAACGTAAAAAAGTGACAACACACACAGAACACAGATTTGCCCCCTTCGGGGGGCGACAAACCGATTCCTTGTAAAAGAGTACCTGCAAAAACATTATTTAGCGGGTATACTTACTATGTTTGCTGGTTACTTTGGTATCACAGCATTGTCAATGTAATTTGTATAGTATTTAATGTGTATAAGACGTATAAGCAAATTACCAAAGATGAGATTGAGATGCGGTCAGCTAAGATGGCACTATTCCCAATGTTGCTGGCTGAAAGAGATAGGGATACTTGAAACAGCTCCGTAAGAACCGAGATGCTGAGGCTGAACTCATGAAGGATGTACCCGAATGGGAGGTTGGAACCTACTATGGCGGGAAGGTCTACAAACTTCTCCCTCCTGATACTCTGGTTGAACCTATCTTCCATGGATACTACTACCATGAATACAGCGTGCCCCCTACAAGCTGAAAGTTTAAGGTAAAGACTAGGTGCTTCTGAGGCCATTATTGATCTAAAAAGCCTCATATGTGTAAAGTCATACATTATTTTTGTTTTTGGAACTAAGGTCAATTACTGTTTATTTGGCGGTTTCATTACAATTACGCCTCTAATATAAACGAAGAATATTTTAATTTTTTTACCGAAATTTCATAAGAAAACTGTAAAACGTCGATTCTATTTCGCGAAAAAAGTTATCTGGGAATGAAAAGTTTGTCCTTAAGTAAGCTAACTGAAGTTTGGAAAGAGAAAAAGTAATTGTATTATATCATCAAATTACTATTACTCATGAAGGATGTACCCGGATGGGAGGTTGGAACCTACTATGGCGAGAAGATCTACAAACTTCTCCATCCTGATACTCTGGTTGAACCTATCTTCCACGAATACTACGCCCATTCCAGGCCCTGGGATTGGTACCAGCGTGCCGACCTCAAGCTGAAAGTTTAATAAGGTAAAGACTAGGTGCATCTGAGGCCTTTAGTGAACTAAAAAGCCTCCTATGTGTAAATTCATACATTATTTTTTTTTTTTTGGAACAAATTGCAGTTACTGTTTATTTGGCGGTTTCATTACAAATACGCCTCTAATATAAACGAAGAATATTTTTAAATTTTTTACCGAAATTTAATAAAAAAACTGTCAAACGTCGATTCTATTTCGCGAAAAAAGTTGTCTGGGAATGAAAAGTTTGTCCTTAGGTAAGCTTACTGAAGTTTGGAAAGAGAAAATTAATTGTATTTTATTAGAGACAGGTGTGACATTCTCACAGAGGCGCTCCTTCTGTTTCTTTGTACCTAATTCTATGGGCGTTTTTGTTTTCTTTTTTTGGAGCTGGGCCGATGTCGACTATTCTGCCAGTGTCTATGGACGGGTTATTGCAAGTCCTTTTGATCCACGAGCATTACGGTGGAGGTCTGCCCGGCTTGGGTTGCTTGGTCAGAGCACCGCCGTGTCTTCGTGGCGGCGATCTCTCACGTCCGGTTCTGGTCCAGGTCATGGTTCAGAGCGAGGGTGCATGGCAGGCCGTTACCTTGCGGAGTGCGTGAGAGAGCGGGTATCCCAACGTCCTCACACCTCTAGCCGCCGCAGAAGACAACTGCGAGCTTCCGACCACGGTAAGAGCGCGCTTGCGGGCGGCGAGCTGCCCGCTGGGGCCACTGCTCGCCGCCCGGTAAGGACCAGGCCCTGGTCGACGGCGCATCAAAAAGATGTCAGCACATTGTGACGGAATCCAAGATATATATTGTGTTGTGCTCCCGTTTAACGTAAATCATAAGAACTAAATTGAATAAAGTACTGCATCATCCATAATTAATAATAAGTGTAAGCAGTTCAAATAAATAATTGCGAATAACGACCTCTATTGACTTTGGAGTACACTAACGACGTGACACTAATACAATCGAAATTTTTGGTACCTCTAATGCCGTGCGGTTGGCGTAGCGGTGCCACGCTCGCCTGCAGATGAACGTGAACCACATGAATCAAGTTCGTTCCTGACCAGACTCAAAGTCTTGTTTTTGTAATTTTATTAAATTTTAAATTTCAAATATCAAACAATGAATTTCTTGGAGAACATTACCTTCCGGCGTACCCGCACTAGAACAGAGCCAAGCAACGATGACAGTGATATAATATCACAATCATTGAATTGTACCACCTCTAATAGTATGCCGGACATGTCCGAGGATGAAGACGATCAATTATCAATATTAAAAATTGAGATAGAAAAACTAACGGCTCAATTAAATAGTGCTCACACCGAAATTGAACTTTTATCGTTAGAAAATAAAAAATTAACGCAAGCTAACGAAGATTTAACAAAGAAAAATTCAATATTTAAGAAAATTACCTACAGTCCAGCAAAACAGAAAAAACAAACACCAAAGAAAAATATAAATAATCTGACAAAAACAAAACATACACAAACTTTAGAAAACGTGAGAACAGATTGTGTTTCAAAAGAGACACAAACTGTAGAATACAAAAGAACAGATTGTATTTCGAAAGAGACACAAACTGTAGAAAATATGAGAATAGATCCTACACCTTCTGCACATGTGACATCGAGGTGCCAAAATGGCGCCACTAGCGATGCATCCATACTATACAAGATATCAGATATATCGAATAATGACACATCTGCAGAAAATATGTCCCAACAAGTTGTTGACAGTGGTTTATTTACATCAAACCTATCGAAACGACAACAGCGCAAAATTTGTATAATTAGCAGTAACAAAACTAATAAAATAATACCTATAGCACAGGCCATATTTATGAATCGTAATATATGTCATTTCATCTATACAAATTGTGGAGTTCTTCAGTTGATAAATAATCTGGATCTGAAATTGAAAAACTATACAATGGAAGATTACTGTTTGATTTTGATAGGGGAAGAGGATTTTAGGATAACCAATAATTATTTGGAATTAATAAATAGTATTAGGACTACATTAATGTCTATACAACATACGAATATTTTACTCTGTTTACCAACCTATAAATTTAATGGATTCAGTTCCATATTCAATTCCAGAATAGAGACTTTTAATAATTTACTTCATCAAGATATTTGTTCTTACAATTATGCAATAATATTTGATTCTAATTTAAATTTGACATATGATGACAAAATGTTTTACAAACGACGAGGAATACTCAACAACTATGGTATGAGGAATATTTTTGAAAATCTGAAGTGCTACCTTGACAATAATACAGATCCTCGCCTTACAAACACTGAGGAACCAGTGTTAATAAAAGAACAGCTTTTTCGTTCCTAACATAGTAACTGAGAGAGAACTTGATGGGAGGCTTGAAAATAGGGAAATCAATCAATATTCAGTAATTAATATTTTTCACCAAAATCTATGTGGCATTACCAATAAAAAGGATGAACTGGAAATATATGTAAGCGAAATTTCGAAGGAACTGAACATCTTATGTATAACAGAACACTTTCTGAGCGATATTGTAGCTAAACAATTTAATTTTACTAATTATAATATGGGGTCTTACAATGCCAGACTAAATAAGAAAAGGGGAGGTTCGATGATATTAAGTCATGGCAATAGTAACGTAGACGAACTGCAAATTTGTAAACAATTATATAAAATTGATTGTTTTGAAGTATGTGGAGTTAGAGAAATTGAAACAAATTTGTGTGTTATTTGTTGTTACCGAACGCCCACAAATAATAATTTTGATAACTTTATGAATAAGCTTGAAAAACTGTTACAGCATTTCCTCAATAAACTGTGTATAATTTGTGGTGATTTCAACATCGATATATTAAAAAATGATCTGAAGCATAACTCCTTTTTATCTTTGTTAACTTGCTATAATTTTAGATACTTGATAAATGATCCCACCTTTCGAAGATATCAGTCTGAATCGTGTATAGATAACTTTGTAACCAACTTGCCAGACTGTCTTATTGAACACACGTGTATCGATCACAATGGCTTAGCAGATGGACACGCTGGTATATTCTGTACTTTGCGTTTAGAAAAAGTTACATGTAAGGGACGATCAAGTTATATACGTATTTCCAAAAGAAAATATAATGATGAAAACAGAGATAACTACAGACAAAAGTTGTGTGAGACTGACTGGAGCACAGGCATAAATACATTCATCTCAAAATTCAAAGAGATCCATTCTTCCGTCTTCAAGAAATTCAAAGTAAAAGTTAATGTCAAAAGGAATAGGTGTCCGAAATGGATAACACGCGGAATAAGGATAGCTAGTAAAGTGAAACGTTTCCTTAACACTTTAGATAAGACACAATGTGACAATTCAATTCTGAAGTATCGGGATAACTACATTCGAACGTTTAGAAAAGTGGTGCGCTGTGCAAAAAGGAATGATGTCAGAAAACAAATAAACATGGCAACAAATTCTAGTAAAATGATATGGCAAATAGTAAATCGACAGCGCAAAGCCACGAAAGACAAGAATAATGATCCAATTACACTAATTATAGACAACTCAGCAACTAATAATACTTTAGAAGTGGCTAATATATTTTCCAAAAGGTTTGACAACACAATCCGCATAGAGGGTTGTAACAAAGATCTGGCAATGACATTCTTAACTGAGGGTATAAGTCGGGTAGAGTCTAAGATGAATTTTGACGCAGTCACACCTAGAGAAATTTTTAATATAGTAAATAAAATGACCAACAAACCCTCTTCAGGTTATGACGAAATTCCCTCAACCATAATCAAAGATAACATAGACTTATTAGCGACTCCACTGGCATCCCTTTTTAATAAATGCATCGAGGAAAATCTGTTCCCAGATCAGTTTAAAATCGCACGTGTGCTTCCGGTTTTCAAAAAAGGATCAAAGACGGACCCCGGCAACTATAGACCAATTTCTCTATTGCCTATAGTATCTAAAATATTCGAAAAGGTAATGAAGGATAGGCTTATTAAACATTTGGTGATGTACGGTATCATAAATGACCAACAGTTTGGTTACCAAACATCATTAGGAACCATCGATGCTATAGAGGCGTTGGTAGACGAAGTAATTTGTAACTTGAATGATAAACATAGAGTGGCTGGTATATTCCTAGACCTCAGTTCTGCCTTCGACACAGTAGACCATGATATTCTTTTAGCCAAGTTGGAACATTTTGGCATACGGGAAAATGTGTTGAAGTTGTTTAGTTCTTATCTGCATAATAGACGACAGTATGTAGAGATAAGATCGATGGTAGATGGAGAAGAAAGAATCGAAACATCTAATCTAGTTAAGGTGTGCCGTGGTGTCCCTCAGGGATCCGTTCTTGGTCCAATCTTCTTCATTGTGTTTATAAATGATTTAATGGAGTATATTAAAAAAAGGATAAAGGACACAAAGCTGATCGTCTTTGCTGACGACACAACTGCGATAGTTACTGCAGAAGATATACTGGATTTGGAATCCAAGACCAACGATCTCTTGAAAGCTTTTGAAATATGGTTCAGTACAAATAATTTGAAACTAAATGTAAAAAAAACGAAGTGCGTCTTATTTAAGTCTACGTTACGAAATAATGTTAAGTTAAATATTGTATCTTGTGGCGACAATGTTGATATAGTTGATAGTGTTAAGTTCTTAGGTGTGCACATAGATGCGATGTTGAATTGGAAGGTTGAAGCATTGTCCATAACGCATACTGTCAGCTCAGCCTGCTATGCGATTAGAACACTGAGGGAAGAATTGAGTCCACCTCAACTGAAAAGTGTATACTTTGCCTTGGTGGAGTCCAGGCTAAGATACAGCATTGAGTTTTGGGGCAATGGCTACAAGTATAACATGCAAATGGCATTCGTGATTCAGAAGAGAGCTTTGAGGACTATGCTTCGCTTGGAACAGACGGAATCATGTAAAGAACATTTTGTTAGACTGGAGATTTTGACATTGCCATGCCTTTACATTCTAGTGTTGCTGACCAGATTAGTAAAAAAATTGCACAAAATTGAGACTGATGAGGAAAGACATGCTAGAGCTGTTACACGTAGGAAAGATTTGCCCAACACCATACAATCGAAATTAAAAGTTGTCAAACATAGCCCGAGATATCAGTCAGTATTTTTATATAACTTGTTACCTGTAGAATTTAAAACTATATATAGTGTTAACTTATTTAAAAATAAATTGAGGACATATTTATTGGGGAAAGGCTATTATAGTATTAACGAATATATAAATGACACATGACGTTGTTAAAGACATGTCTTGAATAATAATTAATAACATTGACATTTTCTGGACAACATGATTATCTTTATCACTATTTCTACTTCCTTTATTTGTTATTTTTTGTTTTTTATAAATTAATGTGATTTCTTTGATTTTATATAATTAAAAATTAATTAATTAATCAATGATAATTATGTATGTATATTGTTCTGCATGTCATAATTTTATGTAACGTGTAATGTTCAACACAATTTAAATTGTAAATGAATAAATGAATGAATGAATACCAATGCCTCCTGGGTCAGGGTTGCGGGTTGGTTAAAAAAGAAATCGTGGCCCAGGCGCCCTGACGCACAGGCAAGTAAAGAAACACGGGTGGGTTTTAGTCAGTAAAAGTCTGACAGGTCTGTCTGAGAGGTCTTTTGATGATTAGGTAACGTCCAACAAAAGAGGCATTGTTTCAAAATACAACAATTATAAAATTATGGCGACTTATTATATTACCTACTTACTTACATCAAATAATAATGATTTGGTATGAAATTCTTATCTATTATGTGATCTAGGCAACTACGTATATTACGTTAACCTACCATATGAGACGAACAACCCTAAATCTTAATTCAATATATTTATATTCATCCAAATCTGAAAATTCCTTGACAAAATGCTGAAGCGGTAAATTAGTCTGTAGGGAAATTCACGGGATGCGTTGCCGTCGGCGGCGGCAGCGGCATATCCTAAACGGACCGACACGACAGATTGTCTTAGCCTAATACGATGAAATTTAAAACATATTCAATATTTTCATAGTATCTACATATGTATGAGAAGTGACGATTTTAAAAATTACTCCTACGTGCTTTGCAAACGGCAGTGTAATAGTTAATACAACAACAATCATCGCTTGTCTAAAAGGAGAGGTTACCCATCGATTACAATCACGACGTCAGAATTTGACATTCAAATCTACAAAAAAAAAAAAAAAATTAGAAGAAATAATTATTCCAGCCACTCATAATAAAATTATCAACAATCAAATGCTCCAAACAACTTTAAATGGCATGAAATGAAATAAAAACGAGCGAGATACCTACAAATAATACCATTTTAAACGCACCACTTGTGTTAAACAATAGGTTATATTGGCGCCAAAACCGGGGTGCGTTCCCGCCACTTGACCATCTGTGATTTTTTTTTATTCAATGCTGTAACAATGGTCCAACTGTGTTCAGCCTTCAGAGTTTTTCTTTTTATTTATCTGTTTGTTTTAATGTTAATATTCATAGCACGCAAGTACAAAAAAATTGGTACTTAATTACTATTGGTAGTTTCAAATGTTCCAGTTCAACGAAGATGAGATTGAACCATTAGTGAATAGCCAGAACTAATAATCTCCAGCTTAGTTAATTAGGTAATGTGAATAATAAAGTGACAACAAAGGTTAGCTATTCTGTGCTGAACATATTGTTGAAACTTGGAGATAATTAGTTAAAAATCGAAGTATATTCTGAGGCAGAGAGAAAAGATGGCAGCCGCTTTTTTTTACCAATTCTGGTTTTCTACCAAATTTTGGTGATAATAATCTAGGTAGGCAAGTGCCTAATAAATACCTAATAATTGTCGCGATTTGTTTGGTTCTGTAGCTTTATTTTGTGTGAAATAATTAATCACCGTTGCCCTCGAAATCATTGGCCAAACCCAGAGGGGGGCAGGTGGGGGCAGCTGAAAGAAGATCTCGCAGAACATGTACCTATGGACTCCCCTAATTACTAATGAAAGTATAAACGGGGACTAATAGCTAACTTTTAAATAAACCACGCTGTAGACACTGACAAAATGTATGGTGTAATTGCCCTAAAACCGCGTGCGACAAAGTAGGTATAGCGCACTAAGATTACCGAATTTGACCGAGCGTTTTAATGCTTGCGCTCCGCAGTAATCGGTAATTTTCGGTAGGGAGTTGCGAGCGACTAGAATTTATTTTTTATGATGATTTGACCCCAAATATCTGATTTGCCCAACCCCCAGGCCTGACTTGCCTAAGCCAGAAGCTGGGTACACCCCTGCTCAAAATGATGAATTGAAAACATCGCAGCCAATCATCGTAACTTACCTAGAACCAAAAATTCAAAGACATGCCACATCCATCACCTTCACTGTTCCACATGATAGATTGACTACTTAGTACTTACTACACACTACCAGAACTTGCATTTTATACTAGGTAGGTAGGTAGATACTATACAAGCCTAAAGGTCACGATATTTCAAACTATTGTCGACACAGCTGAAAAGGGCTATAAAGCTCTACACTGTCTTCAGGCCTACAGCTGAAACAATTGGCACTGTTAACGATCCCTTATCTTATTTAAAATAAGTTTTGTTAGTGTTCATAGAATAACAATTTACAATACGCGTTAAGGAACCTCTTGTTTCCTACATTAAATATAACAAAGAGTTAGGTATCTAGGTACTTATTATTAGCAGAGTGGTAGGTAAACAAAATGCCAACATAAAGTCACAGTAGACAGACAGTAAAACAACAGGTGGTAGGCAACAACATCAGCCGCCGGCATAAGTTACCACCCACCAGACAAAGTCTTGCCGCCAAGCGATTCGTCGTGTTCCGGCATGATGTCTGGTGAAGCCGTACGGTGGACGGGTCTGAGCAGTTGTGTTGCGATGTGTGCCGGGTACGATATGCCTAATGTTGTTGTGTCGGGAGTTTGGTCGTGGAGGGTCTCCAGATCATCCTCTGGCGCAGCATCGTTGGTCGTGTTGTTGGGTTAAACATTGCATCACCTCGCTCAACTGCCGTCTTCCTTCCTATTCACTGAAGTTTTTTTGAGTGAATAGGCTTAATAAGCTAGTGCGCTTTACCATCAACGATTGCATCACTGCTTACCATCAGGCGGGATTGCAGTCAAGCACTAGTTTATAAAAAAAAAAAAAAAAACATCATCCTAGAAACGAGCCGCTCTCGGTTTGAATGATTGCGTGCGCGCCGTGCGCCGTGTCGGTACGCGATTTCACGCACACGCTGGCATAATATAGCTTGGTATAACATGGGGGCAGTACGGGCTGTGGTTCAACGCAAGAGTAGGCAAATAACTCTGCGGGCGGCCTTAGATAATCTACTGTTCTGTCTCCACTGTGATAAAGTTGTACCGCAACGGTGCAGTACCCACATACATAAACAGTTGTACCTGCGTAAACAGGAACGTACCACCGCAGTTATGGTCAGTTAAAACTAGCTTAGTAACTATAGTTGGGCCAAATTCGATAAAGAATAGAAGTAAACAAACTGTTGCTAGGCAACGAGTAGATTACGCCTAAAAGACAGGTGTTAACAACCTTTTCTACAAAGATGATTTTCATAAAAGTAATAAAATACTAAAAGTAAAGTAATATAATACTACTTCCTACTAATCTAAACAGTGTATTTGTGTTTAGATATTTATGATTTGCATAGAACGCCCACATGTAAAGCTAATTTCCTAATACGTTAATTTTTTTGATACATATAATATTATACTTGTCTATACTTGAAAGTATTACAATGCATGTGTTATGCAGTTGATTTGAAAGCAATTAAAATACGCAAAATTGTATTGACAAATACCTCAACTTTATTCATTGGTTGAATTCCAAAAAATGTGTTTAATACCTGTATTTCATCCATCTTTCTTTTTTTATAGGGCATTAAACGTAAAATTAATGTCAACTTTTTAAAGGTTTTTCGAAATATTACGTTATTATGCATGATCGTTATTATGCAAATCTCATGTAAATAACATGAGATTTGGTAAAACGTGAGTTGTGATAACCCTAAATTGGTTTGTTTACCTCTATTCTTTATGGAGCTTGGCGAGAATATAGGTTTTGCTTGCGTGACTTGTGCCTAAAACTTAGCCAGAAAACATCATAATTAGGGAGGTACCCATCTAAGTTTTTGGAACTACGTTCCTTAGCTTACGTTAGTAGATATTACCCAACAATTGGGAAAATTGGTCGCGTACATGCCACTTTCTCTTTCCCCCCCTCTCTTTCTGTCATTTTCTGTTATATATATATATATTTTAAGTCTTTCCGTCTAACGATACTATTCCAGGATCGTTGTACCCTGATACGATGAATATTATGATGATTCTACAATGCCCAGTGAGTGAGGAGAGTGCTCGCATAAAATGTCCGCTTCCCTGCGTCAATGTCCTGCAAATACTACAAACTTCATTAGACTATCATCATCCAAAATTGGAAAAACTAATGAAACAATATAAACTGAAAGCATTCGAGACCTGGTGACGGTCGCGGGAAGCCGATGGATGCGGGCCGCACACAGGGGCGTGCACAGAGATTTTGTGGAGGGTATGCATATATACACTATCACTATCCAAATTTCTATGGTAAAATTTAAAAAACGTAACATAGACGTAGTTTCAATTTAGGATAGTCGCGTACTTTTTCGCATGTCAACATTGATTGATTGATTAATCCCAGTCGCATCCAAAGCTTTGGAGTCTGGGGTCCGCTTTACCAGTCTAATTGCTGATTTTGGCGAAACTTCGACATTTTCCGTGAAGCGACTGCCGTCTGACCTCCAAAACCCTAAGGCGATACCGAAGCATTGCAGTTAGACCAATTGTTGGACTTTTGAGGGCTCCAACAACCCGTAACGACTGCCAATAGATGTTCGTATGGCAACAGTATGTATAGTATGTATAGTAGTAGTATGGCGTTGACCAGACCAGTGCAAATATTCATATTCATGCATACAAATATTTGCACTGCGCGAGGATCGAACCCGCGCCTCTTTGCGCAGCGCCCGCGTTCGCTACCGCTACGCCACGGAGGCTGTCAAAATACAATGAACTGTCATTACTAACGCAACTGTAAATAAGAAATAATTTATTTCTCAAAAAACTGAAAAAAATATTTTACTATCTATAAAGTATAAATTAAATCAACGCGCCTATCTTTTTTTAAATAACTCTGTAAAAATTAAATATGTACCTATGAGATGGTTTTGAAATCGCTAAAAGTTCTTTTTCAATGGAAATATAGACAAATCTGTGAATCTGCGCTACTTATTGGAATCATAACTATTAAATTTTGCTAAGTTATTACAATATAAAGTATAATAGTATTGAAATTCATAGCAAGTAGGTTGAAAAACTTAGGGTGTTATAAGTTTTTATAACGACGAATTGTCTTAAAGTACTTAATATAAGTACCTACACGAGAAACAAAACAATTTATTTGTGTGTATAACTTTTAATTATCATAATACTTTTTATTAAAACAACCTTTCTTTTGAGTTAAACCAAAAACTAAAATAAATGAACATTCAATTCCGCTTAAAACAACCATTATACGTACTTATTTATGTTTCCAAATACACCGAAATATAACGAAACAACATTATGCTGATAAAATAAAAAGGTATTTGAACGAACAACAATCATATCATGCTATATTTGTGAACTTCTTAAATGGGTCGCTTTATTAGAAGCTGTGCTTATTCGAGCCTAGAAACCCAAAAAATTACACGCCCACGTACGCAAAGTTTACGCACACAACCAAATAATTTTATTCACAGACTGGAACGCCAGAAGCACATAAATTCACTGCTTATCCGCAACGCGATGTGGCGCGAGCGTCGCGCGACTTAGACGAATTGCGCGGGCCTTAATGTAATGTATGTTAGTAGTTTGCACTAGTCCCAATAGATGGCAGTGTTATCAAACTGATTAAAAGTCTCAGTTCTAAGTTTTTAGTATGTATAAATATAAATTATTTTACTGTAGTATATTATAAATTATTATATTTTTTTTAGAAAATTATTAGGGTATGCAGTGCTTATCTGCCTCTATGGAGCGCACGCGCCTGGCCGCACAACACTGCTCATGGTGGACCTCTATAAGCTGAAGAAGAAGGATTCGGGACCTTATTACTGACGAACAATCATCATTATCTGCCTAGTCTTGTCCCCACGATGTTCGGATTCTAATCTTTTTTTTTATAAATTATAAACTAGTGCTCGACTGCAATCCCGCCTGATGATCAGCAGGTAGTATTCTGTAATTTATGTCAGCAGTGATGCAATTGTTGATGGTAAAGCACGCTAGTTTATTAAGGGCCTATTCACTCTAGCCTTGAAGACACTCAAATTGTAATCCGATGGAAACACCGCTGCTGGCAAATTGTTCCAGTCCTTCGATGTACGCGGTTAAAAGAGGAAGCGAAACGCTTCGTCCGGATCGTAGTGATGTTAACAACGTAAGGGTGGAAACTCGCCGTACGACGGGTCGTCCGATGGTGGAACGGAGATGGGGGAATTCAATCATGTAATTCCCTCGCACACTCACCAAAATGCATCCTATAAAACACCGAAAGGCTGGCTACTCTACGTCTGTGCTCCAGGCTTTGGAAACAGGCCAATCAGCCTCTTCGCACGCCTCTCCACTGAATCAAAAGTACCTAGCAAGGTGACATTTCGCAGCATCAGCCTAAATGTGGCTGCAGTACTCCACACGCGAGCGGACCTGTGCTTTGTACAACATTAGAAGCTGCCTTGGTGTGAAGTACCGCCGGTCGTTTGCGATAACGCCAAGTTTCCTGGCAGCCACCTTGGTTTTGGACTCAATGAACCGCCCAAAGTTTAGGTTCGAGGAAATCTCAACTCCCAGAAGCTGAAGGCGGTCGGCGCACTCCAAGGATACATTCTGAAAAGTAGGAGCCAAGGTGAACAGACTTCTTTTGGCGGTGAAAAGACACACCTGTGTTTTTTGGCGGCAATGAATGCTACAAGATTGGCTTTGCCCCATTCCATTAGTCTAAACTCTAACCTATCCAGCTGAGTACCTGCCAATATTTTACATGGAGCCTATCAGACTTCCATACACCAGTTATTGGGGCCGCAATACGCCAGACCTTATCACTACCGAGCTATCATAATTCATTAAATGAAACCTCCACAACAATTATACACAAATAAAATCCTCTCTCCCCTTTCAAGTTATTAGACAGCAACAATGAATTCAAACAAATTAAACATTATTTAAGTGTAATGCATTTTATTGTCAGCACTTTAGTGACTAGTGAGGGGACGCGAAGGATTAAAGCAGCGCTTGCAATAAAGGGGCGGTTTTGATCGCTGCTCGTCAGGGGTGAAATTTATAACTGTGGTCAATTGGTGTGTGATGAACGGTTTTAATAATGTCTTGCGATGTAGTTTCATGAAATTGTTTCAGATCTCACTTTTTTTATAAGCTTTTTGAGTTTAATTTGCCTATGAGGTGATTGCATTACTGCTTACCATCCGGCGGATTCGCGGTCAAGTACCAGTTTATAAAGTTTAAAAAAAAAGTAGGTACCTATCTGTTCTAACCAAGTGCATGGATAGTGAAATTCAACCTGGTAAACAAAGAGAGATGACACGGGGGATTACTTGACATTTCTTACCGATATGCCTGACCTACATTATCAATAGGGAAGTTCAATGTTGGATCCCTTTACTGCCACCTACCGGCCAAGTCTGAAACAAAGTTGATTGTGAATAAAATATCTGCACTTACCTAAAATGGAACAAAATAAGTCGTTCAGAAATAAGGTGGCTCAACAGTGGTGCTGTTTTTATAAAATATGAGAAGTAATGGCATTTACGGTTTCTATATCCATTTCTTTTTAAAATAGGTTATTCAGGAACCAGAGTTTTGTGAAAAAAGTTATTTATTACGATAATGCTTATATTTATTTGCATTTTGAAGTTCATTGTAAGTACCTTTCTAAACTGTTAGTATTACGTCATCGTTTTGACAGTCGACAGTGACATTGAACTATGGATTTAGGTTATCAAATCAATTTTCAGGAAATAATCTGCATAATCTCGATAATTAAGACTAAAAGAATGTGTAAATAGGTAATTTTTACATAGGGTAGTAAGCATAATTTTATAAAAATGTGGCAGTTAATTCAAATGAATTCTTGTCAGCTTGTAAGACAGAGGTAAATATTAGTAAATAAGTCATAACTTACTTTGATAAATAAACTTGAAATTACAGAGACACACTTACATAAAACCTTTCTTACAGGTTACTGACAACCAAAAGCAATGTATGCTTTACAAACATAATGAAAAATAAGCCGTCGGATGTCGTAAAACGATACTTTTCTGAAGTCAAAACATCGTCGGAGAAAAATGCAAAGCCTGGGTTATTACTACATTGTAGCCCATGGAAGTTGTGTACAGGGGTCAGTTTAGCGCTCGGGGCTCGTTATTTGTTGAGCAATGGTCCAGCATACTGCAAGGCTCTTGTGGCTCACTCTAGGGTAGTACAGAGAAGGCCAAATGTAGACAAAGATACTGCTAAGTTTGATTGGGAGAAGTTCCTTTCTTATCTTCAACCTCACAAGTTACTGTTAGCAGCTGCTATTCTGGTGAGTTATTTATAGCTTATGTAGTCCTGCTCCTGATACAGCTATCAATCAACACGGGTATCTGATGAAACTAAAAAATGTCCAGGAACATTTTTTACTTTATGTTAACTTCAGTCATTTCTGTTAGTCTTTGAGAAAACATTTTGGGTTTCATATTAAAATGCAGTTTTTTGTATACTAAATACTCTCAGTCTACAAAATCAGATTTTAATCATTTACAGTAGCTTACAACAATACACAATGCCCCTTGGTAAGACTGGTTGTCAGACTTACGAACTTCTGATCCGTAACAAC
This sequence comes from Sesamia nonagrioides, assembly GCA_017933935.1. Classification (NCBI taxonomy): domain Eukaryota; kingdom Metazoa; phylum Arthropoda; class Insecta; order Lepidoptera; family Noctuidae; genus Sesamia; species Sesamia nonagrioides. The sequence goes on along the minus strand of JADWQK010001011.1, from coordinate 2,659,333 downwards.
TGTCAAAAATTTATAAGGCTACAGTGGATAGGCTATTAATAAACTAGCGCACTTTACCATCAACAATTGCATCACTGCTTACCTCCAGGCGGGATTATAGTCAAGCACTAGTTTATAATTAAAATAGAAGAATAAGTCTTGATAAAAATACTACTATTTTTCCTAGCCTAGCATTGATTACTAAAAAGCAAAATAGTAAGAAGAAAAGCAATGCTTTTTTTTTTAATTTTGCCCCACATTTCAATAATTATGTATTTTTCCGTTTCAGTCAGCATTAGTAGTAGCATTTCTGAATGTTTACATCCCAGTATTACTCGGAGAAGTGGTGAATGTGCTCGCAAACCAGAGGCAAAACCCTACTGCCGATTTCCTGGAGCTGATCAAACTGCCTGCACTAAAACTTGTTGGATTGTATGTTGGACAGGTGAATTACTATTTCTATTCTTATAAGTGTTGGGAAAGACCAAAGAAACAATGGATGACTGTATGAATGAAAATGTGGTTAGGAATTGGTGAGTACTTTCCATAGTTGTAATTGGGTTGTACCTATACTAAAAAATAATTTAATGTCCATCAGTTTTAAAATATACCACGGCGTGACATAATTAGCCCCCACTCCGTAACTTTAGTACGTTATATCGCAGTAGTTTTTGGTAATTTCGACAAAATAAATAATATGTCTTAATTTTTTTTTATTAAGTATCTATAAGACTGACTAATAATAATTATTTTGGTTTTCATACCTTGGATACATCCCTATTCGGGCGAAATCATGGACTTCTGCATTTATATTGCCTTCCATTGAGCTTCTTTTGTTTTAAATGAACAGACAGCTGTGCTGCTGGGGAGTTTGTTATGCCACTTCTTCCGAGCGTTTTTGATCTTACGTCCTGAGTTAAGCTGCATGATTACTGACACATACATGCACTGACTGAACAGGTTCAGTCTGGATTATTTCTTCAAACACCATTTCAATCATCCATCTATATGGTCTTCACATGATTGGACTAAAAGTATGTCTGGGTATTAAAAAAGACTGACCTTAGAGTTTCTTTCAGCATTTCTTCTCAGAGCCATACAGGAAACGCCGCGGTCATAAAATATTATTGACATGTACCTAATACTGTTTCATGTAATATTGTTTGTATTCTATTGCTCAGAGTCACACAAAGGGCGGTGAAAAGAGCTATGCTCGGAGTTTCTCTGCGCAATCGAATCAGACATGAGGAGATCCGCAGAAGAACCAACGTCACTGACATAGCTCTCGAGTCGCTAAAATTAAGTGGCAGTGGGCAGGGCACATTGCTCGTAGAATTGATGGCCGATGGGACAGTAAGGTTCTGGAGTGGCGGCCACGTACCGGAAGCCGTAGCGTAGGGAAGCCCACAACAAGGTGGACCGATGACCTGGTGATGGTCGCGGGAAGCCGATGGATGCGGGCAGCACAAGACCGGTCATCGTGGAAAGCCTTGGGGGAGGCCTTTGTCCAGCAGTAGACCTCTATAGGCTGAAGAACAAAATGAAGAAGGAAACTGTTCTACAAAGCTGATTACAAAAATAAAATAATTAATCATTATAATTCAAAGAAAATTTTAGGATTATGAATCTTTATTTTTCAGGCTACGTTTACATTCTTTTACATCCACTTCCTGTCACAAGTGGGTGAAAGTGTGGCTGCTCAGATGAAGCAGGACTTGTTCACGTCCATTCTCCAGCAAGACATGTCTTTCTTCGACCAGGAGAGAACTGGGGAACTTGTTAATAGGTGAGAAGATCATTTTGATTTACTAATCTAATCTACTAATCTCTTCACCACCTATGGTTGACTAGTAGAGAATGCCTAAGCCATTAAGTCCGCCTCTGTACAATTTATGTGCGAAAGAATAAATAAATAAATAAATTTACGTTGCTTCAAATACTACATACAGTAGGGGCTCGTTAACAGGAGAGGCAAAAACAAAACTCTTTTCGGATTATCGAGGCGTCCGGATTTTAGTATGCCATATGTAATGTCATTAAAACACATGTTTAACCTTAGTTTCTTTATGTCGCCTACAGTTGAACTGCCTATGCCAAACTTCCGAGCAATGACAGGGTAGCTGTCACCTTTATCTAGCATTTCTGTAATCTGCAATTGTCTTTTAATGTCATGTCGTATGTTTACTTGGCGGCACCATGATGTTAGCTAGCGCGCTAAATTGACACTATACGTATTACACCAAAAGCGATTAACAAAACACTGACGGACGGCGCATTGGTTCATGCATGACAGCCCACACCTACCCTCGCCGGCCTCCACCGTGAATCCCATTGCCTAGCCGGATTACAGCGATCACCGAACAAGCATGAGTCCGGATTATCGAGGTCCTACTGTACTTATAAATACTCATACTAGCTTAAATAGGGGGCCTCTGCCTAAATAATAACTACTGCATAAGTATACTGTATAAGCATGTTAAGCCGTTGGTCCCCGCTGTTATTAGTCAGTAGATATTTGACAGTTGTTCCATCCTGACACCACCAGTATTACCTAGGGGTTATCGTATCTGCCGCGAGAAATCACGGTACGGCATACAGAGCTTCGGCAGGATCGCATGGTGACATGGGGAGTGGGATTGTCGTCTCTTTCTGCGAAGTAGTGATGCTGGCAAAGGAGGAGGTGGAGCGCGTGAGGCAGCGGGAATCCCAGTGCCCTCAAGCTTCTAGCCGCCGCAGGGGACGCCCTGGTCGGGAGACGACATCGAACTCCCGGCCATCGAAGGCGCGGGCGTGCGCGGTAAGGACCAGCCCCCTAATCGGCGAACACATTTTTGTCAAATGATTTCGACTAGTTGGTATCAGTCGGGATCGTTCGGACCGCCCATTGGTCCGTTTGGTCCAAGCGATCCCAACTAGTCCCAACTAGTAGTAGCCCATTTGAACCGAACGGAGCAATGGGCGGGCCGAACGATCCCAACTAGTCGCAATCATTTGACAAAAATGTGTTCGCCGATTAGGGGGCAGGCTCGAGTCGTCGGCGCGTTGTATTTCACGCGCGCCTTAAAAAGAAGTCAGTAAATTGTGACGGGGTCCACAAAAACCGATGCCTCCTGGGTCAGGGTTGCGGGCTGGTTAAAAAAAGAAACCGTGGCCCTGGCGCAAGTGAAGAAATACGGGTGGATTTTTATCAGTAAAAGTCTGACACGCCATTCCGCTCCGCCCTGAGCAGGAGAGGTCATTTGATGATTTCCCATCCCAAACAAAAAAAGGGGAGTAATGTATTACCCCGTAACTGAATGGTGGAAGTCAAATAGGCAGTCGGTCCATGTTACAATACCGGTATTCAGCTTAATCTGGTAAGATTAGAAGCTGACCCCAACATAGTTAGGAATAGGCTAGGCAGTTGACGAAGGAAAAGAGACTAAGGAAGATTTTCGTCGTCACACGATCTATGATTAGGATTATTACATTCCTATTTAGCTGTATTCATTCAAGTACCACATTGTTCGTAGAACCGATGGCCGATGGGGCAGTAAGGTTCTGGAGTGGCGGCCACGTACTGGAAGACGCAGCGTAGGGATGCTCCCAACAAGGTAGACCGATGACCTGGTGAAGGTCGCGGTAACCGATGGATGCGGGCAGCACAAGACCGGTCAGCGTAGAAAGCCTCGGGGGAGGCCTTTGTCCAGCAGTGGATATCTATAGGCTGAAGAAGAAGAAGATTCAAGTACCTTGTTGGGGGCCTGCGTCTTCAGGTACGTGGCCGCCACTCCAGAACCTTACTGTCCCATCGGCCGCCCACTGTCACTTAACTTTAGCGGCTCGAAGAGCTATGTCGGTGACTTTGGTTCTTTTGCGGATCTCTTCATTTCTGATCCGATCACGCAGAGAAGCTCCGAGCATAGTTCTTTCTAACAAGGTGGACTGATGACCTGATGAAGGTCGCGGGAAGCCGATGGATGCCGGCAGCACTAGACTGGTCATCGTGGAAAGCCTTGGGGGAGGTCTTAATTTAGCAGTGGATCTCTATAGCATAGAATAAAGAGAGGGAAGTAGGTTATCTCCGACCCAATCCGCGATTTAATTGCCTACTGTCTTAGGGTTGTCACGTTTAGCAAAATTTTAATTCAGTGTCTATAAATTCGGCAAAGGTCAGAAAGTTGACGACTGTTCACGCTTCGTCGGATTCGGTTGTCACCGAACCCGCTAACAAATATTTATAGACTAAGAGCTTATATTTAAATTATTTGCTTAGTATTTATACATATAGTCATACACAGTTTCTTTTTGTATTTTTTATTTTGTAATTTATTAGTAGTTTTGTACACATAAAGGACCATATTTATTTTTATTTTTAATTAATACAAATTTATATAACACAAACATATCTATTAACCCTAAAAATCGTAAAACAACATAAAAATACTGACAACTTCCTCTTTGACTAATTATTTCTGTTGTTAAGATCTGAACTTTATTTATCTGATTCACAAATTGTCAATTAGGTACTTACTTACTTTTAATAACGATTTTATAACTGTAAGTAAGTAGTTACTATACCTACCTACAATAGGTACTAAGAAATCGGCATAACTAAATGTAAACAAAGCAGTAGAGCGCTAGCGGCAAATCAACTGACAGATCAAAAGTACCTATAATCATTGATTTGTGTGAATAATAAATTCTAGTACGAAAACAGGCCTACCTACTTCCCCTACTGATAGAAAACTAATACTTACAACAAGAAATAAGTAAGTTCCTAAGTGGATATCTCATCATCAAGTAAAAATTATAATCTTATAAGAATAAGTGACTTGCTTACCTTTCCTGCTCAGTAGGTAATCTGAACAGAGACAATTCTGAAATCGATGAATTAAGACACCCAAACAAACAACAATACTTTCTCCTGCGATAATCACACATTGTTCTTTAATTTAGCTACGTAGTATTCTGTAATCTGTGATTTAGCGAATGTGCCGAAAAGCCGTGACGCGCGAACCTCGTTCCGTGCTAGCCGCGACTAGCGCAGTCATAGGCACTCTAATATTGTGTTTAGGTGTGCGTGCGGCGACGCATAGATACTATGGCGCACACATACAAGCCGCGCGCGGTCCGTTTGTATGAAGATAACGTACTTCCCTCTCTTTATTCTATGTCTAAAGGCTGAAGAAGAAGAATAATCCAAATACTATGGTATTATTCATCAATCTGACCAAAAATCGTGCAGTTATTGTTAATGGGATAATTAACATAAAAAAAGGAATTAAGAGTGGACTCTAATAGAGCCGAGGAATTTGAGAAATAGGTATTGGAAAAAACTATTGCCGTCGCCCCGCTTTCAACCTTTCCCCGACAGTTGCAACTCAGGCTGATTTTACCTACAAAATAGTTGACCAAAAGATGTTTCGTATTCCGCTGTTTTCTTTTTCAAACCACGACAGATCTCAATTATTTTTATATCAAAATTTAGAAGATGAGTATACCTATGCCTCTATTATTTTCTTTTTTTGTCAAAAACCTTTGTGTAATAATCGTCTGAACATCGCGGTAAAAATGGGTTATTTTTCGGGATTTTGAAACATAATATTTCTATTATTAATTAAGTTTTCGAAAAAATCAAATAATAGTAGCGTATAATCAAGGTGCGAAATTGTAGAGAAAAAAAATAATTGCTCTAGCGTTATCCACGAAGAAAACAGCGGAATATGTTTGTATGGAGAAAACGACACTAGAGTCCCCTCTTATTTTGTAAGCGTGTAAAAAGGCAAAGTCTTGTAGCAGCATTAAAAAAAAAACACGGAGACATTCAAATGACTTTGTCTATGGTATCTACTTGTTATTTCAGGCTAACAGTAGATGTGCAAGACTTCAAGAGTTCCTTCAAACAGACAATTTCTGGTGGAATGAGGGCTACTACTCAGGTAATTTTATTTTCTTTCACTTAAGTAATTCGATAGCAGGTCAAGCTACCCCAAACTGTCAAATCCAAGCAACCTTGAGCCTTAATGCTTTAGACATAAAGTTGAAATTGAGCCTTAATGCTTACAGTTGAAAATCACATACAGTTGAAAATCTAATAAAGAAATCTGACAGATTGTAGGGACTTGATGTGCTGTTATCTGTACGTTACTTACAAACACATCAGTTATAGGTTACAACTACATAAAAACCACAAGTGTTGTAAATTAATTTTCCAAATACCAAAAGCTGTTATAGAGTTATGGGAAACAGTATGTAAGATTTACCCATTCTCCATAGAAAAGGAGGATCCTTCGACCGGACGGGTGTTGTATCTGACGGGCAATGCGTCTGGCCGACGTTTGATGTCGGGAAGTTGTATTTATACCTACTAGTTGCGCGGTAAACTCTGTTTGCGATATGCAACATTTTGCTTGAGTTAATTCAATGGTTTAAAATAATATACTATTTTCAGGTGGTAGGATCGTCAGTAAGTCTTCTAGTCATATCTCCACAACTGACCGCCCTCACATTGTTATGTGTGCCGTCAGTTGTCGTTGGCGGTACGTTCATTGGTTCATTGCTGAGAAAGTTGTCAAGAGAGGCGCAGACGCAGGTGAGTTGGTTACTGCTATGTAATTTTCTGAGGTTTTTCAGAATAAAGTTATAGAATGAGCGAAATGATCTAACAAAGCTGAAGTCTCCAAAGCGTGGAACACAGGCGAAGAGTAGCCAGTTTGTCGGCGTTCTGTAGGATGCATTTTGGGGAATGTGCGAGGGAATTGCATGATTTAATTCCCCCATCTCCTTTCCATCATCGGACGACCCGTCGTACGGCGAAATTCCACCTTTACGTTGTTGACATCACTACGAAGTGTTTCGCCTTCTCTTTTATACAATTTGCCAGCGGCGGTGTTTCCGTTGGACTACAACATTTAAGTGTCTTCAAGGCTAGAGTGAATAGGCTCTTAATAAACTAGCGCGCTTTACCATCATCGATTGCATCACTGCTTGCCATCAGACAGAATTGCGGTCAAGAACTAGTCTATAATAATAAAAAAAAGAGTTTTAAAAACGCCATGAATCTAACATCAAACCAGCACTACTTTTTATATAGCTTGTTGTGTTGGCCCACAGCTTAGTCACGGCCCCTAGTCCACCCAGAAACTAGTTTTCCAATTAAAATAATCATCCAATTACCACAGTTACCACAATAATTATCCATACCACAGTACAACAAAAAACTTCATCTTTTATTAATGTTTCAGATAGAAAAATCAACCTTAGTAGCAGAAGAAGCCATATCAAACATGCGAACAGTTCGCGCGTTCGCGGGCGAAGAGAACGAAGCTCAGATGTTTGCGCAAGAGTGTAAGAAAGCTGCCGAGATGAACATGGAACTAGGATTGGGCATTGGACTCTTTCAAGCTGGGACTAACTTATTTTTGAATGGGTATGTATGGTTATTAAAGTTTGTGAAAATTGATGTAAACAGCCTGGAAGGGTAAAAACCGTTGAGACTAAAACCATAGGTAGTTTGCTTAATTATAAAAATGTTTAAACGTTTTTCAAATAAATAAACGTTCTTCCATCAAAAATTTTAAAAAGTTTCTGTCCGAGACCGGCCGTAAACTCATAGATACAATACGCCCGAGGTACGTATCAGTGCAAAGGGCGCTGACCTCTAGCACTGGCCGTCCGTTCTAACTTCTACCTACGTAAGTTTTAAGTAACTAAATTCCAATAAAAAACACAATACACATAACCTGTGATGTAACTTTTCCTGGCTTTGGTATTTAAAAGTTAATCACATTTTTATCTACAGTTTCATTAAAAATTACTTGTTAAATTTACATCGATTGAATAATGTACACTTACATTACCCTCAAAAGACGATGAAACACGATGATCGTAACTGTTTTGCCGTATTCGATGTTCGTGCCGTATGTGATTTACCCGGCTCCCGTAATGTTCATTATGAACATAGTAAATACATAAATTCTTCGGGCCTCGTTCAGGTTATCGCCAGGCACGGCGTAAAGCCGAACCATTTCGGTCCACTGTAGTTTTGTGTACGCCAAAATATTACACTACATAACACATACATACACGACACACATAAGACACACTTTGCACGACAAATGAGCGGTGGCGGGCAGACTTCGGACGTCGCGTCGCGGGCGTTGCGCTGCGAGCAAGCGCATGTCCTTTCCAAACCGTGGCTACTTCGAACTGAGGGGAGAGGGCCGCGGCTGGCGGCGAGCTTGCGTGCCGGTCGTTGACCCGGTAGCGTTCACGAAACATATGATCTGCTAGCGGCTAGAGTGAAAATAAGTTCGTGGAAAAATGGACATATTACTAAAAGAAGGTTTTCTTTTTTCATTAGTATTGTATAAACTATTGTGTTTTTTTCTAAATGAACAGACAGCTGTTTTAGCATAACTTACCTTATTTTACTAACATAATAATAAGTCAATAACTAACAATACTAACAATAATAACTAAAAATGTAATGAACCTGTCTAAGTTTAAAAATATGCCGTTCCGTTTCTTGTTACAAGGAACGTTTACTTATGTAACCAGTGTTTCTCATTATAAGTGAATCATTGTATTCTGTTTTTTGAGAAATAAATGTCTTAAACCATAAAAATGGACATATTACTAAAAAAAGGTTTTCTTTTTTCATTAGTATTGTATAAACTATTGTGTTTTTTTCTAAATGAACAGACAGCTGTGCTGCTGGGGAGTTTCTTCCGCAACTTCTTCTTCCCAGCGAAAGCACTTAGGAAGTGTCGATGGGTGGGCGTTTTGGGGGACTGTCTTATGTAATATTGACGTTCAAAAAGTGCTGATTCTCAGCCTAGTTTGAATAAATGTCTTTTAATTTTGATTGAATTTACGTTCTGAAAGTGAAACCAAACCACTGTTTTCATGAGCACCGGTCTTTACACTAACAGCATGTATATGTACCGTATGTATGGATGTTTGTGTGTTACTGTTTCACCCAAAAATTATTGAACAGATTTAGACGAAATTTAGCCCACATATCTATAAAGCTGAAGATTCATCCGGATCCGTTTAGGAGTTTTGCGTAAAGAGTAATATTCAAAATTTCACGTTTATTATAATTTTAGTAAGATATTATAAAATGATCAATGAACTAATGAACTGCATTTCCACTGTGTTTATAGCAAACGAGACGTTTTTTTCTATAAATTGTAAACGAGTATTTGACCGCAATCCTGCCTGATGATAAGCAGCGCTGCAATCGTTGATGGTAAAGCGCGCTAGCTTATATAATTAAGAGCCTATACACTTTAGCCTTGAAGATACTGAAATTGTAGTCAGTCGGAAGCAACACCGCTAGCAAATTGTTCCAGTCCCTCGATGTACGCGGTATAAAAGACGAGGAGAAACGCTTCGTCCGGATCGTAGTGGTGTTAACAACGTAAGGGTAGATACTAGCCGTACGACGGTTCGTCCGATGGTGGAACGGAGATGGGGGGAATTAAGTCGTGCAATTCCCTCGCACACTCTCCAAAATGCATCCTATAGAATACAGACACACCCTTCAATTGTTGAAACAAATGAAATAATAAACTCATATACAGAAATAGTGCTGATACGGACTACAACAGGTCAACCCGAAACTGTCAAATATTCCCAATCAACCTTGAGTCTTAATGCTTTTGAGATAAAGTTGAAAATCTAATAAAAAATCAGACAGATTGTAGGAGCTTGATGTCCTGTAGTCATTTTTTTCTTTTTTTTACAGTATGGTCCTTGGCACCATGTTCATGGGCGGCCATTTTATGTCTACGGGGCAAATGTCGGCTGGTGACGTCATGGCTTTCCTAGTGAACGCGCAAACTGTACAGCGATCAGTTGCTCAGCTGTCTCTATTGTTCGGATCTGTAGTCAAGGGAATCAGTGCGGGAGGACGAGTGTTTGAGGTTAGACTTTATTTCTGTAGCTTTAGTGTCATTTTGAGTAAGAAAACGAGTTTAAAAAAAGATGAGTGTTCTTTACTGCGATTGATTTTAAACCTTACTATTGGTAGTACGATTTAAAATCAATCGCAGCATGCAAAAAACAACCTTTATCACCTTGGGGTGATAAAGGTTGTTTTTTACATGCTTTTTATTAGCTTCACTTGTATGTTTGCTTGGTTGCTTGCTTGTTTGTTTGTTTGTACAACCGTCTCTAAATCTTTGGACTACGAGTGAGCTGCTCATTACTGTAGCGTTCGCCCGTTCGTTTTTTTTAAAAGAATATCGAACTAAAAAGTTGAAAATAAATATAGTTTAAAAAAATAAAAAAAAACATGCTTTTAAAAAATATCATGCAAATAGCAATAGTTTGTTTATTTGAACTAAAAAAAACATGCGTTTTTTTAGTTTTTAAAACTATATTTATTTAACAACAAACATCATTGATAGTGATATCTCATCACCAGAATCACTGACTTTCCTAATGAAACCCCAAACTACACAAAGATCGGGTTTGTCGCAGCTGTCCTTGTTATCTGTAGTTAACCGAATGAGCACTCGAGGACGAGTGTTTGAGGTTAGCCCTTATTTGTATAACTTTAGGGTCTAGTTTTAGATTTCTCAAAAATGCAGATGGTTGTGAAAGGTATGAGTTTTAATTGATGTCAAATGTTAATGTAAATTCGGCGCCAGATAAATAATGCTGACGTTTCTTAGTTCTCATAACGTGCGTTTGAAATAATTAAACCTTATGTCAACAGGAATAAGATTCAGTTTCAATTGCAATTGTGAAAGTATTTGAGCTGGAGGGTAATTTCATAACACACTATCAGTAGCAACGCGTTTTATTTTGACAGTTCAACAACATTCATTAAGTTATTTGCATTGTTGAGCTGACACATTTTTGGAACATATGCAGCAATGAATTAGTAATTTGTTTTAAAATTATTCCAATTGGTAGTAATAGTATGTTTCACGATTAAGGTGCTGGGTGAATTTCATCTGTAAATGTTTACTCATAAGGTTAAATTTTGAATCACATTTGTAATATATTATTATTACTTTCAGTACATCAACAGAAGGCCTGTAATGGACCAATCAGGGAAGAAGGTCATTAAGTTCCATGAGCTTCATGGTGACATTGAGTTCAAGGATGTCACCTTCGCTTATCCTACTAGACCTGAAGCGGTGAGTGATCACTTTTAACATTATTATTGGAAATGTGTAGTCGTGGTGGACTAATGGTTAAAACAACTAGCCTCTCAAATATAAGTGTGCGGGTTCGATTCCAGGTCAGGCAAGTACCAATGTAACTTTTCTAAGTTATACAATATGTAAAGATAACCCTGTCCGATCCATGAAGGTATTGTTAGGTATCGATAACTGATTCCACTAAAGCAGACAAAGCCGGACTAAAGGTTAAAAAAAATCCCCCAAAAAAATAAATATTATTTTGCAAAAAGAGGTAACTTAATACATGTGCGGTAGGACACCATTCCGCGGGCGACGGGGGGCAGGGCACGCGACACGTGGTCAAATCGCATAGGCGTACCGTCAAAATGGTGTTGTCACTTTTCTAAAAATTACCAAATTTCGGGGAAGTTGGAATTAATTCGCGGGAAAAAAGATTATTTTAAAATTCATTAGTATTGTTACTATGATGATTACGTAAAATTTTATATTATATTTGGTCCTGTGTTTACCTAACCTTTATTATCCTTATGGGTCGGACAGGGTTTTCTTTACATATTGTATACATATACTTTCTAAGTATATATTGGACACCAATGATTGATTACAAGGTGAAGGAAAACATCTTGAGGAAACCTGGACTTTAAGTCTGAAATCGCCAACCCGCATTGAGCAAGCGTGGTGATTACGCTCAATCCTTCTCTGTATGAGAGGAGATCAGTGCCCAGCAGTGGGACGATAAAAAAAGGTTGATGATGATGATTGGATATGTAGGTGGTTGATTGGTTGGTTAGGTGTTGGTGGTTGGTTTCTACGGAGTAGGCTAGGAGCGATGCCTGCCACGGCCGTGGGTTTTAGTCAGTAAAATTCTGATTCCGTAAAAAAGTATATTTTATCAAGAAGTTAATTATTGTTAGTGGATTCTTTTTAAAAGCGAATTGCTGTTATACTTCTGTAAAAAACAATAGGAAACTGGCCAAGATCCCTAACATATGAAGAAACAGAAAACTTTCTGATCAGGGTGAGGTAACATGCTGGATACACCTCACACCACATACACACTACATATCACCTCGTACTCCGCTACGAATATTTACATTTTTTTTTTTTTTTTTTTTTTTACAAATTATAAACCAGCGCTTGACCGCAATCCTGCCTGATGGTAAGCAGTGACGCAATCGTTGATGGTAAAGCGCACTAGTTTATTAAGAGCCTATTCACTCTAGCCTTGAAGACACTCAAATTGTAGTCCGACGGAAACACCGCCGCGGGCAAATTGTTCCAGTCCCTCGATGTACGCGGTATAAAGGAGGAGGCGAAGCGCTTCGTCCGGATCGTAATGGTGTTAACAACGTAAGGGTGGAAACCAGCCGTACGACGGGTCGTCCGCTGGTGGAACGGAGATGGGGGAATTAAATCATGCAATTCCCTCGCACACTCCCCGAAATGCATCCTATAGAACACCGAAAGGCTGGCTACTCTACGCCTGTGCTCTAGGCTTTGGAGACCAACTCGAGTTAGATCAGGGTCACCAATCAGCCTCTTTGCACGTCTCTCCACTGAATCCAAAGTGGCCAGGTGACACTTGGCAGCACCAGCCCAAATGTGGCTGCAGTACTCCACACACGAACGGACCTGTGCTTTGTATAACATTAGAAGCTGCCCAGGTGTGAAGTACTGCCGGACCTTTGCGATAACGCCAAGTTTCCTGGCAGCCACCTTGGCCTTGGACTCAATGAACCGCCCAAAGTTAAGGTTCGAGGAAATCTCAACTCCCAAAAGCTGAAGGCGGTTGGAACACTCCAAGGACACATTCCGAAAAGTAGGGGCCAAGGTGAACGGGCTCCTTTTGGCGGTGAAAAGACACGCCTGTGTTTTGGCGGCATTGAATGCTACGAGATTGGCATTGCCCCATTCGGAGACTGCCTGCAGTGCAACACTCGTTCGCTCAACCATGGCCTCTCTTTCGGACCGGATTGATTCCCTACTAGCCCGAGCATCCGGCAGGTATCTCTCTACAACTGTGCTGTCATCTGCATACCCATAGATACCGGGCATCAGCAGATCGTTAATATGCAGCAGAAACAGAGTTGCAGAGAGAACAGACCCCTGAGGAACACCGGCATTAGTTGACATGGGCTCAGAAGAGCATCCGTCGACAACAACTCGGAGGGACCGTTCAGTCAGGAAGTCTTTTACCCAGCCAGTCAGGCTAGGGGAAATGCCGTACGCTGGAAGCTTACTCAAAAGGCCAGCGTGCCAAACCCGGTCGAAGGCCTTCGAGACATCAAGGGCGACAGCAATCGCTTCCCCATTCTTCTCGAGGGCCTCGCCCCACAAGTGAGTGGCATACACTAGTAGGTCCCCAGTTGACCGATTGCGGCGAAACCCGTACTGTCGGTCACCGAGGAGATCGTTACCTTCCAGGTATGCCAAGAGGCGCGAGTTCAATACACGCTCCATAATTTTGCAAAGTATGGAGGTGATCGAAATCGGCCGATAGTTGGCGGGATCGGCACGACTACCCTTCTTGGGCACAGGCTGCACGTTAGCAAGCTTCCAGGACTTGGGCACTATACCAGTCCTAAATGAGAGGCGATACAAGCGCGTCAATACAGGAGACAACTCGGGCGCACATGCTTTAAGAACAATCGCTGGTATACCATCCGGACCACTAGCCTTATTCACGTCCAGACGACACAGCACTCTCAGAACCTCCTTGTTTCTAATGCGAACCTCAGGCATTGAAGCTCCGCAATGAGGTAAATTAGGTGGAGTAGCACTGCCAGTATCTAGACGCGAATTATGGGCAAAGAGAGATGCAAAGAGACCTGCCTTCTCTCTCGCCGTATGAGCCAGTGTTCCATCAGGCCTAACCAGCGGAGGCAGTGAGGGCCGACAGAAGTTCGCCTCAACCGATTTGGCAAGGGACCAAAAAGATCTGCTACTGGATGGCTGCGCAGATAACTTGTTGCCAATATGGGTAATGCGGTCGAAGCGAGCCTTCTTGAGCGCCTTCTTGTAGGACTTGGCAGCACGGTTAAAGGCTCTCTTCTTTGAGCTTAGATCCGGAGCTCCGCGGTCACGAGCGTCAACCCAGGCGAGAAATGCCGTGCTTTCGCTGTTCAGCTTGGACACAATCGGCATTGAACCATGGGCGAGCCGAGCCACCGACGGGCACGTCATTGAATGGGATAAAATACTCCATAGCTGACGCACCACATCGGTTATAGCGTCCGCACAGCTCGAAGGATTGTCAGAAGAGAAGCAGACCTGCTGCCAAGGATAAGACGCAAAGAAGTGGCGCATCTCATCCCAATCCGCTGACCTGTATCGCCACATTCGCCGTTCACCACGAGAGTCGTGAACTGGTGGGGAGAAGGACGTTACAGACTTCACCAGACAGTGGTCTGAAGTTCCCAACGGTGAGGAAACTGTTACAACACATCTGTCCGGATCAGTGGTCAGCAGAAGGTCCAGACAGTTGGCGGTATGACCAGCTACATCAGGCACCCTAGTCGCTTGTCCCACCAGCTGGGAAAGGCCCATTGATAGCGCAAAGTTTCGCGCTTCTCTCCCAGCGTGGTCGGTCCTCTGGTATGGGAAAAGCCAGTCTTGGTGACAGGCATTGAAGTCCCCCAGAGCGACGAACTGTGCGTCAGGGTGCCGATGCAGCGCAATGTCAGCAGCTTCACTGAGGTGGTCAAATAGGCGAGTTGTCTCCTGATCACCGCTGTGCGATCGGTAGACACAGGTGTAAACAATTTTGTCCACACCAGTGTCAACCAACAGCCATAGGGACGAGAAGTGAGGGTCTTCGAGGTGACGGAGGCGCCGGAGATGTCATTGCGGACATACACACAGACCCCGGCACGCTGCAGGAAATGATGCTCCAAAGAGTATCCCGGGTAGCTGAGGTACGCCGCGTCAGTCGGACATCTGATCTGGGTCTCCGTCAAGAAAAGTAGGTGTGGCTTTTCAGTCTCAAGGTGGTGATGTACTGCAATGAGATTGGAGTGCAGACCTCGAACATTTGAGAGGTGCACTTGGAATGAGAGGACGTGCGCCCGCTGTACACATCTACTTTTCTTTATTAACCTTTTCATTAAAAAAAATGAGTGAATAGGAAGGAAGACGGCAGTTGAGTGAGGTGATGCAATGATAAACCCAACAATGCGACCAACGATGCTGGGCCAGAGGGAGATTGTTCTGGAGACTGCGGGGACGCCCGAACCCCCCCAGGGATCGCCATCGGGTCCTCTCGTCCGGTCGCCAACCGGCACGATGGGGCCACCCTGGGATTTTTCGCAGTTGGCGGGGCAGCCTTTTTTTTATTTCCCTCAGGAACATCAAATTTTTCCGGGATAAAAGGTAGCCTATGTTCTTTCTCAGGGTCTAAAGATTGTCTGTGCCAAATTTCATCAAAATCGGTCGAGAGGTTTAAGCGGGAAAACGTAACAGCCAGACAGACAGAGTTACTTTCGCATTTATAATATTAGTATGGATATTGTAACTTACCGGAGTTTTTTTTTTTCGGGGTGGAAATCCTCATAGGATGTCCGCCGCCCTGGGTTGGGCGACGGGGTCTGTCAGACTTTTACTGACTAAAACCACCCCGGTGTCTCTTCTATCACGAGCAAACGCGTGAGGCCGCGGGAGTCTAAATTCTTCCACGGCCCCACACCCTCGTGCTGGCCCGGTCTGTCCGGGCCCCGTCTCCTGCACGGGGTAGTGGGGTGTTAAACTACCCCGTGCATCGCCTCAGGGGCGTGCGTCGACACTCGCGCGCGCCTCCGCCTCGGGGTCCATAGGGGGCGGGGACTTCCCCATGTCCCTCGCCCCTGGACCCATTCATGGGGGGCGGAAGAGGGCGTTATCCACCCTTCTTCGGCGCCCGGTGCGTCTTCTGCGGCTCGGGAAGGGAGTTGAGATCTCCCTCTCCCGTTCCGCAGCTTCCTTCTGCGACATCACGTCCTCGCAGAAGGACACCACTGCATCCCACGACTCTGCGCTACCGACCATCCTCCGCACTACTGCCGGCAGCGTCAGGTCGCCTCCTACTTCATTTGTGAGGACACGGCGCTGTTCCTCCCAAGCTACACACTCGGAGAGCGTGTGCTGCGCCGTTTCCTCCCCGCATTGGACGCAGTGGTGGCACCGAGCGTCCGGCTCCCTGCCTAAGCGACACAGGTACTTGCCGAAGCAGCCGTGCCCCGACAGCACCTGCGTCACCCTGAACGACAGGGAGCCGTGCCTTCTCCCGAACTTACCGGAGCTGCCTCAACTTATGTATGACACAATGTTTGGATGAAATAAATATTTTTGTATACATAATCAGCCTATAATGGTTCCACTGTTGGGACACAGGCCTCCTTTCGGCGAGAGGGAGTGGGCTGTAATACGGTATGTTAACTAACAGAGGGCGTTCCCGTTAACCCGAAATAGTAGAGCATACATACATGCTAAAAAAATATTTCCATTCGAAAACAAAATGTTTTAAAATTTTTTCCAATAAGAAAATATTCAATAAAAATTTTAAATTTACATTTAAAAGAAACACCCTGTACACGCGAACATGAAAGACGGCAACGTCGCAATTTATTTATACATGACGACTACTATTTTGATTTAAAACAGGAGGTTTCAAATTTATTTCCAATTAGATTTTTTTTTATTCGGATTTTTTATGCTTATTTTTCTATGCTGATATTTTTATTTTAATCTATTAATGATATATATTAACGAGTTTAAGGGAACGCCCTCTGTTATTTAACATACTGTATATCACGCTGGTCCAGTGCGGGTTAGTAGATGTCACATGTCTTCGAACGTTTTGGCTCCAGAATATGCCCGTTTCCTCACCATGTTTTCCTTCACCGTTTTGAGAGCAGTGGTAATAAAATAATTTACACAAAGTAAACTGCCTATTATGGGTAAAATTAGTAGTGTTGTGTATAATTATAGTGTGACTATAAGAGTATTATATCTCTCTCTAAATAATATAATCTTTTTTTCATATTGTATTTGTAAATAAAAATAAACAAAATTTATTTTGGGTATCATTGAATATAATTATATCATAATAGTGTATCATTGTATATAATTGTATAACATTGTATTCATGTATTTATTTGAATATAGGTAAATATAAAATTACATATAAAAAAAAAACACTTTTGCCACGTATTTAGAATTTTAACTTTTACAATCGATAAACCGCTCTCATGATTAATTATTGTTTTTATAGATCGTGCTGAAGAACTTTAACCTGAAAATCCCGGCTGGCAAAACTGTGGCAATCGTCGGCTCATCTGGCAATGGCAAGTCTACAATCGCCGTTCTTTTAGAAAGGTAAGTTATAAACTTTTTATGGCAACAAGAAATAACTTCTGTATTTACATGTCACTACTACCAACCTGCACTGGGCCCGGGTGGTATATTACGGCCTCCTCCCTATCACACAGAGGAGGCTTGAGTCCTAACAGTGGGAAAGTTATATACTGATTTTTCTTTTAAAATTGATTGAAACTATAGTCTGATTAGATTTTGCTTCTAAAATTTTGTAAAATTATCTATAGTCTAATCCGATTATAATTTTACAGAATAGCATAATCATGCTTGTACAATTCTGTAAAATTATTATCGGTTTATGTTACTAAAATTCTGCAAAATTATAGTCTGATCATACTTCTCACATTTTGTAAAATTATAGTCTGAGCAGATTATAATTTTACAGAATATTGTAATAAAATAGCATAATCATGCTTCTAAAATTTTGGGAAACTATAGTCGGACTATGCTTCTAAAATTATGCAAAATTATAGTCTGATTATGCTTCTACGTTTCTGTAAAATTATAATGTGGTTAAGTTTCTATTATTCTGTAAAATTGTAATCTGTTTATGTTTCCGCAATTCTGTAAAATTATAATCTGATTATGTCATAATAGAATAGCATAATCATGTTTCTACAAGTCTGTAAATCTATAGTCTAATTAGACTATAATATTACAGAATATCATAATAGAATAGCATAATCGTGCTACTACAATTCTGTCAAATTATAGTCCAACAAGACTAAAATTTTACAAAATAGCATAATCGTGCTTCTACAATTCTGTAAAATCATAGTCGGATTATGTTTCTACAATTCTGTAAAATCATAGTCGGATTATGTTTCTAAAATTCTGTAAAATTACTCTTTTCTAATTCCCATTTAGTTCCACTTAGTTCTCACAAATAAAACCTTCAGGTTCTACGACGTTAATTCCGGTGAAGTTACAATCGACGGTATCAACGTTCGGGATATGGACGGCAAGTGGCTCCGCGGCCGAGCTCTGGGCATCATCAGCCAGGAGCCTGTACTGTTCGCCACCAGCGTCAGGGAGAACATCCGATATGGACGGCCGGATGCCAGCGATACTGAGGTAATAGGAAAAAAATTCAAAACTCATTTATTCAGATTTGCCTTTCGGTGCTATAGAACACCGAAAGGCAAATCTGAATAAATGAGTTTTGAATTTGATTTTGGAGAGTGTGCGCGGGTATAACGTGACTTATTATACCACGGTTCCATCATCGGACGTCCCGTCGTACGGCGAGTATCCACCCTTACCTTATTGACACCATTACGATCCAGACGAAGCGTTTCGCATGGTCTTTTATACCTCATACAGCGAGAGACTGGAACAATTTGCATGCGGTGATCTTCGCGTCTGCTTACAATTTAATGATATTTCTTTGATGCTTCATCATCAAACTTTTTTACCGTCCCACTGCTGAGCACAGGTCTCCTCTCATACAGAGAAAGAATAAACGTAATCACCACGCTCGCTCAATGCGGGTTGGCAATTTCAGACAGAGTCCAGGTTACCTCAAGATGTTTTCCTTCACCTTGTAATCAATCATTGGTGTCCAAGAATTATTTAGAAAGTACATATAACTTAGAAAAGTTACATTGGTACTTGCGACATTCATACTTGAGAGGCTGGTGTTTTAACCACTACGCCACCACGACTACAACTAAAACACGGCTTAAAATTACCTAATGTCAAATAACATTAGCTGCGTAAATCCTATTATATTTTACACTCGCTGCGGCCCGTGGTTTCATCCGCAATAGCTTCGATCCCGTGCAGTGGCAGATTTACAATTTTTTGAGGTATAGGTGAAGGAAAACATCTTGAGGAAACCTGGACTTTAAGGTCCGTATTCCAGAAGGAAATTCAAGCATTGATCTCTGCTTAAACATTACTTAAAACTAGTTTCAAACAATCAAAAGGCTTCAAACGAGACTTAAGTAGAGCTTGAGTTTTTAGTGACGTTCTGTAATACGCACCTTAGTCTGAAATCGCCAACCCGCATTGAGTGAGCGTGGTCATTACGCTCAATCCTTCTCTGTATGAGAGGAGACCTGTGTCCAGCAGTGGGGCGATAACAAGGTTAATGATGATGATAGGCTGTAAGGTCTTTGCCGCCCTTTTGCCTTCACAATTGTCATTTCCTAGGTTATTTTGACAATCTAACAATTTCGTTAAAGTTGCAAAATTTGTTGCATACTTCTACTTGTAAACCATTAGAAAACCAAACCCTCTAACATAAATCTTTTTGATTTCTATACCTATAGCAAAAAAGCCATTCCCAAAATTGCCGCCACAAAAATCTGCCGCCCTAGGCTCAAGCCTAATCAGCCTGCTGGTAAATCCACCACTGTTCTCATGGGTATATCCGCATAAAAACTATCCTATGTTAACATACAGGAAAGTTTTTCCTCGTCATAATCCATATGTGGGCCAAATTTCACTGAAATCCGTTCAGTAGTGCATGTGTTTAGAGGCTGACGAAATAATGGACTGTATTTTTAAAGGTCTGGTATATTGCCGTTGATAATAAATTCTATACATATAACAAAATCCCGGACAAACAATGATTAATTTAAAACGAGGTGTGTGTCGCGGCGGGGTCCGTTGAAGCGAGTGGAGGTCCGAGCCGGTCCGCTCACTCGGTGTCTCAGTCGTGTCCCCCGCCCGCGCCCCGCTCCCGCTGCCGATGAAGACTGCTTTCGCCGCTGGCGCGTGCAGACCGATGTTGGGTCTCATTCCCAACAGCATGCCTTGCCTTTGTCATGCTTTTTTTTTAACCTGTACTGTCTCCTCTCTGCTGTCCTCTGTGTCATTATCATGATCATCTCAGCGTTTATCCCGGTTGCATCCGCGGCTTTCGCGTTGGAACCCGGGGTCCGCCTTCCTGCACATTCTCCTCCATTTCGCGCGATCTTTAGCATCCTGTGGTAAGAGCTTGTTGGCACGCATGTCATCTCTCAAGCCAGCAGCCAGCATTACTTAGGTCAACCCCGCTTGTTCTGGCCCGGCGGAGGCGCCATGGCAAGACATTTGTTACCCACGTAACATGCCGGTTGTCCTCATATTCACATTATTTCCTCTTTCCAAATTCCAGGTGTACCGAGCAGCTCAAACAGCCAATGCTCACGTGTTCATCACAGGCTTCCCCGATGGATACGACACTCTCGTAGGTGAGAGAGGGATGGCACTCAGTGGGGGACAGAAACAGAGGATAGCTATCGCAAGAGCTGTGCTTAAGAATCCTCCAGTTCTTATATTGGATGAGGCTACAAGGTATGTAAAAAAATGCTGAAAAGGACCTATTCCCGTCTGATTACGATTGGGTTGTATCATAAAAATTAATTTAATGTCCATCAGATAGATTTATAAAAAATATTCAACACGTACTTTTTATTTTTTCTTTCATTCAAATACGTAAGAAGATATATTGATTTGAAATGTTGCATGACGTCACGCTGTGGTACAAAGTAAACCACGGCGTGACGTAATTAGCCTTTATTTTTTTATTATCTACTAGCTTTCCGCCCGCGGCTTCGCCCGCGTGGAGTTCGGTTATATGGCGCTTTTTTGATTTCCCTCGGGAAGATCAAATTTTTCCGGGATATATTCTTGCTCAGGGTCTAAAGATTGTCTGTGCCAAATTTCATCAAAATCGGTTGAGAGGTTTAATCGGGAAAGCGTAACAGACAGACAGACAGAGTTACTTTCGCAGTTATAATATTAGTATGGATAAGACGGACCGATAATTTTTTTGATTTTCATACCTTGGATACATCCCTATTAGTAACTTAGTGTCTTCAAGGCTAGAGTGAATAGGTTCTTAATAAACTAGTTCGCTCAATCCTTCTCTGTATGACCTCTTCTTCTTCTCTGATGATGTATGTGTGTGCTGGGCCTGTGCCCTCGCACAGGCCCAGCACTGGGAAGATAAAAAGGTTGGTGATGAGGATGATGAAACTAGTGCGTTTTACCATCAACAATAGTATCACTACTTATCATAAGGCGGGATCGCGGTTAAGCTCTAGTATATAACGTTTAAAGAAAAACACTTTAGATTGGAATACAATACACTTACACATTCACATTATTACACATACAAAATAAATAATAATAATTTATTTAAGGCAAACCCTATTTTATAGTTTTAAAACTCATATATTTGGAATACAAAACAGATGGAATTCAAAATAAAATTATGACTAATTAAATCAAAATGTTCATCAACACAAGAAAGAAAAAAATAATGCCGAAAGGAAAATGATATAAACCCGTAACATAGAACATAGTGTGTCTGTGTTAGTTTGAATCACCTGTCATTTATAGCTTTCGTAACGGGCAATCCCTGTGAACTCCAACAAGCAGGGCGATGTATGGTGGTCCTCTCGTAGGATACGAGAGGACCACCATCACCAGAGATCTAGTGTGTTATGTCTTATACGTAACACTGAGAAGTGGTATGAGCTGGGACCATTTAAAATTTGTCGCTGAGATGAGGCTGAGAAATGCCAAATCATTTGAAAAAGTAAATTAAACTAAATGGATAATCTAAACATTAAAATATATATATACAAGCTGACCCCTGCGAACTTTGTTCCGCCTTAAAGGCAATATCACATGATCTTATTTTTAAATTAGGGTTTCAGAAAAGTGTAGGAGAGGTCGAAACACTGAAGCTCATCATCATCAACTTTTTTTATCGTCCCCCTGCTGGGCATAGCTCTCCCCTCATAAGGCGTAATCACCACGGTTGCTCAATGCGGGTTGGCGATTTAAGACTTAAAAGTCCAGGTTTCCTTAAGATGTTTTCCTTCACCTTGTAAATTGGCTTGTAACATTTCATCATTAAATCACAATAATAAATACATAGAAGAAATTTCATTTTGTCTACTTTGTGGGGGTGCAAGGTACCAGGGTAGCATAAAACTGTAGGAGAAGTCGAAACAATGAAGCTCATTCATTCCCACGGGAAAGACGGGTACGGGATAAAAAGTATCCTATATCCTTCTCCCAGTTCTTAGCTACCTCTACCTACCATTTTTCAACAAAATCGGTTCAGTCGTTTATGAAAAAGATAATAATTATAGATAATACATGGAAGAAGTTTTATTTTGCCTACTTTGTGGAGGTGCAAGGTACCAGGGTAGCACCAAAGTGTAGGAGAAGCCGAAACAAAGAAGCGCATTCATCATTAAACCATAATAATTACATGGAAGAACTTTTATTGTCCCTAATTTGTAGAGGTGCAAGGTACCAGGGTAGCATAAAACTGTAGGAAAAGACGAAACAACTTTTCCGAGATCACACGCTTTTTCAAGCAATCAGCGCTATCTGCCGGGCTGGTTTGTGAATCTAAACCATCCAGGGCACCACTCAAACGCATACAGAAAATTTCATTTAAATCAGTCAAGCCGTTTAGGAGGAGTTCAATGACATACACACGTACAGCAGAATTATATATATAAAGATATATATATACGGACAAATCACACAGATTGAGCTAGCCCCAAAGTAAGTTCGAGACTTGTGTTATGGGATACTAACTCAACGATGCTATATTTATAATAGATACATATATAGACAAACATCCAAGACCCAGGCCAATCAGGAAAAGATCGTTTTCCATCATGACCTGGCCGGGGATCGAACGCGGGGCCTCCACGTCGCAGGCGGGTCGACCGCTGCGCCACGGAGGACGACAAAACATACATATGATAATGCTCTTCAAAATGTTGAAAAAACGGCCGAAACTTATTTGTACACCTTTTAGATCTTACTTAGGTCCCACCGATTTAAAAACGTATGTCACACAATGTCTTCGTATTTTTCTGATTGCTTTTTTTTCCTCTTCAGTGCCCTCGACTCAGCAAGCGAAAAAGTGGTACAGACAGCATTAGACACTGCTGCCAAGGGTCGCACGGTACTGGTCATAGCACATCGACTGTCTACCGTCATGAACGCAGACCTTATAGTCGTGCTCAACAAGGGACGCATTGTAGAGGTAAAATAAGTTCAAATATTACTAAACTTCGCAAAAAAGGTACAAACGCGGACTTAATGTCTTAGACCAGGCATGGCTGGGGACGTCACAATAGCGGCGGACCGGCTGTAAGTCCTCGCTTTGAGGAGTGGTTAGGGAGGCGCCACGGCACCCTCACCTTCCGCCCGAAGCAGGTCCTCACCGGACATGGCTGTTTCGGAAGGTTCCTGTTCCGGCAGGATATATAGAGATAAGGCGGAAGGAAACGCCAGGGTGTCACTGTGGAGATCTCCCTGAGGACACGGTGGAGCATATGGTGAAGGTCTGCCCGGCTTGGGTAGAGCACCGCCGTGTCCTCGTGGCGGCGATCTCTCGCATTCGGCCCTGGTTCAGGTCATGGTCCGGAGCGAGAGTGCATGGCAGGCCTCAAATATAATATTTAACGACACGATTGGCGCAGTAGCTGAGAAATCGATTGCTGCATTGCGTGTCGCGGGTTCGATTCTCTCACGGTTCAGATATTTGTATAGCCGAAAGTTGTTTCGGGTCTGGCTATTTATGTATATGGGTTTAAATGTTTGTAATCGCAAAAATATCTTAATTTTAGCATACAATTAATACGATTCAACCCTTTTTTAAATATCCTATTTGTTTTCAGATGGGAACCCACAATCAATTGAAGAAACTTAAAGGCTTTTACTGGAATTTGATAAAGCAGCAAGATCAAGATGCGGACGCGGCAAACATGTCATTATGAAATTTTAGCTAAAATTTTGTAGTTAAAATTGATATAATTTAAATTTTAGCTAAAATATTGTAGTTAAAATTGATATAATTTAAATTTTAGCTAAAATATTGTAGTTAAAATTGATATAATTTAAATTTTAGCTAAAATATTGTAGTTAAAATTGATATAATTTAAATTTTAGCTAAAATATTGTAGTTAAAATTGATATAATTTAAATTTTAGCTAAAATATTGTAGTTAAAATTGATATAATTTAAATTTTAGCTAAAATTTTGTAGTTAAAATTGATATAATTTAAATTTTAGCTAAAATATTGTAGTTAAAATTGATATAATTTAAATTTTAGCTAAAATATTGTAGTTAAAATTGATATAATTTAAATTTTAGCTAAAATTTTGTAGTTAAAATTGATATAATTTAAATTTTAGCTAAAATTTTGTAGTTAAAATTGATATAATTTAAATTTTAGCTAAAATATTGTAGTTAAAATTGATATAATTTAAATTTTAGCTAAAATATTGTAGTTAAAATTGATATAATTTAAATTTTAGCTAAAATATTGTAGTTAAAATTGATATAATTTAAATTTTAGCTAAAATATTGTAGTTAAAATTGATATAATTTAAATTTTAGCTAAAATATTGTAGTTAAAATTGATATAATTTAAATTTTAGCTAAAATATTGTAGTTAAAATTGATATAATTTAAATTTTAGCTAAAATATTGTAGTTAAAATTGATATAATTTAAATTTTAGCTAAAATTTTGTAGTTAAAATTGATATAATTTAAATTTTAGCTAAAATATTGTAGTTAAAATTGATATAATTTAAATTTTAGCTAAAATATTGTAGTTAAAATTGATTTAATTTAAATTTTAGCTAAAATATTGTAGTTAAAATTGATATAGTTTGCTCTAGTAGGAGTTTGAAGGTATTAATCGGTTGTTTTGACTTGGCAATTTGACAAGTTCGTAAAGCGGATTACTATGACGGTTCCAGTGTGAGACAAAGATGGAGATATGCAGGATGAATATAGCTATCTCTTTTCACAGCGGTGTAATGATGGTTTTACACGTCCAAAGTACAAAGTAGAGTCCCAGGAAAAATACTGCCTTCGGCAATCATCGTCTAACGTCGGAAATATCAATGCGCGACAAAGAGATGTAATTTAGAGTTGTTATAACCATTTAAGTAGATGTGGTAAATCATAGTTAACAAATCTTAAGTATTTTCAAAAAAAAAAAAGCTTAGTCTTTTTGTAGGAAATAATACAATTATTAGATTTAACAAATTAAACTTCGGCTTATTGCACGATAGATAAAAATGATTACAACAACAACGCCTTGATAATGAATGACAAGTATTACAGTGACGCATACTGAGTGGCCAAAAGCCGTACCAATAATTTTTTTAAATTTTGGTATGGGCGATGTTTACATCCTTCCAATACATTTGAATGGCACATGTCAGGAAGTAATCCGAGACGAGTTAGGTTAGTTCACACAGGGAAACTAAAAAGAGCGGCAGTATAAAACTTAGAAGTGTTGGCGCAAACATCGTGCTTATTCGGATACACGCAGATTACCGAAGCGCAAACCTTTTCTCCTATGTGGTACCAGGCTTAGAGCAGTACCAACCCATATCCTCCATGGGTGTCGTAACAGGCGACTAAGGGAACTCTCACCAGGGAAGCGGGCAGCAGCTCTTCTGTGGAGTATCAAATTAATGCGATCCCCAACCCGCCTGACGGAGTTTTGGTGGGAAAGTTAAGTGTCACGCTCATTTTTCATTGGACTTTTAAATTATTTATAGTGTTGTTTACTAAATAAAAGTGCGTGATTTATGTAGTACAAAGTGCATTCAGTAAATAATTCATAAAGAACATTGAGATATCGCAGCTAAGTGGCCTCATCATGACTTTGCTTCAAAACTCTCTCGTAGACGTTTCACGTGGCTGTCTTTTTCGACATGAATAATTCATTACGTGACATTGGCTAAATGCAGAAACTGTGCGAAGCCAAAAAAGAAAGAATGAAAAGAACCCGCTTGACAAGCGTGGGGATTATGGCAAACCCCCCCAAAGCAATGAAAGCCTTCGGGGAAGCCTTTGTCCAGTAGTGCATCTCTATAGGTTGAAGAAGAAGCAGATACCTTTTCTGATTTAACTGTACATACACTTAGATAATATACTTTCAATACGAGTTGGTGTCCGCAACTCCTCCTGCGTCCTCGAAAATGCGCGTATTTTGCGTACGGGTGGGATCAATTGTCTTTCGATTCACCCCAGCTCCTCAAAGCAACGCTTTGATATTACTAACCATCTCACGTAGGGTACTTTGGGTACCAAACCCTTCAGCCTTGTACGTGGCGACCACTGGACAGTTTAGCAGCGCATGCGCGTCTGCATCATCATTCTCCATGCAGGCCGTCCACACTGGACTGTGTAGTTCTCGCTGGTAGGCCATAACATCGGCTGCCGGAAGAAGTTACCAACCACCAGACAAAGTCTTGCCGCCAAGCGATTCGTCGTGTTCCGGCATGATGTCTGGTGAAGCCGTACGGAGGACGGGTCGGAGCAGTTGTGTTGCGATGTGTGAAGGGTACGATGCGCCAAATGTTGTTGTGTCGGGCGTTTGGTCGTGTTGGTGTTGGGTTTAACATTGCATCACTTCGCTCAACTGCCGTCATCCTTCCTATTCCTAAGTTTTTTAAGTGAATAGGCTTAATAAACTAGTGCGCTTTACCATCAACGATTGCATCACTGCTTACCATCAGGCGGGAATGCAATCAAGCACTAGCTTATAATTATTAAAAAAAAGACGGAGAGCTTGCTTCTTGAAATGCTAAGTTGAGGGAAGTGCCCCTTAGCCTGCCTGGATTTGCCTTCTTCTTTTCAGCCTATAGAGGTCCACTGCTGGATAAAGCCCTCCTCTCATTCTATTGGGGGCATTGCCATAATCCCCACGCTTGTCAGGCGGGTTGGGGATCGCAGTAATTATTATTCCACAGGAGAAGCGCTGCTGCTCGCTTCCCTGATGGGAGTTACCTTAGTCGCTTCGTACGACACTCACGGGAGGATACGGGTTGGTACTATTCTATGCTCGTTACCACACGCCTAGTTGCATCCAATGTCTGTCGTTTCCTTACCAGAGCGCGTTGAAGCCCGAAGGAGTACATGTAATGCCATTTACTCGACTATCTACTTTAACTGTATGTAGTCTAAGGTGATTATTCAGTGACCTTATAATAAAGTGTTCCTAAGAGCTTCACATACAAATAGGACTTTGTAAATGTTCCAAATTCAAATCCAAGTTAAAATCAACTGATATTATAAACTCTTTATATATTTATTGCACATGGCTTTGAGCAGTGCTACG
Source organism: Sesamia nonagrioides (assembly GCA_017933935.1). Classification (NCBI taxonomy): domain Eukaryota; kingdom Metazoa; phylum Arthropoda; class Insecta; order Lepidoptera; family Noctuidae; genus Sesamia; species Sesamia nonagrioides. The sequence goes on along the minus strand of JADWQK010001011.1, from coordinate 2,631,755 downwards.
TAGAGTACTTTTCTGCTATAGTTAGAGTAAGCGTAAAAATATGAAAAATTAGACCTTATTTACGTCCAATGTATGTAGTAACTCAAGGAGTTAAATAGAAGCATTGATATTATGTAAAGTCGGGAAATTTAATTGCTTATCAAATTGACTACACATTGACAGCCTCCGTGGCGTAGCGGTAGTGAACGCGGCCGCTGCGCAAAGAGGCGCGGCTTTGAACCCTACGCAGTGCGAATATTTGTATGCATGAATATGAATATTTGCACTGGTCTGGTCGTGCCTCGGAAAGCACGTTAAGTCGTTGGTCCCGGTTTCTTTTTTATGGGATAAAACCCGCCACACTGTTCCCAACCCACTGCAACTCCTGAAAGCCAGAATCAACAGTGGAGACCACCAGAAAAACGCCGAGCAATGAAGCTCGACGAGTCTCTAGTCATCTAATGGCAGCCGCTACAGGTTGTTGGAGCCCTCAAAAGTCCAACAATTCGTCTAACTGCAATGCTTCGATATCGCCTTCGGGTTGTGGAGGTCAGACGCTTCATTGCAAATATCGAAGTTTAGCCAAAATCAGCAATTAGACTGTTAAAGCGGACCCCAGACTTCAAAGCTGAATAAAGCTTCGGATGCGACTGGGATGACTGAGATGATGATGATCAAATTGGCTACACATTAAAATTGTCTGGTAAATTCATGCCTGGAGCATATTCGTAGTTCCTATCCATACTAATATTATAAATGCGAAAGTAACTCTGTTTGTCTGTCTGTTACGCTTTCCCGCTTAAACCTCTCAACCGATTTTGACGAAATTTGGCACAGACAATCTTTAGACCCTGACAAAGGACATAGGCTATCTTTTATCCCGGAAAAATTTGATATACCCGAGGGAAATCTAAAAAGCGCGATATAACCGAACTCCACGCGGGCGAAGACGCGGGCGGAAAGCTAGTAAAACAATAAAAAAAAAGTAAAGGCACGTGACAAAAAAAAAAGAAGCATTTATTTCAAATATGTAATCAGTATTTTAATAAAGCGGGAGTGCTTTAATAAACTACTAATATTTTTTTTTTCTATCTCGTATGGGGGTTGCCTATAATATGATATGTCTTCGCAATAGGAACAGGCATCCTCCTGTGCTCGGTAGCGGTTCTAGTGCAAACTAGAACTGTTTCTCCTCTTAAAATGATATTGGTTCTGTCTGAATAAACCTTTAGAGACATTTATAACAAGGGAAAAATATCGTTGTTTTTCAATTAGATAAACAATTAATTTCAATCAAAATATTATAGTGAATTTAATTATAGTAAATTTAATTAAGTGTACTTTAGAACTTACAGTAAACTAGCTGTAAGTAAAAAACTAAATACATTTGTATATTTTTAGCTACAGCTATTTTTTTTTGGGTTTAGGTAGCCAACTAAAGGCTTCGAGCAACACAGGGAAGGGAGTAGCCTTACCGTATGTTCTCCGTACAAATTTTTCTGGCATATTTTGCGGGGGGAGTCGAGCACACAAGTGCAATTACTACTACATCTGTACACATAAGCACGCTTGTCATGACGACACACAAACATGGAAAATAAAACAACACATCAACAAAATCTGCACACCGCCATCTGTTTCTTTGTACAGATGAGACACTACCTAGGTACACATTGACACTTTTTAATGGCCGATTTTATTGCTTTTTTAGTGTAGTGCCAAATGTCGATACAGCAATATCGATACATTACTAAATGAGGCGCAAGGAATAAACGGTAAGGAACTGAAACATTAGACTAGTATTAAATTTCTTTATTAGGGAGACGAACGATAGAGTTAGTGGCTAATAACAGATTAAAACAGGATTTATTTATAGTCAATTACGGTACAACACCAATTACATGGTTAACATACATATTTTAAGAAGTTTAAAAATAATATTAATAAAAATCAGATAGCCGGAAATGAGTGGAGCAAATTACACTTGTCCTCTTGGGATCCCAGGTTTGCTTATTATTGCAAAAAAAGTTTCCACACATTCTTCAATTCAGGATTTTTAGGAAAGCTGTAACATAAATAGTTTTGACTAGAAATTACATCATGAAAATTAAAATATTATCGCAATTATCCATCAAAGATATCGGTAACCGTTTGATCAGAGGCACAGATTTTGAAGCAGTTTAGCCTACACTTTTAATTCTTATAATTTCCAATACAGGGCTTCTGTCAAATACATATATTTTATTTTATTAATCCAATTATAATCCTAGGTTATACTCTACAACGCCACTTTGATCTTGTAACATGATACACAATAATAATAAAATATCTCATATAAAAACCTGATAACATTTTGTTAAACCGCATATATCGCATTAAAATTATCGACCATTATTATGTGTATGAGGTAACATCACTACGTTGTCTATTGGCGGCGAGAAATCGGATTTGTTGCTCAACTGATCCGAAATTTGTACCGAGAGAGCTAGAGCGTGCGGACTTGATGTTGATAAACAAATCCGACGATTACGATTGCACAAAATATCAGATTTTGGTGTTTAAATGATAATGAGTCACAATAATATGTAAAGATTTACTTACATATGAAATGTAACACCATCTTTTTGTAAATTTGAAGTAGCAGACCTCTTTTTACAGCAGAAAACAGAGCAATTCGGCATTTTGATGACAGCAGCGTACACTCGCGCGACTCGACTCGGTCTAGTTTGAAGTCAAAGCGCAACTAGTTTTGTTACTTGGGCTAGCTTACTTGGGCTTATACTTTGACAGAGGGGAAACGCTGCGTATGCCCACTCCCTTCCCTGTGTTGCTCGAAGACTAAAGGTAAACAGAAAACACCACTTGACTCATTTAAAGATTTTGACTCCGAATCCGTCAATTTCCGCCAAACTAAATTTAATTTCAGTGCACCTCTTTCTATATACTTCACTAGCGGCCGCCAGCGACTTCGTTCGCGTGGATTAGTTATGCTTCCCTCCTATTGGCCGCAGCGTGATTTTATATATAAAAAAACCTAAGGCCAAAAGCCTTTTTGGATTAATGGGCTATCCAACGCAAAAATATTTTTTCAAATCAGACCAGTAGTTCCTGAGATTAGCGCAGAATATAATATACGTGTTAGCTTAGTCTTATCACAAAGGCGTAGAGTACCCAGCCTGTGGGTGTTCTATAGTATGCATTTTGGAGAGTGTGCGAGGAAATTGCATGACTTAATTCTCCCATCTTCGTACCATCATCGGACGACCCGTAGATCGGCGAGTACGGCCCTTACGTTGTTGATACCACTACGATCCGACCGAAGCGTTTAGCCGCGTCCTTTATACCGCGTACATCAAGGGACTGGAACAATTTTCCTGCGGCGGTTTTTTCCGTCCGACTACAATTTAAGTGTATTCAAGGCTAGAGTATAATAGGGTCTTAATAAACTAGTGCGCTTTACCATCAACGATTGCATCACTGCTTACCATCAGGCGGGATTGCGGTCAAGCACTAGTTTATAATTAAAAAAACTTTTTACCGTTTTTTTGAAGTCGGTTTTATTTCATGCTTTTCAGTGTCTTAGTCAAAATTTGAAAATTACTTTTTTTCACCTCATAACAATAGTGGCAGCCATAGCCCACGTTAGTATATGTAAGTTCTCCTCAACACGTAAAAAAATCCCTGTCTCTATAACTCCTGAACCGATTTTGATGAAACTTATAGTATTCCCTAAGTTGAACGTAGTACACAAAAAAAACATGTAGTTCCGGATATATGCGCGTGCAAATATAAAACACACATGCATACATACAAATTTGGCTTACATACACACATACGGGTCGAATTGATAACCTTCTTTTTTTTGAAGTCGGTTAAAAACATTTTAAGATACTCCATAGACACATTAGATGTGATTAAAAATCTGGCCATTAAAAATACTATTTAATATAATTTGACTAGGCCACCAAGTCGTGGTGGCCTAGTGGTTAAAACACCAGCCTCTCAAGTATGAGAGTGCAGGTTCGATTCCAGGTCAGGCAAGTACCAATGTAACTTTTATAAAGTTATATGTACTTTCTAAGTATATCTTGGACACCAATGACAGAAGGTGAAGGAAAACATCTTGAGGAAACCTGGACTTTAAGTCTGAAATCGCCAACCCGCATTGAGCAAGCGTGGTGATTACGCTCAATCCTTCTCTGTATGAGAGGAGACCTGTGCCCAGCAGTGGGACGACTAAAGGTCGATGATGATGATTGCTAATTTGACCGAACTAAAGTAACATTTTATCTTCTGTCCTTTTCTGAATGAAATAGAGAGAAACAGATACACTGAACTTAAATTTAATTAAGTTCGTGAACAAGAGAATCGGCCCGACTCGCACTTGGCCGGCTTTTTTGTTTACCTTTAGACAACTACCTAAACGGAGTTTTTGGCGGGAAGCCAAGATGAGTGCCACGCTCGTTTTTCATTGGACTTTTAAATTATTTATAGTGTCGTTTACTAAATAAAAACGTGTGACTTATGTAGTAAAAAGTGCATTCAGTGAATAATTCATAAAGAACAGTGAAATATTGTAGCATAGTGGCCACATCATGGCTTTGTACCAAATCTTCCTCTGTGTTCGGTTCGCGCGGCCGTCTTTTTCGACATGAATAATTCATTACGTGACATTGGCTAAATGCACAAACCGTGCGAAGCCATAAGTGATAGAAAGAAGAACTTTTGAAGATTTTTATTTTACTTGAAATTGGCACAAAGTCATAACTAGTGCCACACTACAACAAAAAAAAACTGCCTAAACTTATGGAGTATAGCAGAGAATTTAGAGGGTTTAACTTTCATTGTAGGTAAATGTAATTAGTTAACAGTATCATGAGTTTATTAGTATCTTAAGACCTTAGAGTAATTGAACGCAGTTGAACAGTAACGACTCAAATCACATTAGAACTTATTCTTGTAAGGTACGGACGATAACAGGTGAAGCTACCCTAAACTGTCAAATATTCCCAATCAATTAAATCAAACTTTAATGCTTTAGCAATAAAGTTGAAAATTTAATAAAGAAATATGATATACTAGCTTTCCGCCCGCGGCTTCGCCCGCGTGGAGTTAGGTTATATCGCGCTTTTTAGATTTCCCTCGGGAACATCAAATTTTTCCGGGATAAAAGGTAGCCTATGTTCTTTCTTAGGGTCTAAAGATTGTCTGTGCCAAATTTCATCAAAATCGGTTGAGAGGTTTAAGCGGGAAAGCGTAACAGACAGACAGAGTTACTTTCGCATTTATAATATTAGTATGGATTGTAGTAGTTGGACGTGCTGTTGTCTGTTGAAGAATAGGTTACATTGTGGTTTGAGTCCTTTCTGTTTAATTGCGTCCAATTATCCTAATCCGAAAAGTAGTGGTGCTAGAGCCCGGCTAAAGAGCCCGGCTGGGATAGATGCCAGTCGGGCCCTTTACGTAACATAACATAATCAGCCTATTATGTTCCCACTGTTGGCACCCAGACCTCCTCTCGGTGAGAGGGAGTGGGCCGGGCCCTTTACTTTGTCTAAATTATTTCATCACGGCTCCTCTCAAAAGCGATGAAGGAACACATTGTGAGGAACAAATTCCTCGACAATTCTTCGATATGACTTGTCAAAGCATGTCATGTCGAACAAGAAGAATAGTTCTCAAGTCGAGGAATTCTTATTTTCAACTTCGTTCCCGACGGGGATCGTCAGGCACAAAGTTTAAATAAAAATTCAAGATGGTGGCTGCGAAAAGTTCAAAATAAACGCAAAAAAAAAAAATTTGCGGCACCCTTCTTTTCTTTCTTTCTCATAGGGCTTCGCACGTTTTGTGCATTTAGCCAATGTTACGTAATGAATTATTCATGTCGAAAAAGACGGCCGCGCGAACCGAACACAGAGGAAGATTTGGTACAAAGCCATGATGTGGCCACTATGCTACAATATTTCACTGTTCTTTATGAATTATTCACTGAATGCACTTTTTACTACATAAATCACACGTTTTTATTTAGTAAACGACACTATAAATAATTTAAAAGTCCAATGAAAAACGAGCGTGGTACTCATCTTGGCTTCCCGCCTGCGGCACCCTTGGAAACTACGGTTTCTAAGCTAATGATATTGGCGCCGATTCTCTTGTAAACAAACTAAACTAAATTTAAGTTAAGTGCATCTTTTTCTTTCTGTTACATTAAGAAAAGGATAGAAGACATTTTAGTTTAAACCTGTCAAATTAAGATACACCATAGACAGTTTAGACGCGATTATAAACATGGCGACCAAAAATACGCCCGTTTACGTCAGGATCGCACTAATTTGACAGGTCTAAACTGACATTTTATCTTCTGTCCTTTTCTTAATGAAATTGTAAGAAAAAAATGCACTGATCTTAAAATTAATTTAGTTTGTGAACTAGAGAATCGGGGCCATTACCCTACTTCTAAGAAATTAAATGTTTTACGTTTTTTTTCTATTTTGAAGTCGGTTTAAACGAAAACATTAACTTTTAGCGCCCGATGTTTATACGGTCTTGCGTCTTTGTTCCGTTGATGCCGACGCAATGCTGTTCCAGTGCTGAGCAAATATGACCTTGAGTGTATCGAGGAATTCAATACCCAGTCCGAATACCGTGCCTAAAAAGACTATGATTCATCTACCAAAGAGCCCCAAAAGTTCTCTCTTTACGACCTGAACAACGCCTCAACAAATTTGAAATACTGGCCGCAAACAGTATGAGAAATAGATGGGCCATCAAAACGACAAAGAAAAAGAAAACAGTGGGTGTACTTATGATTACACGATACGGTAAATTATGACAAACTGCGCGCCTCAAATGAGCATCACCGACTGCCTGGAGCCTAACCAACTACTGCAGTCGATTATATGTGGTTCAGAGTTACCAACTGGAGCCAAGTATACGCTGTTTAGCATTATCAGACGACAGGAGCCGATTGGGTGTACGCAATTTAGCGTGAGCGGCCAACTCTTTTATACGGCATATTTTTAGGGACTGGAACAATTTGCAAGCGGCAGTGTTTCTGTTGGATTACAATTTAAGTGTATTCAAGGCTAGAGTAAACAGACTCTTAACAAAATAGCACGCTTTACCATCAACGATTGCATCACTGCTTACCATTAGGCGGGATTGCGATCTAGCACTAGTTTATAAATTAAAAAAAAACTCTAGCCCAGAGCATTAAGTGCTTCTAAAGAATTTATCCCTTCAAAATAATCTTAAGAGTAATAACAATACTACTGGATGTTTTGTGCTTTTATTTGTCATTTATTGTTACATAATGGCTTATGGTAGCCATAATGCTTGTTATTAGGTGTAAGAATATTTCATTAATATTATTTTTTATTTTATTTTATTTGGGAAACTTATAGCTAATATTTACAGTGTTCTTATACATTCAAAGGTCATTTACAAGTTTCCACTGATATTACAAAAGTAATTATTAATATATTGTTACTATTTTTTAAGTTTAGGTGTGTTGTTGGTGTAAGTTTAACTGGTTTTACTATTGGTTGGAGGCTATCGAGCGGAACAAAGGCTCCAAAGTGTTCGCACGAGAATTGTCTGTTGGACAGAGTCTACTTGCGAAGCTGAAGACTGGGGATGGTAGGATCGTCACTTCCAAGCCCGAGCTTTTGGGTGAGATGGAGAAATTCTACGGAGAGTTATACACATCAACACACGCACCTGTTGTAAGCCTGGCTAATGATCCTAGAGCCAGACTAACCCGACACTACACCGACGATATCCCGGGCGTCAGCCTGTACGAGATTGGTATGGCCCTGAAACAGCTCAAGAACGATAAGGCGGCTGGAGATGATGGAATTACGGCTGAGCTTCTGAAAGCGGGTGGCAAGCCGGTTCTTAAAGCGCTTCAGAAGCTATTTAATTCCGTCATTCTTAAAGGCGAAACGCCTAAGGCGTGGCACAGGAGCGTGGTGGTTTTGTTTTTCAAAAAAGGTGACAATACCCTCCTGAAAAACTACAGACCGATATCCCTCCTGAGCCATGTCTACAAGCTGTTTTCTAGGGTCATCACGAATCGTCTCGCTCGCAGGTTCGACGACTTCCAGCCTCCCGAACAAGCAGGCTTCCGGAAAGGCTTTAGCACCATAGACCACATTCATACGCTGCGGCAAGTTATACAGAAGTCCGAGGAGTATAACAAACCACTATGCTTGGCGTTTGTGGACTATGAGAAGGCCTTCGATTCGATTGAGACTTGGGCGGTGCTACAGTCTCTCCAGCGGTGCCAAATTGACCATCGATACATTGAGGTGATAAAGTGTTTGTACAAAAACGCCACCATGTCAGTCCGTCTCCAGGATCAGGACTCGAAACCGATCCAACTGCAGCGTGGAGTGAGACAAGGAGATGTCATATCTCCTAAATTGTTCACTGCTGCGTTGGAAGATGTCTTCAAGCTCCTGGACTGGAAAGGACTTGGCATCAACATCAACGGCGAGTACATCACTAATCTCCGTTTCGCAGATGATATCGTGGTCATGGCTGAGACCCTGGAAGACTTGGGCAAAATGCTCAATGACCTCAGCAGAGCTTCCCAACAAGTGGGTCTAAAAATGAACATGGATAAGACGAAGATCATGTCGAACTCTCATGTCGCACCCACTCCAATTGTAGTTGGTTGCTCTGCACTCGAAGTTGTTGACGAGTATATACCTGGGACAGAAAGTCCAACTAGGTAGGTCCAACTTCGAGAAAGAGGTGTCTCGGCGAATCCAGCTCGGTTGGGCAGCGTTCGGGAAGCTACGCTACATCTTCTCGTCGTCCAAGATACCACAGTGTCTCAAGACTAAAGTCTTTGACCAGTGTGTGTTGCCAGTGATGACTTACGGAACTGAAACGTGGTCGCTCACAATGGGCCTCATACGAAGGCTCAGAGTCACACAAAGGGCAATGGAAAGAGCTATGCTAGGAGTTTCTCTGCGTGATCGAATCAGAAATGAGGAGATCCGCAGAAGAACCAAAGTCACCGACATAGCTCTGCGAGTCGCTAAACTTAAGTGGCAGTGGGCAGGGCACATTGCTCGTAGAACCGATGGCCGATGGGGCAGCAAGGTTCTGGAGTGGCGGCCACGTACTGGAAGACGCAGCGTAGGGAGACCCCAACAAGGTGGACCGATGACCTGGTGAAGGTCGCGGGAAGCCGATGGATGCGGGCAGCACAAGACCGGTCATCGTGGAAAGCCTTGGGGGAGGCCTTTGTCCAGCAGTGGACGTCTATAGGCTGAGGAAGAAGATTGGTTATTAACCATTTTGTGGTCAATCAATCAATTAACGGATTTAACCAGTCTATCCATTAATTAACTAATGGATGTTTACAAATCTATCAATCGAGTAATGGATTTACCAAATCTGTCAATCGATTAATGGATTCAACAAATCTGTCAATCGATTAATAAATAAAACTTTAACTGTTCTAGAATTTAACCGGATAATTGATTGGTTAAATGGTGGCAGTCATGCTTTTGTTCGTCAAAATAAACTGATTTATTCAAATTAGGCTGAGAATCAGCACTTTTTGAACGACAATATTAAATAGGACAGTCCCCAAAACGCCTGCCCTTCTCCACTTCCTATTAATGAAAAATCAGAACCAAAAAGTTTGTTGAAGGATTGTAACGATATTGGATGGTAAAACTACGGATATAGAAAAACATTATTTGCAATATTGTAAAGATATAGGGACGTGTTGTTTGTAAAGACCATAGACAGTCGTTATTTGGTTTGCATTTAGAAAATTGTTAATGTTGTGTGATCGTGGAATCATGGTGGTGTGGAAATTATAAATTTTGAAAGAATAAAATGTTGTTACCAATATTGTATTTTATTTATCCCTATATAGCGCGCCAATTTTTTTTTTTTTTTTGATATGGCATCTCGTAGGTGGCCATTAGAGGCCGTAACTACTTAACCGGACTTTCCTGTGGATGCCTTAATTAGAATTAAAGCCTCCAGCCAGGGGCACTTAAAACTAAATTAAAATTGGGCGATTACGCTCTAAGGGCACCCCCTGTGAGGTACGAACCTCGGCTTAGGGCGTCGCTAGAGAGGACAGCAAGGGACGGCTGGATCGAATGTATATAGCGCGCCAAGCGATTCGTCGTGTTCCGACATGATGACTGGTGAAGCAGTTCGGAGGACGGATCTGAGCAGTTGTGTTGCGATGTGTGCCGGGTCCGATGCGCCAAATGTTGTTGTGCCGAGAGTTTGGTCGTGGAGGGTCTCCAGATCAATCTCCCTCTGGCGTAGCATTGTTGGTCTTGTTGTTGAATTTCACATTCCATCACCTGACTCTACTACCGAGTTCCTTCCTGTTCACTCATTTTATTTTTTTAGTGAATTGGTTTTTAATTATCTAGCACGCTTTACCATCAACGATTGCATCACTGTTTATCATCAGGCGGGATTGCGATCAAGCGCTAGTTTACAATTACATAAAACAAAAAATATACACAGGTATGTAGCACTATCCATACTAATATTATAAATGTGAAAGTATCTCTGTCTGTCTGTCTGTCCGGCTTTTACGCCAAAACTACTGAACCGATTGTAATGAAATTTGGTACACAGATAGTCTAGACTCTAGAGCCTGAGAAAGGACATAGGCTATAAAACATCCCGCTATGACCAATAGGAGCAGAGTAGGAACAATGTCCGCCAATGTTGCGGAAACGGGAGCAAACGCGGATGTAAGTACTACATATTGCTCCCATTATCTTAACAGGCGCTTATTTTATATCAACTGAGCTCATTCGGCTAGAAGGTTACGCGAGTGAAACCGCGGGGCACAACTAGTATAGTACAAAACAAAGTCATTTTCTCTTTCCCTGTGTCCTTTTGTATTTTTAAATCTAAAACTTCGCAACGGATATTGATGTGGTTTATTAAATAGATAGAGTGATTAAAGAGGAATTTTTATATGTATAATAACATCCATTAAATTGTGGAGAAATGCTATTATTTTTAAGGTTGCGTTTGCAGTGAAACGCAGGCTGAACCCTACGGGATTTGTCAAAATATTGTACATATTGAAAAGGTCTACCAAAAAGTCCGCGATGGTATATGTCTATGTCTTATGGATATCCGACAATAACATTTCTTTGACATTTGCTTTTTACAACAAATACCTACCGGCTAATTTTCCCAATTTAATACCTTAAATAAATTGTTGATTTAATAGAGATCTATATTGTCCTTTTTTTCGTTGCCGTCCCCATTCTTCTTGCGTGGCAAGAAATCTTGTTAGTCAGTTATTTACTACCAATCCTTTTTTTACGCTGATAGCTGTTTTACGGCTTGGCTATCTTTTTTTTTTGGGCTGCTGTTTTCCCACTTTGTCATCATATTTTATTTTCTTATTTTACATTATTCTATACATTACTGTTTTTTTCATTTTTATTACAATTTCTATATACTATATCTTTTACCACTAATGACTATTGACAATTCTTGCCGACGGCACATTTCTAGCTTGCACTGCCCTTGTTCTGTTCCTGTCTATTACTTATTTTAGCTACTTTGAGGCAAAACCGCTCCAGATACCTACGGCTTGGAGTGGTTATCTGCCATTAGGTCTTCTTCTTCTTCCTCAGCCTATAGACGTCCACTGCTGGACAAAGGCCTCCCCCAAGGCTTTCCACGATGACCGGTCTTGTGCTGCCCGCATCCATCGGCTTCCCATTAGGTCAGTAATTGTTGATTCCGTCAATATTCTCCCTGTACTTACTTCCAGGTCGTATCTGTCGCAGTTATGCCTCGGCTATATTGTCCTTTATTAATTTAAAATACCATATGATTAAAATGAATATTTTCGAAGATATTACAGATTCAAAATTGCGGGCAGGAGCAGCCAGCCGGGACGGCAGGAGCGGTGGCGGGCCGCTAGCTTTTTATACGTTCACAGTTGTGTTTATTCAATTCAATTCAATTATATTTATTTGCACAGAAAGTAGGTACTTATACAAAATAATGATGTTTACATAATGTCAGACCCTTATACTATCTACCTTAAATTAGGCATGCAAATTTTGAATAGTTACATTAAATGAATCATTAAATTATTACATTGTCTATTATTTTTAACATTTTATATTTATTTGGGAAGAGAGGAGTCATTTAAAAAATCATTTACAGAGTCATAACATTTTTCTAATAAAATAGCTGTAAGCTTCTTTTTAAATGTTATCATTGGGTAATTTTTAAATTCATTGGGAATCTTATTAAAAACAATTGGAGCCATGCCAAAAATACTTTTTTTAAACAATGCAGTATTACAACCGTCAATTCTTAACAAATTCTTATATTGGCTTCATAAAGGTCCTTTTCTAGTTTCTGACACTGTTACAAACTCATGGTTGTTCAGTTTTACAAAAACAGCTAATTCCAAAATGTATAGTGATGGAAAAGTTAAAATTTTCAGAGACTTAAACCTAGGCACACAACTGTCTGTCATTTTAAGACTACACATAGCTCTTATGCAGCGTTTCTGAGCCTTAAATACCTGTTCTCTCATACAACAATTACCCCAGAATATAACTCCAAATCGTAAGATTGATGCTACTATACCATGATATGCCATAACTGTTGTTTTCATATTCACTTTTTGGGATATGTTGAATAAAATATATGCAGATGTACTTAATTTTTTACACACCTCTTCTGCATGAGGTTTCCATGTCAATTGGCTATCTATTAATATTCCTAAAAATTTTGCAACCGTAACTTGTTCCAGTTTTTGTCTATTATATTCTATGGTCAAATTTTGTACAGATAATCTTTGGTAGAAGTGCATTATATATGTCTTTGATAAATTAACGTCATCACGTTTTATTAAAGCTGTGCTGTCGTCAGCAAATAAAACCATTGGATGCTGAATATGACGGGGTAGGTCATTTATATATAGCAGAAATAGGAGTGGGCCCAGTACACTGCCCTGTGGTACACCATACCTAATAACCCTGGCCTGAGATAAATACTTCCTTTCGCTTTTAGTTTTAATACAAATTCTACTGATTTCCGTGTATTGTATTCGATTACAGAGGTACGATTTTATGAGATTTAGGGCATTTCCTCTAATACCGTATGCGTCAAGCTTATAGATAAGTGTTTCATAATGGACACAATCGAATGCTTTAGTCATATCGGTGTAGATTGCACATACTGGATTTCTTATATCGACGTTCTCTATTACAGTTTTAAGTAACTTAAAAATAGCTGTATTTATGCCCTTATTTTTTCTGAATCCTTTCTGCTCATCACATAAAATGTTGTATTTCGTTAGAAACTTGTCAAATAATTCATAGATTATCTTTTCTATAACCTTGGAAAAGATTGGGATTAAGGCGATTGGTCTATAATTGCTTAATTCCTCCTTGGTACCTTTTTTGTAAAGTGGTTTAACAATAGTTATCTTAAGAGCTGTTGGAAACACACCAGAACAGAAACATAAGTTGATTATGTGACTTAGGTGACCTGCAATATTGTTTGAAGCGAACTTTACCAGTTTAGTAGCTATTTCATCATACCCGAAGCTATTTTTATTTTTTAATGATTTTATTGATTTTAAAACGTCTTGCGATACTACTGGAGATATAAAAATTGAATTAAAATTCTTGGTTAGATTAAAAGTTTTATTAATTCCTGTACTATTATCTTTGATCTGGTCTACAAAAAAATTATCGAAAGTATTCGCTATTTGGTTTGGGTCATTAATAATGCTGTCTCTGACTTTAATCTATGATATGGGTTCGGAATAACGATTACGTTCACACAACACAACACATTAGTGTTGTCAATAACCTGCCAAGAAGCTTTTGATTTGTTACTAGAGGAACTGATAAAATAACTATTTTGAGCCCTTTGTGTTAACGTTACCACTTTTCGAAAACGTTGAGAGTAGTTTTTAAAAATTGCTTTATTTTCTTTTGTTCGGCTTTGTCTGTATTGCCATAATAATTGTCTTTGCCTTTTGCTGCATACTCGTATACCACGCGAAACCCATTTAATCTTCTTATTTGCTTTTAAAGTAATCATCTTATAGGGAAAACAAAGATCATATAGCAATCGGAATTGCTCGAGAAAATAATCATACGCTTTGTTGGCATCGTCTGTATCATATATGTCCGAAAATGAAATACATCGAAGGTAATTGTTAATTTTTTCTGAATTGTCCTTCGATAAGTCGCGCTTCCTAATACGCCACGAACCTATCCTACAAGTTTTGTTCACCTTTACTTCCAAAATTTGAGCAGTATGATCAGACAACGCCAAGTCAATTATTTCACATTTACATTTAAACTGAAAACTACATCCAAAATTATCTAGGTTGTTGTAATTGTAGTTTGAGATTATAGGCTAAAACGAAGTGTTCAAAGTCAAGGGAAATGTTATTATGTTTTAATATGTCTATGTTGAAGTCACCGCATATAACCATTTTCTTATTTGACTTTAGGTATAGTGTTTTTAAGATGTTATCTAGGTTTTCATAAAATGAACTTAAATTACTTAAGTTAGGTGGACTATAAATACATAAAATAATCAATTGATGGTTGAGTAATTCTATTGCACAACATTCGATAGTGTTCGTTACTGAATAGCGAGAAATGCCCAGTTCTTTATATTCTAAGTATTTTTTTACAATTATGCAGGCGCCTCCGCGTTTTTTTGCTTTTCTTGAATAACAGGCGGCCAGTTTGTAGTTGGATATATTAACAAGTTTTTCTTGCCCAAATATTATAAAATGTTCCGTTATGCAGATTATGTCTATATGTTTTTGTTTCTTACATAGTTCTTGCAGATGAACCGTTAATAGATCCGACTTGTTCAAAAGGCCAGCAATATTTTGATGCAAGATATACTATTACGAAATATACTATTATGAACGAAAAAAGTCATTTGAGTTATTAAGACGGCCAGTACGATTATTGAACATAGTACAATCTTAAGTCAAATCCAGATTGGAGTCCAAGATCTCAGCGTAAGCGTTCAGATTCGTGTTACAATACAATTTTAGATCAACCAGAATGTTATCTATAATAATATCATATATCTTTCTCATTCCATATTTATTGACTCTGCCAGTAGTGTAGGAGAACATCTCAAGTGTTAGGTCACGATTGCTGTCGAAGATGTATGCGTACTTATGGCTCTGATTGTCCAAATGAAGTAGGTTATTGAACAATTCAGCTTTGAAGTTGTATATTGGTGAACCTGTCTTATAAGTGGGAAGACAGATCACTATATTGGTGTAAGTTATTCTGCTGAACATTTCATTTAACATCTTTATTACATCCATATAGTTGTTATAATATGCATTAATATCATTTTCTCATATGAAGAGTAAGCAGTAGTCATTTAAGGTAAATTCCTTTAATTTTTGTTCAATACCATTTATGAGCTGCATTACGTTGGAGTTTGGCATAATATAATGACAGTAGTGAAAGTACTTCGAGAAGCCGTCCTCAACTAAAGAAGTAGTATCTTTAGTTTTACTGCCGCTCAAAATGCACAGTTTATTCTTTTGCACAGACTTCAATTTTACATTTACAATTGGTTCTTTAAGGGTAGGGCTAGGGACGACGTTTAGCATTTGCATTCGCAGCATTGCACCCGTGCGAAGCCGGGGCGGGTCGCTAGTCCCGCTATTTCCCATAACACAAGGCCGTAAACTGTACTGATGCAATATAGCCGTGATAAGCCTTGAGGGATTTAGAGCGAGGAACTCGCTAACACTACGAGCACCAGAGGCCCACTTACACGACTCTGCTCCTACCCGGAAAAAGAATATTATTTAAATTTGGGCTTTAAATATTGCTCTTTAGATATATTTTACACTAGTTGTTGCCCGCGACTCCGTCCGCGTGGACTTCAGTTTACAGCGCGCGGTGATTCCCGTTTCCCTGGGAATGCCAAGATAAATGTCTACATTACTGTAAGGTTTTCTCAAATTCCATTAAGAAGTTTTTGCCAAAGCCGTAGTCCGTTCCGAAAAAAATTAAAAAGGGCTCAGTTGATTTAAATAAGCACCTGATAAAATAATGGGAGCAATATGTACGTCTGCGTTCGCTCCCGTTTTCGCAACATTTTTTGTTACTGCTCCTATTCGTCATAGCGGCATGTTATATGGCCTATGTCCTTTCTCAGGATTTAGACTATCTGTGTACCAAATTTCATTACAATCGGTTCAGTAGTTTTGGCGTGAAAGCCGGACAGCCAGACAGACAGACAGAGATACTTTCGCATCTATATATTAGTATGGATTAGCATCATAAATTAACAGACAGCTCGCTGTCAGCGAGCTCTACCGCCGTCAGCGAGATTACCGCGTCAGACCGGTCGGTAGTTGACGCCTCGCTGGCCATACGTTGTTGACAAGCGGTCGGTGCGGTGTCCGCGCGCTCAATTCTAGCAATCGCTGCGCCACCGCCGCTCAGTCGGTTGATTTCAGCATTTTATGCACCCAAAACCTTCATCTATTATTTCTTGCGCTTCTCTCTTCATCCTCAAGTCCAATATCAATAATTTCTACTAATAATTTCACGCGTTGCGAATCGGGAACTGTGTCTATCGTGAAAAGCGAGAGGGGTCGGGGAGTGGATACCTGGCTATCTGCTAGCTGTCGCCGCGTGGACAGCTGGGTGCCTTCTAGCTGTCACCGCGTGGACCATTCGTCTTAGTTTAGGGCGGTGTTGGGCGGGAGCGATGTTAGAACAGTCTTTTAATTGACCCGAAGAGGGTTTTTCCGTAAGTATTTCATTTCGTTCTGGGCGACGTCGGTTGATCAACGCTCAAAGAGAAGAATGCCAACCAACCAACACATCTATAACTGAACAGCATCTTTAAATTCTATAAGAAACTAGCTGACCCGGCGAACTTTGTTCCGCCTTAAATGCAATATCACATGATCTTATTTTTTACTTTTTAAATTAGTATAACAACCTTATCGGAAATTATATTTTCGAGCCGTTTGGGGTTGAAACCCTTGGGCCGTGGGGTCCGAGTGCTCTTTGCCTTTTTAAAGAACTGTCCAAACGGCTTGTTGACACTTCCCGTGACCCAAGGGCTGGCTTTTACCTTGGCCAGCGGCTAAGTATTGCCATTCAACGCGGCAATGCTGCAAGTCTCTTGGGTACATTACCAGTCGACAGCGATAACGAAGAATTTTTTGATGCTCTATTGTAATTTATTAATAGTTTTAATTTAGTAATTTGTATTTATTTAGTTTTTTAAGTTTGTATATACCTCTTAGTAACGTAGATAGTTGTTTTTTCTAAAATAAATACTCTGACACTTTGAAAGAAAGAGAGGAAACGAAAAAAAAAAAGAAAGTATAATTAGGGTAGCACAAAAGTGTAGGAGAAGTCGAAACATCATCAACCTTTTTTTAACGTCCCCCTGCATAGCTCTCCTCTCATAAGGAGAAGGATTGTGCATAATCACCACGCTTGCTCAATGCGGGTTGCCGATTTCAGACTTAAAGTCCAGGTTTCCTTAAGATGTTTTCCTTCACCTTGTAATCGGCTTGTAACATTTCATCATTAAATCACAATAATACATAGACAGTCCCCCCGTGTGGTACCGGGCCTAGAATTGTACCAACCCATATCCTCCCGTGGGTGTTGTAAGAGGCGACTAAGGGAAATCACCAGGGAAGCGGGCAGCAGCGCTTCTCCTGTGTAATATCAAATCACTGCGATCCCCAACCCGCCTGCCAAGCGTGGGGATTATGGCAAACCCCCCCAATGATGCACACGATACAGCCCAGGCCCCTAGTCCCCGGCAGCTCCGCTATTCCAGTCTACGGTAGCGGACTCGGTTACGGCGGAGCAAGGGGTGCTAAGAATCTCCGGCAGAGATCCGGCTACCATCACAAACGACGACCTTTGGCCCTGGCAACATTTAACACGCGCACACTACGGACCGATGAGAAGATTGTCGAACTGGAGGAAGAACTGAGCCGGTTGCGCTGGGACATTGTGGGGTTATCTGAAGTCCGAAGAGAGGGAGAGGACTCGATAATCCTGAGGTCTGGCAACCTGCTCTATTTCCGGGAAGGCGACCAGCTGTCCCAGGGTGGTGTCGGGTTTATTGTCCACAAGTCCCTCGTGAACAACGTGGTTAAAGTCGGGAGCCTTTCGACTCGGGTGGCGTACCTTGTACTGAGAAAAACAAAACGATATTCGTTAAAGGTTATACAGGTCTACGCCCCGACGTCTAAACACTCTGACGATGAGGTGGAGGCTATGTATGAGGACGTCAGTAGAGCCATACATTCCTCCAAAACCCACTACACCGTTGTCATGGGGGACTTTAACGCAAAACTGGGCATGCGAGAGGCGGAAGAGACGAAAGTGGGGCAATTTGGAGTTGGAAATCGGAATCCCAGAGGTCAGATGCTAATGGATTTCATGGAAAGGGAAGGACTCTTAGCGATGAATTCTTTTTTCAGGAAACCATTGCACCGCAAGTGGACCTGGCTCAGCCCCGATGGTCAGACCAAAAACGAGATATACTTCATAATGTCAACGAGAAGGCAAGTGTTCAATGATGTCTTCGTGATCCATGCGGTAAAAACCGGGAGTGATCACCGTTGTTAGAGGCATCTTGAACCTCAACATTAGGCTCGAACGCTCTCGACTTATGAAGTCTACGCTCCGTCCAGCGTCAACACAACTCCAAAACCCTGAGAGCTTTCAGATCGAACTACAAAACCGCTTCGAATGCCTCGGTGAATGCGTAGATGTGGACGACTACAACAACAGGTTTGTGGAAACTCTCCAAACGGAAGGGTCTAAGTTCTACAAAACCCTCCGTTCAAAAAGACAGAAGAAGATCTCCGGTCCCACCCGCCGGCTAATGGAAGAAAGACGGGAGGTGATCTTAAAATCCCCTGATGACGCTTCGCGCATCAGATGCCTTAACAGATCTCAAAGTCTCTGACTCGCGATATACGCCAATTTAATACAAATTGTATTAAAGAGGCTATCGAGCGGAACAAAGGCTCCAAAGTGTTCGCACGAGAATTGTCTGTTGGACAGAGTCTACTTGCGAAGCTGAAGACTGGGGATGGTAGGATCGTCACTTCCAAGCCCGAGCTTTTGGGTGAGATGGAGAAATTCTACGGAGAGACACATCAACACACGCACCTGTTGTAAGCCTGGTTAATGATCCTAGAGCCAGACTAACCCGACACTACACCGACGATATCCCGGACGTCAGCCTGTACGAGATTGGTATGGCCCTGAAACAGCTCAAGAACGATAAGGCGGCTGGAGATGATGGAATTACGGCTGAGCTTCTGAAAGCGGGTGGCAAACCGGTTCTTAAAGCGCTTCAGAAGCTATTTAATTCCGTCATTCTTAAAGGCGAAACGCCTAAGGCGTGGCACAGGAGCGTGGTGGTTTTGTTTTTCAAAAAAGGTGACAATACCCTCCTGAAAAACTACAGACCGATATCCCTCCTGAGCCATGTCTACAAGCTATTTTCTAGGGTCATCACGAATCGTCTCGCTCGCAGGTTTGACGACTTCCAGCCTCCCGAACAAGCAGGCTTCCGAAAAGGCTTTAGCACCATAGACCACATTCATACGCTGCGGCAAGTTATACAGAAGTCCGAGGAGTATAACAAACCACTATGCTTGGCGTTTGTGGACTATGAGAAGGCCTTCGATTCCATTAAGACTTGGGCGGTGCTACAGTATCTCCAGCGGTGCCAAATTGACCATCGATACATTGAGGTGATAAAGTGTTTGTACAAAAACGCCACCATGTCAGTCCGTCTCCAGGATCAGGATTCGAAACCGATCCAACTGCAGCGTGGAGTGAGACAAGGAGATGTCATATCTCCTAAATTGTTCACTGCTGCGTTGGAAGATGTCTTCAAGCTCCTGGACTGGAAAGGACTTGGCATCAACATCAACGGCGAGTACATCACTAATCTCCGCTTCGCAGATGATATCGTGGTCATGGCTGAGACCCTGGAAGACTTGGGCAAAATGCTCAATGACCTCAGCAGAGCTTCCCAACAAGTGGGTCTAAAAATGAACATGGATAAGACGAAGATCATGTCGAACTCTCATGTCGCACCCACTCCAATTGTAGTTGGTTGCTCTGCACTCGAAGTTGTTGACGAGTATATATATACCTGGGACAGAAAGTCCAACTAGGTAGGTCCAACTTCGAGAAAGAGGTGTCTCGGCGAATCCAGCTCGGTTGGGCAGCGTTCGGGAAGCTACGCTACATCTTCTCGTCGTCCAAGATACCACAGTGTCTCAAGACTAAAGTCTTTGACCAGTGTGTGTTGCCAGTGATGACTTACGGAACTGAAACGTGGTCGCTCACAATGGGTCTCATACGAAGGCTCAGAGTCACACAAAGGGCAATGGAAAGAGCTATGCTAGGAGTTTCTCTGCGTGATCGAATCAGAAATGAGGAGATCCGCAGAAGAACCAAAGTCACCGACATAGCTCTGCGAGTCGCTAAACTTAAGTGGCAGTGGGCAGGGCACATTGCTCGTAGAACCGATGGCCGATGGGGCAGCAAGGTTCTGAAGTGGCGGCCACGTACTGGAAGACGCAGCGTAGGGAGACCCCCAACAAGGTGGACCGATGACCTGGTGAAGGTCGCGGGAAGCCGATGGATGCGGGCAGCACAAGACCGGTCATCGTGGAAAGCCTTGGGGGAGGCCTTTGTCCAGCAGTGGACATCTATAGGCTGAGGAAGAATACATAGAAGAAATTTCATTTTCTCTACTTTGTGGAGGTGCAAGGTACCAGAGTAGCACAAAAGTGTAGGAGAAGCCGAAACAATAAAGCTCATTCATCATTAAACCATGATAATTACATGAAAGAACTTTTATTGTGCCTAGTTTGTAAAGGTGCAAGGTACTAGGGTAGCACAAAACTGTAGGAGAAGTCGAAACAATGAAGCTCATTCATTCCCACGGGAACGACGGGAACGGGATAAAAAGGATCCTATGTCCTTCTCCCAGTTCTTAGCTACCTCTCCCTACCAATTTTCAACAAAATCGGTTCAGCCGTTCTTTAAAAATAATTTTGCATAATAATTATAGATAGGTAATAATGGAAGAAGTTTTACTTTGCCTACTTTGTGGAGGTGCAAGGTACCAGGGTAGCACAAAAGTGTAGGAGAAGTCGAAACAATGAAGCTCATTCATCATTAAACCATAATAATTACATGGAAGAACTTTTATTGTGCCTAGTTTGTAGAGATGCAAGGTACCAGGGTAGCACAAAACTGTAGAAGTCGAAACAACGTTTCCGGGATCACATGCTTTTTCAAGCAATCAGCGCCATCTGCCGGGCTGATTTATGAATGTAAACCACCCAGGGCGCCACTGAAACGCATACAAAAAAATCATTTAATTTGGTCAAGCCTTTTAGGAGGAGTTCAATGACATACACACGTACAGCAGAATTATATATACCTAATAAAGAAGAGAAGATTAAGACATGTAAGGTAAAATAAAACACAGACCTTAAGTAAGGGAAATTTATTATTTTATTGCGTACATGACCACCGAAATATTATTTACATTAAATGATTTTAATAACACTGATGAATTTATTTACAAATTAACTAATAGACTAATTTACTATGTTATATTATTAAGTATATCAGGTTCTATTTACAGGAAATGACAAACATTGTAATCAAACGTTCAAATCTTAGTTAAAAAAGTATACTTGTGATATATTACATCACTATTCTTGTCTATGGTTTTACCACAGGCTTATGGCAATGGCATTCTAATGTTAAATTATATTTGACTATGGTAAGAAGACATTTGAATATTTTTAACTTCATAGAGGCATAGACTGAAAAGCAGCAACAGATTTTTAAAATGTGTTTTCTAATTCACTGGTGAACTGTCCAAAGAAAGGCTGAAGCTGTGGTGGGGTAGCTTATCATACTTTCTAAAAACCACTAGTAAACTCTCTAAGGGTCTATATCCAAAGATGTGTTGAGATTTATACCTTCTTCTATTAATCTCCCACCTGAACATTAATTGCCTTGGCTTACCCAGAAGTCTTTGAATACTTACACTGAAATAAGTTGGTCAAAGCATGAATCGGTGGCTGTTCCACAAATAATATGACACTTAATGTTGGTTCCAGTGAGTCCTGAAAGGACCGAAATCGTAGTTCTATTTAGATTGTTATCCAGAGCTGTCTTTAACCTATTGGAGGCATTAGGCCCTAGGGATAATGGGGCCTCTACGTAGATTGGAGGTAATAAGCGAAACATACCTATAAATATTTGACTGGCTGTAAAGAAGACAGGTTATGCTAGTAGGTCGGGGTCGGAAGAGTCACTAGCCCAGAGTGCCCAATGAAAAAAGAGGGGCCTCTTGACATCGACATCCTTAGAAGATGGTTGATTGTGCGAAGAGTATCGATGTTGTGTTTAAATGAGTAATTGTTTCATTACGCAGGTGATTACTAAAATAAACAGTTGGTTAACATTTATTTCCGAGCATTTATTATCTGTATTGTTGTTTCGAGGTCGGAAATAAATATCAAAGTATTTAGATTTTTCGAGTAAAAGGCATCCAAATACGAACATAGAACTGGTCCAACTAGCGATATTTGTAGAATGGCTATTACGAAATTGGACTTTTTTTTGGCTAAAATAATGACGATGTCAGTTCATTTTGTTAAGTAATTGTTTGTGTAAAATGAATTCAGATGTCTAATTACCTAGTCAGATGTTACAATAGACTGCCTAAAATAGAAATATCTTAATTTTAATTCCTGAGAATTTACCTTTAATTTATAAGTACAATATCCATGAGTCGATAAGGTCGAGAATTGTTATAATTTCGATTGATTTATAAATAAATTAATTAAATATATTTAGAAAGAAACGGTTATAAATGAAAACGTAGGTATGTATATTTAGTTTTGTTAAATATTATAGTATTTCTGGCACAGAATAATTTATTATTTTCTATAAAGATTTCAGCTTTTTACTATATAATGCTTTTTACATTTCGTACGTATAATTTAATTGACCTCATTTTTAAATCTGTTTTGTTGCGTTAAAAAAAATAATATGAAAATACAAACAAACAATAACTGTTAAGCAATATTTGATGACAAAATATTATTTCAGGGTTTGGTGTAAAAATTTAACCATGATTTTGGTTTAGTCGAAATAACAGTTGGTTAGGTTATTATTTTAATTATTTACATTTAAATGCATCAGACTATTATTATTTACATTACGAGCATCAGAAGTTGTTTATATAATTTTTGAGCATTAGATATTAGTTTATTGATGACAGAAAGTTATCCTCTTAATTTTTAATATTTTTATTTTTGTAGCTTAATTTTTCGAGAACAACAATTTAATTATATAATTATTAGTAGTTTAGAGTTGGTTTCCATGTCTTATCATTATTTTTATATAATTGAATATTAGGGTGTGAATACATCTACAAACTTATGTGTTTTTGACGTTTTTACGTAGCTTGTACGTAGCGTCATAGATGTGCACACATTTTTAGAAAAAAAATCTGACTTTTTGTAAAACTCTTCGTAAGACTAAAGCCCTTCAGAATATTTGAGTATGTACCAGAACACCAAACGTCCCGTGAACTAAGGAACATTTTAACTGTACAATATCATGCCTATATTAAATACATACGTTCTAAATAAATCTAAATAAGTAACAACGTTACGTCATAATATTTGTTACTTTAACTATGTAATGTTACAATCAACTTATGTTACAATTTAATGATTGGTTTATTATAAATATTGAATTATTTTTCTATGTTGGCACTGTATGAGGACAAGCTTTGACGTCGATATTGATCATAACTTGATTGAAGATATAAATAACTTCCGGATTTATTTCGTGGTGATTCTGAGACACTTAATCATGTAATCTTCTTTTTCATCGTATTCCAGACCTGAGGCCCTATTCTGCTATTTTTTATAAATTTGCCATTCCAGCACGATTCCATTATTATTCTATTGTAATTGTGCTAAAAGTTCGTAATCTGCTAAATTCATAATGATCGACCAATTATCGGTCAGTCGTCTCGTAATGGAACGGTGATAGAATGCCGTATTGCCATTATTTTAAAACCCGTTAGTAGAAATGATTTTCTAAAAACTGCTACTTAATATCTACTTTATTAATATGAAGCGGAGTGTCAGTGATTGGCCACAGGAAAGTCATAAGACGCCATTTTGTTGAAACTTGTCAAAATTCATTATTATGAAATCACTGATCGACCGTTCTGACACTTTGTATTTCAAACGTGGTGAACGTGTGTAAGATCTGGATGTGCTGTTTAGAGCGAATTTCACCAATGTGCGGACAAATATTCTTAATCAACCTTGAGCCTTCATGTTTTAGCGTTAAAGTTGAAAATCTAATAAAGAAATATGACAGATTGTAGTTGCTTGACGTGCTGTCGTTTGTACATACACGACTATTTTACAAACAATATTCCTCCAAAATTATAACACTAGGTATCCCATTAATAAATGGGTTGTGGAGGTCAGACCCTATATGTATGCAATTATAAAAAAAGAAAGAAAATAATTACCTATTGGTTTTTGATTCATTTGAGCAGTCCTTTTAAGGTCCTATTTCTAATAACTAGTTGAAATCTGTTTGAAATGGAAAGCAATTATTATCATTAGCAACAATCTTTTGTGCAAGCGCATTTTGCTCATGCTTTATGTTTTTGAATGGTCTACAGGATTAGTAAGTACTAACCTAATCTAAGTCTTAGGGTGGTAGGCTGAAACTTCATAGCGACACCTAGATTCTTAGATAATCCTTTTCTTTACCTCCGTCATCATGATAATCTAAAACGTTACAAATGGAACAGACTTGCCCCTTCAAAACTCTCGACCTTACCTAAGGGACTCAACAAAATATTTATTTCCAAATTAAAAGTGGAGCAATTCATTTATGTCCCAGAGCTATACTAACAGAAAGCATGAGCAACACCGCAACCTATATCCGTCCCATTCTCTCATACAGTGCCATAGAGCTTGCCATCCCTTTCTAACGTCATCGGAGGCCGAAGTGCATGAGCACAGAAGTCAGCAGCAACAGACACGTGCCGCTGGTGGTGATACCGTGGAAAGCGCTCGTGTTGCGTCGCAGGATGGCTGCCATTTTGTTACCTGGAAACGAAAATTGTAGAGGATTAGAATAGACAGTCTTGGAGTGGTGAATGAGGTTCAAGAGCGGGTTGATGTTTTGTTCTTCTGTTCAGCCTGTAGAGGTTCACTGCTGGACAAAGACCTATCCCAAGGCTTTTAGGCATTACCATAATCCCCACGCTTGGCAGGCGGGTTGGGGATCGCAGTAATTTGTTATTCCACAGGAGGAGCGCCGCTGGCCGCTTCCCTAGTGAGAGTTCCCTTAGTCGCCTCTTACGATACCCACCGGAGGATATGGGTTGGTAGCGGTTTGATGTGCTGTGGTGCAACTTGTGTGTATTCGCAAAAGATGAATTGTCCTACAAATATACTTCTTTAATATCTACGTGAAAGTTTGTATGGTTGTGACAAGTTCACGCAAAAACTTCTCAACGGATTGAGAAAAAATTTGGCACACATATGATTTATAACTAAGATTAACATATAGGATAAGTGACAGCCTCCGTGGCGTAGCGGTAGCGAACGCGGCCGCTGCGCGAGGAGGTGCGGGTTTGATCCCCGCGCAGTGCATGTATTTGTATACATGAATATGAATATTTGCACTGGTCTGGTCGTGCCTCGGAAAGTACGTTAAGCCGTTGGTCCCGGTTGCCATACGAACATTTAATGGCAGTCGTTGTTGGAGCCCCCAAAAGTCCAACAATTGTTCTAACTGCAATGCTTCGATATCGCCTTCGGGTTTTGGAGGTCAGATGGTAGTCGCTTCACGGAAAATATTGAAGTTTAGCCAAATTCAGCAGTTAGACTGGTAAAGCAGACCGCAGACTCCAAAGATGAAAAAGCTTCGGATGCGACTGGGGTTAACGCTGAGGTGACATGATGATGATTAACATATAGGATCCCGTGGAAATATCAGGATCTGCATAAGCAGATAAAACCCTGTAGGAGTAGGAGGCAGGAGTTCATTGGGGAAGTGATAGTAAGCTTAGATAATACTTACTGCCTTCAGATACGAAGACGTGTATGGAAGCAGGCTCGGTGTTGCTGGCGCTACAGGTGTAGTTCCCGGAGTCCTTCAAGGTAGCCCCGCGGACTGTGAGCCGGGATTGTGTGCGAGCCCCGGGCTCTGTCTCCACAGTTATCCCACCTCGCGTCGCGTCGTAGTTAATCATACGGTCATTGTGGTACCAGAATACGTATTGTGGGGGTGTCGGGCTCTGTAAAACAAAAAAAAACATCATGTCAGCATACACTCAGTAACTTCGAGGTCAAATCAACACAAAAACCAGTTCGATTTACCAAAGATAAGATTTCGTAAATGCCATAAATACGCCGCCCTATCAACCATTCGAATGTATGGAAATAAACCCGGATTTTACGAGTACGACGGGTCCTCGTATAACGCGTCACTTCGGTTGTAAACATTGTAAGTGCGCAAACAGTAAAATGAGTGATGTCGATGGAAAATAACCTTTTGTTGTTGGTGAGATTTTCCCGTTCAATTTAGACGAAGGAATGGTGTCATAGGGTTGGTAGGGTAAGAGTTTACCGACGGAAAAGTTTGGATTAAGTGCCAGTTATTTGCTTATTTGTTAGGTACCTATCTATAGTTCTGCTTATGTGACTATGTCCGCTAAAACGTAGTGATTACTTGCTCTGTGATGTCCGCATCATTTTAACAACACGGCTACTGTCAAAATGACAACTCGTGCTAAAACCACAAATTCGAAAGTGGAATAAATTTTTCACTTTTGCCGTGAGTTTTTGACGGGAAAGCTAAGTTGAATGTCACGCTCATTTTTCATTGGACCTTTAAATTATTTACAGTGTCGTTAACTAAATAAAAGCACGTGATTTATGTAGTAAAAAGTGCATTCATTGAATAATTCATAAAGAACATTGAAATATCGCAGCATAGTGACCACATCATGGCTTTGCATCAAATCTTGTCGGCTCACGCGGCCGTTTTTTCAACTGTCATTGGCGACATCCGCCATTATTGCGAAAATTTTTTTTAAAGAATTTCTATAATTTGATACACGTGTTATTGGCAAAATTGTGGTATCTAACCACAGAGGCCATTGAAGAGTTGAAGTAGTATTCACTCTAAAAAAAAGAAAAAGAAAGTCTTTTTTCGTATGGCGAACATCGTCATTTTGAAACATAATTAAAACTTGAATGTAATTGTAGCGTCTTCTTAAATAATCTGTATCTCGTATAATGTCAAGTTTCAAATGCAATATGTAGTTGCATTCAAGTCATTCTGACATCATGATAGCTGTTGCATTTTTCAGTACTCAAGATTAAGTACTGGCAAATTAGATATCTAAAAAAATATTTATGGATCATTTAGTACCTGATTTGCAGCTACGATACGACGGCTAGAATAACCAGGCATTCATTCAGCCGCCAGCGATGGTCTTATGCAGAGTTAGCATTAAACACCCTTCCAAAATAATTTGACATCATCCAAATAAGCCGTGCCCTTGATATGTATGTACCCATTTCGTTACATGTTGTAGATATTAGTGCTCGTTTCACAACGTGATTAAGCCAAAGTCCAATTAGGGGCACAGCACTAATTAATTAATACAGCTTGAATTAAGCGATTAATAGTCACGCTTAGCGAACTACTAATCTATTCAAAACGTATTCATGCATTATAGAGACCTTAATCGGTGTTTGCGATGTACTCGCCAAAAATGTAAACGCATATGTATAAATCATCATCATCAGCCCCTACTCGTCCACTGCTGGACATAGGCCTCCTTCATGGCACGCCAACAAGCTCGATCCTAAGCAGTTCTCCGCCAGCCACTACCAGCCACCTTTTTGATGTCGTCGCTCCATCTCGCCCAAGGGCGTCCCACGCTACGTTTGCCGAGACGCGGTCTCCACTCGAGGACTCGTTTACCCCAACGGTTGTCGGTCCTGCGGCATATGTGAATGTTGGGCGTCTCTCTGAAGGACCGCATCAGAAATGAGGTAATCCGACAGAGGACCAGAGTCACGGACATAGCTGAGAGGATTATGTATAAATAACTGTACCTAATACTTTCACAATAAAATTCAGTTTTCGCTACAACGTCAAAAGAAAAACAACTTTTTCAATAGTGCTAGTACTTAACTCTGAAATAAGCTTAAATGCAATTGAAATAGATTTGATATTTGTATAACCAGATTTTTTTTTATAATTATAAACTAGTGCTTGACCGCAATCCCGCCTGATGGTAAGCAGTGATGCAATCGTTGATGGTAAAGTGCGCTAGTTTATTAAGAGCCTATTCACACTAGCCTTGAAGACACTCAAATTGTAGTCCGACGGAAACACCGCCGCTGGCAAATTGTTCCAGTCCCTCGATGTACGCGGTATAAAGGAGGAGGCGAAACGGTTCGTCCGGATCGTAGTGGTGTTAACAACGTAAAATAAAAAATAAAAAAATAAAATAAATATATACAGACAAATCACACAGATTGAGCTAGCCCCAAAGTAAGTTCGAGACTTGTGTTATGGGATACTAACTCAACGATACTATATTTTATAATAGATACATATATAGATAAACATCCAAGACCCAGGACAATTAGGAAAAGATCGTTTCCCATCATGACCTGGCCGGGGATCGAACCCGGGGTCTCCACGTCGCAGGCAGGCGGGTTGACCGCTGCGCCACGGAGACCGACAAAACGACGACCGACGACCGACGTAAAGGTGGAAACCAGCCGTACGACGGGTCAACCGCTGGTGGAACGGAGATAGGGGAATTAAATCATGCAATTCCCTCGCACACTCCCCGAAATGCATCCTATAGAACACCGAAAGGCTGGCTACTCTACGCCTGTGCTCTAGGCTTTGGAGACCAACTCGAGTTAGATCAGGGTCACCAATCAGCCTCTTTGCAAGTCTCTCCACTGAATCCAAAGTGGCCAGGTGACATTTGGCAGCACCAGCCCAAATGTGGCTGCAGTACTCCACACACGAACGGACCTGTGCTTTATATAACATTAGAAACTGCCCAGGTGTGAAGTACTGCCGGACCAAAAAGTGCGCTAGTTTATCAAGAGCCTAACGCAGGAGCAGTTGAATGCCTCTTGTATTGTAGATGTAAAAATTGTCAGACAGTTTAATAGTTTCTGTTAAGCGTCGAGAAGACCAGAAGCGAAATAGATCTCCCTGTCTCTACAGAACCTTACGGTTTATTTCTATGTTTCTAAGTATTATCAACATTTTGAATCAAAAAGAACTTACTAAAAAGTACCTTTTCTATGTCGGAGAAGATTTTTTGGAAATTGCTTATCATTATCCTTGACTGTAGGTGCCAGAAAAACCTCGTGATATTCACGAGCTCACTTAATAATATATCGGCACATCTACGTTTTCAACATTTGATAGGGGCAAAGAACGTATAAATGTTTGAAATTAATTTATGAATTCATTTTACGTTTTTTTACAGATCGTTGTCTATACTAGGAACCAAACGCAGTGTTAAACGGGTTCGAGCTAGTAGTATAGACGCTAATAAATATTGAGTTCAGTTTCCCATTTATTTCAGATTTGCAAAATATATAATACGTGTGAGCACAATGTACGAATGTGCTGTAAGGCATTTATTTGTTGGGTTAGTCATTTTTATTAACTTGATTGTGCTCTGGCTGTTGAGAGTATGTCATGCTCACTCAAATGTCTCGCTGATGGTGGCGTGTGTGTTGGGTTATTGGGTTCCCTTTGTTGTGTACGAGACCTATTAACTATCGTTAAGTACTACTATAGAGAATATCTGTATTAGTTATATAATCTGTGCTTGCAATTCGCTGTATGTATCGAGACGTGTTCCTTTTTATTAAACCAGTCTGCATTGAATCTCGCTTGGTTTCATTTCATTGTCAAACATATCACCCTTCAATATGGTTGAGCTGAATGATGCTGATCCATACGTCATGTTCGTGAACGGACGCCGTCGGTGGGGACTGGTTATCTCTTAGGTGCCATGGCGTATTTTAATTTCTGAATTGTTTTTTGTGTGTTTTCTATGGACGCTCTCAGCGTACAATATGTTTCTGCATCGTTCTCACACGGTTGATTTCAACATGAATGAAGTAATCAAATATTTGTAACAATAGCTTGAAAATTTAAAAGAGTCCATGGAGTTTCTTGCCCGTTCTTCTCCATAGGTACCTACTCTTTGGAATGGGCGACTAGCTTCATCTTATTGACTGACCGACCTTCTGACAATTCAAAAGTGCCTGTAACTGGTTTATTTGAAATAAATGATTTGATTTGATTTGATATTATACTAGCTTTCCGCCCGCGGCTTCGCCCGCGTGGAGTTCGGTTATATCGCACTTTTTAGATTTCCCTCGGGAACATCAAAATTTTCCGATAAAAGGTAGCCTATGTTCTTTCTCAGGATCTAAAGATTGTCTGTGCCAAATTTCATCAAAATCGGTTGAGAGGTTTAAGCGGGAAAGCGTAACATACAGACAGACAGACAGACAGACAGACAGACAGACAGACAGACAGACAGACAGGTAGACAGAGTTACTTTCGTATTTATAATATTAGTATGGATGGATTAGTATGGATGTAAAGAAAACCTTGTTCGATTCGTGAAGGTATTGTTAGGTATCGATAATTGATTCTACTAATGCCTACAAAGCCGGACTAAACTTCCCCCTAAAAAAATAAATATTATTTTGCAAAAGGAGGTAAATTAATACATGTGCGGTTGGCAATAATACACTCAAAATGCCGTTGTCACTCTTTTTAAAAATACCAAATTTTGGGGAAATTGTATTTTTTGGCGAAAAAAAAAAGATTGTTTCAAAATTCATTAGTATTGTTACTATGATGATTATGTAAAATTTTATATTATATTTGGTCATGGGTTTACCTAACCTTTATTATCCATATATATTATATATATTATATAGTCTTGCCGCCAAGCGATTCGTCGTGTTCCGGCATGATGTATGGTGAAGCCATACGGAGGACAGCACCCTAATTACGTAACACTATTAAATAATCAATTGTAATAATTTCAAAGCATATTGCTAATCCATTACTCCATCATCATCATCCCAGAGTTAATCCCAGTCGCATCCGAAGCCTTTTCAGCTTTGAAGTCTGGGGTCCGCTATACCAGTCCAACTGCTGATATGGCTAAACTTCGACATTTTCCGTGAAGCGACTGCCGTCTGACCTCCACAACCCGAAGGCGATATCGAAGCATTGCAGTTAGACCAATTGTTGGACTTTTGAGGGCTCCAACAACCCGTAACGACTTCCACTAGATGTTCGTATGGCAACCGGGACCAACGGCTTAACGTGCTTTCCGAGGCACGACCAGACCAGTGCGAATATTCATATTCATGCATACAAATACTTGCACTGTGCGGGGATCGAACCCGCGCCACCTTGCGCAGCGACCGCGTCCGCTACCGCTACGCCACGGAGGCTGTCAAATAATACTCCATTACTCCATATGTTCGAAAATATGTCTGCTCAACAAAGTAAATAACGCGATGTATGTTGTTGAACTGTCAAAATGAAATCATTATTACTGATAGTATGTTACACAATTACTCTGCTGGTGTATTGTGTGGTTTAAGTGTGTGCTAAATTAATGTATTTTCATTCATTTTAGGGGTAAATAAAGGGATACTATTTACAGGATACCTTTATAAGGAAGAAGTTTACCCCTAAAATCTACCCCTATAAAGTCGACGATCTATGGCAGACGACGAACCTATTTGAAGCCTTTTGATCTCCACAATCCAGTTACAGGATAACATGATACACCTTGGATAATACTAGGAAAAAATGGAGGCTATTCTAGCAAAACATTTTGTTGCAAAATATCACACGAGATTCGAGACCAGCCAATATAAATTTAGAGAACCAACTACCCTTTTTAATGTTGAGTTTAAAACGAAAATACCCATCCGAGGGGCGGTAAATCGATAGATTGCGACCGCAAACACGACCTCGCTCCTCTTAATTACACTGGAGCGATCCTACATACTTCCCCGGCTAAGCTTCTCGTTAAGAAAAATAATGTTCAAAAAGAAAAAGTTCCGAACGAAAATATAATTTTTTGTAAAACAAGCAATTAGTCCGCTCTATAATTCGCACGGGATTTTTTTTAGATCGTTTTTAATGTTTTTTTTTCTTTTGTTTTGAAGTAGGTTGAGGATTTTTCTGTTCTGGATTTTGAAGATTGTAATGTAAAAGGCAGATGAGAAATTTCGTTTTATTCTGTTTTAATGAATAGATGGGCTTACTTTTGTACGGATAAAACAAAAGCAACTGTAGGATAGGAGTTCGGTTGTCATATTTGTGAGAATGATCGTACTGGAGAGTGAACAATTGGTAAGTAAGTACCTTAAAAAGGTATGAGGAACAGGGAGTAAAGTTCACTCATCGTCTGAAGACAAGAGAAGCTCCTCCGACTAGTCGGGGGTGGTGTCTGGTGTGCAACGGCCTGACAATCAAAAATCAAAGCGATGTCGATATCGGGCCGTTGTATGAACGATGGCACGGTTGGTGCAGTGGTTAAGAGATTGACTGCTGCACTGCGTGCCGCAGGTTCGATTCCCGTACAGAACAAATATTTGTATCTATACTAATATATAAAGCTGAAGAGTTTGTTTGTTTGAACACGCTAATCTCTAGAACTACTAGTCCAATTTGAAAAATTATTTTTGCGTTGGATAGCCTATTAATCCAGGAAGGCTTTAGGCTATATTACATCACGCTGCGACCAATAGGAGCGCAGCTTATCTAACTCCACGCGAATGAAGTCGCTGGCGGCCGCTAGTGACCTATAAGTAGTTGTTAAGGATCTGACTATTATTTGTGTAGGTATATAAGTTTGTAACCGCACCCACGATGCAAAGCAAATTCCTAGTTTGGGGTTATGTTATTTAAAAAAGTAAATATAAGTCACTCCGGAAAACTCTGCTTGTGCTATGCAGGATTTTGTATACCCTTAGTGAAATGCGTAGTACGTGCTGTAGATGTCATTACATTCCTAGCTGCATTGGATAGAGTTGTTCGAAGCAGTAATTCACTGGCTGCAGGTTCCTTAGCTCATATGTAGTAGCACCTTTCAACTTTCGATTCATGGAGACGACAAGTCTTTGATGTCCAAAAACAACGCACATTGACCGTATCAATATCCTTCAAAGAGATCAGCTGCGCTACGGAGCTCGTATATGAATGAAATGAGCAAAGCTAAAAGAAGTTAAGCACTGTTATATGTTGTACGTTGTAAGATATATTTGTACGTTGAAACCAGGTGAGCCGCTGGAGCAAATTAGTCATGTGAGGATATACGGATGAACCACAGTGCGGCTGTGGAGCTACATCATAACACATCATCATTCTCCTGCCCTTATCCCAATTTATTTGGGGTCGGCGCAACATGTCTTTTTCTTCCATACATCCCTATCAGAAGCCATCTCAGCAGTCACCCCCTTCTTAGCCATATCATCCTTCACACATTCCATCCATCGTTTCTTTGGTCTTCCCCTACTCTTATAGCCATCAACATTCATAATTAAAACTCTCCTCACGACATTCTCCTCATTTCTCCTCGTTTCATCATAATACATATAGTTTAAAAAACAAAAAAAAAAACATGCTTTTAAAAAATATCAAACTAAAAAGTTAAAAGTAATTTTTTAAAAAGCCTGAGGCACTATGTGCCATAATTTTTGTTTATTAAGCGCCTCACGCTTTTTTTAAATTATTTTTAACTTTTTAGTTTGATATTTTTTAAAAGCATGTTTTTTTTTTAGTTTTTAAAATTATATTTATTTTCAACTTTTAAGTTCGATATTCTTTTTTAAAAAAAAAGCGAACGATCGAACGTATTGAAAACGGTGGAACATTTTACAGTAATTTACAGCCGCTCACTCGTAGTCCAAAGAGTTAGAGACGGACAAACAAACAAGCAAGCAAGCAAACATACAAGTGAAGCTAAAAAAAGCATGTAATAAAAAGCAGTAAAGATGGCGCCGATTCTGTTGTTCACAAACTAAACTAATTTTAAGTTATGTGCATCTTTTTCTTTCCATTCCGTTAAGAAAAGGATAGAAGATAACATTTTAATATAATCCTGTCAAATTAAGATACTCCATAGACAGTTTAGACGCGAATATAAACATGGCGACTAAAAATACGCCAGTTTACGTCAGGAGCGCACTAATTTGACAGGTCTAAACTGACATTTTATCTTCTGTATTTTTCAAACTCAAACTCATTTATTGCGAAAATGGGTAATATAAACATCGATACATTAAAATAGTTTGGCATCTCCATAATCCGCCTGGCGGCATGCAATTTTAATTGTTGTTTGTCTCTACTTATTGTACAATTACTAATAATCATCTAAATTTTATTAATTCATTCGAAACAAAATAATAAAAAAAAGGAAAAAAAAAGAGTCATAAAAATAATAAATGTCAGGAAATTTCGTCATGGACAGGTCAATGGAAAATTTATAAATAATTATGTCAAACAATAAGTAACCAATAATTAAAAACAAGTCAAGTCAATAACCAAATACAATAATGTCATCTCATCCCTCATTATTAGATTGCATGTCATGTATAAATTCGTTTACACTGTAATAGGCCTTTTCCACGAGAAATTTTTTCCCTTTTTTTTTTTTTTTATTAGTTATAAACTAGTGCTTGACTGCAATCCCGCCTGATCGTAAGCGGTGATGCAATCGTTGATGGTAAAACGCACTAGCTTATTAAGCCCATTCACTCAAAAAAACTGAGTGAATAGGAAGGAAGACGGCAGTTGAGCGAGGTGATGCAATGTTTAACCCAACAACACGACCAACGATGCTGCGCCAGAGGATAATCTGGAGACCCTCCACGACCAAACTCCCGACACAACAACATTAGGCACATCGTACCCGAAACACATCGCAACACAACTGCTCAGACCCGTCCTCCGTACGGCTTAACCAGACATCATGCCCGAACACGACGAATCGCTTGGCGGCAAGACTTTGTCTGGTGGGTGGTAACTTATGCCGGCGGCTGATGTTGTTGCCTACCACCGAGAACACTAACTTTATGTTTAAATATATTATAGCTTATGCTTTCTAATAATTGTTTTTGTAAGTGATTCACCATCAAACTTTTATCGTCCCACTGCTGGGCACAGGTCTCCTCTCATACAGAGAAGGATTGAGCGTAATCACCACGCTTGCTCAATGCGGGTTGGCGATTTCAGACTTATAAAGTCCAGGTTTCCTCAAGATGTTTTCCTTCACCTTCAGTCATTGGTGTCCAAGATATACTTAGAAAGTACATATAACTTTAGAAAAGTTACGTTGGTACTTGCCTGACCTGGAATCGAACCCGCACACTCATACTTGAGAGGCTGGTGTTTTAACCACTAGGCTAGGCTAGTGATTCAATTCAATGGAATTTCATTTTTCTTATAGAAATGGAAGGAAAAAGATGCAGTTTAGTTAAGTTAAAATTAGTTAAGTTTGTAAACAACACAATCGGCGCCATTGCCTCATCTCTTCTATTGCCTTTTAGCTTTGTATAGGACTTTCTGACTTTTTGCTGCTTTTGTATAAGTTCTTTCTGTTGTATATAATGCAAGAGCGGCGGTGGGCTTGTGGTTTCAGCCACGACATACATGCTGTAGGTCATCATCATCAGCCCCTACTCGTCCACTGCTGGACATAGGCCTCCTTCATGGCACGCCAACAAGCTCGATCCTGAGCAGTTCTCCGCCAGCCACTACAAGCCACCTTTTTGATGTCGTCGCTCCATCTCGCCCAAGGGCGTCCCACGCTACGTTTGCCGAGACGCGGTCTCCACTCGAGGACTCGTTTACCCCAACGGTTGTCGGTCCTGCGGCATATGTGACCAGCCCATTGCCACTTCAGCTTGCTAATCCTCTCAGCTATGTCGGTAACTCTGGTCCTCTGTCGGATCACCTCATTTCTGATGCGGTCCTTCAGAGAGACGCCCAACATAGCCCGCTCCATAGCTCGCTGAGCGACTTTAAACTTATGGACTAGTCTGACCGTTAGTGTCCACGTCTCGGCTCCGTAAGTCATGACGGGTAGGACGCACTGGTTGAAGATTTTTGTTTTCAAACATTGGGGTATGGGCGACGAAAATACCCGACGAAGTTTACCAAACGCTGCCCATCCCAGCTGGATCCTTCTATTTGCCTCCTTCTCGAAGTTGTTTTACCCTAATTGCAACGTTTGCCCGAGGCACAGGCTGTAGGTGGTACGTTCAAACCACGTCTAGCGCTTTACTATGGGTAAATTATTTCATCACTACTGTTTTAATAGCGACGAAGGAAAACCTCGTGAGGAAACCGGCATGTCCTAGAGACAAAACTTTGAATCTACCAACCCGAACTGGGGCCGCGTGGTTGAGTACGGCCTTCTCTCACCGAGAAGAGGCCTGAGTCCCAGGAGTGGAAATATTATAGACTGATTATCTAATTTTAATTTGTATTACCTGTTTATACAATATGTAAAGAAAACCCTGTCCGATCCGTGAAGGTATTGTTAGGTATCGATAACTGATTCTACTACTGCCCACAAAGCCAGACTAAACTTAAAATAAAATCCCCTAAAAACAAATATTATTTGGTAAAAAGAGGTAACTTAATACATGTCTAGTAGGCAATCCATACGCGGGCGACGGGGGGCAAGGCACGCCTCACGTGGTCGCATCACTTATAATAATACAGGAAAAATGGTGTTGTCACTTTTTTAAAAATTACTAAATTTCGGGGAAGTTGGAATTAATTCGCGGGAAAAATGATTATTTCAAAATTCATTACTATTGTTGCTATGATCATTACTTCTTACGTAATATTTTATATTATATTTGGTCATGTGTTTACGTAACCTTTATTACCCTTATGGGTCGGACAGGGTTTTCTTTACATATTGTATATCGTGTTTAATTCAGTTTGACTTTATCACATTCCTAAGCGATTCGCCATAGTTACTTTTTTATTCTTGCTTTCACTATGGAAGACTTTGGCCAGTCTAACCTTATGAACGTCCCCACGAAAGTCTAATGCTGATGAAGTAGTCATATTCTCATCGTTAATTATATCGGCTGACTTTTTTACCTCCTGCACAAAAACTGCACATAAAAGGCGAAGACAATTGAAGTCAATCATCAATAGAATATTTAGAAAACAAAAATCTATTGAATAAATCGTCAAATAACTTAAAAAATTAACGTCCGCCCTTCTCTGCGCGCGAAATTATCAATAAATTCGTAGCGACATTCAATCAAATCAATGGAACTCACAGTTGTGATTTTGTCTTTTCTGTCTACCGTTATGTTGATTATACCTGTGATCAGCCTTTTGCCGTAAAGTAGGTAGGAATACGTTGAAAAATACACTAAAGTCATCACCTTTTCAACGATGCAGATAAGATGTATGACGCTGCCCAGATCCACGTGATGTTCTCCAGAGCCGAGGATGAAGGCTTCTGGCACCACAATCTGCAGTCGCACGTAGTGAGAAACTATGCCTGTGCGGGTCGAAACCTGGAATATAAAGAAGAAGCTGGTTAGTTTTAAATAACATCAGACCTAAGAAAGCGAGGGAGGTGAAGAGTAGCCAGCCTGTCGGTGTTCTATAGGCTGC
The DNA here is from genome assembly GCA_017933935.1 of Sesamia nonagrioides. Lineage (NCBI taxonomy): Eukaryota > Metazoa > Arthropoda > Insecta > Lepidoptera > Noctuidae > Sesamia > Sesamia nonagrioides. The sequence continues at coordinate 2,593,908 of JADWQK010001011.1, read as the reverse complement.
ATTTTGGAGAGTGTGCGAGGGAATTGTATGACTTAATTCCTCTATTTCCGTTAAATCATCGTAGAACATCGTATACGCTACACTAGAAGTTGTATACGAGTATCTTTATACTCGTATACAACTTCTAGTGTAGTGTATACAGACACTAGAAGTTGTATACGAGTATAAAGATACACGTATACAACTTCTAGTGTAGTGTATACAGACACTAGAAGTTGTATACGAGTATAAAGATACACGTATACAACTTCTAGTGTAGTGTATACAGACACTAGAAGTTGTATACGAGTATAAAGATACACGTATACAACTTCTAGTGTAGCGTATACAGACACTAGAAGTTGTATACGAGTATCTTTATACTCGTATGCAACTTCTAGTGTAGCGTATACAGACACTAGAAGTTGTATACGAGTATCTTTATACTCGTATGCAACTTCTAGTGTAGCGTATACAGACACTAGAAGTTGTATACGAGTATCTTTATACTCGTATGCAACTTCTAGTGTAGCGTATACAGACACTAGAAGTTGTACATGAGTATCTTTATACTCGTATGCAACTTCTAGTGTAGCGTATACAGACACTAGAAGTTGTATACGAGAATCTTTATACTCGTATGCAACTTCTAGTGTAGCGTATACAGACACTAGAAGTTGTATACGAGTATCTTTATACTCGTATGCAACTTCTAGTGTAGCGTATACAGATACTAGAAGTTGTATACGAGTATCTTTATACTCGTATGCAACTTCTAGTGTAGCGTATACAGACACTAGAAGTTGTATACGAGTATCTTCATACTCGTATACAACTTCTAGTGTAGCGTATACGATGGTCTTGAGAATTTCCATCTGACTATCCAGAAGAAGTTCAAAATAAACAGAAAGAAGACAGAGAACAATACGTTCATTTGCGGTAAGCATGACATGAGGTGCTTTACTCTGTGTAAATTATTTCAGCACTCTCTCAAAACGGTGAAGGGAAACATCTTGAAGAAGCTAGATCTCCTAGAGTTAAAACTTCGAAGACACCAACTCGCACTGAGCCAGCATGGTGGACACTCCCTCAGCCACCCCCTTTTAGCGATGGCTGATTCACGATATATTTTTTTTTTATATATTATAAACTAGCGCTTGACCGCAATCCTGCCTGATGGTAAGCAGTGACGCAATCGTTGATGGTAAAGCGCACTAGTTTATTAAGAGCCTATTCACTCTAGCCTTGAAGACACTCAAATTGTAGTCCGACGGAAACACCGCCGCTGGCAAATTATTCCAGTCCCTCGATGTACGCAGTATAAAGGAGGAGGCGGAACGCTTCGATAGACGATCATTAGATGCTATCATGTCCCCGCAAAAAGGCTATCGCTCAGCATTATACAAAAACAGTCTTATGCGTCCATTGTCCCGAGTTTGTTTAATTTGGTTCGTTTCCAAGCAAACCAAACTCAGGGCAATAGATGGAAGTTTATTAAGAGAGCAAAAAACTAATACCTAAGGAATAAAATATAAAAAGCAATTTTGTTGTATTTGTCTTAAGACATTGTTCGGGACGATCCTTTAAATAACATCTAAAATAAAGCTTGACGAATGTACCTATAGCTACTTTGTACGTAATAGGCGATATTCCAGAAAATTCTTTCACAGAAAAAAATATATACGCATACCGAGATTTATTAGTCTTTCGTCTGTTTAGCGAAGTACCCTACCTTGAATGTGCTTACTGAGGAGAAACAGCCGTTTGTTTTAAATACCCATTGTTTTTCGTACCCGCAAACTGTTTAAGTTGTTTTACGAGCCGCTGTTTTTAGATTAACGTGGAGGAAAAATTGTGGAAACGTTTTTTAAGCTGGTATGAAAAAAATATTCTATAAAATATTGTCGTTTTCCTGTTTTATGTTGTTTTTAAGAATACCAAACGTATTTCGTTAGTAATTCAGTGTAGACACACTGAAACCCGACCCTAACTTAGTTGAAAATCCATACTAATATTATAAATGCGAAAGTATATCTGTCTGTCTGTCCTGCTTTCACGCCAAAACTATTGAACCGATTGTAATGAAATTTGGTACACAGATAGTCCAGAGCCTGAGAAAGGACATAGGCTATATAACATTCCGCTATGACCAATAGGAACAGAGCAGTAACAAAAAAATGTTGTGAAAACGGGAGCTAACGCGGACGTACATATTGCTTCCATTATTTTAACAGGCGCTTATTTTATATCAACTGAGTTCTTTTTAATTTTCGGGAGCCACCGCGTGCTATAAACCGAAGTCCATGCGGACGGAGTCGCGGGAAACAGCTATTATATGAAATATGATCATAAAAGTGACGTCGAAATGTAATTTGCATATCATCTAGTCTGGAATCGATACACACTCACAAAGATATTCCTTTCAAGTTGTTGAACTGTCAAATGAAACCCATTGCTACTGATTTTCTTTTTTTTTTTTTTTTACATATTATAAAGCAGCGCTTGACCGCAATCCTGCCTGATGGTAAGCAGTGACGCAATCGTTGATGGTAAAGCGCACTAGGTTATTAAGAGCCTATTCACTCTAGCCTTGAAGACACTCAAATTGTAGTCCGACGGAAACACCGCCGCTGGCAAATTGTTCCAGTCCCTCGATGTACGCGGATAGTGATAGTGATGGTGTGTGTGTTATACTGATAGTGTGTTACGCAATTATCAGCTGAAACCTCAGCGTTAAACAGAAGGGACTCTAATCCTATACTATGTACTTATTTGTGTTTCAATAATATTAAAATTTTATATCATAACGAAACTTTCCCATAGAAAAAACCATTTCAATCTATACTCTATCTTAGAATATAATTATTTATTTATTAACATACAGAGTGGTGCTGACAATACGACAATAAATTGAACATCGTGTACCTCAACACATTCTAAGTCTACCCATAAAAAAATATCTAAATATATCCATTAGTTTAGTCACAGGAAATTATTTTTAATTTTTCACATTTTCTGCATGATGTATATGTTGATAAGGAAGCGCTTACAGGTTGATGACCGCCGCATCCAGCGGTACTAAACTTTAATAATAATGGCGCGAAAAAGCAAGTCGATACAGGAACGCGCTGTCGCCCGTTGATCGGAGGTCATTGAACCAATATTTTAAAGGATGTTCTATTCCGGTTGCAATTTTATGCGATTTAGTTTATTTGAAATTCTCATTTTTTATTTTTGATGCTAGGTTTTTTTTCTATGGTTATGTATTGTCAGCACCACTCTGTATACAGCCATCATTACAGGTAACCTTAACCTAATGCAATGGTTGTACCATTTAAATATATTTATATCTAACTATACAGACATGACCTTTATTAAGTACCATATCTATTTTCTACACTACTTTAAATAAAGCTGAAGAGTTCTCAGGAACTGTTAGTCCGATTTGAAAATCAAAAATCTTATTGCGTTGGATAGCCCATTAACCCAGGAAGGCTTTATGCTATATAACGTTTTGACGTTACTTAACTTTAATCATCGTTTATGAATAAACTCCTAAACTTTTCTCTCCTCTTCGCATTCTAATGGAGATGACAATGTATAACTCAAGAACCGACAGTTCTTTAGAAACAAAAACAAGTACAAATTTTGAAGACACTCAGCCAAATGCGTGTCATTGTCCCCTCTCCCCTCCAAGTGTAAGTTGTGAAATCATTTTCGTTATGTAAATCTTGAACGATACCATCTGCATGCAGTGTACGTTTTGTTTCAGATCTTGTTGCTTTTATTGTTTCTAAGGGAATAAGCGACGGGGAGTTAAGAGGGGAGTCTAGTGGCGCTTTCCCTATACAAACGTATTCGCTGTTTTCTTCGTGGATAACGCTTTTGGAGCAATTATTTCATTTTCTACAATTTTACACCTTGATTATACGTGCCCCTATCATTTGATTATTTCCAAACCTTAATTAACAAAAGACATGATCTTTCAAAATCCCGAATAATAACCCATTTTTACCACGAAGTTCAGACGACTATTAGATAAACGTGATAAATTTTTGACAAAAAAGAAATTAATAGAAGAATAGGTATACTTTTCCTTTAAATTTTGATATGAAAATTATAGAGATCTGTCGTGTTTTGAAAAAGAAAACAGCGGAATACAAAACATCTTTAGGTCAACGTTTATATAGGTAAAATCAGCCTGAGTCGCAACTGTTCCTTTCGCTCTTTACGGGGAGAGGTTGAAAGCGGCGCGACGGCAATAGTTTCTTCAAATACCTATTTTTAAAATTCCTTGGACACTAGAGTCCCTCTTAATCCTGTATATTGGAGGAATCAGAACTGTTTGTTGGGTGTAGCTTTCAGCGAGATCTGTATTAAATTTCGTTCGGTTTCATCATCATCATCATCAGCCTCTATTCATCCACTGCTGGACATAAGTCTCTTCCATAGCACGCCAACAAGCTCCATTCTGAGCAGTTCTCCGCCAGCCACTACCAGCCACCTTTTTGATGTCATCGCTCCATCTCGCCCAAGGGCGTCCTACGCTACGTTTGCCGAGACGCGGTCTCCACTCGAGGACTCGTTTACTCCAACGGTTGTCGGCCCTGTGGCATATGTGACCAGCCCATTGCCACTTCAGCTTGCTAATCCTCTCAGCTATGTCGATAACTCTGGTCTTCTGTCGGATCACCTCATTTCTGATGCGCTCCTTCAGAGAGACGCCCAACATAGCCCGCTCCATAGCTCGCTGAGCGGCTTTAAACTTATGGACTAATCTGACCGTTAGCCACGTCTCGGCTACGTAAGTCATGAGGGGTAGGACGCACTGGTTGAAGATTTTAGTCTTCAAAGATCGTTCGGTTTATTTGGTGGTTAATTATTCAGCTGATTTGAATTGAAAGGATGTCTGGGAGACATGAAGACTCAGGATTTTGTCTGTCGGTTTTCGACAGACATGTAAATGCTTTGCGGTAGAAGTCATGAACAAATTACTTATTAGAAAATATTGGCGTGACACTTTGTATGAAAATATATACAAAGTTATTTTTGTTTATGTGAAATCTGAATATAGTTTGTTCAGAATAAGCAACTGAATCGATTCCAATAATTATTACTCCATGTTATTTTTTTACCAAATATATTTGCAGTGATGTGTGAGGAATTATGCAGTGTATTTACCGAGCTCCCAACACAGTTCATAGCGGATCACAGTGTCCTAGGAACCCCGTCGCGCCACGCCGCTACAGGTGCGAGCTGGCGAGCAGCGCGTTGACTATATTTTTGGAGGGACAAACAAGTAAGCTCATAACTTTGTGATTTTTCATGATAGCTTTTTGAAATTTTGTACATGAATTCTTTATATAAAAGTACTTGCACTATCATCGCTTTCAATTTCTGTGCAACTCACATACTAAATCGTTAAGGTCATCAGATAACTTAAAGCTCAAAATGCCTACGCATTCCACAACGTTCCTTGACAAATCTTTCACTGTTCAGGCCCCTCGTTTGTGGAATGCATTGCCAATTGAAATTAAACGCGCGCAATCGTTGCAGGAATTCAAGAGACTTGTGAGGGAACACTACTTGTCGTTATGATCTTGTTCAACAAACACTTTTAGGCTAATTTACTTGCTTACCTGTTATGTTCAGTATCTGTGTATTTATTTTTGTATATGTATGTATTTGTGTATCTACTTTAGTATATTGTAATAATGATGATTGCACCAACGACAGTCCCATTTGTTGTTCGGGAGAATCTGTCCATTCATTGGTTGCCTGGAAGAGATCGCATTAGCGATAAGGCCGCCCATTGTATGTTTTTTGTGTTGAATGTCATCATCATCCCAGCGTTAATCCCAGTCGCATCCGAAGCCTTTTCAGCTTTGGAGTCTGGGGTCCGCTTTTACCAGTCCAACTGCTGATATGGCTAAACTTCGACATTTTCCGTGAAGCGACTGCCGTCTGACCTCCACAACCCGAAGGCGTGTGTGTTGAATGTATTTTATTCTTTGTTTGATTGGTGTACAATAAAAAATATATAAAAACATATAAATAATAAAAACAATGGACACGTGTTTCAGATTTCGCATATATTTTATAAAATAACGTTGTATAGATATGGTTGGTAGAGGGAACAGGCCGTAAGTCCCTACGGAGGCACAGTGCGGATGTCGGATATCTTCGAATCTTTATTTCTAAGACATTTCTTGACGAAGTTTTCCTTCGCGATTTTGAGAGCAGCAGTAATGAAATCATTTACATAAAGTAGAATGTCTACTTGGGTTCAAATCCACGACTTACGAGTTGTTCCCATTCTGTTATAACCCTTCTCACAAAGGGGTTGTTCGTGGCTCAGTAGAGGAAATCATCTTAGGCGGATTATGTATATTATGCTGGAAATATAAAACTAAAACTACTCCTGTAATATTTTGTAACGCTGTTGTATGGCTTTAAGAATATCTCTGGACTCTTAGGGCCTTTATACAAGACAATGGCCCGATTTTCTGGTTCAAAAACTAAACTAATTTTAAGTTAAGTGCATTTTTTTCTTTCAATTTCATTAAGAAAAGGACAGAAAATAAAACGCTAGATTAGTTAGACTTGTCATTAAACCGCTCCTGCCGTAAATTAGCGAATTTTTAGTTGCCATGTTTATAATCGCGCCTAAACTGTCTATGGAGTATCTAAAGGAGATGTTTCATTTTGGGCCACCACTATGTACAGTAGGCGTCAAAAGTGCATTAACACTTTTGAACTTTATTGCAATAACAATAAGTGTCAAAAGTGGTACTCCACTTTTGAACCTTTACTGTCAGCTATACAGGGAAACTTTTTTTCGAGTGCGCAAAAACAAATGGGTGGCTCAGAATCAATAACAGAACAAATCTGCATTAATAGTTTAAAATAAAAAAATCACATTTTTGTCCGCCCTAAAATCAGCAAATGAGAGACACCAATTATTCCTATCAATATCGTAGTATTAGTATATGGCCGCGTAGTGAACATGCGGGCGGCGCGGGCGCGCGGGGGTCCTGTGATGTTCCCGCCGTCCCCACTCCGCCGACCATGAATGAGACCGCGTGCGGTGACCATAACATCGATTTCATATTAAACATCTTTCGTTATCAATAACTATTTTTTTTGTACTAAAACATACCAAAGTAATAATATTTTTATCTATAAAACTTATTTAGCTATAAGTTGACAAAGTTTGCGAACTGGATAAAATTTTACCCTGTATAGATAAAAAGGAAAAAATAATAGATTTTCATAAAAATACAACTAAATTAATTTGAATAAAAATACAAGTATATAAAATTAATTATTTGAAACGTTTTTAGTAAGATAACCCTTTATTAAGGTAGCCATGACAGTGGTTATGACGTTTGATTGGCGAGTTCTATTTTCCCGTTGTGTTCGTATTTTATTTCTCTACAAGTTAATTGATATTATTCTACATATAAAGCTTCCTCTCGAATCACTCTATCTATTAAAAACTAACAAAATCCGTTTTAAAGATTTAATAATTCAAGGGGACATAGGGAAAAAGAAAGTGATTTTGTTTTATAATATGTAGTGATTATGCAAGTAAAGTAACTATAATAAGAAAACACAGAACATTAAATTTTATTATTTACCGTTTCTCCCATCACGTCAGTATACCAGCTAGAAAAAAAAAAATGTTAAAAATAAAAATTTAAATAAGAGAAATTATACTTTACTACGTTATTACCTAAACTAGCGGCCGCCAGCGACTTCGTTCGCGTGGAGTTAGTTATGCCCCGCTCCTATTAGTCACAGCGTGACGTTATATAGCCTAAAGCCTTCCTGGATTAGTAGGCTATCCAACACAAAAATAATTTTTCAAATCGGACAAGCAGTTCCTGAGATTAGCGAGTGCAAACAAACAATCTCTTAAGCTTTATATATTAGTATAGATTATGCCACCACGTCAGTATACCAGTAAGGAAAAAAAAATGATAAAAAATAAAAATGTAAACAAGTAAAAACTATACGCTACACTACGTTATTACCCAAATAAAAGTCTCCAGGCGTAATGGACGTGACCACAGAAAATTTATCATATACTATGAATTATTCTACATACATACATATCATCATCATCAACCTTTTTATCGTCCCACTGCAGGGCACAGGAAAAAATTTTAAAACATTTTGTTTTCGAATGGAAATATTTTTTTTAGCATGTATGTATGCTATACTATTTCGGGTTAACGGGAACGCCCTCTGTTAGTTAACATACTGTATATATAAAGCTGAAGAGTTTGTTTGTTTGTATGTTTGTTTGTGCGCGCTAATCTCAGGAACTACTGGTCCGATTTGAAAAATTCTTTTTGCATTGGATAGCGCATTAATCCGGGAAGGCTTAAGGCTATTTAACATCACGCTGCGACCAATAGGAGCGGGGCATATAAAAAAACGCGGGTGAACCCGTGTGGCGCAGCTGGTCTATCTATACTAATATATAAAGCTGAAGAGTTTGTTTGTTTGAAAGCGCTAATCTCAGGAAATACAGGTCCGATTTTAAAAATTCTTTTTGCGTTGGATAGTCCATTAATCCAGGAAGGCTTTAGGCTATATTACATCACGCTGCGACCAATAGGAGCGGAGCATAACTAACTCCACGCGAACGAAGTCGCTGGCGGCTGTTAGTATATTATAAAACTGAAGAGTTTGTTTGTTTGTTTGAACGCGCTAATCTCAGGAAATACAGGTCCAATTTTAAAAATTCTTTTTGCGTTGGATAGTCCATTAATCCAGGAAGGCTTTAGGCTATATTAGATCACGCTGCGACCAATAGGAGCGGAGCATAATTAACTCCACGCGAACGAATTCGCTGGCGGCCGCTAGTATAATATAAAATATGTTTCTTCTCATACTCATACCCAACGCTGCGATATTTATAAGTCACGACTTTCATTCCGGATAAAATACTGTAACAGTTCCCAATGATTAAAAATGCATGGGATTGGTATTCGAGCCGCGCTTTTGTCAACCTTATGCATTGATAATTCCCAAAATGCCTAAGACCAAACCAACTCGGACTATGAGTGCTGGAGAAGAGGGTATGAACCTGTGTCGGGATTAAAATTTCTCCAGCGCCTTGTCTGTGTTGAAATTGATTGCTATGGCTGTAACCGTCGAAACGACCTAAGGAAACATTTTCATAACCTTACGCCATGACAGTTTGTACAATAATCTATACTAATATACAATATGTAAAGAAAACCCTGTCCGATCCAGATATTCCAGTGTTAGGCATCGATAAATAATTCTACTAATGCCCACAAACACAGGCTAAACTTAAAAAATACCCCTAAAAAAATAAATATTATTTCGCAAAAAGAGGTAACTTAATACATGTGCGATAAGCAACCCCTACCGCGGGCGGCGGGGGGCAGTGCACGCGGCACCTGTGACGTGGTCGCGTCGCTATTCGCTTATAATAATAACGGTGCTGTCACTTTTTTAAAAATTACCAAATTTCGGGGAAATGGGAATTAATTCCCGGGAAAAAAGGATTATTTCAAAATTCATTAGTATTGTTACTATGATGATTATGTAAAATTTTATATTATATTTGGTCAAGTGTTTACCTAACCTTTATTATCCTTATGGGTCGGACAGGGTTTTCTTTACATATTGTATAAAGCCGAAGAGTTTCTTTGTTTATTTGAACGTGCTAATCTCGGGAACTACTGGTCCAATTTGAAAAATTCTTTTTGCGTTGGATAGCCCATTAATCCAGGAAGGCTTTAGGCTATATAAGATCACGCTGCGACCAATAGGAGCGAAGCATAACTAACTCCACGCGAACGAAGTCGCTGGCAGCCGCTAGTGAAATATAAATTCGAATGATTTTTGAATCGAAAACACAACCATCCTATATGATTTTGGCTTAAACTTATGAGGTAAGCACAAATGCCAAAATTTATATAAATAATTGTGAATTATTAAATAATAAATGTAAATAATTATTAAAACTATTTTATGAAATAAAGTAAATATTCTATTTTGGTAAAAAACCTACACGGGAACTTATGAGTCGTTAGAAGCTAGGTGCATGGTTCCAAATGGTACGTTTTATTACTATTGGAAAAGGGCCGACAAGATTTTTTTTTTAATAATTATAAACTAGTGTTTGACGGCAATCCCACCTGATGGTTAAGCCTATTCACTTAAAAAACTTAGGAATAGGAAGAATGACGGCAGTTGAGCAAGGTGATGCAATATTCAACCCAAGACCAAGACCAAGACAATGCTGCGCCAGAGGGAGATTGATCTGGAGACTCTCCACGACCAAACTCCCGACATAACAACATTTGGCGCAACGTACCCGGCACACATCGCAACACAACTGCTCAGACCCGTCCTCCGTACGGCCTCACCAGACTGATGTCTGGTGAAGCCGTAAAAAAAAATAAAAAAAAATAATAATAATATTAATGAATCGCTTGGCGGCCAGACCGTGTCTGGTGGGACAGCTGCCAACAGCCGACTGTCAACTGTTCAACTGTTACTGTTTTAAGAGCTCCTATGTACAATGTATATGTTGTGTTGGCCTAGTGGTTAAAACACCAGCCTCTCAAGTATGAGTGCGCGGGTTCGATTCCAGGCCAGGCAAGTACCAATGTAACTTTTCTAAAATTATATGTACTTTCTAAGTAAATCTTGGACACCAATGACTGAAGGTGAAGGAAAACATCTTGAGGAAACCTGGACTTTATAAGTCTGAAATCGCCAACCCGCATTGAGAAAGCGTAGTGATTACGCTCAATCCTTCTCTGTATGAGAGGAGACCTATGCCAAGCAGTGGGACGATAAAAAAGGTTGATGATGATGATGTACAATGTTTCCCCAACTATATTTCCTAACTACATACTTCAACGACTCAAATTTTAACTACAAAAAGATGTCTGTTTGACCGTTAATTAAAATAGCTTTCTAATATTTATATGGTTTTTTTTTTCTTTATAATTAACTCACGCAGTTACTTATCTATAAACCATTATTTAGCGGACAAAGGCGTGGTTGACACGTTTAATTAGTTTTTAAGTAATTCTATCACACATAAATATCGTAATAAGTAACTGTTCTACGTTCCAATAAAATAAATTTAAAATAAAATGTTAAGGTCGACGTCCTCGCTGTTGAGGTTGATTTGGTTAAAGTCGTGGTGGCCTAGAGGTTAGTCGACGGCGCGTCGTGTTTCACGCGCGCCTCAAAGAGTGGTCAGCACATCGTGACGGGGTCCACGAAGACCGATGGCTCCTGGATCAGGGTTGCGGGTTGGTTAAACAGGAAACCGTGGCCCTGGCCGTCACACAGGCAAGCGAAGAAACACGGGTGGGTTTTAGTCACTAAAAGTCTGACACGCCCTTCCTCTCCGCCCGCTCTGGGCGGGAGAAGTCATTTGATGATTTCCCACCCCAACAAAAAAAAAAAAACAAAAGAAAAATAAACACCAGCCTCTCAAGTATGAGTGTGCGGGTTCGATTCCAGGTCAGACAAGTAGCAATGTAACTGATTACAAGGTGAAGGAAATTATCTTGAGAAAACCTGAACTTTAAGTCTGAAATCGCCAACCCGCATTGAACAAGCGTGGTGATTATGATCAATCCTTTCTGTATGAGAGGAGACCTGTGCTCAGCAGTGGGACGATAAAAGGTTGACAATGATGATAATGCGATCGATTTCTATGTTGTAATTTATGGGACAAAACCCGCCACACTGTTCCCAACCCACTGCAACTCCTGAAAGCCAGAATCAACAGTGGAGACCGCCAGAAAAACGCCGAGCAATGAAGCTCGACGAGTCCCGGAGAAATGTTTCAACTGTCTTGGGTCCCGCAACGAAATTAATCAGAAAAGAATAGCGGAGGAGTAAGAAAAAAGATATTTTTTCCACTTCCCTCCATAATAAGCAGGAGACAGAATAGAACTAGGCCAATCGGCACAAAGGGACATTATTGCAACTGGGAGAAGCCCAGATTGCCAAGCACCACGGAATAACATTTGATCAAGTTAATGGGTCCTAAGTAGGTATTTGCTGTTACAATTGATTCCAATAATAGGTATGGCAAAAGCGCCTGAACGCACGGAAATTAGTTCTAGTTTCAACAAGGTCCGTATAATAAACAACTCCGGATGTAACTTGTACACTATCCAACATAACATTGCGTTCATTCTGCCAAAGAATACACTCCCACAAGATGTGATGTGCGGACTGTTCAAATTCACAGTTCGATGTAGAACACTGACACAAAGGCGAAGGAACAAGTTTAAAAGAATACAGTTTACTTTTAAAGTTGCCATGACCTGTGAGAAATTGGGCAACGCAGTGGTCAACCTCCAGCCATGTCTTAGCCAGCCGATCGCCAACGGATGGAAAGAACAGATGGAGGTGCCGGCCCTTGATGGAATTATCCCACCTATTTTGCCATTCGGATAAGAGGTCCTCCCAGACGTCAGTCTGAGGTTTAAATAATCTAGAAATTCTATTGAGGTCGCGTTGTGTAACAAAGTTAGTGTCCATGGCCTCCCCCCTCGCGGAGTAGTACATTGAAGCACGTCGCTGTACTTCAAGATCGACTGGAAGTACACCTGCCAGAACGGGTAAGGCTTCAGTACTGACTGTTCTATACGCCTTGCATAAAAATATCAATGCCAAACGTTGGCTTTGAAGCAGTTTACGTCGCGCCGCCCCTATGCTGGCCCTATCGGCCCAAACAGGTGCACCGTAGCACATACATCCTAAGTAGGTAGCTCCATATATAGTTTTTAAAGTTAGGAATGATAGACCCCAAGTTGCTTTGGATATTCTAGTTAGGGCATAAAAGTTCCTTTTAGCTTTTTCGCCAACTATTTTTATATGTTCGATAAATGAAAAATTCCTTTCTAAGACCATACCAAGGTAGCATACGGATTGCTGTTTTTTAACGGGAACGTTATTAAATTTAATAGTAGGCAATGATTTAAGATTACCTTTTAGTAGAAGTTGATAGGTTTTATGCGGCGCAAACGCTAGGCGGTTACGATCACCCCACTGAGATATTAGATTTAGGCAAGTATGGGCCAAGTTCTCAAGTCCGGCTCGGGTACTTGATTGAATGAGCAGTAGGCCATCGTCCGCGTAACCAGTAAGTGAACAGCCGCAAGGAAGCGGGATCGCGAGAAAATCATCAAAACCCAAATTCCATAAATAAGGACCGACAACTGAACCCTGAGGACATCCCATGGTTAGTGCTTTAGTACTAGAAAAATGACCGAGCTTAAGTACCGCGGAACCGTTTATAAAGTACGAGTAAACGAGATTATATATGTTTCTATAGCAACCGCGGTTTTTTAATTTTAACAACAGCATAGGCCACCAAGCGTTATCAAAAGCCCCAGAAATATCCAAAAAGATACCAATCACGTACTTGTGTTCCGACTGGTTAACGGTTCTTCTGACAGAAAGCGCCGCGTCGACTGTTGATTTACCGATGGTGAAGCCATATTGATTACTATGAAATTTTGGACCGTTCGGTAGTAAACGTGGAACGATGAGGCGCTCAAGAAGTTTCCCCAAAGATGGTAGAAGCGTGATAGGCCGATATGACTTCGGATCATCCGGTGGTTTATCACCACACTTTGGTATTATTCGTATGAAACCGCGTCGCCATTTACGAGGAAAAACGCCTTCAGCAATGCATCGGTTATATACAGTTAAGATGGCATCACCCGCTGATTTACACGCTTCTTTAATCATCCTATTAGATATTTTATCTTCCCCTGATGATTTGTTGACCGGTAGTTTTCTAACAATATTTATAAATTCGTCATTAGATGGTACGTCTGACATTGGTGATTCAGGTGGCACAGGAGCCCACGCTCGAATCTGTTGGTGGTAGTCGCTATCGTTAGCCGGTGAATCATCAGGGATAAGTGTATTAATTAGTACTTTTGTTGTTTCCTCTATGCCCGTGGTATGCTTATCATTGACCTTAATGTTTTGAACGTATGCAAGGTCGACCGATCTGTTAGCTTTAAATTCGTGATATAAGGGAGACCACGGACCCTCCCTGTCAAGTTTGTCAACGATTTTCCGCAACAAGTTACCCTTAGATTTTTCCACCGATGCTTTGTAGCGTGACTTGGCAACTCTAAAAGCATTTAAAGCGGACGTAAGAAGATCTCCAGTAATCTTTCGGCTCTTGAGTTTATTTAACTGTCTACGCGCTCTGCGATACCTTTTGCGCTGTTCAACTAAATAATCACTCCACCAGTCACATCTACGAATATTGGTCATAGATCCACGACCAATGGCGATGTCAGCACAGTAGGTAAAGGTTTCTGACATAATGTCAGCACTTTCTTCGGCTGACAGCCCGTCCCGAGTGAACTCCTTGGCGTGACACGCAAAAAGCGAGCCAAAAAATTCCCAGTTCGCACCTTTACATCTATATCTGAAATTACCAGGAATATGAGACGGACCCTGAATATAACCAGGAACAAATTCGTACACGATCAGGCGATGATCACTACAAGACGCGTCCGGTAGGACACGCCACCTATCCAAACGTACGTCGGCACTAGAAAGTGTGACGTCAATACAAGATTCGCCTATTTGGCTGCAAAAAGTAGGTGGTGCATCGGGGGTATTATGAATCGATAGGTTCATCTCAGCAATGAAATCCTCAACAGCGCAGCGTCGTTCGGTATCGGTTGCCCGAACCTTGCCATACCACAGAGACGATGACGCGTTGACATCCGCGCCAACGATCACTTTGCAGCCCGCGAGTGACCGCAAGACATGACGGAGATTATGTATATGAGGAGTAACAGGATCTGAATATTGAAAGTAACAGCTTACAACGAATACTTTAAAAGAAGCTGATGAGACTTCAGCAACCGCACAGTGTGGCGTCATGAGGTCACGTATAGACGTTACCGTAAAGTTAGAAGACCGCGCAACATAAATTCCGGCTCGCGCCCTACAATCCAGCTGCACTACCCTGTGACGTAAACTTGAGTTTTGATATTGTTCTTGAATGAGTACAAGGTCTAAGTTGTAGTCAATAATTAATTTATCTAACTCTGATGTCGCCACCTTATCGTTGTGAAGGTTTAATTGCCCTATGCTTAGACTATCCATCTTAATTAGTAATTAGTATGTAGGATAAGTTGTTCGAGTTTTAATTTATAGGTACCGCACTGTTCAGACCCGCAGCGATGGTCAAAAGGTTTTTAAAACGTTTACACGCCGCGCAAACCGGGGTAAAATTTAAATCGTCCTTATGCGGACAAACATTGGTTTCGTGGGCCTCAGAACATATAGCGCAGGTTGGTGATTTATTAGCGCAATGTTTTTTCACGTGACCGAATTGCTGACAATACGCGCAACGAACTACCTCGATATCATCAACAAAACGGCACGTGGCCCAGTCAATAAATAACTTATCCTTGGTAGACACAAGATGTTTCCGTACCTCAGGTTCAATCTCTATTCCTAACCATTTACGACCGTTATTGGTAGAACGCCTACGGACTATTTTCGTGGATTTAATGAAGTCGTCTTCTTTTATTGGCAACTCGTTTTTAATATTTTGGCGGTATATAGCTTGCAAAAAATTGTTGTCTTCCATAGAGGCGGGAATGTCCTTGACTAATAGACGGGGTCGGCGACCTTTTGGTTTTTCTAAACGAAGACCCGCAGACTTTATAGCGTCTACCGATTCTAGTCTTTTCAATTGGTTTTCATTTGCAACGCGCAGTACAACGCCTGATTTGGCGGTTTTTTTAATACCGACTATTTGAAAACCATCGTCACTCGGTCTAATCGCCTTCATAAGAGCTTGTTTAGTGGCGGAAGATGACGCATAGTCAGCTGATCGCTCCTGGGTCGGATAGGCGACGAGACAAGGAAGAGGTACTCTAGATTCAATAGCCGGGGTAACTTTAGGCAACCGCAGTTTCAAAGAATCCGCGTACGACATGTTTTTGTCCTCATTAACGGTTTTAGCGTAGGATTTTAATTTAATTATTTCCAATTCGCGCTCGGTGTTAGCAAGCTTTGTCTCGTTACACGCAGATTTTAAAGCTAACAAAGACACGATACTTGTAACTCGTTGAGTCATATCCATAATTGCTGATTTGTTCGCGACATTTATACGAGAACCGTTATCATTAACCAGCTCGTTGATTTTGGCCAGGTACACAGACGCCTCGGTCATCAAATCGCAATAATTACTGTTCCCGTCGCTACGATTGGAAATATTTAATGTAGGCGACTTTTCGGGAGAATTGGGTGCAGTTTGTAAACGCTTCGACCTATCATCTATTAAATTGTCGGTCGGAGACATTTCACAAAACAAACGCTTAGCGGATGCTTGCGGCGGCGACCTAAACGTCTTGTTATCTCTGCGGAAAATGTCCCCCCCACGATCAGGGGGTCATTGGAAGTTGACATAGCTAATTAATTAACAAGAAAAACAAATCTAAGTTAACGAAAAGAAAAAAACAAAACCGTCGCGCGGAGAAAAGAAAAATAAATTACGTTACCCTCACAAGTAAGAAAATAAATGTACTCACCGAAATTATTTGATTTACAATAAATACCAAACAAACACTAAGAATAAACTTACTATACCAAGCCAGACACAATTTCACAGTCTAGAATGAAAACACGAGCCGGAAACTAACAATCGGAACGCGATATTCGTAAATATACCCGGAGCGTATTAATTTCAAACCACACGGCGCGGGCGCGCGGAGGGAAGTGTTAGCGATTTCTATGTTAACTTATTACAGCTTAATACACCAGTTTTTCTTGAAACATTTTGACGTCCACAATCCAGTTACTAGGTACTCTGTATGTTAACCCCAATATCAACAGAAAATAACTCCGAGGCAACAAAAATACCCTAACATTTCGTGTGATAGAAACTAGAACTTTATCCCGAGTAATATCGCCTCAATATCGATAATTTTACGGTTGAATATATTCTTGGAAGAGAACAATCAACGCTTCGATAATGCCAACACCACTCAGAATACAATACGAATTCAATTTCTAACTACGTATGTATTGTCACTGTGATCTTATCGTCTAGAAACTTTTACAGACGACTGTGAAATGACATTTGATAGTAAGTATTAATTGTTTTAGTATGAAGGGCATTGCGGTGGAATTGATTTTAAAGGTCGCTTTCTATTAGAATGCTCGATTATTAGAACAAATTTGGACCGACGATAGTACGTTAAAGATGAGGGAAAAACGGGGCAAATAAATTAATTTTATTGCCGTGTTTTTTAACATTGCACGGTATATAATTAGGGTTTTGGACGAAGATAAAGATAAACGTAATACGTTTTCGGTGCGCTGCCCCGTTGATGGAGATCAGAAGACTCTTGGCATAAGGGGCGTCCGTCATATTTTTAAAGGAAACTTCTAGAATCTAAACGGTTTGACTCGCCCTTTTCGGCTCGGTAGGAACGGTTCCAAACAGCACCCCAATTGTATCGGTTCCTAACACATTATTACTATCAATTGGAATCATTTCGAAGCATATTGCTAATCCATTGCTCCATGTGTTCGACCATGACGTGTCTCCTCAACAGACGTAAATAACGCAATGAATGTTGTTGAACTGTCAAATAGAAACCCATTGCTACTGGTAGTGTGTTCCGCAATTACCCTGCTGGTTCGTGTTATAGTTTGATTATGTAATTAAGATAACAGTTTTTAAATATGAAATATTGTCTTTAGAGTATAGTTCAATATATGTGTAGAATTTTTACATAAATTATAAACTAGTGCTTGACGCCAAAACCTGATTGATGGTAAGCAGTGATGCAATCGTTGATAAAATGCGCGCAACTATATTAAGAGCATATTCACTCTAGCCTTGCAATCCAACGGAAACACCGCTGCTGGCAAATTGTTCCAGTTCCTCAATAGCAGACA
This sequence comes from Sesamia nonagrioides, assembly GCA_017933935.1. NCBI lineage: Eukaryota > Metazoa > Arthropoda > Insecta > Lepidoptera > Noctuidae > Sesamia > Sesamia nonagrioides. The sequence continues at coordinate 2,575,959 of JADWQK010001011.1, read as the reverse complement.
GTATAGTATATTTTTGTATATAATTTCTTTTCCTCGCTGTTCATTGATTTCTTAAAATTTTGTAGTTTTAACTCTCAATTTAATTTGTGTTAATTTTAAGTTGTATATATTTGTATATCTAAAAATAAATTAGATATTATAATATGAATAATAAGTGAATTTAAAATACCTTGTTGGCGTTTTCTGGAAAACTACGACATTCATACATACATTTACATATGAAAGCGGATTTATCAAGATTAATTATGCTTGAAATAACTAAAATGCTGTAAGTAACCATGGTGTACAAAGCTCGTCCCTTAATCATTGTTGATCGGAATTTTGTCCTGTATACAGATTGGATAAATAGATTAGAATTTGTCTTTTGGCTTGTGTCTCAGTTGCGTGTTGACGTTTTAGAACGTAAGAATTACTTCTGTATATTGTAACGCTTTAATAAAAAAGAGAAAGGGGTGTCTAACTCCACCCTACCCGGCAGTTACAGTAAATTTAATTATGTAAATAAATACTTGGTAGCTAGGAGCATTAAATAAAACAATAAATGGTTACAATTATAAATTTATTTTTATAATTACCCTGTGTCATAAATTTATGACAAAACAAACTCCTAACTTACCTAGCCGATTTCCTGACTCACTCCGTCTCGGGTCGGAGTGGGGCAGGGAATCCACATGAGACAATTCAGCGAGCTCAGGGTCGCTTGATGAGGATTCGTGAGGTGAACCGTTGTGATCACGGCTCAGTCGTTACCAAAGTATCTCAGGTTATGCACACAATATCAAGCCAATAGCCCACTTAAATGCAACCTGTCGGAAACCCACTCTCAATCACTAGATACATCAAAACACAGAAACAAGGACAGGGAGTCCACGCTTCTAACTAACACTTCTAGATTACTCCTAGATTACGTTACTGGATTACTCTTCTAAATTACGATAGCTCTCCTGCCTAACGCCTCTGGATTACGGTACAAAGACCCTTGGCTTCACTAACTGACTGGTGTCAGATTAATGCACGGTTGAACGCGGCCTGCGGGAATAGGTATCTCGGGAACACCATGGGCAAAATAATCATGACAGCTTATACCTGTCTAGTCGTCGTCGAAAGAGAACTCGATGTGCCGTACCATCAGGGTTCAGCCACATCCACTCCAACAAGCCTGATCCAATGGGAATCAAGGCCACCAAAGATAAATTAACGCGACGCCTCCCAAAACGGGTTCCCACCCTAGGCCCGCCAATAAAGCCAAATCTAGAACAACATTTAACCTAATTTAGTACTACAGAATCACGGAGACACGTGGAGAAAATATTCCGGGTACAGGAATGAATACTCACAGAGAGATGAGCCAGACTTCATGTGCACCGCCCCATGGGGCTTATTGCACCAAACGCCTTGGGTAACGGCTATTTCCACAAAAGACCTCGCGACAACACGCAAGCTTCGGTCGTCTTCCTTCTGGAAATTTCTCTCTGTTCCGGCCGACCACTCCCAATTGTCTTTTCCTGAACCATAGACTCGTGCGTTCCGCGACTTGTATTTTATTTCAGACTCATGATTTAATATCTTTATTTTAAGTCCTTCTTTTATATTATTTAACCCGGTCGTTCTTTATTTAAATTTATTTATTATCTTAACGACCGTCCTTTCGCGCAACGCCATCTCTCGGCTCGATGTAAAATATGTGACCCGAGTTCAGCCCTAGTCCACGAGATGTCGCCTGCTGCTACATTTTGCTACGTGACAATGCCCCCTTTCCCACGGAAAGGTTTTCTGCGTAAGCAGAAAACCGTACACCGCCCTCGGTGTTTAAACTATACGAAGAGGCAACATGCTTGTCTTGAACGTAGCTAATGGCAATTTTCACCAAAAAAAAATTTTTCTAAATTAACTATTGATGTTTACTCTGCCTAAAGTGATATGCTATCCTTAAAAACTCGACTTTGCCAGGAAATATCTTCTACCAACCGACTTTCATCCTGCAGTCCGGGCATAAACCCCCCGTAATCTTTTATACATCTCCATCCATTCCTCTATCATACCTCTCTCACAAATCCGTAGCAACCTGCATCCTTTCGCAGGAAGCCACTCCTTGCAGTTCCCCCGAATTCCTCCTGTTCGCCAGTGGAACTCTAATAATTTTTCTGCTTTTGTTTATAAACGGTACTACTGGTGAACATGTTCAGCTAGCTGAAACATAATTACATGGGCAATCTTTTCCCTATCGCTCACCAGAGACACGTGAAAGTCTTTCCAGAAGCAAAACTTCTGTAAAAACATATTGTGTAGGCCTATTTTAGAAGTCACAATCCGCTTCATAAATGATAGTAGACAAAATTCTTTTGACCTGTTACCATCGTGTAGGCTTATTTTTGAAGTCACAACCCGCTTCATAAATTTATTGGTAAACGAGGTGCATTTGAATTGTTACCAATGTGTAGGCTCATTTCAGAAGTCACAATCCGCTTCATAAATGATAGTAGACAACATTCATTTGACCTGTTACCATCGTGTAGGCTTATTTTTGAAGTCACAACCCGCTTCATAAAATTATTGGCAAACAAGGTGCATTTGAATTGTTACCAATGTGTAGGCTTATTTTAGAAGTCGCAATCCGCTTCGTAATAAACACCATAAATACATTAACAGTATACAGTACTGGTATGCATACGCCTCGTCGTCGCTGCCGGAGTAAACTCCAAACAACACGTGCAAGCACGGACTACGGCTAATATACTACCTCTACCGTCTCTGTTGGAGTGAGAAAACTAATATGTGATGAAAAGATTTCATTAATTCATCTTAATATCCTTTATGTGCCATGAGGCTGATGATTTCCCCAATTAACTATTTGGAATTGTTTTGGGGTCTCCAATATAATCAATCATCCAAATATTTCCCGTAACTATTTAAAAGATTACCAAAATTCCTCACCAAACACTACACTAAATTTTATTCCTGGGATGACATAATATTTAATGACTGTAGTCCCCCAGTTAAGGCAATTCAGAAAAAAAAACTCAAATGAAATTGATTGTAATTTAGAATTTAAAAAAAAATAATTTAATTTTTAATTGCCATTCTTTAAATTTCAACAGGACTGCTTCCTTAATATTGAACTGTCTGCCCGTGAATCTAATAACCGTAAAATGTCATATCATATTGGTTGACATATAATTGCGGCTGAACAATCTTTATTTATGTTTGTAAAATGTCTCATCATATAGATGGACACTCTAATTGGACTGATTTATATGTATTTATATTTGTCCAATGTCATAACATTTAGTTTGACACACAAGTTTAGCTGACTACTTATATCTCTATTTATGAGAAATCACATCATAAAGATTGACTAACTAATTTTGCAGAATAATTTATATTTATGTTTGTTAAATGTCACATCATATAGATGGACACTCTAATTGGACTGATTTATTTTTATTTGTATTTGTCCAATGTCAAACATTTAATTTGACTCGCAAAGTTGGCTGATTTTTATATCTCTCTAATTGGCTCAAACAATCTGTCAACTTTTATTACATTTATGGAAGTTAGAGACAGAGTATAACTATTACTTCCACTCACCTGTATTAACCTGTTTAGGTGACTGATGACAGACTGCAAATGCTAGTTTTTGGATCATTTGGTATTTCATAATATTCTGCACTAGTTTAACTGTAAACTCTAACATTTCACATTCACAACATTTCACTTTCTTCACATACGATTTCTGCTGGACCAAAACCTATGCACACTAACTAATGTGGTGTTTACGAAGCCATGCCACTGTATCTTCTGATATTTATATTAATATTTTAGTGATTAAACACGCGTAATAACCATTTTCCAATGTCGTAGAACGACAACAACAATAAGAAATAACCTTGAGAACAATAGCTAATAACCTTCAAATGGCACATCTGTCAGCAACGTTTTCGTTCTGAAACCTATCTCGACCAATCTGTTTAAAATCTTAGTTAACTCGCAGATAAGTATCCTGGCTTTATTGAAACTTATATGGCTTAAAGGTCTTAGAAACCAGGCCACAAAATCCCAAAAAAAAAAAAAAAAAAAATATTGAAATTTATAAACGTCAAATGTCACTGTCATGTCATATGTCTCTCATCAAAACAGGTTATGTTTTGATCAATGACCCCTGTATGATCTTTTGCTAGATCACACACTACTTTTAGATGATGTGGGCAGAATACAATAAAAGATGATAAATTTATATAAACTACTGTATTGTTCCAAAGTTATAGGTAAATGAGCTAATGGACTGATGTGTGTGAAATGAGTGACGTGGCCTTTGCGGGCCGTAATGAGAACGCGACGACCGCTTGATGGCTCAACGCGAACTGATGATTATTATAAAGTAAAATGAATGCGAGGCGTAAATGCTGACGATGCTATGCTGATGTACGGTTGCACCGTACATGCTCCCGAGCGGGAAGATGAATATCAGATGAACATGAAAAGATGAGTGACAAGATGATGCCAATTGGTCCTTATGCTAGATGATTAACAAGGTGATGCCAATCGGTCCTTATTCTATGTTTAGAGTCTCTATTTGAATTCTGTTTTCCTAGACATAGGCACTGTACACTTGTCCACTTTATGCACTTTAGGAATTTCACTGTAATCGGATACACAGGGAATCTCACACCGATTATGCGCACTGACACTATATTGAACCGCAGACGACGTATAAGAGGCCCCAGCCTCTGCTCGTACTGGAGACTCGTGTTGCGGGGTTGGTAGACTCGCCAATGTGGCCCTTGCCACCTCCAGAGATGCGACTCGCCTGTTACGCAGCCGACGTACCATAATGACTACAGCAACCACCAACACAACTCCGATCACTATGTATAATGCTGTATAGTGATGGATATCATGATAAGAAAGATCATGTGGCAAATTCTCACTTGCTTTGAGAATATGGAGTTGTTTTTTGATGTCCTCAAGCTCGTGGTTGCTCGAAAGAAGCGAATGGTTTTGTATCAGTGGAGTGGGGATGCCTACGTCTATGATATGATTGATGGGTTCTATCTCAGGCAGCTTATAGGAAGGTTTTACATTTAAAGTGCTGAGACCTTCATTGTGTGAGTAAACCGTAAAACTTTCGGTTTTTATAAGGCAATCGTGTGCAACTCCCAATATACCTGCTTTTACTAACTGCCCCGGCGAAACCTGATCGTCACATAGAATTCTTATTTGGCAGTGGCTGCAGCAGAAAAATGCATAGTTATTTCCTTTATGAAGTGTTGTCCATTGATTCGAACAACTCGTAATGCTGATCTGGCAGTTGCTGGTATCAGGTTCGACTTGGCATAATTTTTCATCATTCTTGAGATGATAAATCGGCTTCTCTATATGACATAGATATGTATTGTCATCGTCACGTAAACATGTCTGAACATCGTATATAGACATCGGTAAATACGAGTCCTTCTTCAAATTTATTGCAACATACTCAGCAATCGGAGTTACAATAGCCATGCTTGAGTTACCTACAGTTTGAGGTATTGGAATGATTTTCATGATCGAAAATAAATTCCTGGATACCAAAGGCAATTTTAATTCAAAAATTAAATATTTTTCGGTCATTCTTGCCTTAACTGATAACAAATGATAAATATTTCTGAAGTTATCTTGTAGGTTATTAAGTGGTAATGAAAGATCCTTTGAAAGATGACCCGATATTGTATTTAAGGTGTTCTTCAGTTGTTCTGGTGATAGTAAATGAAAATTGAGTCTCCCATGATAAACATCAGTTATGGTATCCAATAAACTTGTCTGAATTGTTTTCAGGTGTCTTAAAACATTAGTCGTAGCAATAGCTCCAGTACTGAAATCGTTCATGATTCGATTTCTCTTTGATTCGTCCAATAAAACGTTCTCCAACTTATCTAATTTCATTGATAGTGAATTAAGCATCTTGTATTGCTTATTAATTGCTTGTTCATTCCTTTTCAAAACGTTGTATTCTGCCTCAATGAGCGTTGTTTGTTGTTTCATAAGTGAAAGCAAATGATTTTCATTGTCCTGAATTGATTGAATATCTTGTTTATATTGGTCGGCAAATCTCTCATCAAGTACACCGAATAAATTGTTTGCGAGATACCCTACACCATTGATAAGGCCTCGCTTGCGCCGGCGCAGGTGTCGTTCGCGGCGCGTGCTGGAATGCTGACTCAGCAACAGGTGGTTATAGTACTGAAGTTCCGAGAATTCATGTTGTAATTGTACTTGTATGATGTCACAGTGTGACGTTTCTTGAAACTTGTTACATAACTGATCCAAATAGGCTAGGTATTTACTGCATGCTTCTGTACCTTGCCAAAATGAGTTCATGTCGTAATATGTTACTATCTTCCAATCATCTCTAATTAATTGCATATTTGCAATTTTATCAAAATAAAGACCTTGATTATCTTTTAACTGTGTAACATTGTAAGAACAGTTAGTTGTGCTGAAAATGCTCATGAAAGACAAAAGTAACATGACCAGCGTTGAGATGCTGTAATTAACTCTTTTGTTTGTTTTGCGAACCTTCTCCTCCTTCGCACGCGACTCTTGTTTTTCGACTCTGTCATTCACTGGAAGAATAGACAGTTTGAGAACAGGCCTCTTGATAAATCCATTCTTTGTTTTCAATGTAACCACCCTGGTGTGGCCATCAGCTCCGGGATGCAGCTGGACGACTCGGCCAACTGCCCACTTCCCGGGGGGTAGGTTAGCATCGTTAATGGTAACAATATCATTTAGTTGAATGTTTTGTTGAGGATGTCTCCACTTGCTTCGTGCTGACAGCTGAGCGAGATATTCTGTATGCCAACGTTTCCAAATATCTTGTACTATTTTTTGAGTTAAATGCCATCTCGTCCGCATATCTGTTTCTGTTTCTAATATGGTCATGCCTTGATTTAGATTGATAAAGCTTGACGGAGAGAGGAAGTCCAAGTCGTTGGGATCTTCAGTCAGAGGACAAAGTGGCCTCGAGTTAAGTATTGCTTCTAACTGGGCCAGAACTGTGGTGAACTCTTCAAAGGTGAGCTTCTGATCTCCAACGACTCTTCTTAAATGATATTTCAAACTTTTAACCGCTGCCTCCCACAGCCCTCCTGCTGTGGGCCATGAGGGCGCATTAAAATGCCATTCTATCTCCATGCTTGTGATTTCCTTAATGAAATCTTGATCGAATGTGTCTCGTATCTGCTCAAATTCTTCTTGTAAAATTTTGTTGGCCCCTACAAAGTTTGTTCCGTTGTCACTGTATAAGTGTTTCGGGGAGCCCTTTCTTGCAGCCATTCTTCGCAACGCAGCTATGAATGCGGATGACGTGAGGTCTGAGACAAGCTCTATATGGACAAGCTTGGTCACCATACAGACAAATACCGCCACGTATCCCTTTGTGGTCTTGATACCACGACCCTTGTTAGCCTTTATGAGCACGTGTCCGGTAAAATCGACGCCAGTGTGTTCAAATGGTTTTGCAACGTTGCATCTCTGTGTAGGTAAATCACCCATTAACTGCGTCATCTTGTTTGGATTGTGTTTACGACAGGTAACGCATGTACGTATACGCTTTTTTACCGCTCGATTACCACCTATGATCCAGTAATTTTTGCGAATGAATGCTGATGTCACCCATGCTCCTCCATGGAAGGTAAGTTCATGTGTTTGATCGATAATTAAATTTGTTAAGTGTCCTTCGTGAGGTATGATAATCGGATACATCATATCTTGATTAATGCTAGCCTTGCTCAATCTTCCTCCAACTCGGAGAAGCCCCTCATTGTCAAGGAACGGATTTAATTGCAATAACTTGCTTTTTGCTGATAGTGGCTTGTTTTCTTGTAAATTATGAATTTCTTGTGCAAATTCTCTCTGTTGTACATATAAAATTAATTTATGCTTAGCACAGATTAATTCTTGTAATGTAAAATAACCTTGTAAGCGGTTGTTCTTGTTTCTTGCTTGCTTGATAAATCTCAATATCCATGCTAAAACTCTTGTTAGTTTAGCAAGTGAACTATATCTTGTTAATAATTCACCTAAAGTGTTATCGCTTTCTTGCTGCGATATGTGATTGATTTGCTTGATTTTTCTTGCTTCTTCGTTTGTAGTAAAAACTGCTTGTTCAGTTTCTTGGCCAGGGTCATTGTTTCGCAGCCATGATGGTCCTTCCCACCATAGTGAAAAGTTTTTCAATTGATCGACCCCCAATCCATGGCTTGCGCAGTCCGCTGGATTTTCAGCTGACTTGACGTAACGCCAGCTGTTTGTAGGTATGATGCTTGATATTTGTCGCACCCTGTTGGCGACAAAGGGCCTCCATTTACCCGGCTCTCCTTGTAACCAGGCTAGGACTACCATTGAATCTGTCCAGCTGTATATCTTGATATTATGATTGCTAAGACATTGTCGAATTTTTGACATTAATTTTGCCAATAGCAGAGCACTACTTAACTCTAATCTTGGCAATGAAATTGATTTGTTAACCGGAGTTAGTCTCGCTTTTCCTGCTACTAAAGATATCTTGGTTTTTGAGTCGTTTTTTGTCTTGCAATAAACGACGCATGCGTAAGCTTTATTCGAGGAGTCGCAGAATCCATGCAATTCCAGCGTGTTGGTCTCTCCAGTTCCCAGCCAGCGCTCCAACTTGAATTGATTTATTTTGTGCATGTTTCCTTTAATGTTAAGCCATTCCTTGTTAGTTTGATCGGGTAATTTGTCATCCCACTGAATGTGTGACATCCAAACTTGCTGAAATAATAGTTTGAGTTTTGTTGATAGCGGCGACAGCCAACCAAGAGGGTCAAACAACTTGGATATGTCTGACAACATGGATCTCTTAGTTGGTATTTTAGTAGATGGTTCGATTTTAGATTGAAATGTAAATAGGTCTGCTTTGGAATTCCAACGTAATCCCAAGGTTTTTGAGGTCTCCATTTCCTTGAAATCGAAATTATCTGGCTGATTACTTGCCCCGATTGTATTGTCTTGTAATAGAGATGCGTTAGAAGACCACTTCCTTAAGTTGAACCCGCCAGATTTTAATAATTTGATTAAATCATGCTTTAATTCAATTGCTGATTCGACAGAATGACTTCCGTGTAGGATATCATCCATGTAGAATGACTGCTCTAATGCCTTTATCGCAATATGGCCGAAATTGTGTTTCTCATCTTCAGCTAATTGTTTTAAAGTCATCATGGCCAAAAACGGTGCGGCCTTGGTGCCGTATGTAACCGTGCATAGCTGATATACCTGGCTATGCATGTCTGGAGTATCCCTCCAAATGATCTTTTGAAATTTTTGATCCTGTTCATTTAACCAAATAAAACGAAACATTTTTTCAATATCTGCCGTAAAAGCTACGCGATTTTGTCTCCACCTTAAGATTAAAGATTGGAGATCTTGCTGCAGATTCGGGCCTTTTAACATAACGTCATTCAAACTGTATCCTGATGTTGTTTTTGAAGATGCGTTAAAAACTACGCGAAGTGCTGTCGTAGTCGAATCATTTCGCAATACGCAGTGATGCGGTAAATAATAATCGGGTTGCATGTTACCAGACGATAGTATCATATGTCCTAACGTTTTATATTCTTGTATAAATAACTTGTATTGGTTTGCTAATTCTTGATTATTATGAAATTTCCTTTCCAACTGTTGAAATTGCGCCACAGCTTTGTTTTTAGATAATCCTAACTGTATCTGAAAGTTTTCTTGAAATGGTAATCTTACTTCATACATGCCATTTTCACGTCTTGTTGTTGTTTTCTTGTAATACTCCATGCATTGTACATCATCTGCGGATAAATTAGGTGATTCTGTAATGTCTTCCATCTCCCAAAATCGTTGTACTTCGTCCACCTGACTCAGGACTACGTTACAATGAAAAGTCTGTAAATTACCGCACAAGATCCATCCCAGTCGTGTCTGTTGCGCAACCGGTAATGATTGATCAGCCCTGATAATGCCTTCTAAAATGATATTTGCATAAACATCGGCTCCCAATAAAATGTCAATGGGACGACTGACATTGTATTCCGGATCGGCTAATTGTATGCCGGCCAGGTGTGCCCATGTTTGTTTAACAAATGTGCGTCTTGGTAATTGATTAATCAGCGTGTCCATGATTACCACGTCTGTTTGAAATATAAAGTTATCAAAATGCGAACAAAATGTTATGCTCGTTACGCCCTTGCTACTGCTCTCCTTCTCTCCAATGCCGGAGATGACGGCTCTGCAATACTTTCTTGATAAAGCTAGCTGTTGTGCCGCTCTGGCTGAGATAAGGGAGGCTTGAGAGCCTTGATCTATTAGCGCACGCAATTTATGATATGATCCGTCACTTGCTTGGACTTTGATCATCGCGGTGGCCAATAAGGTTTCCATCACGTTGTTGCCTTGTTGCAAAACGTGATTTTCTTGCGATTCTTGTTTTTGTGTCCTGGTTGCAAAAACTGCAGGTGTTTTGTTGTCTGTAATTGGATTACATGAAGACTTATTGTGAAACGCTTCGTGTAAAAGTGTGTTATGTTTGCCACGACATTCACGGCAGCGTTTTTCTGATATGCATTCTTTATCCCCATGCGAATAAAGACAGTTTTTGCACAAATGCAATCGTGTAACTGTTTGTCGCTTTGCATTTGGTGTCATATTTAAAAACTTACTGCAATAAAATATTCCGTGGGACTCTTTACATAACGGGCATATTTGCTCGATATAATTTCCCGAAGTCTTACTTGCTGAATTTTTGTTCGTGAAATTTGACGCTGATGATTTTTGTTGCTTGTTTGATGGTGGTTTGGAATTTTCCGTTTTCTTGCGTGAAGATTCCAATGCAGTGAATCTGCTCTCTAAGAAGCTTAAAAACTCCATTAATTTTGGTAGATCTCTCGGCATGTTCCGAGTTTCCAAATAATGGTCATGAGTAACCGCATCTAATTTTAGTAATAAAATGCGCACGATGAATGGATCCCAGCTGTCTACCTCAATGCCTAGGTTCCTTATCGAGTTTAAACACTCTATTGTTGTATCATGCATATTCTTGATCTGATGGACGTTTGCTTGTTGAACTTCTGGAAGATTTAGTATGAGGTCTAAGTGTGATTTAAAAATTAACCACGTGTTGTTGTACCTGTTATTCAATATTTCCCAGCACACCGTGTAATTATCGGAACAGATTTGTAGATGCTGTATCAAACGCTCAGCTTCTCCCCTTACTTTGCTTTTAAGAAACTGCATCTTATGAGCATTTGATAAAGAGATATTACTATGGATAGCTTCAACAAATAAATCCTTAAAAGACACCCAATTTTTATAATTGCCACTAAAGTAAGGGATGTCAATTTTTGGTGTCCAGTTTTCCTTGTGAACTACGGACCCTAGTTTCTTGTTAATTGCATTGTTCAATTTATTGTAAATAGTTTCATGCCTAGTATAAGACGCCTCATATTCCTGATTCGTACCTTCCAATTCGCTGTCCAATTCCCAATGTATGGAATCTATGATAGACCATCGAGTTTGTAGAGTACGTAAGGCTTCTTTCAACTCCCACTTTTCGGACATAATATCCAAATTGATCCCTGCAACAGTGCGCTGCAGGGCTCTGAAACTGCTTGCTTGCTTCTTTAATAGGTCATCAATTTTGCTAGATGTACCTCTGGAGCATACTTCAACGGGCGGCGATTGGCGTCCTGCAAGATCTTCTTGCTTCGACCATGCAGGGCCTTGTGCTTCCTGAGTGGATTCTCCTTGCTGAGAATCCTTCATCTTTGTCAACAAAACTTGAAATTGCTGATTAATGAGGGCCTTGGTCGAAATATATATCTCCTCTGTTCGTTCGTATTTACGGCTACTAAAATACGAATGAGACTTGCTTTCCTCCGTAAGAAGGCGGTCGTGATTGTATTGATAATCCGACCAATATTGATTTAAGGTATCTAACCTTCGTTTGAAATAGTCAGCAGTTTTCCGATCTGCTGGATCCTTTTTGATATTAGTTGCTAACTTTTGGATGGCTATGTAAAGCTCATCCTGATTTGCATGTAGGGCCTCCATGGTGAGAACCGGTTGAAGTAAGAAATAATTGGAAAGATCTTACTTGAATGTCCTTGATGACTGCTTACTGCTTCTTGATGATTGCTTGAGACACCTGCTAGTCTCACCTCCTGACGGCACAACAAACCTTGAGACACCTGTTAGTCCCAAACTCTAATATGCCTTCACTGATAGTTTACGGATCCTTGATGATCCGTGAGACACTTGTTAGTCTCAAAGTTTGATAGTCACTGATCACAACACACGTTTGATTCACTGGATAGCTTCCCGCTACAATATCCACGCGCGCGAATGGACTTTATAGCGTGCGAAGCTTAATCGAAGGACCAAAGAGAATGTTTGATGATGATGATGTGTTCCATAGGTCGCTGGTTAAGATCGGCTCAAAGGACCAAAAAGATGTATGATCTTTTGCTAGATCACACACTACTTTTAGATGATGTGGGCAGAATACAATAAAAGATGATAAATTTATATAAACTACTGTATTGTTCCAAAGTTATAGGTAAATGAGCTAATGGACTGATGTGTGTGAAATGAGTGACGTGGCCTTTGCTGGCCGTAATGAGAACGCGACGACCGCTTGATGGCTCAACGCGAACTGATGATTATTATAAAGTAAAATGAATGCGAGGCGTAAATGCTGACGATGCTATGCTGATGTACGGTTGCACCGTACAACCCCTGATGCCGAAATCAATGTGATTTTACAAAGTTCTGTTGCTATACGGACTCAGAACATTAGATATTGTTTATGTATTGCGACTTTTGATGTATCCACGTGAATGAGTGAGCGGTTTTATCGTGAAACATATATTTCTTCAAAACTAATGAATGCACACTCCCATCGACCTCTTACCGTGATCCTCAGAACCTCGACAAGCCACCGTGAGCCCACTGCTGACCGCGCGTATACAATACTGTGGTCCTGTCTAAACAATACAATAACAATGCAATGATTGTACCAACCTCAAGATTTCCTATTTCTAGGCTTACTTTACCGCTGTTACAGAAGTGAATGTTCTAATAAAGTTTATATTTTTTATAACAATGATAGAATTATGGTGGTTAATGATTATATTATTACATTAAACATGTTTTTAGGCTTACAGCATGATACATTCTGTTCACCGTTGGCAGATATGAAACTGTTTCTATAATGTTTTTAAATTATTATGCCTAATTATCAAATTATGGTTGTTATTGATTGTAGGATTACATTAAATATGTTGTTAGGTTCAAAGAAGGAATTACTCAGTATACCATTTTCATACATGAAACTGTTTCAATAATGTTTATAAATTACTGTACCTAATTATCAAATTATGTGTTAGGTTAACAGTATGTAATACTCAGTTTACCATTTTCAGACATGAAACTGTTTTTATAATGTTTTTAAATTACTATACCTAATTATCAAATTATGTGTTAGGTTCACAGTATGAAATACTCAGTTTACCATTTTCAGACGTGAAACTGTTTTAATAATGTTCATAAATTACTATACCAAATGATCAAATTGTGCTGGCAATTATTAGCAGAATTACATTAAATATGTGTTGTTGTTTTAATTTGACTTGCAATAATATTGTTTCACTAACCTTGCTACAATGTTGGTTTTGTAATTAAAAAAAAGTTACAATGTAGCTATGTCAAAAAATAATTATGTGGTGTATTTTACTTGTAATGTCCTTGTTCCTATAGGTTAGGACTACTTTAGTTGTAACTAGTTGCAATACAAAACTAAACAACCATTCTTCAAGTTGTCAACTATAAATTTTATAAGAAATTTCAACACCACTATAATATATTAACTTTGTTAGTGAACTACAAAACGCACCGTGGCTTCTTTTTGGCAATATTTTAGTAATTCTCACTAAATTACACATGAAATTCTTAAAACTAGCCTATAACTAACATTGTACCGCAATCCAGAAGAGAATGTATGAGAGAGAGTGGTATGTAATCCACGACCGTTCACCTTATATAAACTAATTTATATACCTTTGGGCGCCAACTGTAACGCTATGGTTACAGTGGATTTACCCATGTAAACAAATTAGACCATATACCTTTGGGCGCCAACTGTAACACTATAAAAAAAATTACAGTGGATTTAATTATGTCAATACATACTTGGTAGCTAGGAGCATTAAATAAAACAATAAATGGTTACAATTATAAATTTATTTTTATAATTACCCTGTGTCATAAATTTATGACAAAACAAACTCCTAACTTACCTAGCCGATTTCCTGACTCACTCCGTCTCGGGTCGGAGTGGGGCAGGGAATCCACATGAGACAATTCAGCGAGCTTAGGGTCGCTTGATGAGGATTCGTGAGGTGAACCGTTGTGATCACGGCTCAGTCGTTACCAAAGTATCTCAGGTTATGCACACAATATCAAGCCAATAGCCCACTTAAATGCAACCTGTCGGAAGCCCACTCTCAATCACTAGATACATCAAAACACAGAAACAAGGACAGGGAGTCCACGCTTCTAACTAACACTTCTAGATTACTCCTAGATTACGTTACTGGATTACTCTTCTAAATTACGATAGCTCTCCTGCCTAACGCCTTTGGATTACGGTACAAAGACCCTTGGCTTCACTAACTGACTGGTGTCAGATTAATGCACGGTTGAACGCGGCCTGCGGGAATAGGTATCTCGGGAACACCATGGGCAAAATAATCATGACAGCTTATACCTGTCTAGTCGTCGTCGAAAGAGAACTCGATGTGCCGTACCATCAGGGTTCAGCCACATCCACTCCAACAAGCCTGATCCAATGGGAATCAAGGCCACCAAAGATAAATTAACGCGACGCCTCCCAAAACGGGTTCCCACCCTAGGCCCGCCAATAAAGCCAAATCTAGAACAACATTTAACCTAATTTAGTACTACAGAATCACGGAGACACGTGGAGAAAATATTCCGGGTACAGGAATGAATACTCACAGAGAGATGAGCCAGACTTCATGTGCACCGCCCCATGGGGCTTATTGCACCAAACGCCTTGGGTAACGGCTATTTCCACAAAAGACCTCGCGACACCACGCAAGCTTCGGTCGTCTTCCTTCTGGAAATTTCTCTCTGTTCCGGCCGACCACTCCCAATTGTCTTTTCCTGAACCATAGACTCGTGCGTTCCGCGACTTGTATTTTATTTCACTTAGACTCATGATTTAATATCTTTATTTTAAGTCCTTCTTTTATATTATTTAACCCGGTCGTTCTTTATTTAAATTTATTTATTATCTTAACGACCGT
This sequence comes from Sesamia nonagrioides, assembly GCA_017933935.1. Taxonomy (NCBI): domain Eukaryota; kingdom Metazoa; phylum Arthropoda; class Insecta; order Lepidoptera; family Noctuidae; genus Sesamia; species Sesamia nonagrioides. The sequence goes on along the minus strand of JADWQK010001011.1, from coordinate 2,560,606 downwards.
CCTTTCGCGCAACGCCATCTCTCGGCTCGATGTAAAATATGTGACCCGAGTTCAGCCCTAGTCCACGAGATGTCGCCTGCTGCTACATTTTGCTACGTGACAATATTAACCATCAATTAAGTTACAGCAAAATCGCTCTTATGTCTAAAACAGAAGCCTGTTGGTTTAGTGTAAGCGATGTATGTGTAAATATAGTTTACAGTAACAATGTGTTCTACTGAAGCCTACAAAACAATCAGTATGTACGTGACGGGACTACAGATGACGATGTAATGAAGTGATCATTGTGAAGGGTAGGACAGAAGTCTTGTTAGATATGTTATTTTGCCCGGAGCTAGAGCATGTTTTTTCTATCTTCGTTAATGGAATTACGATGATAACTCATCATCATCATCTCAGTGTTAAATCCAGTCGCATCCGAAACTTTTCAGCTTTGGAATCTGAGGTCCGCTTTACCAGTCTAACTGCTGATTTTGGCTAAACTTCGATATTTTCCGTGAAGCGACTGCCGTCTGACCTCCACAATCCGAGTAGAGGGCGATATCGAAGCATTACAGTTAGACCAATAGCTGGACTTTAGAGGGCTCTAACAACCCGTAACGACTGCCATTAGATGTTCGTATGGCAACCGGGACCAAAGGCATAACGTGCTTTTCGAGGCACGACCAGACCAGTGTAAATACTTTTTTTTTTACGGACAAATCACACAGATTAAGCTAGCCCCAAACTAAGTTCGACACTTTGTGACTAATTTTTGAAGTGATTTTAACCAGCATTAATCCTTATCCAATTTAATACCTCAAATACAGTGTTGATTTAATAAAGATCTATATCGCCTTTATAGGATATGATTTATATGAATTCTTTCGAAGATTTTACAGATTTAAAAATTGCAGGGCGTCGCGTTTGTAGAGGCGGCGCGGAAGGGAACTGAGGGCCGCTATGTTTTTTATACAACGTTTACAGTTCTTCTGTAGTTTAGTTAGTATCAGCATTGCACCCGTGCAAAGCCGGGACGGGTCGCTAGTGAACAATAAAGTTTTATTGTGAATAAAAATAGAGTCACTCAGTAATGCAATGGTGGGCCAGTGGCAGCGGCCGTGCCTTAGTTTCAATCCTGACAGGTGCTTTATTTGTGCAAATTATTCCAACACTGTTAAGAAGACCCAAAAACAACCAGGTTCTCTCGGTGGTAGGCCATAACATCGGCTGCTGGCAGAAGTTACCACCCTTCAGACAAAGTCTTGCCGTCAAGCGATTCGTCGTGTTCCGGCATGATGTCTGGTGAAGCCGTACGGAGGACGGGTCTGAGCAGCTGTGTTGCGATGTGTGGCATTGTGTCGGGAGTTTGGTCGTGGAGAGTCTCCAGATCAATCTCCCTCTATCGCAGCATCGTTTAGTCGTGTTGGTCTTGGGTTTAACATTGCATCACCTCGCTCAACTGCCTTCATCCTTCCTATTCCTTAGTTTTTTAAGTGAATAGGCTTAATAAACTAGTGCGCTTTACCATCAAAGATTGCATCACTGCTTACCACCAGGCGGGATTGCAGTCAAGCACTAGTTCATAATTATTAAAAAAAAAACATTGTTAAGAAAATCATTGTGAGTAAAAACATCTACCAATCCGCTCTTGGTCTACGTGGCAGATAACGGCCCATACGCTCTCACAGAGAGAAAGGTCGTGTCAAAATTCATGGAAGGATTTGCAGGAGGCCTTTGCCCAACAGCGGGTTTCACGTAATTAAAAAAAAAATAAGTAACGGAAAAGATGGGACTTATCGCCACCACTATGGCATGCCCAGCACTGGGACGCGGCAATCGCTCTCTGACATGAGTTCCCGCTCGAGCTCTGCCCGTTATATCGTGACTTCTCGCGGCAACCAATTTATGCCTCGGCTTTTTATCTCCTCTTGCACTAGCTGTACCCCTCGGTTTATCCCGCATACGTTTTTATTATATAGATATATCGGTATCAATAAAAAGTATCCTGTCTTAACGGTAATAAACAATCTGATCCAAAACCATTTAAGATCAACCGGGCAATTGCGTCTTTGGGACAATTGCGTCTAATCGAAATTATTTTAAATCCATTTGAAAACCTACCTCTCCTGCCACTTGTTTTGTTTACTTTGAATAAAAAACTATAACATAAAGATGGCAGGAGAGGTAGGTTTTCAAATAGATTTAAAATAATTTCGATTAGACGCAATTGCCCTGGTTGATCTTAGTCGTTTGAACGTGATGAAGTAACAATCATACCAACACATACAGATAGGTTGCATTCTGGTGAGTGTGCAAGGGAATTGCATGATTTAATTCCCCCATCACCGTTCCACCATCGGACGACCCGTCGTACGGCGAGTTTCCACCCTTACGTTGTTGATACCACTGCGACCCGGACGAAGCGTTTCGCTTCCTCTTTTATACCGCGTACATCGAGGGACTGGAACAATTTGCCAGCGACGGTGTTTCCGTCACATTACAATTTGAGTGTCTTCAAGGCTAGAGTGAATAGGTTCTTAATAAACTAGCGTGCTTTGCCATCAATGATCGCATCACTGCTTACCATCAGGCGGGATTGCGGTCAAGCGCTTGTTTATAACTTATAAAAAAAAAAAAATCTTTAGCCCTCAAAATATTAGTGTGATACACATACACTAATAAATATTACTTATAGCAAATTAGTTAAGGAGTGCCACAATATAATTCTTATATTGTACGGACCGTAAATATTGTCTGAAATACATATATGATTTATTGTTATAATTATATTGTTTTCCTGTATCATCCTGTTAATAGCTACGAGTTGCTACGAGGCTACGAAGTTGCTACGAGACTACAGAATTGCTACAAGGCTACGAAATAGATATATAGTTAGTTGACTTGTGTAGTGTTAATGCTCCATTTACTAAACAAAACGCTGAATGAGAAATCCTGAGGTATCGTATTACCCAGTAACTGGGTTATGGAGGTCAGATAGGCAGTCGCTCCGTGTAAAATACTGGTATTCAGCTGAATCTGGTAAGACTAGAAGCTGACCCCAACATAGTTAGGAAAAGGCAGATGATGATGATGAGAAAGCCTGACAACGTTATTGTTTCTTTATACGTAACCTGAATAGAGTTTACTAGCTTACCGCCCGCGGCTTCGCCCGCGTGGATTTCGGTTATATCGTGCCATTGGTTATTTCCCTCGGGGTTATCATATTTTTTTCAATAAAAGGTAACCTATGTCCTTTCTCAGGGCCTAAAGATTGTCTGTGCCAAATTTCATTAAAATCGGTTGAGAGGTTTAAGCGGAAAAACGCAACAGACAGACAGACCAGACCTCCGACACAACAACATTAGGCATATCGTACCCGGCACACATCGCAACACAACTGCTCAGACCCGTCCACCGTACGGCTTCACCAGACATCATGTCGGAACACGACGAATCGCTTGGCGGCAAGACTTTGTCTGGTGGGTGGTAACTTATGCCGGCGGCTGATGTTGTTGCCTACCACCGAGAACGTATATATGATTAATTTTTACTGCCTGCCAGAATTATTACTTCATTTTCACTTAGTACACATTCTAGCTTTCCATTCTCATGTATTGATATATCAAATGCAATTTTTTTTTATCCTACATATATTTCCAGAGAACAGCCCGTACAAACATATTTTTTCAGCTTTATTAGTATAATATATTTGTTTCCTGTGTCCTAACATTTTTTCATACAAACTAAGACGGATACTAAAATATAAACAACTAGCTGTGCCCCGCGGTTACACCCGCGTAAGCTTCTAGCCGAATCAGCTTATTTGATATAAAATAAGCGCCTGTTAAAATAATGGGAGCAAAATGTAGTACGTCCGCGTTTGCTCCCGTTTCCGCAACATTTTTTGTTCCTGCTCTGCTCCTGTTGGTCATAGCGGGATGTTTTATAGCCTATGTCCTTTCTCCGGCTCTAGATAGACTATCTCATCATTCTCCTGCCCTTATCCCAATTTATTTGGGGTCGGCGCAACATGTCTTTTTCTTCCATGCATCCCTATCAGAAGCCATCTCGGCAGTCACTCCCTTCTTAGCCATATCATCCTTCACACATTCCATCCATCGTTTCTTTGGTCTTCCCCTACTCTTATAGCCATCAACATTCATAATTAAGACTCTCCTCACGACATTCTTCTCAGTTCTCCGTAACACATGCCCGTACCATGACAACCGATTTCCACACAACTTTTCAGCTACCGGTGCCACTTTCAGACTTCCTCTTATGTACTCATTTCTTATTCTATCCATTCGTGTAACACCACACATCCCTCTTAGCATTCTCATCTCGGCTGCATGCAATTGCCTTTCATTCATCCCTTTCGTAGCCCAACATTCTGATCCATACAAGACAGCAGGTCGGATCATGGTTTTATATATTTTCCCCTTAAGTTTAAGGGGAATGCGGGAGTCGCAGATTGTTCCCGTGACCTGCCGCCATTTCATCCACCCAGTGTTAATTCTGTGCTTAACCGTCCGATCTTTTTCGCCATCGCTTTGCACGAGTGAACCGAGATACCGAAAGTCGGAGCAGATTGGTAGGAGTGCGCCATCAAGCGCTATGGCTCCAGAAGTGGAGAGACCGCCGAAATCGCAGAACATATATTCGGTTTTGGTTCTGCTGATTTTCAAGCCAACATTCTCCAGCTTCTGTTGCCATTTCTCCAATCTGCTCTGGATCTCAGGTCCATCTTCACCTACGAGAACAATGTCATCGGCGAACAGCATGCACCAGGGTGCCTCCTTCTGGATGTCCGACGTAAGAGCGTCCATAACTATCCATGACTATCTGTGTACTAAATTTCATTACAATCGGTTCAGTAGTTTTGGCGTTTTCACGCGAAAGTATCTCCAGACAGACGGAGATACTTTCGCATTTATAATATTAGTATGGATTGAACTTTATTCGCCTTACAATGACAGCCCACTTCATCTATCAAACAGCTATTTAACATTGTAAAAATACAAAACGGTTTCTGAACTATTTCGAAAATATTAGTAGAATAGAATAGAATACTCTTTATTGTCTCACCATATAGATTACAAAACAGAAATAAAAAGGTTTTACAAAGGGTGACAAAATAGGCGGTCTTTTCGCTAAGAGCGATCTTTTACAGACAACCTTAGTACTGGTCTTTATCAGAGTACTAATATTTTTGCTCCATTCTGCGTGCCCTTGGAACGCAAGTCGGACTGCGCTCGCATATAGGCTGTTACAAACTACATCATTCGTCATAATAATGCATATTTTACTAATGTTTAGTTCTCACTGGATAGATTAAGTGGACTGTCTTTGTAATACGATTAAAACTCCATAGTGTATACATATGTATAAGGAGCAAAATCTATACTGCCGTGGTCATTACTTAACGACATTGCTACGAGGCGCTACGAGGCTCTACGACGTTACGAAGTAGCTACGCCGTAGCTAGACATGTTCCATAAACTAAATGATGTTAACTTCCATACCAGTTATATGTTGCAAAATGTACGCTACATTGGTTGTATGTTAAGTGAGAGAAGGAGGGAAATTTTGTAGAATACATGTTCTTTTTTTCATTTGTAAGTTTGAATACCGAACGGAATATTTGTATAGCCTACATGTAGTTGTTCCGGATCCGGCTATTTGTCTATGTGGCTCTCAAAAAAGATTAAAATTGTGAACGTGCCTCAGAAGATTGGCAAGTCTTCTGAGTACGTTTTCGGATGACAGTGATGCGGCTGAGTACTTCAATGGCTTCGAATATAATTTTGTTTTTGTATTTATTTATCGATTTATTAGGTTTTCACACTAATTGAAACCACGTATTCTACACTATGTATTTTAAACATAAACAATTAAAAGAATTAATAACAATAAACATTCTTGTCGAGGGACCTATTTTTTTGTTTTAGTATTTAACTTAATATGTGATTATTTGATAACTATACAATAAAGTTTGTAATGAATTGTTGATACTATCGGCCCGCGCGTGTGCCTATCAAAGGGCTATTATTTCGTATCAAATGTTAAGCTATCTATTTTATTGGAACAATTTAAGTTTTAATTTTTAATGAACAAAAATCGTGTATTAATTATTTTATGACATTAATAACGACTTATAATGATAAACTAATAGACACTCTGTGTAGTTACTAAGTCTTTTAATTTAGTACCTAGTGTAAGAAATTAAAGAGATTATGACATGTATTAGTAACTAGCAGCCGCCAGCGACTTCGTTCGCGTGAAGTTAGTTATGCTCCGGTCCAATTGGTCGCAGTGTGGTGTTATTGATATAAAATAAGCGCCTGTTAAAATAATGGAAGCAATACGTACGTCTGCGTTAGCTCCCGTTTTCGCAACATTTTTCATTACTGCTCTGCTCCTATTGGTCATAGCGGGATGTTATATAGCCTAAAGCCTTCCTGGATTAATGGGCTATCCAACGCAAAAAGAATTTTTCAAATCGGACCGGTAGTTCCTAAGATTAGCGCGCACAAACAAACAAACAAACTCTTCAGCTTTATATATTAGTATAGATTCTCGAGTCGTGGTGGCTTTGTGATTAAAACACCAGCTTCTCAAGTATGAGTGTGCAGGTTCGATTCCAGGTCGGGCAAGTACCAATGTAACTTTTCGAAGTTATATGTACTTTCTAAGTATATCTTGGACACCAATGACTGATTACAAGGTGAAGGAAAACATCTTGAGGAAACCTGGACTTTAAGTCTGAAATCGCCAACCCGCATTGAGCGAGCGTGGTGATTACGCTCAATCCTTCTCTGTATGAGAGGAGACCTGTGCCCAGCAGTGGGACGATAAAAAAGGTTGATGATGATGATGATTAGATTATATTTATAGCCCGAAGCTTTCTGGAATCATTTCCATCATTTCATCTCTCGGTGGTAGGCCATAACATCTGCTGCCGGCAGAAGTTACCACCCACCAGACAAAGCCTTGTCGCCAAGCGATTCGTCGTGTTCCGGCATGATGTCTGGTGAAGCCGTACGGTGGACGGGTCTGAGCAGTTGTGTTGCGATGTGTGCCGGGTACGATGCGTCAAATGTTGTTGTATCGGGAGTTTGGTCGTGGAGGGTCTCCACATCTATCTCCCTCTGGCGCAGCATTGTTGGTCGTGTTGTTGGGTTTAACGTTGCACCACCTCGCTCAACTGCCGTCTTCCTTCCTATTCACTAAGATTTTTTTAAGTGATTGGGCTTAATAAACTAGCGCGCTTTACCATCAAAGATTGCATCACTGCTTACCATCAGGCGAGATTGCAGTCAAGCGCTAGTTTATAATTATTAAAAAAAAAAAATCCGCCTGGCCAAAGAGGGTGAGTTGAACCTTCTAGATTCTAGCAGCTTCCTTTAAACTTATTTGACGCCCGTCCCTTTTGTTTTAGACAATCTCATGTTAAATCATCTCATGACGACTATACGGGGCACTATTTTGCGAATTTCAAGTAAAATTATTAATTATATGTTAGTAATAACAGATATCCAATATACAATTAAGTTATTATAGCTTTTATCTTTTTATCGTACGCGCGTATTTTTTATCTTTTTCTTTCATTCAAATACTTAGGAAGATACATTGATTTGAAATGTCGCATGACGTCACGTCGTGGTAAAAAATATACAACGGCGTGACGTAATTAGCCCCCACTCCGTAACTTTAATACGCTATATCTCAGTATTTTTTGGTAATTTCGACAAAATTAAAAATACGGGTTTTAATTTTTTTTTGTAATCTATAAGACGGACTTATTTTTTTTTTTGGATGATTTTGATACCTTGGGTACATCCCTATTACTGGACTTTTGAGGGCTCCAATAACCGTAACGACTGCTATTAGATGTTCGTGTTGTAACCGGAACCAACGGCTTAACGTGCTTTCCGAGGCACGACCAGACCAGTGCAAATATTCATATTCATGCATACAAATATTTGCACTGTGCGGGGATCGAACCCGCGCCTACATGCACAGCGGCTGCGTTCGCTACCGCTACGTCACAGAGGCTGTGAAAAAACTGTAATCAAGAATTGCAAGCAAAGTGCCTTTAATAAGCCTTATAAACAGCTACAAATATACTCATTCCATAACAACTAATCCTTTAAGCGAGGTGATCAACGTAACATCTCCAAGGATTATACAGGATGAAGCTAAAACTCAACAACAAACATTTACAACCGATTCGGTGACGCACAGTCAAATCAAGGATTTACTCAACTCTGGTTATGTTGAATAAATCCTTCATTTTACTGTGATTCATAACAAAATGGAAAAACTCAAGAAAATCAGATTCCAACCCGTTTTTGTGGATCTTAATTGATTTTTCCGAACATTTCGAGTCGGAGCCGCGCTTGAAATATAACAAAGGCTGATTCAATTTCGCTTGTTTTTTTTTTTTATGAAACGTGGACAAGGGCGCGTTTAATTTCGCCGTTAATTAATTAATTAAACATTTCGTCGTATACAGGGTTAAAACGGTTTCTATAACATTTATTCTGTGTGAAATATTATGAAGGTTTCAGAGTTTGAAATCGCAATCAGTCAGTGAATATTTGAAATTTTTTATTGCTTTTATTTATTCAGCAATTTTCACGCGTAAATTGTTGGCGTTGACTTTTTGAATTGCATCGTCATGGGGTATTGTTTATTGGATAAAAGGTGAAAATTTCATTATTTACAGCCTTTGTATCGGGTAAGGAATAAGGATAATGATTTTTTTCGGATGGGTGACGCCGTGTGTATGTTGCTGTTACTATACAACATTTGTATAACGAATAGTAGACAGCCTCCGTGGCGTAGCGGTAGCGGACGCGGCAGCTGCGCAAGGTGGCGCGGGTTTGATCCCCGCACAGTGCAAGTATTTGTATGCATGAATATGAATATTTGCACTGGTCTGGTCCTGCCTCGGAAAGCACGTTAAGCCGTTGGTCCCGGTTGCCATACGAACATCTAGTGGCAGTCGTTACGGGTTGTTGGAGCCCTCAAAAGTCCAACAATTGGTCTAACTGCAATGCTTCGATGTCGCCTTTGGGTTGTGGAGGTCAGACGGCAGTCGCTTCACGGAATATGTCGAAGTTTAGCCATATCAGCAGTTGAACTGGTAAAGCGGACCCCGTACTCCAAAGCTGAAAAGCTTCGGATGCGACTGGGATTAACGATGAGATGATGATGATGATTTATATAACGAATAGTTTTCTTGTCTGTTTATACAAAGTTTTTTTTTTAATTGCTCCCACTCTTAATAATCTACCGTGGGTGCGTTTACAAAAAAAAAACTCGCAAACACAAACAGTCACACCAGGAACCTTTAGACCATACAAATATTTGTTCAGTACAGAAATTGTAATGTCGTAGTGGCCTAATGGTTAAAACACCAGCCTCTCAAGTATTAGTGCGTGGGTTCGATTCCAGGTCAGGCAAGTACCAATGTAACTTTTCTAAAGTTATATGTCCTTTCTAAGTATATCTTGGACACCAATGACTGAAGGTGAAGGAAAACGTCTTGAGGAAACCTGGACTTTAAGTCTGAAATCGCCCACCCGCATTGAGCAAGCGTGATGATTACGCTTAATCCTTCCCTGTATGAGAGGAGACCTGTGCCCAGCAGTGGGATGATAAAAAAAGGTTGATGATGATGATGACAGAAATTGAACCTGTGCAACTTTCAATCGCTCAGCCACTGCACTCACCAAGTGGACACAGTACGCAAAGCATTCATTTCAAACACACCGGTTACAGCCACTTCGCGGGGGCTCGTACCGACTGCTTTCACGCGACAATGCGCAAGCGGTGCGTGTCTCTGGTGCACAAATGAAATTAAATGAATTCTGACTTCGGATCATCCGGTGGTTTATCACCACACTTTGGTATTATTCGTATGAAACCGCGTCGCCATTTACGAGGAAAAACGCCTTCAGCAATGCCTCGGTTTTATACAGTTAAGATGGCATCACCCGCTATTTTACATGCTTCTTTAATCATCCTATTAGATATTTTATCTTCCCCTGATGATTTGTTGACCGGTAGTTTTCTAACAATATTTATAAATTCGTCATTAGATGGTACGTCTGACATTGGTGATTCAGGTGGCACAGGAGCCCACGCTCGAATCTGTTGGTGGTAGTCGCTGTCGTTAGCCGGTGAATCATCAGGGATAAGTGTATTAATTAGTTTTTCTGTTGTTTCCTCTATGCCCGTGGTATGCTTATCATTGACTTTAATGTTTTGAACGTATGTAAGGTCGACCGATCTGTTAGCTTTAAATTCGTGATATAGGGGAGTTCACGGACCCTCCCTGTCAAGTTTGTCAACGATTTTCCGCAACAAGTTACCCTTAGATTTTTCCACCGATGCTACTACTATCTAACCTATGGATATTTTTCCGAAATAAATGTTTTGATTTGATTTGTCAAGGGATCGGTCAGTCAGAAAGATGAAGCTGTCCAGTTGCTCATCCCAAAGCGTAGAAGGGACCTTTGGAGAAGAACGGATTAAAAAAAACAAAGAATGCTAATTCTTGAACAGTTGAAGAACATAAAAAGAAAGAGCAGATTTTTTTTTTTTCAAATTAGAAATCTTGATTTAGGTACCCCTTTAAACTATGGTATGTATGGTGCTCTACCAAAACAAACCCCTTATACACTATGGTGTTTATTTATAAACGATGATCAAAGTCGGTTGTAGGCAACAACATCAGCCGCCGGCATAAGTTACCACCCACCAGAAAAAGTCTTGCCGCCAAGCGATTCGTCGTGTTCCGGCATGATGTCTGGTGAAGCCGTACGGAGGACGGGTCTGAGCAGTTGTGTTGCGATGTGTGCCGGGTACGATGTGCCTAATGTTGTCGTGTCGGGAATTTGGTCGTGGAGGGTCTCCAGATCATCCTCTGACGCAGCATCGTTGGTCGTGTTGTTGGGTTAAACATTGCATCACCTCGCTCAACTGCCGTCTTCCTCCCTATTCACTCAGTTTTTTTGAGTGAATAGGCTTAATAAGCTAGTGCGCTTTACCATCAACGATTGCATCACTGCTCACCATCAGGCGGGATTGCAGTCAAGCACTAGTTTATAACAAATAAAAAAAAAAAAGTAACGCGCAAACGTCAAAAATGTATGGAGTCGCCTATAATTAGTTAACTTTAAGCAACATTTATGAATAAAGAAGCACATGAATAACCTATTCAGACATTGTTAACCGGATTATGATAAACAAAAAAAAAAAAGATGAATATCTAGCACAAACATTTTTCTTACCAAGGATTTTTTTTTAATAAAGGTGGTTTGTATAAGAAATTTTGATATATTTTTGCTTCTATAAATCGTTTTGAGGTTTGAGATAACTTTGCTCTTATAAGAATACAATCATTCCCCTACATGATAATGTCGATGTTGTTGAACGAAAAACTTTTTTTTATTTTTTACGTTACTACTTGGCCGGTTTTGCTCTACGTACTCATTAATTTTGAAAATTAAAATCATTAACATCATCTGCCTAGCCTTTTCTAAACCCAGTTTTTGGGTAACACGATACCCTTTGGTACGACTAGTGGTCAGACTTTCAGAATTCTGACAAAACGTAACGAATATCAACAATCTAAATATCTTGGAAAACGATATCATTTTAATAAATGTTGCTCATTTGATCATGTAGTAGTGGGGCTACATAGATCAAATGAGCAATATTTATTTAAATGATCAAACGCTGTGACATTATTTTGTAATGGCGGGACGTGGATAGAGTCGTTTTGGAAAGTGGGGATTGTGGAACGGTGACTTCGCTTGAAGGCGCGGACCAGGACACTTTTCCGGTGCGAAACTGTCGGTTCGCCTATTTAACTTGTTATTGTCAAGATTGGAGGTATATATTTATTTATTTACACTTCTTGCTTTAATTCAAAACTTCTACGAAATGAAGTCCTTACCACCACACCAAGATGATGGCGACCCTGTCGCTCCGCCATAACTGACGTCGTCATATACATAACAGCCGGGCCCAACGGTTACGTGGGCATACGTGCTTTCCGAAGCACGGAGGGGTCTGGATATGTAAAATTCTCACCCATCTACAGACCAACTGCGGCAAGTGTAGCTGATGTATATAACTGTGCGGCTGTTATTATTTAAGCGACGAGCTTCAAAATTAAATCATCATCATCATCTCAGCGTTAATCCCAGTCGCAATCGTAGCTTTTTCAGCTGTGGAGTCTGGGGTCCGCTTTAGCAGTCTAACTGCTGATTTTGGCTAAACTTCGATATTATACGTGAAGTGACTGCCATCTGACCTTCACAACCTAAAGGCGACATCGAAGCATTGCAGTTAGACCAATTGTTGGACTCTTGAGGGCTCCAACAACCGGTAACGACTGCCACTAGATGTGCGTATGGCAACCGGGACCAACGGCTTAACGTGCTTTCCGAGGCACGACCAGACCAGTGCAAATACTCATATTCATGCATACAAATATTTGTACTGCGCGCGTTCGCTACGGCTACGCCACGGAGGCTGCCCCTTGAAAATAAAATATCTTCATATAAATCTCTTTCCAATTACCATTTACGTAATGGAGCGCAATACTGCTGTACAAACAAAACTACACCGATATTACTATTTAGTTAGTGAAACAACGACACTTTTGTCTGTACCCCTACGAATACCGTTCCAAATTGCTTTTGCTAAATTTAATTTAGCCACAACCATTTTGAGAATGAGTTTATCCTCTAGTTGAGAACGTTTTGTATTATTATAATGAAGGTAGATGGATATTAAATGAGAAGTTATTTGTTAAAGTGCATGGCTCAAAGTTATTTGGAATATCAAGTTAATTTTTTTTTAATAATTATTAACTAGTGCTTGACTGCAATCCCGCCTGATGGTAAGCAGTGATGCACTTTAAAAACTAAGGAATAGGAAGGATGACGGCAGTTGAGCCGGGCCAGCACGAGGGTGTGGGGCCGTAGAAGAATTTAGACTCCCGCTGCCCCACGCGCGCTCGTGATAGAAGAGACACTGGGGTGGTTTTAGTCGGTAAGAGTCTGACAGACCCCGTCGCCCACCCCAGGGCGGCGGACATCCATTGAGGATTTCCACCCCGGAAAAAAAAAGAAAAAAAAAGGTGATGTAATGTTAAACTCAAGACCAACACGACCAAACGAAGCTGCGCTAGAGGGAGATTGATCTGGAGACTCTGCACGACCAAACTCCCGACACAACAACATTTGGCGCATCGCACCCGCCACACCTCGCAACACAACTGCTCAGACCCGTCCTCCGTACGGCTTCACCAGACGTCATGCCTGATGATGCCATGCATGAACACGACGAATCGCTTGGCGGCAAGACTTTGTCTGGTGGATGGTAACTTCTGCCGGCAAATGACAGAAAGATAAAATAGGTATGCGGAATAAAAGTGCGAGAGGAATAATAGCGAGAACTTGTATGAAAGGGTGTAGTTACAAAAAAGGCTCCAATAATGTAGGAGGCACAACAACATTTTCCATAGATAACATAACATCATGGAGGTACCCATCATAAGACAATCAGCCTATAATGTTCGCACCCCATGGACACAGGTCTCCTCTCGATGAGAGGGAGTGGACCGTAATCTACCACGCCGGCCCAGTGCAGGTTGGTAGATTTCACATGTCTTCGAAGCTTTGCCTCTAGGACATGCCAGCTTCTTCACGATGTTTTCCACCACCATTTTGAAAGCAGTGGTGATGAAATAATCTACACAAAATAAGCGCCTGACGGGGTTCGAACCTATGATCTACAATTTATAAGTCGCGGCCATGCCACTTGGCCACCGCTGATCTCAAATTTATTCCGTATGAATATTTAACTACCACTCATGCTGGGTGGTATGTCATCATCATCAGCCTCTACTCGTCCACTGCTGGACATAGGCCTCTTCCATGGCACGCCAACAAGCTCGATCCAGAGCAGTTCTCCGCCAGCTACTACCAGCCGCCTTTTTGATGTCATCGCTCCATCTCGCCAAAGGGCGTCCTACGCTACGCTTGCCGAGAAGCGGTCTCTACTCGAGAACTCGTTTACCCCAACGGTTGTCGGCCCTGCGGCATATGTGACCAGCCCATTGCCACTTCAGCTTGCTAATCCGGTGCTATGTCGGTGACTTTGGTCCTATGTCTGTATTATAAATAGAAATGAAAAATTTCTGTTCGTTTCTTGCATAATTTAAATGAAACATTAATTTTGCATTACATGTAAGTCGTTAGTTAATGTAGCGCTTCTCCTGTGGAATATCAAACTATTGCGATCCCCAACCCGCCTGCCAAGCGTGGGGATTATGGCAAATCACCCAATGTTATGAAAGCCTTGGGGGAGGCCTTTGTCCAGCAGTGGACCTAAATAGGCTGAAGAAGAAGAATGTCTGTTTAGATTTTTGACGAATATGTTGGAAATGCAGACCAGCTGTTTATCTCTTTCTATATTGAGAAAAATAATATCGGTAAACGTGAAAATATTTTAAACGGAAAACAGTTTCTGTGCCAAAAATTTCGCATATTTTTATTTTTTTTCTATTAATTTATAAATGAGTCGCCGCCGCCTGCGACTTCTTTCGCGTTTTTTTATATCCTATTGGTAGCAGCGATGTTATATAACCTTCGATTAAAGGGATATCCAAAACGAAAATAATTTTTAAAATCGGGCCAGTACTTCCTCAGATTAGCGCGTTCAAACAAATTCTTAGCTTTACGTATCAGTAATAGATAAGGTCAGTATTTATATCGACGCTGGTGGTACCTTTAATAAATATATGAAATCATCTCCCATACAACTGGAGCGTTATAAAAATCACCATTTCAATGTCTTTAATGTTTGAGTAAAAAGGCTCATAATAAACAAGTGCACTTTACCAACAACGATTGCGTCACTGCTTACCATCAGGGGGGATTGTACTCAAGCGCTAGTTTACAACATAAAAAAAAAAACTTATTCGAAAATTATTCGAAGGTGGCAGAAGCCATAGCCAAGCCATATGATATTAAAACAGATGATATTCTTACCTGACATTCATAAGTACCATTGTCTCTCTTCTGTACGAACTTTATCTGTAACGTCCAGTCTTCTGAACCTTCTCCATGTAACACCTGCAACAATATTACAACATTGTCATTAGTTATATATCATCAGTAGTATATAAACAATTATCTAATAAACTACACTGGACCTGCGGGCACACCCTCTCACCGAGAGGAAGCCTCTTTCCTAGAAGTGGGAGCATTATAAGCTGATGTTATGTTCATCACCATCATGATGTCATCCACATGAAGTCCACTGTTGGACATAGGCCTCTCCCAACGATTTCCAAAAACAACGGTTAGACGCGACCTGCATCCAGCGCTTCCATGCGATTTTGGTCAGGTGATCAGACCACCTAGTCGGTGGGTGTCCGACGCTGCCCTTGCCGGTACATGATCGCCATTCAAGAGCCTCTCTGCCCCATCGACCATCGGCTCTATGTGCTATGTGCCCCGCCCACTGTCACTTCAAAGAACTAATCTGCTGGGCTATATCGGCGACTTTTGTTCTTCTACGAATCTCCTCAAGCCTGATTCGATCACGTAGAGAAACACCTACCATAACCCATTCTAAAGCTCTCTGTGCGACCTTGAGCTTTCTTATGAGGCCCATAGTGATTATGTATATAGCCCATATTATGTTATGTGTACTATCAATTACAGTACATTCAATGCCTAGGAAAATCGCTGCCCATTCTAAGGTTGTTTGGATGAGTTTGCATTAGCTATAAGGCTGCTCGTTGTATATGTTGTAGTGTTGAATGTATTTTTTATATATTGTATGTTTTTGGTTTACAATAAAGTATATACTCTTTATTATGTACACCATATGAATTACAGAATATAAATATGAAGATTTTATAAAGAGTGACACAATGGGCGGTCTTTTCGCTAAGACCCGATCTTTTACAGATAACCTTTGGATAGAAGATAAATAGGAAGGAGATAAATAAAAAAATAAAAACATCTGTAAACCTTGGGTTTCCAAAAAAAGTGGTTCCGTCATCTCATAACGACCAACACAAAAATCATCAGTATAGTTTTTTTATTATAATTATAAACTAGCGCTTGACCGTAATCCTGCCTGGTATTAAGCAGTGACGCAATCGTTGATGGTAAAGCGCGCTATCTTATTTAGAGTCTATTCATTCAAAAAAACTGAGTGAATAGGAAGGAACTCGGTAGTTAAGATAGGTGATGCAATGTTAAACCCAACAACACGACTAACGATGCTGCGCCAGATGGAGATTGATCTGGAGACCTTTGATCTGGAGAGAATTTATCGTTTGCGGTGATTTTAATGTTAATTTATTAGAGAACTCTGGTTATTGTAATAAAATTATAAGTCTATTTCAGTCCTACAATCTTGTAAACCTATTTTTGGAGCCCACGAGAATAACACCTACTTGTGCCACGTGCCTAGATAATATTTTTACAAACATAATACCAAGCTACAAAGAAGTTGTAAATTTACTTGATTCTGATCACTGCGGACAAAGGATTACTATTCCAAACCATAGTAAAAAAGTGGCCAAAAAGGATATCACTGTTAACCCCAAAACTGAAAGCCGCTTGGAGGTTTTTAGATTTAATCTCTTTAATAAATTGCCAGTCTTGTCCAGTGCTGTTAATGCTGATCCTAATCATCTCTATGACAATTTTTTTAATATATACTGTAAGCTATTTGATTCCACCTTTGTTCCCAAGACTATCTCTGTTAATAGTAACGCATCTTTCTCTGATTGGGATACCATCGGTATTCATAAAAGTAGAACTCGGCTTTATGAAGTGTATAATGAGAGAATTTATATTAACACTGTTGAATTTAATTTGTATGTTAGAAAATATTCAAAATTATTTAAACAAGTTTGTTATATGGCCAAGTCACGTTACTTGAGTTCAAAGATAAAAAACAGTGGCAATGTAATTAAAACGACTTGGAAAATTATTAATAGTGAAACGGGAAGGTCCATTGATAGAAATACTGACTATAGCCTGTCTATTAATGACCACATAATTAAATTAGACTCGCAAGTCTCTGAGGCATTTGAAAATTTCTTTTCGGATATTCCTGTTTCAACTACTAAATCCCTAAACTCATCACCTTTTGTTGCCGAGTCTTTGCTTAAAGAAAATGTTAATGTTTGTGATTCGGAGTTTCATTTTGAATATGTTATCAGTAGAGATATAATTAAAATCTTTCACACTCTAAATGTAAAAAAGACTGCTGACCTATGGGGTCATTCGGTGGAAGTTGCTAAGTCTATTATTGATATTGTAGCACCCACTCTAGCTGATATCTTTAATGCTTGTATTGACTGTAGAGAGTTTCCTGATCTCATGAAAAATAGTAAAATAATACCTTTGTTTAAATCAGGTAGTACATCAGACCCCACAAATTATAGACCTATTTCTGTACTACCTACCTTTAGTAAAATTTTTGAGAAATTAATTTTAAACCAAATGCAAATTTTTTTTAATAAACATAAATGATTACATAGCAAACAGTTCGGTTTTACAAGGGGTCGTTCAACTACTGATGTGTGTTGAACTTCTAGGACATATTTATAATGCATGGGAGGATAAATGCGATGCCTTGGGCATCTTTAAAACCCATTAGTATCTAATGTAAGAAATACACACACACACACATACACTCACACATACACAGACGCACCACACACTACACACCACACACACACACTACACACCACACACACACACTACACACCACACACGAGTATGCAACTCATTTAATGATATCTACATATTTATGTTAATACTGTAGCATGAAAAGTTATTTGTCCAAAAAATCGGGTGAAGACACTGACTCCTGTAACACAGGTACCACCTAGCACGGGAGTCAGGGCTTCAAATTAAGTGTAACTCCTTTCTATGTCAATAAAACTTTATTATTATTATTATTCCTTTATTTCATAGTATATACATATAAATTACATTTTTAAATATTTCTACATAAAAAATACATAAAAAACATTTAAAAATATAAAAAATAGTAGCCCACCGGTATCGGGAACAGGGTCCAAGCTACCGGCGGTCAGGGCTCCAGAGAGAGGAACTTCCTGACGATGCGAGCCGTGTCCAGCAGTACCGCTTTCTGAATCAAGCCCTTGATCCAGCTGCCTAACGAGAGCCTCCTGAGGTGTTGGTCGAGGCTCTTGGCTATTAAGCCATTGGCTGTCACGACTATCGGTACAATGATTGCTGAATCCACTTCCCACATGTCGACAACCTCGTGAGCCAAGTCAAGATACTTGATTTGTTTATCTTTCTCGGCTTTCACGAGGTTCTCATCATGCGGGATGGTTATGTCAACAATCATTGCACGCCGCTCTGATCGATCCACCATCACTATATCAGGCTTATTGGCAACAATAGTCCTGTCAGTGATGATGGATCGATCCCAGTACAATGTGATATAGCCATTTTCGAGAACTGGGTCGGGCGTATACCTGTAGTACGGCACCTCCGATTCCACAAGGTTGTATTTAAGAGCAAGTTGCTGATGAATGATCCTGGCTACAAGGTTGTGTCTATGCAAGTACTCTCCGTTAGCTAGACGAGAACACCCGGAGATAATATGTCTTATTGATTCCCCCGGCCGGTGACATGCCCGACAGATGTCAACTGTGCCGTCTTTCACAATAAATCTCCGGTAATTGTTCGTCATCATAACTTCGTCCATAATTGCAAAGACAAAACCTTCGGTTTCCCCAAAGAGGTCACCGAAACGTAGCCAGGCTACAGACGCTTGAAAGTCAACATCGGGCCCGTGTAGGGCTCGGAAAAAGCGTCCGTGAAGCTCTTTGCTCTTCCATACCTCCATGCGATCATTTGTGTCAAGCACTACTGGTTTACGCCAGTTCTCTTTAGCCAAAGAGAGCGGAGTGAGGCCCTTGTCAGCCGCGACCACATCTCGATGCATCCCCACGTCGGTTACTAGGAAATAGTCCCTGAGACTGCATACCTCGCGATTGTGGAGGGTCTTGGCGTTTAAAAAGCCACGACCTCCACATTTTCGCGGGATATACAGCCTCATAACCGATGACCGTGGGTGATGCAATCGATTTGCAGTCAGCAGCGTACGGACCCTCTGATCCAGGGCGTCAAGTTCGGTTTGAGTCCATTTGAGTATGCCGAAAGAGTACATCAATACCGGCATGACCCAACCGTTGAAAGCGCGCACCTTGTTTCCGCCTGATAGAAGACTATTAAGTACTTTTTTCAGGCGGCCAAAGAAGCGTTCTTTCAACGATTGCTTCATGTCAGTAACATTGATACCCAACGCTTCCGACATACCCAAATACTTATAGGTTTCGGATGCGGAGAGGGCTCTAAGGTTTATGGAATCACTGAGTTGGGTTCCCACGGATTCCATAATCTCTCCTCGCTTTACATGCATGACCGCACATTTGTCCACACCAAATTCCATCCTGATGGAGCTACTGAAAGTTTCAGTAATTTTCAGTAGCTCCCTCAGTTGTGAATTGTTGGGAGCAAAAAGTTTCAGGTCATCCATGTAGAGGAGGTGCGATATAACCTGACCACCTCTCCTCAACCGATAGCCTAGACCTGAATCCTCCAATAGTGTGCTTAGAGGATTCAATGCTAAGCAAAACCAAAGTGGACTCAAACTATCGCCCTGAAATATTCCTCGCTCGATCCGTATCGGTTCGCTATTCCTCTGAATATTTCGACATCCTGGATAGCGAAGGACTGTCCTCCATGTCTTCATACACGACATCAGGAAGGTGCGCAGAGTTGCATCCACTTTATACAACTCCAGCACCCGCATGAGCCATGTATGTGGGACTGAGTCATAGGCCTTCCTATAATCTATCCAACATGTCGACAGATCCTTTCGGGAACGACGAACCTGTTGGCTAATGGCCATATCAATAAGGAGTAGCTCCTTAGTACCGCGGGACCCGCTCTTACATCCATTTTGAGAGGCAGACATGATGGAGTTGCTGTCAATATGTTTGTTAATTTTAGTTTTCAAAATGGATGTAAGAACTTTATAGACCGTCGGTAAACAGGTGATCGGCCTATAATTTTTGGGTTCCGCGGTGCTACCTGATTTATGGAGCAGGTGGGTTATTCCAGTAGTTAGGAACTGAGGTAACGAACCAGACACCAAAGCAGTCTGGAATTGAGATGCCAAGCGAGCGTGCGACCTTGGAAACCATTTTATCCAAAAGTTATGCAGCCCGTCCGGTCCTGGAGACTTCCAGTTAGGTAACGGACGGACTGCACAAGCTACATCTTGGGGGCAGATGGTAATAGCCCCCATTTCAGGTATTGGATCGCAGGCTCTCTCGACATCCCGGGCCCAGTCACCTTCAGTGTGACTGACAGGTACCGACCAGATACTGCGCCAAAATGAACACATGGCATCATCATCCGGTAGGCACGTGTCAGTCACACCTTGTTCTGGTCGTTCCCAGTCCCTATAAACCCACCTTTCATTGCTTTGGAAGGTGCGATTCTGGGTGTACCGTTCCACTCGTCGTTTGTATCTTCTGATACGGTTCGCCCATGCATACACTTTCTGCTTCAGGAAGTCGATGCGCTCCGTGACACGGGCCATACAATTTTGTGGGCTGATATTTGTACCTGCAAATGCCCGCCTCACAAAGCGCATCACTCTGGGACGAGTATTACCCTCCCTGAAGCAGATTAGTTTACCGATGAGTGCTCTAGCCCCACCAATACGACGTTCAATCCTGCGCTGCCAAGCTGGTACTACTGGTTTCGGTCGTGTAGCTCTAGAGTCACTGGGAAATTTGACATGAGCTACACGACAAGCTGCTACAGCTGCGCAGTACAGGATTGAATGAGTATCAGTGAGGTCCTCGCAGGTATCAAAATAATCTG
Organism: Sesamia nonagrioides; assembly: GCA_017933935.1. NCBI lineage: Eukaryota > Metazoa > Arthropoda > Insecta > Lepidoptera > Noctuidae > Sesamia > Sesamia nonagrioides. The sequence continues at coordinate 2,539,637 of JADWQK010001011.1, read as the reverse complement.
ATAACTGCGCATCCAGAGCAGCCATCAGTGCCCTATTTCTGTTATGCATGGGCAAACGTGGCAGGCGTGGTCTCTGTTCTGCCGGGGTGAAACGATATTCCCGAATCGCAGCCTCCAAAGCATTTATTAACTCCTCATTGCACTGGGTACTTACATTGGTAGCCCTATCATTACTCCCCTCGTCAGCATAGTTTGTGGGCTGCGGTGGTATCTCCGCAGTCTGCGACTGGTGAGCAATGATACGGCTACTCTGCATTTCGTTTCGCAGGCGATCAAGCACAGTATCATCCAACATATGATTACGCTGGATAACCCGTACCTGATCCGACAGTCGTTGCGCCGACACGTTGACAGCTGGCTCAAGCACCTGAAACAGAGAGAGCATTCGAACACGGTACGCGGTCAGGTTGTTTCCTCCCTCTGTAGCCCCATAGTATGAGCGCATGACATTTTCATTAATGGATTGTGTCCATCTCATGCGCTGCACACTACCGCCGGGAGCTGGGACCCTGTCAGAAGCCGATGGGCCTCGAGGTCCTAAGCGGTCCGGCGGCCGGCGTCCTCCCCGTCGGCGAGCAGGTGGCGGCGTCGTCGGCGGAGAGAAGTACTCGTCGCTCGAGCTCAACGCAACTGCCGCGGCCGGGGTCGTCACAGCACTTACAGTGGTGCTGGAGGCCGGCGGCGGCGAGGCGGAGCTGAGCAACGAGTCCGGAGATGGTGGGCGTGCTCTTCGAGCGGCAGATCTTGTCAACATCGTCTTCGTCTGAATTTTACAGTTTTGTCGGAGGTGACATGACAGCTGTCACCTCCGGTTCGGCAGTTTTTTATATACATTGTTGCACATTATTTCATATTTATTTTAAAAAAATGGGTATAACTGATGTTGGGCTATTTTCTTTGTTGTTTTTCTATAAATGTTGATAAAACTGATTGTAAAATCTATTTTATATGAATATATAATTTGGAGCTTGACGAACATGATTAGTTGACGCTGGTGTTGCCAGTTATTTATTATTATTATTATTATCTTTTGTGATTTGTCTAAGGCATTCGATTGCGTTCTTCACGATACGTTAATCAGGAAACTCCGCCACTACGGGATCCGGAATTCTGCACTGGATCTTGTTACATCTTACTTGAGTGGTAGGATTCAAAGCATTGACGTTAATGGAACAAGATCTTCCGGGTCTTTGGTAACAATGGGAGTCCCACAGGGGTCAATTCTTGGTCTTTTTTTGTTTCTTATTTACATCAATGACCTGCCGTACCTAATAAAGGATAACCACGATATAGTGTTGTTTGCAGATGACACTTCACTTTTATTTAAACTGAAACGTCAGCAGCAGGTTACTGATGATGTAAATAGCGCGATCTCCAAAGTAGTCCATTGGTTTAATGTTAATAATTTACTCTTAAACGAGAAAAAAACCAAATGCATTAAGTTTACTCTACCTCACGTTAGGCAGGTGGAAACTAAAGTGTTGATAAAGGGCGAAGAATTGAAATCTGAAGACAGCACAGTATTCTTGGGTATAACTCTGGATGCTAAGCTTCAATGGGGTCCACATATAGAAAAATTGTCAAAAAAACTAAGTTCTGCTGCATACGCAGTTAGAACAATTCATTTTGACTGATGTTGACACGACCCGTTTAGTGTACTTTGGCTATTTCCATAGCGTAATGTCGTACGGCATTCTGTTGTGGGGAAATGCCGCCGATATTCAAACAATATTTGTTTTGCAGAAACGAGCTGTTCGTGCAATTTATAAATTAAGTCCGAGACACTCTCTCAGAGAAAAATTTAAAGAGATTAATGTACTGACCGTGCCGTCTCAATATATTTATGAAAATCTTTTGTATGCTCATAAAAATATAAAATTGTTTAAAAAATACAGTGATGTCCATAACATAAATACTAGGAACAGGCACAAATTTATTGTACCTACAACAAGGCTCAAGAAAATAGGTGGCTCTTTCAAATGCCAATGTATACATTTTTACAATGGACTTCCAGAGGTGGTTCAAGATCTGAGCCTGAATAAATTCAAATCCTTCATTAAACGTAAGTTGTGTCAGAAAGCATTTTATAGTGTGAAGGATTATATTGAGGACAAAAAGGCTTGGGCTTGAACTGCGTCCGATTTCTATACACTGATTGTTCTCTGATTTTTCCTCTTGTAGTTTTAATATGTAATTGTATATGTTATTAATTCAAAGCCTGTTTTATGACACTATGTAGCCAAGCATATTGTACGTTACGGAATTGTATCGCTGACAGAGGTGTTCGGCACTTGTACAGCTACACAGGAGCTAAACTTAGTATTCGGGAACACTGTTGGAGCTGCTGAACCTTGGACAAAACTATCTTAGCATTGTGTAGATTCAATTTCTTAGTATTGTATAATTGCATGGCAAATGTGTGAGCACAATGTACGAATGTGCTGTAAGGCATTTTTTTGTTGGGTTAGTCTTTTTTATTGACTTGATAGTGCTCTGGCTGTTGAGAGTATGTCATGCTCACTCAAATGTCTCGCTGATGGTGGCGTGTGTGTTGGGTCATTGGGTTTGTTGAGCGTGTTCTTCATTTACTTGAGGTTATTAAATAAAATGTGACTTCACTATAATAAATGCTTATAATTTCGGTTCCACAATGTTTTACTATAACTAGCTATATACTGTGTACATGTAGAGGCAGGGCGGTGTATTGTAAGCGACTGGCGAGCCGTACGCTCGCGTCCCCTTATTTCGCTAAAGATGCGACTCAGCACATTGCAGTTACCAAGCCGCTACATCACACCCCCCCTTTCTCAAATTTTTTACAAAAAAAAATTTCTCTCTATTCTATTCTAATATATAGTTACATCACTAATACATAGTTACATGGTATGTCTTAATCACAATGTTGCTTATCATAACATTCTGTACTAGTCAGCATTCCAACAGTCGAATGCTGTCTATTGTTTTGCTTCTAAATATAGCTCGTACACACCTTAAAACCAAAAGTTCTTAACAACGTTCTACATACTTAAATTAATTTGTCAAGTGAGCAAAAATCGCACCGGTTGCCTAATCACTCGACCACAGCGTGTGGTTTTAGGCATAGGCGGAAGCGTTTCTTGCCCACTTGGTTCTATATCTGATTCACACTGATTATTATTAGTACTACTATTTTCTGATGGCATTTCTTCCCTTAAAATGTACGCTGGCTTTAATCTGTCTATGGAAACAGTTGATTGGCGATCACCCATTTGTATGTAAAATGTTTTCTTATCTCTACTGATTACCTCATAAGGGCCGCTATATGATGGGGTTAATGGGCTTTTTACCATATCGTTTCTTACGAAAACATGAGAACACGTATTCAAGTCTTTGTGAATGAATATTTTTCGCGAATCGCTGTTTTCCCTTGACTGAGGCCGCATACTTTTTATGACGTCTCGAAGCCTGCTTACAAACGTAGGTAAGTGATCTACTTTGGCCTTCTCGGTTTCGCAATAAAAATCGCCGGGTAATCGTAATGTTTGTCCTAATACTAATTCTGCCGAACTCACGGTTTCATCACTTTTGCAAGCCGCACGAAGTCCCAACAATACTGTTGGTAATTCATCGACCCATGACCTATTATCTTGTAGCCTAGCCTTAATTGCAACCTTGAGTGAACGATGCATCCTCTCGACCATCCCATTTGCCTGTGGGTGGTATGCTGTCGTACGGGTCTTTTTTATACCTAAACTATTTAGCAAACTTTTGAAAACTTCGCTCTCAAACTGCCTTCCCTGATCACTTGTTATTGTTAGGGGGCACCCGAACCTGCATATCCACCCTTCGTATACGGCTTTAGCTACTGTGTCCGCGGTAATATCTGTAACTGGAATTGCTTCGGGCCATCGCGTGAACCTGTCTATCATAGTAACGCAATACCGATAGCCTTCTTGTGACGTTGCTAGAGGACCGACTATGTCGACGTTTATGTGGTGGAATCTCTCTGTCAACGGAAATCTGCCTAATTTGGAAACTGTATGCCGCTGTACTTTTACTTTTTGACAATGAATGCAAGACCTAGCCCATCTGGTCACGTCTTTGTTCATTTCTGGCCAAAAGAAACGCTTTGTTACCATCTTACGTGAGGCCCTTATCCCGGGGTGACTTATGTTATGTATGGAATCAAAAGCTAATTTACGAAATTGCTGTGGGAGATATGGTCTTACCTGATTATCTGAAACGTCACAATAAATCATATTGTTACACAGCGGTGAATGCATTTGTTTTAATACAATGTTACCTCGTGGTTCTGCTAACATACGCGACATTTGAGCGTCGGTTTCCTGCGCCCGCGCGATTTCGTCGAAGTCTATAGGCGTCGGGCATACGACGGTTTCTACCCGTGATAGCGCGTCAGCAACCGGATTCTCGTTACCGTTGACGTATTGTATGTCGCTCGTAAATTCGCTGATATACAATAACTGCCTTGTGCGTTGTGGGGTCTCTCGATCGGTACCTATTTTGGAAAAAGCATACGTTAGTGGTTTGTGGTCTGTTAAAATAGTAATTTCTCGACCTTCAATCATGTTTCTAAAATGTACGATAGCTAAGTAAACTGCTAATAGCTCTCTGTCGTAGGTGCTGTATTTTTGCTGGGCTTGTGATAGTCTCTTTGAAAAATAACCTAATGGCTTTGTCCTTCCGGCGACTCCCTGTTGCAGCACTGCCCCCACGCACGTATTAGATGCGTCACACATTAGGGACAACCTACCTTTGTCTTCCGGGTATGCCAGTGTAATGGCGCTTTGTAGGCTTGCCTTACACTGCTCAAACGCCGCCGTGGCCTTTTCGTCCCATGTTATCTTAGACTTATCCTTTTTCTTGGCCCCATGCAAAAACTTATTTAACTCGGACTGATGTTCCGCAGCTTGTTTTATATGTAGCCTATAAAAATTTACCATTCCGAGGAATCGTCGCAACTGTTCGACGGTTTCCGGCCGCGGATAGCTTTGTATGGCGTCAATCTTATCTTTCAAGGGCTTAATTCCTTCTGAGCTGACGCTGTAACCTAAAAATTCTATCTGACGCTTACCAAAACAACATTTTGACAGGTTAATAGTTAATCCGAACTGTTCGAATCTGCTAAAAACGAGTCTTAGGTGTTTACGAAGCAACTCTGCGTTAGTACTTGCGATGATGACATCATCTATGTAACAGAATAGGTACGAACAGTCTCCTTTCTGTTCTCCATTTAAGTACTCTAAACCCTGTAAGACTGTATTGTTCATAAACCTCTGAAATGTTTGCGCTGCATTGCGCATACCGAACGTCATCCTAGGAAATTCGAACAGTCCAAAAGGGGTAATGATTGCTGTTTTTTCTACGTCCTGTGGTGCAACACAGATATTATGATAGGCTCTATTTATATCTAAACGGGCAAATATTTTCTTACCTGCTAGTCCGTAAGTGAAGTCCTGTAGTCTTGGGATCGGGTACCTGTCCGGCTTCGTGATCGCATTGAGTGCACGATAGTCGCCACAGGGTCTGATCTGGCCATCCTTCTTGGGCACGACGTGCAGCGCGCTCGCCCAAGGGCTCTTCGATGGCCTACATATACCTAAATTTTGCATTAACCTAAATTCCTCCTGAACTATTTTGTATCTATGTGGTGGCAACGGCCTAGCGCGGGTAAATACGGGTGGGCCTGTAGTCTCTATATGGTGATAAGTATTATGACTAGGTGGTTCTACGTACGAAACTGGCTTAGTTATTTCTGTAAATTCTTTGAGCAAATCCTTGTAAGGGTTATCTTGCTGTATGCTAGATATAGATAATTCGGAACATTTTACTACGGTTGCTTCTTTACTTAATTTGGTGAGACCGTCAATCAACCTCTTATTATGTAAGTCTACAACTAATTGGTGTGCCTTCAAAAAATCTGCTCCTATAATTGGCTGCTTTACATCGCATACTATAAATGACCACTTATAACTTCTACGTAAACCTAAGTTTAAGTCTAAAGTCACTACACCATAGGTTTTAATTTCTGAGTTATTTGCAGCGTAAAGTTTGTAGTTACACTCTTGCCTTTGCTTTGTTTTCACTTTACTTACAGGTATCACTGACACATTAGCACCCGTGTCCACAAGATACACAATTCCCGTTTTGAAGTCTTTCACACAAAGTCGGTGGTTTCCCGCGGCACAATCGTCCACCGTTGCTGACTGCACCGCGTCTAGTTTCCCGGCTTCTGCTCCTTCTTGGCCCAAGTACACGGTGACTCGCACGTCCGCGCGTTGTTCCTGTAGCGGTAATGATGTCTGCATAGCCAGTCGGGAGACTCTGGTGTGCGCCGCGTCCGGCTTTTAGGTCTCGAACGCTGCTGCCATTGTCCACCTCCCGTGCTTCTATTTCGCCTCCTGATCTCATTTATTTGCCCGCGTAGTTCCTTCATTTCCTTTGCCAACTCCTCTAAGGGGTCGGCCACTCTGTCACTTGATGACGTACTTGGTGTTATGGATGCGACCTCGCCGTTGCCCAACGTCTCTACTATCCTATCTGCTTTCCTCGCCATATCTTCTATTTTTACATCTTCACCCATCGCCAACAGTGCGCGTACATTTGGAGTTAGCTTATCCAACCACAACCTTTTAAGTGGCTCCTCTGTCAGACCGCAGTTTTTTGCTAATGTTGACATTTTCCTGAGTAATTGTGACGGTTTCTGTGTTCCCAGATCCGTTTCGTGCATTAATCTCTGGAATTGTTTGTCTGCACTCTCCTCATAAACGGACAATAAAAGCTTTTTTAACGTTTCATACTTGCCCGTTTCCGGCGGAGCTTCGATGATGTCGGTTACCTGCTGTAAAACGTCTGTAGGTAACTTTGCGAGCACCATATCGTACTTTTGCGTGTCGCCCTGCTTCTGCGGTGCCATAATTGCCTCGAACTGGCAAAACCACGACCGCGGTAGCTCTCTCCAAAATTCTGGAACTCTCATCTGCACCGTAACCATCGCTATATCCGCTGCTGTTACTGGAGCTGACCCTGGAGGTCCCGTTATCCCCTGTGGGTTCATTTTGGAGAAACGATGCACACGCGTTGCCTTATACCCGATTGACACGTTGCGTCCACTTTGCACCACGCGGTCCGTATGCCACTGCCTCGTACGTTCTATGCGAGCCGCCTACTCTATTTTGAATTAATTAATTTGAAAAACGTCGAAAGGTCACCAGTGTTGAGCGTGTTCTTCATTTACTTGAGGTTATTAAATAAAATGTGACTTCACTATAATAAATGCTTATAATTTCGGTTCCACAATGTTTTACTATAACTAGCTATATACTGTGTACATGTAGAGGCAGGGCGGTGTATTGTAAGCGACTGGCGAGCCGTACGCTCGCGTCCCCTTATTTCGCTAAAGATGCGACTCAGCACATTGCAGTTACCAAGCCGCTACAGGTTCCCTTGAATATGGTTGAGCTGAATGATGCTGATCCATTCGTCATGTTCGTGAACGGACGCCATCGGAGGGGACTGGTCATCTCTTAGCTGCCACGGCGTATTTTAATTTCTGAATTGATTTTTGTGTGTTTTCATAATGGACGCTCTCGGCGTACAATTTATTTCTGCATCGTTCTCACACGGTTGATTTCAACATGAATGATGTAATCAAATATTTGTAACAATAGCTTGAAAATTTAAAAGAGTGTCCATGGAGTTTCTTGCCCGTTCTTCTCCATAGGTACCTACTCTTTGGAATGGGCGACTAGCTCTATCTTATTGACTGACCGACCGTCTGACAATTCAAAAGTGCCTGTAACTGGTTTATTTGAAATAAATGCTTTGATTTTGATTTTGATTTTGACCCTCCACTACCCAACTTCCGACACAACAACATTTGGCACATCGTAGCCGGCACACATCGCAACACAACTGCTCAGTCCCGTCCTCCGTACGGCGTCACCAGACATCATGCCGGAATACGACGAAGACTTTGTCTGGTAGGTGGTAACATGACAAGTCTTCGAAGTTTTGACTCTAGGGCATGCCGGTTTTCTCACGTTTTCCTGCGCTGTTTTGAGAGCAGTGGTGATGAAATAATTAACACAAAGTAAATCGCTTGTTCCTAAAGTCGTATGAAGTGTTGTTGGTAAAGTGGTGGTGGCCTAGTGGTTAAAACAGCAGCCTCTCAAGTATGAGTGCGCGGGTTCGATTCCAGGTCAGGCAAGTACCAATGTAACTTTTCTAAATTTATATGCACTTTCTAAGTATATCTTGGACACCAGTGACTGAAGGTGAAAGAAAACATCTTAAGGAAACCTAGACTTTAAGTCTGAAATCGCCAACCCGCAATGAGCAAGCGTGGTGATTACGCTCAGTCCTTCTCTGTTTGAGAGGAGACCTATGCCCAGTAGTGGGACGATAAAAAGGTTGATGATAAAATCGCTTGTTGGGGTTCGATCTTACGACGTAAAACACGTAAGACGTTATTCTAGGTAACTATTGTTCATCGGCTTATGTCAAAATATTATATTACCTTTATGTCTAACAAAAACATGTTAAGATCATTGACCTTTCTGCCAAGAGAAAACTTTGGCAATAACCCGCCTGTCTGTCACTCGGCCTAACAATACGATACAAAAATAAAATACGCCAAATCATTCTGAGAGACGAAAATGGTGAATTTTTTCCGATAGTCATCTTTGATATTTAATAATAAGAGCGAGAGGGAGTTATTTTTGTAGTACCCACCTAGAATCAAACAAGTTATTGGATAACTTGCCTCCGGTTTAAAGAAGCCTGCCTTATTTAATCTTATGTTTGATTATATCGTGATTTGATTTGTTTCTTCTTTAGGTATTTCTGGAAAAGTTTCAATAAAAGGTAAGACGAGATAAGAGAGCGTGCTTATCAATTTTCCGGCATTCAGAGTCGGGTACCTATCGTTACACTTATTTATTTATATACTTTAGCGTCATTGGACATTTCTCAAGGAAATCCGTATTTTAATCCGTAATCGTATTACATTTTGTTCATTTAAGTTTTTTTTTTTCAATTTGTCTATCTTCTACATGCTTTGCAATGATAGTTTCGCTTTACAGTTTTAATATTTTTCTTAATTAATCTAGTCAATCCACACATCAAGTCAAAGGTTATTCATTCAAATTAGGCTGGAAATAAGCAAATCGAAACGTCAAAATTATTTAAGACAGTGTCAAAACGCCTGTCCTTCACCAGTTCAGTGATTCTGCTGGTATAATACGTGATTTAACATACTGGTACCTACCCATAAGTTTTCATCGAGTTATCCCAGACGCCCAATTAGTAAAGCCGCGGGGAAAGTATTATGTTTCATCAACCTTTGGGTAATGGAGAATAATATTTATTCCTTACCTATGAAATTCTGTATAATATTACAGAAAAAAATATAGTAAGCAGTTTCCTTTTTACATAGTAACAGAAATAGCGATATAAAAATAAACAGAACGGAAGGAAAACAAATGAACAACTGGTTTTGAAAAGCACAATGTCATGATATATTATGAAATTAATTTGAATTTGGAATGCTAAATAGAATGAAAGGTATTGATTTTAACAATAGCCAGTATAAAAAATCGGTTATTGTAATTATTATCGATTATTGTTATTATTATCGGTAATGGATATTATTATCGGTTATTGTTATTATTATTATATTGTTGATCGAAGGTTAAGGACGAAAAAATAGGTTTCTACAAAAAATAGCAAAGTATTCACGAGGACAATTCTTAATAACGATCGTTTTATTACAAAAGCTGCTTACCTACATGGTAAAACCCAAGAATGCTGAGATATTCTGGATCTCAATTCGCGGCTAATACTGCAGTGCAGAGTGAAATAGGAAGAGCAAAACTCGAATTCTTACAGTTGAATCTTAGTAAACATGTTCTTAGATCGGGATCGGGTCAATGCACGTCCGTATGTCTTGCTTAAATCGTTTATTAAGCAAGTAGGATCACTGATCACTTTTACACGTCATGTTTATTTTTTATTTTATTTTTCCACACGATCCTGCCTGATGGTAATCAGCTGTTATGCAATCGTTGATGGTAAAGCGCGCTTGTTTATTAAGAGCCTATTTACGTTAGCCTTGAAGACACTTAAATTGTAGTCAGACGAATAGACTGCCGTTAGCAAATTGTTTTTTTTTTTATATATAAATTACAAACTAGCACTTGACTGCAATCCCGCCTGATGGTAAGCAGTAATGCAATCATTGATGGTAAAGCGCGCTAGTTTATTCAGCCTACTCACTCAAAAGAACTGAGTAAATAGGAAGGAAGACGGCAGTTGAGCGCGGTGATGCAATGTTAAACCCAACAACACAACCAACGATGCTGCGCCAGAGGGATATTGATCTGGAGGCCCTTCACAACCAAACTCCCGACACAACAACATTTCGCGCATCGTACCCGGCACGTACATCGCAACACAACTGCTCAGACCCGTCCTCCGTACGGCTTCACCAGCTTGTTCCAGTTCTCGTTGTGTGCGTTATAAAAGACGAGACGAAACGCTTCTTCCGGATCGTAGCGGTGTTAACAATTTAAGGGTGGCTACTCGCCGTACAACAGGTCGTCTGATGATGGAAGAATTAAATCATGCAAATCCCGTGCACTCTCCAAAATGCGTCCTATAGAACATCGACAGACTGGCTACTCTAACGCCTGCGTTCAAGGCTTTGGAGAACTTCTTTTTTACCAAATCTTTTTTTTTTTTTTTTACATATTATAAACCAGCGCTTGACCGCAATCCTGCCTGATGGTAAGCAGTGACGCAATCGTTGATGGTAAAGCGCACTAGTTTATTAAGAGCCTATTCACTCTAGCCTTGAAGACACTCAAATTGTAGTCCGACGGAAACACCGCCGCTGGCAAATTGTTCCAGTCCCTCGATGTACGCGGTATAAAGGAGGAGGCGAAACGCTTCGTCCGGATCGTAGTGGTGTTAACAACGTAAGGATGGAAACCAGCCGTACGACGGGTCGTCCGCTGGTGGAACAGTGATGGGGGAATTAAATCATGCAATTCCCTCGCACACTTCACTCATAAGGTAACGTTTTGAAGCACCAGCCCAAATGTGGCTGCAGTACTCACACGAATGAATCTGCACTTTGTATAAGTAAAGTTACGTTCCCAGGAATTGAGGGTAGGGTAGTGAGGTACTAGCGTTCGAAAGATTGTAATATCGTATTTTGCTTATCACACAATTTCTTCTTCAACCTATAGAGGTCCACTGCTGGACAAAGACCTACACCTATCCATGATGACCAGTCTTGTTCTATCCACATTCATCGGCTTCCCGCGATCTTCACCAGGTAATCGGTCCACATTGTTGGGGGCTTCCCTACGCTGCGTCTTCCGGTACGTGGCCGCCGCTCCAGGATCTTACGGACCCATCGGCTATCGGTTCTACGAGCAATGTGCCCGGCCCACTGCCACTTAATTTTAGCGACTTGAAAACACAATTTATTTATAAGTATTTATGCAGGAACTTATGTAGAATTTCGGGTTTACATACATACATTAATATACGCGTTGTTTCCTCAATTGGTTTAGAATAAGGTACTTGAGAAATGTGAGGTAGGTACTATAACCTCAAATTTAGCCTATTTTGTTGAGGTCCCATGTAAGGGTAGCCTATTGTCATCAATTTATCATATAATATCTTGAGCTAGTTATAATTTTTGTGGTTCTAGTGAAACTTGTTTTAGAAATATATATATTTTATACTTTCCGCCCGCGGCTTCGCCCACGTGAAGTTCGGTTATATCGCGCTTTTTAGATTTCCCTCGGGAACATCACATTTTTCCGGGATTAAAGGTAGCTTATGTTTCTCAGGATCTAAAGATTGTCTGTGCCAAATTTCATCAAAATCGGTTGAGAGGTTTAAGCGGGAAAGCGTAACAGACAGACAGACAGAGTTACTTTCGCATTTATAATATTAAGTATGGATGTAGGTAACTATATTCTCTTAGATTTTGTTTTTTTTTTGAGTTTTTTTAATGTTATAAACTAGAACTTGACCGCGATCCCGCCTGATGGTAAGCAGTGATGCAATCGTTGATGGTAAAGTGCAATAAAAGAGAGTCTCCACTCTAGCCTTAAAGATAAGTATTGTGTTGTGTTAATTGTTTTGATTTTAATGTAAGATGTTGTCATCATGTTGAGTTGTTAGATAATATGCCAAGAATTTTGACTAGCAAATTAGCTTTTTCTTAACAATATTGGAGTCGTCTTGCAGTCTAACAAGATACAGATACCAGTATTTTCACGGAGCGACTGCCAATCTGGCCTCCATATCTTCATTAACGTTTTATCGTCCCACTGCTGGGCAGAGGCCTCCCTCTCGTACAGAGAAGGATTGGGCATAATAACCACGCTTGATCAATGCAGGTTGGCGATTTCATACTTAAAATTCCAGGTAGAAAGAACATATAATTTAGAAAAGTTACATTGGTACTTGTTTGACCTGGAATTGAACCCGCACACTCATACTTAAGAAGCTAGTGTTTTAACCAATAGGCCGACTCTTCCACAACCCACTTATTAATACGATACTTCTTGGTAAGACTGGTTGTGACGGGAAGGCTAAGATGACTGTCACGCGCATTTTTAATTGGACTTTTAAAATTAATTATAGTGTCGTTTACTAAATAAAAGCGCGTGATTTATGAAGTAAAAAGTTCATTCAGTAAATAATTCATAAAGACCATTGAAATATCGCGATATAATGACTTTGCCTCAAACCTCCCTCATAGATGGTTCACGCGGCCTTTTTTTTTCCACTGTCATTGGCGATATCCGCCATTATTGTGAAATAAAATTTTCAAAGAATTTCCATGCTTTGTTACACTTGTTATTGGCACAAATTGGGATCAAGAGTTGAGGTTGATAAATTTGTCATTCCGAAACACACTGCCGTCATGGCATTATTATAAAACCCGTTAATAGAAATTATTTTTAAAAAAGTACTACTTAATTTTAACATTTATTAATATGGAGTGGAGTGTCAGTGATTACCAACTGGAAAGTCATAATAACGCCATTTGGTTAGAAGATTACGAAACGTCAAAGTCGATCATTATGAGATCACTGATCGATCATTCTAATACTATTGCAATAGCAGACTAGGCCCGGTTTAAAGTGCTTCCCAAAGCATGAGAGGAAGTAAAGACGGTCACACAGCAATGGTCCATCTGCAGATAGGTGACCATGAACCCAGCACACGATTCTAAAATAATACTACGATACATTGGCCAAAAATGTAAACAAGTATGAGTTTGTAGCGGTACCTACAACGCTACATGCGAACAACGCGTCATACTGACGTCACGCGAATCCTGCATCTCGCAAGCAGAGTTTTCTGTGCAACTAGCACGCATACAAGCTCGCGACATCAACCGGAAGGCAAGTGGCCCGCCAGACCGAAGTTAAGTCTGGTCGGAGGATCCTCCCTTTTATAGGGAAGACTAGTAAGCTTTTCGACAGCCTCCGTGGCGTAGTTGTAGCGAACGCGGCTGATGCGCAAGGAGGCGCGGGTTCGATTCTCGCGCAGTGCAAATATTTGTGTGTGTGAATATGAATATTTGCACTGGTCTGGTCGTGCCTCGGAAAGCACGTTAAGCCGTTGGTCCCGGTTGCCATATGAACATCTAATGGCAGTCGTTACGGGTTGTTGGAGCCCTCAAAAGTCCAACAATTGGTCTAACTGCAATGCTTCGATGTCGCCTTCGGGTTGTGGAGGTCAAACGGCAGTCGCTTCACGGAAAATATCGAAGTTTAGCTAAAATCAGCAGTTAGACTGTTAAAGCGGACCGCAGACTCCAAAGCTGAAAAAGTTTCGGATGCGACTGGGATTAACGCTGAGATGAAGAAGAAGAAGACTAGTGAGCTTTACACGCTCATCATACCTCCAAACTGGTGACCCCGACCTGATCCCTAATTTATCACCACGAACCGAACCGATCGCGATCCCTAATTGATCCCGACGTTCTCAAACCGATCCCGACCCAATCCCGGTCCGATGGATACGCTACAACTTAATACATTTTCAAACTATTCAATGATCACTCTGAAGTCTACTTAATCACCGCTTATATGAAGTTGATATTTCTTTAACCTAAAGTAACGTTAATTTTAAATTGAACATATTTTTTTTTCAGTGTAGAATCTCGGATTCGCCATGGTAATAGGTTGTCGGTCAGATAGGCCGTACTATACGAATCATAGATACGCATGTTCATTTTATGTTGTGTTCATTACTATACATAGTGTTGTATAAAATCATGTATTTTTTTTTTTAATGAACAGTCAGCTGTGACGCTGGGGAGTTTATTCCGTCACTTCTTCTCAGCGAAAGCACTAGAAAGTGGCGAAGGGCGGGCGTTTTGGGGGACTGTCTTATGTAGTATTGACGTTCAAAAAGTGCTTATTCTCAGCCTACTTTGAATAAATGACTTTTGCTTTTGATTTTTTGTCGTGCTTCGTGGCGCAGCGGTTAACACGCCTGAAAACGAGTCTGGGTCTTGGATGTTTATCTATATGTGTATCTATTATAAATATAGTATCGTTGAGTTAGTATCCCATAACACAAGTCTCGAACTTACTTTGGGGCTAGCTCAATCTGTGTGATTTGTCGGTATATATTTATTTATTTATATTTTGACACATTCCGTCTGAAATAACTAAGTTGATATCATTCAAAATCATACCAACACGTATGTTATTACGTATTTCATGCGAAAATTGAACCCGCCTCCCATAACGTTGAATCAGCATGCCAATAATAACCGTAACTCATCAACTTTTCAGGAGTTTGTTAATTAAAAAGTGCGCTTCGTTATTTAAATGGTGAAACGGACGAATTTCAACGATTTTCGTCAATTTGACGTTCAAATGAATCATCCAGTTATAACGACGAGGAAAACGTTGTTAGAAGCTTGGGCGTGAACTTATCGAGAGGAAGTATTAATTAAAAAGGAGGTGGGAATTAAAAATTTAGCAGCTTTTGATTTTATAGTATATTTTTTTATAGTTTATTATATAGTATATTTAAAAGTGGATGGATGCTAGTTCTTTTTGTCAAATAAAGTAACGCATTGCCATTGAATTACCAATTGATTAAAATATGAACATTTTCTGCGCGCTAATCTTGAATTTGAACATTTTTGACGTGAAATTAAATTTATTTGCAAGAATTGTAGTATATTCATTATAAATGGGCAGTTTTTTTTAAACTGATTGTGAAGTTGCATGATTTAATTCCCCCATCTCCGTTCCACCATCGGGCGATCCGTCGTACAGGTTTCCACCCTTACTTGTTGACACCACTACGATGCAGACGAAGCGTTTCGTCTCCTCTTTTAAGCCGCGTACATCGAGGGACTGGAACAATTTGCAAGCAGCGATGTTTCAGTCGGACTACAATTTAAGTTTCTTCAAGGCTGGAGTGAATCCTTCTGCGATGAAGTGATGCTGGCAAAGGAGGAGGCGGAACGCGTGAGGGAACGGGAATCCCAGCGCCGTCACGCCACTAGTCGCGATCGCGGAGACGCCCTGGTCGGGAGACAACATCGAACTCCCGGCCACTGGAGGCGCGCGCTTGCTGGCGGTGAGCAGTGGGCAGCTCGCCGCCCAGTAAGGACCAGGCCCGAGTCGGCGGCGCTTTGTGTTTCACGCGCGCCACAAAGAGATTTCAGCACATCGTGACGGGGTTCATGAATGCCTTTGCCTCCTGGATCATGGTTGCAGGTTGGTTAAAAAGAATCCGTGGCCCTGGCCGTCGCACAGGCAAGTGAAGAAACACGTGTGGGTTTTAGTCAGTAAAAGTCTGACACGCCCTTCCGCTCCGCTCAGAGCGGGAGAAATCATTTGATGATTTCCCAACCCAACAAAAAAAAGGCTAGAGTGAATAGGCTCTTCATAAACTAGGGCGCTTTACCATCTACGATTGCATCACTGCTTACCATCAGGCGGGATTGCGGTCTAGCACTAGTTCATGGTGGCCTAGTGGTTAAAACACCAGCCTCTCAAATATGAGTGCGCGGGTTCGATTCTAGGTCAGGCAAGTACCAATGTAAGTATTCTAAAGTTATATGTACTTTCTAAGTATATCTTGGACAGCAATGACTGAAGGTGAAGGAAAACATCTTGAGGAAACCTGGACTTTATAAGTCTGAAATCGCCAACCCGGATTGAGCAAGCGTGCTGATTATGCTCAATCCTTCTCTGTATGAGAGGAGACCTGCGCCCAAAAGTGGGACGATAAACGGTTGATGATGATGATGACTAGTTTATAATTAAAAAAAAAAAAACAAAAACAAACAATTCGTTAAAACTAGCTTATAAGAAAATTAAATAAACTAACCTAATATGTAGGTATGTCATCTTTTTATAAAATATTTTACTACAATATATGTAGTAGAAATTATGTATTCAATAATTATTAATTAACTATTATCAAAGAGATATGGGTTTAACTCTCATTATATATGGAATAAATGTGACGATATCATTAATTACACATGTTACTAGGCTCGACGCTTATGTACCTATTATCGACTAAATACCTATGACTACACTCAAAGTACATCAGCTTTTGTGAAGCCAAAAGCTTTAGACTACTAAGCTCCTAACGCTTTTGAGCTCAGCAGAACCCATTAAATCTGTTGACTCTCGCAAATTGTACCGAAAGCCTCGCAGTAGATATTTCCCTATCATTTTCGAAGCAAAACGGAAATAATTCCTACAAATCTCGTGTCCAAGCTGAATATCATCCAGTAAAGATGACGTCGGTTAAAACACGAACACTATCAAAACAACTTAGGTTGAATTCACACCGATATGGTCTGTCTAAAAAGTATGTGACGAAATGGTAAAAAAATCTAATAAAGCGGGACAATTGCATAACAACATGAGCAGTGTAAACAATATTCATAACATGCCTGATTAGACATTTGAAGCAAAGGTAATCTATATATCTATAATCTATATATCTATAATTTATATATCTATATGTACATGTATAGATGCCCCCACAGAATAAACGTACAAGAGCTCTTATACAATTTTTCTTTCTTGCATTTTTCATTTCATTTACCTATGTAGCACCTTCTAATTTTTTACTCAAAATACGCCTATTATATCATTTGATTACTTTATTCTAGGGAAAAATCATGGAATTATATCACAAGTATAAAATTATATGCTATTGTTAAACGCTTTTGGGTGGCCGAGTTCATACGAATAAACGTGTTAAAACAAGCAAACCTTTGAGAAGACTTCTAAGAGTTTGTAAAATAGCAGCTTACACGTTTATTCATGTTGATAAAGCACATAATGTTTCTTAACATATCAATGAATGTTTTAAAATATTTTTTATTTATAATTAAAGTATTGCATTGCCTCCTACGGTATTTAATCGGATTGTTTATTTAATTATAAAAAATAAAATGTTTTTTCTTATATTGTAGGAAAATGGTTTAAACTAAAATATATCTATATGTCTAATGTAATTATTGATGATTGATACTGCAGGGGCTGGGGTGTGCAACAGAAAACACTTGTTTGTGAAAATCACTTTTATTGAACTTTGTAAAATACAAGATGGCCGATCTTTGTGATTGATCTGCGGACGTGCGCGTTGGTTAGCGATTATTGGCAGACTGGAGGGGGGCTCGCCGAGTGTGAGCAGCACGTCACCGTGTCCCATCCCTCCGTACTAAACTAGTGATGCCACTTAGTTATTTAGTTAACATTATAAAAAATATTATATTAATATTATGGTATTGAGCGCGTCGCTAACAATTCCCCACCCCAGTGCTGTCACAGCACTCATCTACCAGAGTGATAGGAGCGACGCGTGCCACGGAGCGGCGCCACGTCCTGTCGCCCACCTTTATCTCCACCAGTCTGATCCGACCGTCCTTACCTGGGAACACCTCAGTGATAAGTCCCTTTGGCCAAGAGTTGCGTGGAGAGTTCGGGTCTACAACCAACACGAGATCGCCTACTCGAATTCGGTGGTTGTTCTGACTGCCACTTGCGCCTAGGTAGTAACTCAGGTAAAACTTCCTTTACCCACCTGTGCCAAAACATGTCGGCCAACCGTTGACTTATCCGCCAATGCCTGCGCAAGTACAGGTCGGAATCGTCAAATGCTCCAATGACAGGTGAATTTGATGACGTACCGAGCAAAAAATGGTTGGGAGTGAGTGATTCTACGCCTCCCGGGTCTACTGAAACGTGCACCAAAGGACGACTGTTCACCATGTTTTCAACTTCGGCTAAAAGTGTAGACAACACTTCGTCCCTCGGTGCCCGCTCCAGCAAAACAACTTTGAGCGACGATTTGACGCTACGAATCAGTCGCTCCCATGCCCCACCCCAATGGGGACTAGCGGGAGGGATGAACGTCCAGTCCATACCGTTATTCACACCTACGTCATTTAGAGCTTCTCGGTCCAAGTTCAGCATGGACTGTTGAATTTCCTTTTCAGCTCCTCTTAGGTTTGTGCCGTTGTCGGAGTACAGGTGCCGTGGCCAGCCACGTCTCGCCGCCATCCGACGCAATGCCATGATTAACGAGTCTGTTGTAAGAGAAGCGACAGTTTCGATGTGAATAGCGCGTAACGTTAGGCAAGTAAAAAGAACTCCGTACCTTTTTTCCCTGCGTCTGCCGACTGTTACCTCCATCGGTCCAAACAAGTCTAGCCCACAGTGAGAGAAGGGTCGCTGATGATGTGCCACACGAGACTGAGGTAAGTCACCCATACGAGGAACTAGCGGTCTGCACTTCTTGATGCGGCACAACATACACTGCGACACCACAGTCTTCACGGTAGGTCTAAGTCTCACTAACCAATATTTTTCCCTCAACAGGTTAACTACCGTTTCCTGATTTCCATGAGCTGCCTTCACGTGGTAATGACGAACAATCAGCCTAGACACAGGGTGCCTACCATCTAGTATGACAGGCCTCCTTACTTCCATGTCGATATCTGCAGCAGCGTCGATCCGACCGCCAACACGAAGTAAACCATGTTCGTCTAAATACGGTGACAGAGTAAGTAACCGACTATTTTTAGATAAAGCCTTACCGTTGCTAATCGCAGCTAACTCCTCAGCAAACGATTCCCTTTGTGCGTGTTTCAATAGCTGCCGCTCCGCTCGCTCCATCATCTGCACACTATAGCCACTGCTAGGAAGACCTTTCAACCTGTCAACAAATTTGAAAACAGCGGCTGACGCCCGTAGAAGGCGCAGCCAAGAAGAAAACCGAACCGGATCAGGAACCGGTGAACAAACGGAGTGTTGCTGAACAACAGCTGTCACCTCTTCGCATACCGAATTTGTTTCAGGTTGGATGACGTCTTTAGGCCATGACGTGTCATCCAAGCGCAGGAACGCTGGACCATTCAGCCATTCAGAATACAAAGCAGGATTGAAAGTTTCTCGTGTAGCTAAGTCAGCTACATTGAGCTTTGTAGGAACATATCTCCATTCGTCGATACGTGTCAATTCGTCTATCTCCCCAAGACGGTTCGCTTCGAACGTTTTATAGGTACGCTTATTGTTACGAATCCAATGAAGAACCGTAGTGGAATCGCACCAAAAGAATCGACGTACTGGAGACATTCTATGTTCCTTTCCAATAGTATCAGCCAGCCTTGCCGCTAACAGTGCTGCTTGCAGCTCGCATCTTGGTACTGTCATAAGTTTCACAGGTACCACTCTGCTTTTACTTGCAATAAAGGAAACATGTACATCACCTTGCACTTCCCAGCGCCAATATGCTACCGCACACAGCGCCTTAGTGGACGCGTCACTAAATATGTGAAGATGTAAGTTATTATAACCAGGCATGCTTACAGTAGGCGAACTCGTAGCACTGCTATCGGCCGCTACGCTTTCGTAGCCCGTAGCAATAGTCTGCGTAGCACAGTGAGTCGCGCCGGCGCGCGCGGCGGCAGCATCGCGGGAGTGGGGACTTCCGTCTTGCTCGCGCATGTTGCCGTCGCAGTCAGCGCGCATGCGGACATCGTGTGCCACCTTGAGATGCGAAATGTACTGACAACGGTAATTAGGTCAACCCATTTCACCCACCTTTCGTAGATGCTATCAGGAACATTATCGTCCCAACCAACATTCAGGCACCAGGTATCCTGAAGCAGGATTTTCCCCTGAATAGTGAATGGGGCGAGAAATCCTAAAACATCAAAAATAGACATAATAACCCTTAGCATAATTCTTTTTGTGGGACGTTCATTACCCTGTATGATGTCTTTTGGGATACGCTTTAGCGTCACGTCAAACCCGAGTACATCATCTCCAGGAAACCAAATAAGTCCCAGTGTTCGCTCAGCTCCGTATTGCTGACCGACTTTGAACTTTACAGCAGTAGAACCTAATGTCTCTTTTGGTATGCTGTTTAAAACTGCGACGCTGTTGCTTGTCCAGTTTCGGATTTCAAACCCGCCGGCTCCGTGGATGTCACTGATATTTCTCACCATGTCAATAGCAGTATTTTCATCTGGCAAACTGTCTATGTAATCGTCCATGTAATGAGAGTGGTAAATGGCATTCACTGCGGCCGGTAAGGATGACTCATAGCGGCGTGCATTTTTGTTCTTTATGAATTGAGCTACAAATGGTGAACAATTTGCTCCAAAAATTAGAGATGTCATTACATACGTTTTGGGCGTTGCGTCCCCTGTAGGGTTACTCCTCCACAGAAATCTTAGCGCGTGCTGATCCTCGGCGTGAATTTTAACCCTCAGGAACATGTCCTTTATGTCACCTGTTACTGCAATTTTATTTTCCCTAAAGCGCAGCATTATACCAAGAAGTGGTGACAAAAGGTCAGGTCCTGTGAGCAAATAGTCATTAAGGCAGAAACCATCTACCTTACCTGCAGCGTCGAAGACCAACCGAAGTTTAGATTTGTTTGGATTGTCGACACCGAAATGAGGTAAGTACCATGTATTCGGTGTGACGTCATTTTCCACCAGCTCCCGCGCATAGTCATTATCTAACAAATGACGAACGCGTTCCTCATACCTGTTAGCGAAACCTACATCCTTTCCCATTTTCCTTTCGATACTTTTCAACCTTCGTAGTGCGTTGAGGTACGAATCTGGCATCGTGCGTCGTGGCTCTTTCCAAGGTAAGCTAACATACCAACGTCCGTCAACGAGCACCGCTGATCTCTCCAGCTGATCGATGGCGCGCGAATCGTCAACATTCTGACGTGGCTTACCTGACACACCCATGGTATCCAGTGCGAACCAACGTCGAACCTCATCATGGATATCCCGAAGTAGATTATCTTGTGATGAAATGTCACTTACCACTTCGGTCTCCGCGATGGTTAGCGCGGCCTCAGCGCAGGCGGAGTGAGTGCCGGCGGCGCCGCCCCGCGACACGCGCACCCTACCATGTACACACCAACCTAGGGGGGTAAGTGTAGCGGACGGCTCATTTACATTTCCTAACTTTATTTCCAAAGGTACAATTAAGTTATAATTATCTTGACCAATTAATATATCAGGTTTTGAGTCTGAGATACACAAATAATCTTTGATTTTCTTTATGTGGGAATACTTATTGCAATCTATTAAAGATAACTTTTGAACGGGCAAACTTAATTCCTTAACACAGCGCATTCTAATATTATTATATAACCTATCATCATAACCACTAATGTCCATACACACAACCGTAGATTCACATACCATCGCGTCATCAGTCCACGCTCCGCGCACTGAGAGTGTCTCGCGCCGGCCGCGAAGCCCTATGCGCTCGGCTAGGCCTGCGCTGATCAGCGACACACTCGATCCGTCATCAAGTAGCGCGGTCGCGTTTACTATACCTTTAGGTCCATGTACACGAATAGGTAACACTTTTAATAGCACTTTACTGTCATATTTGCCACTCGCGTTAATGTACGTTATAGTTTCCGATGGCGTGTCCGACTGGGCTCGCTGCTCGCGGGCTAGCGACGTAGTACTCGCGGTCGGCGCCGTGTTGTTGTCGGCGCTAGTGGTCACACGTTGTTTACTTGTAGAATAATGCAGGAGACGATGATGTTCTTCCTTACAGCCATCTTTGTCGCACACAGGGGCTGAACACTTTGTTCTATCGTGTTTCGATATTAAACACTTGTAGCACAAGCCGTGTTTTTTCACATGTTGCCACCGTACTTTACGCAGTGCTTTCTTAAATTGTTTGCAGTCGCTGAGATTATGACGTACCGATGCCCGGCAAAACAAACAATTAGCGTTGCGTTCTTCGTCTTGAACTAGCACGGTCTGTGAGCGTGTGCATGTACTTGTCTTGCTTTTAGGATGCTGGTCATTTCGGAAATTAGTAAAAATACTTGCAGTGGTGGAAATCTTTACAGCTTCTTCATATAAAAAATCGGATAAAATCACTAACCTTGGTTTCTTTTTCTCGGTGATCAATTTAAAGCTGTAGTCAGACCACTTGGAGATGAGCACTGCGGGGAGCTTGGACAAAATCATCGAGACGATATTGACACCGTGTAGGTACTCCTCGCGACCCACTGCTCGTACTGCTTCCACTACATTTTGAACTTTCACAGAAAATCCGACGATTTCTTTATGATATTCCGGTTGTAGGGACTGAAGCTTCTTTATGTCTTGGAGTATTCTGGCAATTATGCAGTCGGGATTACCAAACCGTAGCTCCAATGTCGATATTACCTTTTCAGGCGACGTGGCGCTTATGAACAATGCGGCGACTGCATCTTTCGCTTGACCTCGTAGGCATTTTCGAAGTCTCCATAGGTTTTCTTTTGGCGTGAATTTACACAATGCTGTCGACTCGTCGTAGGCTTGTTTGAATTGAAGCCAATCCAACTGGTCACCTGAGAATTCAGGTAAATCTCTTGATGTGCTCATGCGGCTCAGCAAACTGGCTTGAGGCACGTTGTTAGCACAGTTGTTTGAGAGGTCCTTCAAAGCACTAGCCAAAAAATGAACCGCGTCGTTCAACACAGTCATGGTGTCGCCGGGCGGTGGCGGCGACGGGGCCGCGGCGATGCGCGGCCGGCCGGCCACGTGCTCGGTTCGTGGCGACTGTGCTGGCTCCTGCAACTCGCCCGTTTCTAATACTTTTTCGGGGGCTTGTTGCTCCAATAGGGGTTCTTTATGGTTGCTCTGATGAGCCACCCAATCTTCCAAGTCACGATGAGGAAGTTCCTTCCCAATTTGTGAACTGTATTCCAAGTTGTCCTCCTCATCGTCGAGTATTGCCAGTTGTGCGTCCAGGTTTTGATCAATCAGAGCCATTTGGATAGCGGCTTTTTGTCTGGCGGCTTCCAGCTGCAACATTTTTTTCTTGCTTTCCCGCGTGGATTTACGTGACGACGCCATAGATTGTACTGGCGTTTTTACGACGCGAGGCAGCGTTTCTGATTTTATACTGCTTTTCGGCACATCAGAAAATAAACGTTGTGGTATTATAACGTGCTCGCTTGACTCCGCTTGGGTATTTTCCGTTTCTTTGTTCTGTTGCACACGTTGTTCCTGCAGCATCTTTGCTCGTCGTGTTTTGACGCTTTGGGTTCGGATCATTGTTGATCTGGCTCGAAGACCACTTTATTGATGATTGATACTGCAGGGGCTGGGGTGTGCAACAGAAAACACTTGTTTGTGAAAATCACTTTTATTGAACTTTGTAAAATACAAGATGGCCGATCTTTGTGATTGATCTGCGGACGTGCGCGTTGGTTAGCGATTATTGGCAGACTGGAGGGGGGCTCGCCGAGTGTGAGCAGCACGTCACCGTGTCCCATCCCTCCGTACTAAACTAGTGATGCCACTTAGTTATTTAGTTAACATTATAAAAAATATTATATTAATATTATGGTATTGAGCGCGTCGCTAACAGTAATAATATATTTTTTTATCTTTAATTTGGTATAATTTGTTGAACCCTATATACTACCAAACAACAGTTATTCAAGTTTTACAGTTTTTATTTTTCCTGAAAAGTTGTCGTTTTTTTATTTACACATTTATTCTGTGGGGCCGTCGATATAGTCAGCAATGTAATGAATGTTGTGAAAGAGAGAAAGATTATTACGTTTATTGACATTACAGCAAAAGAAATACACCCAAAACTATAAAAATATAAAACAAAATTTATAATGTCAAAACGGCCCAGCTTAGCATAATGTCAGATGACAACACAAGGTATACCACCTGACGCTGATTTTCAGCTGCAACCCACGAGTGCCATACGCAAGAATTACATAAACACAGATTCTGTTATTTTTACAGAGTTTTCAGTCCTTAAAAAGTGATATAGTTAGATAATAATAGTAAGTAACACAAATGATAGAAAAACTCAACAAAATAAAAAAAAAATGTTGACATACATAAATGTGTGTGTGTGTGTGTATATAATTATGTTACATATATTGTAATTAATCAAATTAATCATCAATCAATCAAATTGCGTAACTAATTAACATGTGTAACGCAATTGCCCCGATAATAGAGCGGCGCCATTTTATTTATATGTATATATATATATGTATTGATTTACCAATATCCTTCAAACTGATTCAGATTGAGATTTACAGTGCGCTATGCAATTACGGTGCCGGTTCTTGTAAGTACTTATAAAAGAGGAACTTGTATTAACATTTTTTTTTTGATGATTATAAATTAGTGCTTGACTGCAATCCCGCCTGATGGTAAGCAGTGATGCAATCGTTGAGTGTAAAGCAAACAAACACACACACACATTACAAAAGGCAAACTTTTTGACGGTTCTCAATATTATATTTCACCAACTTTTCTATCAATTCATCTTCCCTTAGCAACACTATTTCTATGAAAATTAAGGTTTTACATTAATCTACAATTGTTAAATGCTTATCTTGCTTTAGAGTGCTTACAAATCAGAAATTCGTGATTATGTATCCCAATAAATAAATGAAAGTAATAAATTTGTAAGCGAAAACACAAATTTGCATTTACAGATAGGATTTCTTATAAATTTATTTACATTTTCATGAAATACTTTTGAAACTGATTTTAGTTATCTCGCTTTGGGGTTTAGTGCTATGCTGGGTGCAGGTAATATTCCCCTAGCGATCAAACGCACGGTGTTACTATTCTAATAGTTAGACTGACGTTTGGTGCCACGCTGATTCTTCTTTAACTTGTACTAGATGCACTACTTGCCAGGCTGTATGCTTGGTTCCAGGCTTAGGTAGCTGTCCTACATTCCACCAAAAACAATCAGCTATCGACCGTTATGTCAGCAGCAGTGTGAACAGCCAGCGATCAACTATAAATAGAATATAATACTCTTTATTATGTACACCATATACATTACAGAACATAAATAAAAAGATTCGCGGCAAGAAAAGATTATTTCAAAATTCATTAGTTTGTTACTATGATGATTATGATAGATAGTTAGTAGCTAGTAAAATGTATACATGAATGGAATAAAGAGATTCGATTAGAGGGTTAAGGTACTAGACCTTCTACGGCAGTGGGAAATTATGCTTCAGGTAGGGTTATATCTAGGCCGTGACCAAACCGTCTGAAGCAGCAGAAATAAAAAACGACGCGACAATGACGTAATGAGGCCGACATTAGCCGAAACTAGGCGGAAAATACCGAAACAAGCAATCGGTCATAATGTTTAATAGGATATTTTTTTGCTGTATAAAATGAGTTTTTAGAACGCCTTCGATATGAAAACTGTGTCAGCGGTTTTTTGAACACAATTTTTCCAAGTTATGTTTACTTCGGTGTTGAGAGCAATAATAAAATAGGGGAGAGAGGTGGTATCTGTTTTATATTCTGCTCGAGTTGCGCGGTGCACATGTCTGATTAGGTTGCCTGCCGCATCTGTATATTAAATGAATATTCTTCAGTTTTCTTTCAAACTCATACTCGGAGTTAGTATTGAGTTTTATTGCAAAACGAAATCTTATTTTAGTTATAACTTGGGTTAGAACTAAAATTAGGTAACCTAAACCTTTGAGCCAGTAATTCTATGTCGAACTTTATTTTGATTTGGGAAAGTTCTTAATTCTAAAATGTTAAATTTTACTACTTATGTGTACATAATTTCTTATTTGTTGTGTTGCGTAATATAAAATATGAGATTAATGTAAAAAAAATCGGCAAAGTGTGAGGCGAGCAAGCGGTTCCGTACTAGGTAGGTATGTAACTACAAAATGTCTTATGGATTTTTCCTTTATTGATTTTTCCTTTATTATAGCTACATCACATACATCACATTGCTTCTTACTAAATATCATGATTATAGATCAACGGACCCTGTAAGGTTTTGATTCTACATGAGCGGCATCTACTTCTTCTTCAGCCTATAGAGGTCTACTACTGGACAAAGGCCTCCCCCAAGGCTTTCCACAATGACCGCTCTTGTGCTGCCAACAGCCAAAATTGTATTATATGCATACCCTATAACCGGACACTGCCCCGAAAGATACAGGGCTAGCCTAGCCTAGTTCAAGGGACATGGATAAACCTATTGTACCTACCTATTGTGACGCAGTATCAATGTACACAAAAATGGAAAAAAAAATGTGCCAATAAATATATTTGTATTGTATTGTATTACTGCGCCCCATTATACGAAATGACAGCAGCAAGCTGCAATGTTACAACTTTAAATCAACTAGCTGAACAATAATAATTTCTCGACAAAGGTATCCCGTAAGTCTGGCGGGATGCAATGCATTGCCGCAGTAACCGGTGGAATCAAACGGCATGATTCGTCCTGCCTAAGCATCTCACGCGGGTCGCGATTTACCGCAGCATCCTCCGGCACGTTGCGCGGTATCGTCATAATCGTGGTATCGAAATAAAGTACAACGAATTCTAAACCTATTGAAATAAAATTCAAAATAACTTGATTGGTTATAAAATATTTTGCGAAGACATGCCATGCCGTGCCAGTAGTGTTCGCCAGCAACGGAACTCTAAAGAACCTTCCTTTTAAACCCCAAGAATTCTTCTCACTCCAAAAAAGAAAAAAAACAAGTTCCTTCTAACATAAACTTATACAACAAGTTAAGTAGTCACGCGAAAGCGTGTCGACTGCTTATTTTCCCACGCCAGCACTCAGTTGGACTAAACTAAAACGTGTTTAGTTTCCACTGTTATTATTTACGACGCTATTACTATTACGAAATGTTGGTTTTTTTGTTATTTTAATTTCCTTAAATTGAGATAAATATTTTGTAGTTATTATCCTAGCCAGGTGGAGCAGTCGTGGTGGCCTAGTGGTTAAAACACCAGCCTCTCAAGTATGAGTGTGGGGGTTCGATCTCAGGTCAGGTAAGTACCAATGCATCTTTTCTAAGTTATATTTACTTTCTAAGTATATCTTGGACACTAATGACTGATTATAAGGTGAAGGAAAACATCTTGAGGAAACCTGGACTTTGAGTCCGAAATCGCCAGCCCTTATTGAGCAAGCGTGGTGATTACGCTCAATCCTTCTCTGTATGAGAGGAGACTTGTGCCCAGCAGTGGGACAATAAAAGGTTGATGATGATGATTATCCTAGCCAATATTACAAACGTGAATATAAGTTTGTTTGTTACTTAAACTTGCTTAAACCACTGGACCGATCATCTTCATATTTTGCATATACGTTGTCAGGTGTACAGAGACGGACATAGTGTACCTTTAGGAGATATAGGGCATCCGTCACGTGTTTTTGAATCATGTCTGGATTCTATTAGGCCCCGGCGTTTCATCCACGTAAGTTTTGATACCGTTAGGATATCCTTTCTAATATTATAAATGGGAAAGTGAGTTTCTTTGTTCCCCTTTCACGCCGTAACTACTGAACCGATTGCTTTGAAATTTTGCAGACGTAAAGTTAGAAGTCCGAATTAAATAATAGGGTACTTTTTATCTCGAAAAAATAATTGATATTCCCAAGGTAAATTCACCACAGTAAAGGAACTCCACGCGGGCGAAGCCGCAGGCGGAAAGCTAGTACGTAATAATAAGGTGAGTTTTAATTTGCAAGGTCATTTTCTAGAAAAAAAAATACAAGCTATTATAATATTTTCCGTCCCCTAAGGATCTATATCGTGCTTCTATTGCTCCCATTTGTTTGTAAAAAAAAAACTGAAACAAATATTTTATAGCTATTGAAAAAAAAAAACCATTATGGTATTAATAATCATAAACTAGTGCTTGACTGCAATCCCGCCTGATGATAAGCAGTGATGTAATTGTTGATAGTAAAACGTGCTTGTTTATTACGCCTATTTATTCGCCTAAAAAACTACGTGAATAGGAAGGAAGACAAGGAAGGCAGTTGAGCGAGGTGATGGAATGTTAAACCCAACAACACGACCAACGATGTTGCGCCAGAGGGAGAATGATCTGGAGAGCCCCACGACCAAACTCCCGACACAACAACATTTGGTACATTGTACCCGGCACATATCGCAACGTAACTGCTCAGACCCGTCCCCCATACGGCTACCAGACATCATGCCGGAACAGGATGAATCGCTTGGCGGCAAGACTTTGTCTGGTGGGTTGTAACTTCTGTCGGCAACCGATATTATGGCCTACCACCGAGAAAATACTAAGGGGAAGGAGAGAGAAATAATATATGTAGTCTACAGTGTCCTGTTTATATAGATTATACAATAAATATATGTATACAGTATATCGTACTAATCTGTACTAATATATAAAGCTGAAGAGTTTGTTTGTTTGTTTGAATGCGCTAATATCAGGAACTGCGGGCCCGATTTGAAAAATTATTTTTGGGTTGGATAGCCAATTAATCCTAGGAAGGCTTAAGGCTACATAACATCACGCTGCGGCAATAGGAGCGGAGCATAACTAACTCCACGCGAACGAAGTCACTGGCGGCCGCTAGTTAACTTATATTATCCCAGTTAACTTCGTTTCAAAAATGGCAGTACACGAAAAAAAGAGAGCGTTTGGAAATAGTTTCACGTTCTAAACCTTATATTATTCTACCTCTACATAAATTGTTCGTATTTTTAATTATATTAATTAAATAAATTCTTCAAGGAAAGCAAAAAAAGTTTAATGATTTTCAAGTCCCGTCTCGTCTGGCGTTTATTTGATTAACACTTACAAAGTCGCCCACTTAAGTTGTTTTTTACGGATTATTATTACTAACTTAGGCGGGTCTTAAAAACGGTAGGCCTGATGGAGTTTATTCAGGACTTACGTATCAACCTTTTTTTAAAATTATAAACTTAGTACTTAACCGCGATCCTGCCTGATGCTAAGCAGTGATACAGTTATTGATGGTAAAGCGCTCTAGTTTATTAAGAGCCTATTCAGCAGCAGGCAGCTTTGACGGAAATCCGCAGGCAATTTGATCCAGTTCTTCGATGTACGCGGTATGAAAAACGAGGCGAAACGTTTCGTCCGGATCATATCTAGTGGTGTCAAAAACGTAAGGGTGGCCGTACGACGGGTCGTTTGATGATGAGACGGTGATAGTAGAATTAAGTATGCAATCTCCGTGCACAGTCTCCAAAATGCACTCTATAGAAGACCGACAGGCTGGCTACTTTACGCCTGTGCTCCAGGCTTTGGAGATTGTTTTTAACATACTTATTGTTTTTTTTAAATATTTTTTTTATTGTTTTTATTGTTTTCGTTATTAACACTACTACGATCCGGACGAAGCGTTTCGCCTCCTCCTTTGTACCGCGTACATTAAGGGACTGGAACAACTTGCCGGCGGCGGTGTTTCCGTCGGACTACAATTTGAGTGTCTTCAAGGGTAGAGTGAATAGGCTCTTAATAAACTAGCACGCTTTACCATCAACGATCGCATCACTGCTTACCATCAGGCGGGATTGCGGTCAAGCACTGGTTTATAATATATATATATATATATGTATATATATATATATATATGTATATATAAAAGAGATGCTGCTTTTTAGGGTTCCGTAGCCAATTGGCAAAAAACGGAACCCTTATAGATTCGTCATGTATGTCTGTCCGTCTGTCCGTCCGTATATCACAGCCATTTTTTTCCGAAACTATAAGAGCTATTCTGTTAAAACTTAGTAGGTAGATGTATTCTGTGAACCGCATTATGATTTTGATGCAAAAATAAAAAAATAATAATAAATATTGGGGGCTCCCTATATCATAAAACAACTTAAATCCTTTAATTTAATAAATCAATTGCACGGAACCCTTTGTGCGTGAGTCAAGAATGAAAATGCCTATTGATCATCATCGTATTTTTTTTTTTGATAACTATAATTTGCACGCCTGTTGCAGACAAAATATAAGTAACTCTTGGGCCTTCAGATCTTCCCTCGTCGAACAATGTATTTTCTGACAAATAAATATTTTGATATGATTTTATTTGTTTTTTCTTGTAATATTGGAGTCAGAGAGACTGCCTGGCTGATCTCCATAACCCAGTTACTGGGTTACACTATACCCCTTGGACTTATTAAGACTCCAAATATCAGACTTTCGGCCTTCTGACTACCCGTATCGACTGTCAAAGATTCATAAATGCTGTCAAACAAAAACATAGCAAGGCCTGTGTTAGGGCACATAACAATTACATACATCAATAAGCAAGCTTATTTAAATATTCCCGCATTTTTTCCCTTCAACCTTATTACCTAGCGGAGCATCCAATCAGCATTAAGGAATGGCAAAGCTCAAGAAATTTTTCCATTCACCCGCCAGTATACTTTTTCTTTCTCTCCGTAACCCTGGTTTGTGAACAACATCAAGTAACCGAAATCCATATCGCCACCGGCTGGTGAGCTTATCGGCAAGTTAGTCTATAGCGCTAAGTGAACATCTGGTGGAGGCCTCAATCCACTCCAGCACACCAGGCACCACAGTACATCGCCTGAAGCCCCCTGTATGTCTAACCTCTTTATTAATTGGCTGAGCGTGCTCGCGGTTTCTCTCCGTATTTCAATTTAAACCGGCATGTCCTAGAGGCAAAACTTCAAAAACATGTGACCTCTACCAACCCGCACTGATCCCGCGAGGTAGATTACGGCCCACTCCTTCTCAACGAGAGAAGGCCTGTGTCCCAAGAGCGGGAACATTATAGGCTAATTATGTGAATATAATTAGCACAGCGCACGTGTATGCGCCTATTTTACAGTCTATACAACGTGTAACATAAAGGGTATATACATACCAAGGGCATGGCATCTTTAGATGATATCAAACGATATCGGAAGGGTTTCAACTCAAAATAAAATACTCAAAAAATTGGTACCAAATTTTCGGTTCCGTGTTTCTTAAAATCAAATCATAACAAACGCGGCAGCACACTACATACGTTAATAACTACTCGTTACCCGTCACGTTACTTGCCAAAATCCGATAAATGTCTTCAATATCTCTGAGCGACTAGTATGATAGTAGCCTATCACAGGCGGTGTTTGTCCTCATAACTTCCTAATATAAAGAGATAGGATTAAAAAACCCTTCCAATATCGTTTGATATCATGTAAAGATGCCATGCCTTTGTTATGTATATACTCTTTATGTTACACGTTGTATATCGAAGGATTATGAAACTAAAACAACCTGCGAAATATCATCCAAATACGCACTGCGCATTACAACATACGACACATAATGACCTAAATTCCCAAATTACGCCAAAAATGCATTTCTATTTGTCATTGCGATAAGAATTGCTTATACAGCTTGACACGGATTTGGCCTCCGCCAAGCACATTCTCATTTATGAGATGTCGCTCGGAATTGCATCTGCGTTTATTACGCTGTTAGAGCAAGCGATGTAGCGGTATGCTGTCTGACTTAATGTAGCTGTGTGTGTGGACGAGTATTCTAGGTCAGCTTGTGTTTTGTGATGGGATGTTGGTTTTGTTCTCGAAATGCGAAGCTTTATTCGTATAGAGGGTGGCATGGATATCGCACGCGGCCTGTTACCATTAATTCCTTACACGTGTCTTTCACGTTCTAAGCCTAAACGTTCATAGGCTTATTAAAGAAAACATTTATGTTCTGTCATAAATTTTGGCAATGAAGGCATTGCCAGCAGTTGCTAGCATCTGTATAGAGCTAATAAATACAATATCCGAATCTGTCAAATTTTACCGATCAATCAGGCAACAAGCAACCTTATTGCTTTAGTGGCAAAAATTTAAATCTTTAATCGATCATTTATTTTATTAAGAGGGGATTCTAGTGCCGAGGAATTTGGAAAATAGGTATTTGAAGAAACTGTTGCCGTCGCTCTGCTTCCAACCTCTCCCAGTAAAGTTCGAAAAGGACAGTTGCAGTTCAGGCTGATATTACCTACAAAAACGTTGACCAAAAGACGTTCCGTATTCCGCTGTTTTCTTTTCAGAACAAGACAGATCCCAATTATTTTTATATCAAAATCTAGAGGAAAAGTATACATATGCTTCTATTATTTCCTTTTTTAACCGACTTCAAAAAGGAGGAGGTTACTCAATTCGACCGTATATATGCTTTTTTTTAATGTTTGTTCGCGCATAACTTCGTCGTTTATGAACCGATTTTGATCATTCTTTTTCTGTTGGAAAGAAGACGTTCCCAAGGTAGTCCCATGATAAGAACATCAGGGTTTGATGGTGGAAGACCAGAGAAAACAAGGGGAACTTTCAAAAATTGCAGGGGCGACTAGTGCATTTCTTAGCATTTTCATTATTTTAAAGCACTACAATTTAATAAAGATCTGGAGACAGTCGAAGCAACTTCTCAACAATTCACAGCAGCTATCTTGTGTTTGTGCTTGAATAATTTGTATTGACAAGAACCTTACACTTAGATGACTGTCATTAGGGAGCTGATGATGATGACAAAGGTCAGTTCAGGGAACTCCTAAACGATTTACAGTAGCTACCTTGTATTTGGACTCAATTCATTTATATTGATAAGACCTTTGCACCCATTGGGTTAAAATAATGGTCTGCAGTAAATTTGATGATGAAGACCATGGGCCGTTGAGGGAATAGGTACTTACGGGTAAAAATTAAAGTAAACAAAATTACGTCGTTTCCCAACTATATTTGCGTGAGCTTCCAGTCTGACCGGATACAACTGAATACATAGTACTTTTAACAACTAAAAAGTGTAAAATAAAAAGTGAAAAATAACTAATTTCGGAAGTCGGTGTCAAAAATCAATATACAAAACCAAAGACACCGACTTCCGAAATTAATTATTTTTCACTTTGTAGTGGTTTTTATTGTCAAAAACTTATCACGTTTGTCTAATTAAATAGTCATCTGAACATCACGGTAAAAATGGATTATTTTTCGCGATTTTGAAGCATCGTATTTCTTTTATTAATTAAGTATCGGAAAAAATCAAATGATAGGGGCACGTATAATTACGGTGGAAAATTATACAAAATAAAATAGTTGCTCTAAAAGCATTATCCACGAAGAAAACAGCGGAATACGTTTGTATAGAGAAAGTACCACTAGAGTTCCCTCTTAAACATAGATATAGTTACAGATAGTAAAAATAGATAGATTTCTCGGTGGTAGGCCATATATATATCATTTGTAAGCTGTGCTTACAAATATTTAAATGAGATCAAACCCCTGTACTAAAACATTCACCGTTTCATTCAGTCATCGAAACCTCCGCTATGCGATATTCTAAAATAATTACACGTGCTCCTGGCTCCGAAATTTCAATGATGGTCGAATTATCCGTAATTCCTACACATTCACGCTCAAATTCGACCGCTGTGGTTCGGGGATCGCATATTCGTTAGCATTTTCAGGGCGTTAATTTTGCGGCGGACCAATTTAGGAACAATTTAGAGTGCATTGACAATGCAGCTTACCGTTCTAAGCACCGTACTATGCCGGAATTAGAATTAATATGGAACTAAGCTTTTAATTTGGTCCGGTATCTAATTGAAAAACGAACGGATTTTACTATGTAAGTAGTGTTTTTTTTGGACGTGGGTCGTTCTTTTTTTTTTTGGAAAAAAATTCCATTTTTCAAATTATTAGTTGTGAAAAGCACGTTCCTTGTAAAATACATTCAAATTGAGAACCTTCTCTATGTTTTTGAAGTCAGACAAATAAAAGAGTTATTGAAATCCGTTAGCGTGATGTTAAGTTATTCGTAGCGCATTTGTTGCGCATATATTCATGTCAGAACTGGACCGGAGAAGCTTGAGAACCTCCCACTTTTTTATGTTGGTTAAGAACAAGAGAGTGCAGAGTAATAACAAAATCTATACTAATATATAAAGTTGAAGAGTTTGTTTGTTTGAACGCGCTAATCTCAGGAACCACTGGTCCGATTTGAAAAATTATTTTTGCGTTTTTGCGCCCTAGAAGGCTTTAGGCTATATAACATCACGCGACTAATAGGAACCGAGCATAATAACTAACTACACGTGAACGAAGTCGCAAGTGGCCGCTAGTCTTTAATAAATACCTATAATATTATGTACTTACTAGTTTTTCTATTATGCGTTAGCCTCGCTAAAGAAAATTTTACAGAAATTAGATATCCTTGTAGCTAACCTTATACCTCTAGAAATTTACACCCAATGCACAGTGGAACAGAGCCGCCGCGCTTGGCAAACAGAATAGTAATCGCACTCCGTCATTAGCATACCCATTTTGCAAATACCTATCTATGACCAGGGGTTAGCTATATTGCCAGATTCATGTACTTCTTATGTGTTTTTGACTGTAGATAATTTGAAAAATTTTACCGATCTAAATAAAAGCCAAATTGGATAAAGTATAGAGGTAAACAAACCGTTGCTAGGCAACGAGTTGTTTACGCCTAAAAGACAAATGTTAACAACCTTTTCTAGATAGATGATTTTCATAAAAGTAATAATCCTACGCTTAACTGATTTGAATGAAATATGACACACATGTGGGCTAATTTCCTAATAGGTTAAATTTTTGATAAATATATATTATACTTAGTCCATACTTGATAGTATTACAATGCATGTGTTATGCGGTTGATTTAAAAGAATTAATTTGAATGAAAATACGCAAAATTGTATTTATAAATGCCTCAACCTTATTCATTGCCTTAATTCCACAAAATGTGTTTAATACCTGGAGTTCATCCCTGTTTCTTTTTTTTTGTAGGGCTATTCCGTAAAATAATCAATGTGACGCGTAGTTCCTTTGTGGCAGTGTAGATGGCGCCACATATACACAAATAACTTCCTAAAGCCTAAAGCTCTTAAGCTAGATTTAGATTACAGAACTCGATTCGCAAACTTAGTTATTAATTAAAAGTTTCACGTGTAAATAGATAATAACTTATTTTGCGGGAGGATGTTAGAAAAATTAAGATCCTAAAAAGGGTTTAATAAGGGATCAAAGTTGGCATTCATTCCTCACTATTGCCCATGGAAAAATCCATCGGGTCATTTTCATTCTCCTACCATTATCCCTATTTATTTAAATTCGGCACAAAGTATTCGGCATTATGTATTTTGTTTTCCGAACTTACGAAAAAACTTAACTAATGGTGATTAATTAACTTTTTTAACTGTAACGTTATTAACTGTAATCCGCTATTCGCTTAGTCTGGGGATGGCCTGAAACACAGGTTTTTATTAACCTAGCTCAGGTCGCCACAAGCTATGATATCAGTACCAATGCACCATACATAGAGATTTTAAAATTGTGTAAATTGAATTAGTTTATATTATAAATATTTAAAACTATCGTTAAAAGTATGGTACTACTAAGTATTTGTAAGGCTGTAAATGTACTTGTTTGGCTATAATTGTAAAAGGAACTAAATAAAAATAAAAAAAAAGTTGTCGTCCCTATCATCGCCACAAGCTATGATATCAGTACCAATGCACCATACATAGAGATTTTAAAATTGTGTAAATTGAATTAGTTTATATTATAAATATTTAAAACTATCGTTAAAAGTATGGTACTACTAAGTATTTGTAAGGCTGTAAATGTACTTGTTTGGCTATAATTGTAAAAGGAACTAAATAAAAATAAAAAAAAAGTTGTCGTCCCTATCATCGCCACAAGCTATGATATCAGTACCAATGCACCATACATAGAGATTTTAAAATTGTGTAAATTGAATTAGTTTATATTATAAATATTTAAAACTATCGTTAAAAGTATGGTACTACTAAGTATTTGTAAGGCTGTAAATGTACTTGTTTGGCTATAATTGTAAAAGGAACTAAATAAAAATAAAAAAAAAGTTGTCGTCCCTATCATCGCCACAAGCTATGATATCAGTACCAATGCACCATACATAGAGATTTTAAAATTGTGTAAATTGAATTAGTTTATATTATAAATATTTAAAACTATCGTTAAAAGTATGGTACTACTAAGTATTTGTAAGGCTGTAAATGTACTTGTTTGGCTATAATTGTAAAAGGAACTAAATAAAAATAAAAAAAAAGTTGTCGTCCCTATCATCGACCCCTTTCTAACTATATAACACTTCATACAGTTCATCCATCATTTATTTGGTCTTTCACTATTATAACCATCGACATTTGTGCGTATCTAAATTTGGGAAATTTCACATGATATAATAGTATTTGTATCAAAGAAGAATCGGGACTTTCTCGAACAAAATACTGTCCATACAAATGATACAAACACTTCCACTGTTCTTTGTTTTTTTCGAATCTTGTAGCAGTATAAAGACTTTGAAACGATACATACGAAGTAAATTTGAAACACCTTAAAAACTTTTTATAGCATCATCATCATCAGCCTCTACTCGTCCATTGCTGGACATAGGCCTCTTCCATGGCACGCCAACAAGCTCGATCCTGAGCAGTTCAACGCCAGCCATTACCAGCCACCTTTTTGATGTCGTCGCTCCATCTCGCCCAAGGGCGTTCTACGCTACGTTTGCCGAGACGCGGTCTACACTCGAGAACTCGTTTACCTCAACGGTTGTCCGTCCTGCGGCATGTGTAACCAGCGCATTGCCACTTCAGCTTGCCAATTCTCTCAGCTATGTCTGTGATTTTGGTTCTCTGTCGGATCACCTCATTTCTGATGCGGTCCTTAAGAGAGACACCCAACTTAGCCCGCTCCATAGCTCGCTGAGCGGCTTTAAACTTATGGACTAGTCTGACCGTTAGTGTCCAAGTCTCGGCTCCGTAAATCATGACGGGTAGGTTTTTATATGACTATCATTATTATTTTCAGTACCTACCACTGAGAGTTACTGTCAATGATATTTCTGAAGAATATTTATAAGCCCATGCTTGACAGACTTGATAATTGCTGATTGGTAATTGCCGTCTTTTGTTTTCACCAGACGCCTTACACCAATGTCAACTGATTAGCAATGATCAAAGAACCTATAAATCCCATTAGAGATAACGTAGATGGCGCTGTCCAAAATGTATAGAAGAGCTAACGAAAAGCTTTATGGTAATCCTTTTGAGGGCGGAGATGTGATTCCCGATCAGATCTCCGCCGCGAAACCGTTGTCGTTCCGCCATGACTTGTCCGTTGTACGACAAGGGACACATAATTGAAACTGCCTGTTCTAACGCATAGATTTGATTACGATTCAACCCCTGTCCCACGTTTTTTCGCCGATCTATCGGAAGCTACACCTCTACGTTCAGGCCGCTTATTTGCTCCGGTGCCGCGTTTGCTTTGCACGTATCTGTGGCGTTCGAAAAGTTTAAAAAGCGAAACTTATTTTTTCTTTTGTGAAATGGTCGTTGATTTTACGGACAGACTAGTTTAAAAGGTCCGAAGTGAATGTATACCGAATTGACTAAGCCAAAAGGGACGACATTTCGCTTAGATTGTTACAATTCACCTGATGCTCATGATGTTTCATTATTCAAATCGCAATATCATATTTTGGCGCACGAGTAACTTTGGTAGGGGGCTTTGGTTAACAACTGTGCAAATGTTTTGTGAAATGTCACTGAATATCATCCGCCGCGGGTTGTTCCAAAAGAGATACCGCAGCTTCTGGCGCTAAGGCAAGTGAAGAAACACGGGGTTTTTTAGGAAATAAAAGTTTGACACACCCTTTCGCTTTGCCCAAAGCAGGAGAGATCATTTGATGATTTTCCATTTAAAAAAGCACTTTCAGGTTTTTTATTATTATTTATTATTATTGTTTTTCATTATTTCATTTGTTTTTAAATATGCCTGGGGCCTCCTAACACAGGTATAGCTTTTACTTAAAAGGAGGTCCGTAAGATTTACTGTAAAAGTTTGTACATGTTTTCGAAATAATTTTTTTTTATTTTTTTTTATTTCACGAACACTAAAACGGGGCCCTTTTTACAGTCAAGTATCAGTCAAGATCTTTATTACTTTTGACTGCCATTTTTTTTAAACAATTATTTTAGCATCTAACCCATATAAAAATCATATTATTGTTATCCATTATTTTTTATTTTCAGAACTTATTACGATATTTATGTAATTTTATTTTAATGTAAACGATGAAAATAATTATAAACGACCACGATTCAGCTGTGAAAAAAGTTGTTTGTTTTAAATCTAATAAAAAGGTCACTAAAAACCACTAGAATTGCGAAGTTGCCAGACAGGGCGGGATGAACGCTCTTGAAATGAGTTCCAAAAAAGTGTCGTAGTTAAAATTTTAGCTGAGAGTACTAACATTGTATGAGTTTTTAAAAAGAAATGTATGTAGAATAATAATTGTATGTAGTTATTACATAAGATTCCTATTGATAACTAGGATACACCTTTCTTAATCAAACAAAAGTCAATCAATACAAATTATTATCAGTTTCTTCGAACCTTACCTTTCTTCAATGGCCACTGATAAGCATTGATTTAAACCTTAATTGCTAAACACACTTGTCATCGCAGCAAAAAGATTTTGAACGATATCAAGCAATACATAGCTTTATCTATACGTCATAAAAAAATCATCTGTTCAAAATCATCTATCCATATTAATCCATACTCCATGTTAATATTATAAATGCGAAAGTAACCCTGTCTCAGTCTGTCTGTCTGTTACGCTTTCCCGCTTAAACCTCACAACCGATTTTGATGAAATTTAGCACAGACAATCTTTAGACCCTGAGAAAGGACATAGGCTACTTTTAGATAGTTTTCGTATAGAAAACTAAAAAGCGCGATATAACCGAATTCTACGCGGGCGAAGCCGCGGGCGGAAAGCTAGTACTAATATATAAAGCTCAAGAATTTGTTTGTTTGTTAGAACGCGCTAATCTCAGGAACTACTGGCCCGATTTGAAAAATTATTTTTGCGTAGGATAGCCCATTAATCCAGGAAGGCTTTAGGCTATATAACATCACGCTACGACTAATAGGAGTGGAGCATATAAATAAAAACACAGCACCAACAAGCGCATCTAGTAAATAATACAGTTGAACAGTCAAAACGCATTCCAATATCCTGAAACGGAATACATTGTATATAGGTAAATGAGTGCATGTAGGCATGACGTCACACCTATTGTCTAGAGAACACTCCTTTCTCAATCAAACAAAAAGACAGTCAATATAGACTTTCCCATTATTCACAGTTTTCTCGAAACTTGCAGCCACACAAAGAGCTTCAAGGACCTTGAAACAGTGCATACGAAGCCCCTACGCCAGCAAACTTCGTCGTATAACTTCTATACAAACTTGCGAGTTGTTCTCGTGTGTTTGTGGTTGATAAGAAGTTGTTATAGTGCCTCTGTTTCAGTCCGGATGGGCGCAAAAACAGTTGGGAATTCTATGTTGGAGGTGGGTGTGGGCTGTGATTGTTATATAAGTAAGATTCAGTTATTTTCTGAATACATCCTGAGTTTTGTAGTGAAGTAATTTGAATGTACATTAATTGTTTACTCGAATTTTGTTTTCCGTAATTTATTTATAGAGGAACTAGCTTTCCGCCCGGGGCTTTCATCATCGACCTTTAGTCGTCCCACTGCTGGGCACAGGTCTCCTCTCATACAGAGAAGGATTGAGCGTAATCACCACGCTTGCTCAATGCGGGTTGGCGATTTCAGACTTAAGTCCAGGTTTCCTCAAGATGTTTTCCTTCACCTTCAGTCATTGGTGTCCAAGATATACTTAGAAAATACATATAACTTTAGAAAAGTTACATTGGTACTTGCCTGGCCTGGAATCGAACCTGCACTCCCATACTTGAGAGGCTGGTGTTTTAACCACTAGGCCACCACGACTGCCCACCCCCGACCCGGGGCTTTGCCCGCGTGGAATTCGGTTATATCGCGCTTTTTGGATTTCTCATTTATCGTATCATTTAGCTTCTAACCGCCTTATTCATAAACGCTGCTTAAAGTTAACTATTGATTAGCGATTTTTTAACCACACATTTAAGATATTTGCACGTCACTTAACTTTAATCATCGATTATTCATAAGCCCCTTAAACACTATGGTGTTTATTCATAAAGGATGATTAAAGTTAAGTGACGTTAAAAGGTCAAACATGTATGGGTAAAGAATCGTTAATCACTAGTTAATTTTAAGCAGCGTTTATGAATAAGAGGGTCTACACACAAACAAATTTGCAAACGAATATGCACATGTAAACTTTACATGTGCATATTCGTTTGCAAATTTGTTTTAAACGACACACAACTTTAACGGTGGTAGGCCATAACATCGGCTGCAGGCAGAAGTTACCACCCACCAGACAAAGTCTTGCCGCCAAGCGATTCGTCGTGTTACTTTACATGTGCATATTCGTTTGCAAATTTGTTTTAAACGACACACAACTTTAACGGTGGTAGGCCATAACATCGGCTGCCGGCAGAAGTTACCACCCACCAGACAAAGTCTTGCCGCCAAGCGATTCGTCGTGTTCCGGCATGATGTCTGGTGAAGCCGTACGGAGGACGGGTCTGAGCAGTTGTGTTGCATTGTGTGGCGGGTACGATGCGCCAAATGTTGTTGTGTCGGGAGTTTGGTCGTGGAGAGTCTCCAGATCAATCTCCCTCTGGCGCAACATCGTTGGTTTTGTTGGTCTTGGGTATAACATTGCATCACCTGGCTCAACTGCCGTCATCCTTCCTATTCCTAAGTGTTTTAAGTGAATATGCTTAATAAACTAGTGCGCTTTACCATCAACGATTGCGTCAGTGCTTACCATCAGGCGGGATTGCAGTCAAGC
This sequence comes from Sesamia nonagrioides, assembly GCA_017933935.1. Lineage (NCBI taxonomy): Eukaryota > Metazoa > Arthropoda > Insecta > Lepidoptera > Noctuidae > Sesamia > Sesamia nonagrioides. The sequence continues at coordinate 2,498,447 of JADWQK010001011.1, read as the reverse complement.
GCTAGTTTATAATTATTAAAAAAAAAAACACAGCGCCATCTATCACCAAACTGGTATGAAGCTAAGAATATTTATGTTTTCCCTCGGAAATATCAAACTTTTCCGCGATAAAAAGCACCCTATTATTTAATCCGGACTTCTAACTTTACGCCTGCAAATTCAAAGCAATTGGTTCAGTAGTTACGGCGTGAAAGCGAAACAAACAAACAAACTCACTTTCTGATTTATAATATTAGTAAGAATACTCCAAAAGATTGGTCTAACTGCAATGCTTCGATGTCGCCTTTGGGTTGTGGAGGTCAGACGGTAGTCGCTTCACGGAAAATATCGAAGTTTAGCCATATCAGCATTTGGACTGGTAAAGCGGACCCCAGACTCCAAAGCTAAAAGGCTTCGGATGCAACTGGGATTAACGCTGGGATGATGAGGATGACTCCAAAAGATATGCTATAGGTACCTACATACTCAAGATTTAGTTTATTTATGGACGATCTTCAACAATGCGTTAGATTGTTTGAAAGAAATAACGTGGTCCCTGGCGCCCAGGCAAGTGAAGAAACACGGGTGGGTTTTAGCCAGTGAATGTCTGACACGCCCTTCCGCTCCGCCCAGAGAGGGAAAGCTCATTTAATGATTTCCCATCAGCAAAAAAGGATTTCCAACAAATAATAAAAATTGGTGAAGGCTTTTCGTGCGCTCCTTCAATATTAAAGAAGGCTACACCATGCATATTTAACTAGATGTAAAATTGATAAAAATAATCGTTACAAGTGAATACAAATTATAAAATTAGAAGGAAAGTAAATAATATAATGAGGACGCGATTGAAGCTAAAAACATAAAATAAAGGTATGATCGAATTGAATAACGAATACGAGGTGTGCCAGAATGGCTTCCCAGTATTTCTAAATTGTACAAACATTACCTTTGATCAACAGAAAATATGCATTACCTACACTTGAGATTAAATTAGACACTTATCTTTTTATACAGTCCGTTCAAGCAATTATGACCTCTATTCTGTAGGCATAAGGGTGCCATTAAAGAAAAAACCGGCCAAATGCGAGTCGGACTCGCACACCGAGGGTTCCGCTGTACAAACGTAGCGGTTTACAATTTATGACGTTCTAGGTTTTGCGCCAGCGGCTTCGCCCGCGTGGAGTTCGGTTATATCGCGCTGTTTAAATTCCCCTCGGGAACATAAAATTTTTCACGACAATTGGAGACATCAAATAGTAAAAATGAAATAAGTTTATATAAAATATATTCAGCTATTGCCCGGTAGGTGGCCAGTGTGGTCTATGTTGCCAGATCCGATTTAATACCCTAGTATAGTTCAAATCGGGTAAATAAATATTGAAAAGTAAATAAATTAAGTGAAACTTGTCTTGTACAAACAAAAACTGTTTTAGAATTATATTTGCTACTATTCATTTACCGTGACACCGTCTATTGGCATTTTAGATGTTTTATGCTTACGAATTATTTTAACGCTCAGTTTATTGCGATTTTTGAGTGTAATAGACCTTTTAGGCCATAAAGCGCATTTTGTTTTGCAATTTTCGTTTGCATTTCGTTTTTAGCAAAATTATTCTTTTTACACGTTTGTTTGCAAATATTTTTTAATGGCAATGCAAAAAACTGTGGTAGGGTTTGTATCATTTCGATATAAAGTTATCGATAATATTCAAAGAAGTTACTACGACGATGTTTTTTCGCATTATGATAGCTTGAAACAAAAAATTGGGAAGCAGAATAATTATGGGTAATTTCAAGTTTACAAGTTTCTTATTTATATAATTCTTTTAATATAATAGGCGTTAAAGTTTAAAATTGCCGATTAGTACTGAAAATCTAAATAATTGCTTATTTTTTAATTTTTAAATAATTCATTTATAATCAATAAATAGGAAGGTCGTTTATGCCTTTGTGATAGAACTCTGAGGATCTAGACTGCACAAACTGTGTGAAAGCAGAACTGCCTCCTGGGAAGAAAACTTCTTGTCACGTAGATAATTGTCCAAATCACGACAAAAATGGTAGTCTGCTGGAGCGAGACCTTTACAAGATTCGTACGCCATTATCTTTAAAAACAGCAAAAAAATCACGGTTATTGTATGGGAGCCCGCCTTCAGTATTTATTTTATTTTAATTATTTATTTGTAATTTGAATATATAACCAAATATTCTGTGAACATTTTAAGCGTCTATCTGTTTCCGTTATTAATATAGAGCAAAAAACGGCAAAAATTCACGTTTGTTGTATGGGAGCCCCCTTAAATATTTTATTATTTTTATTCTTAGTACTTGTTGTTATAGCGGCAACAGAAATACTAACACAATCTCTGGAAATTAAAACTGTCTCGCTATTACGGTTTATGAGATACAGCCTGGTGACAGACGGACAGACGAACAGAGAAGTCTCATGAATAGGGTTCGTTTTACCTTTTAGGTACGGAATCCTCAAAATCACAAAGTAGCTCGCAATCATTGTACTACGTATACTACATATTTTATGAATATATTTCATTATAAATAAGTTATGTAATCTATGTACTTATCCACTTAACCGTAAATTTTATTCCAATTTTTACGGATATGTAGAAACGCACTGAAATTAATAACTTACTATTTCATTTCTAATACAAGGTACCGATTCTTTTTTTTTAAATTTGATCGACAAGTCTTTCCAAAGTAGATAACTTCTCTTTTAAAATGCATTGAGCATAATTTCGACGAATGAGACGGAAGCCAATTTTCTTCTCTACGGTCTATCTGGACAAATCGTATCCACTTTTTCCCTACGACATTATTTTTATTCGGAAACCAAAAATAACAAAAACCTAGGTAAATGAATAATAATTGTTCATTCAATTTTGTTTATTAATATGATATGATTATGTTTAAATAGAGTTAATAATAAATAAACTTGAAATATAGTAATATTTGAAGTTTATTTAGCTATATTTTAAATGTCAATAAAATACAACAAAATGTATTCATCTTAATAAGTATTATCGATAACTAAATCGATAAACAATATTACTACATCTCTACAAGAAAATAGTAAAACTACTCAACAATAGAGGGCGCTTATTACAATAATGAAAAATTTTCTAGAACTAAGATTTTTTTAAATTTGAATTGCAGACGAAATATAAATAATTCATAGAAAAACATTCCGAAGTTAGGTCCAGTCGTTTTACTATAACGAGATGTACAGTAACACAAAGCGCAACACAGTGGACACAAATTACGTCCTGACGCGCAGACTAGACTGAGCGACTTTTAATCAAGTCGCTAAAAGTATTGGCTTACGATTTTCTTCGTGATGTCCTGTCTATTGTAAATATAATTTTAATGTCTTTGCGTGTAGGTTTTGATTCCCTAGCGTGTGACGAAAATTCGTCTAAGGTGTCGGTATAAACTGCTGTATCTTTTGATCGCTTTAACTTAGAAGTTTGATTTTTTCACTGCATAAAGGGACAATAGACCTAGGTATTTGGTATAAATTTCAATTTGATACCTTTATTAGTTCGTGAGAAATAAGGTAGTAAGTTTCATTTTATTAAAATATGTTTATTATATTATATAACTCAAAAAATGTGATTTTCGCAATTTTTCCTATATTTGCATTATATGACAATCCTTCATGCCAAATTTCAAGATTCTGAGTTTACGGGAAGTATCCTGTAGGTTTTGATTCCTTTGCGAGTGTCGAAAATTTGTTGAAAATATCGACATATCGGCTGTATCTTTTGATTGGCTTGGCTTAGAAGTTTGATATTTTCACAGCTTAAAGGGACAATGGACCTAGGTATTTGGTATAAATTTCAATTTGATAACTTTATTCATTCGTGAGAAATAAGGTAGTAAGTTCCATTTTATTAAAATATATTTATTATATTATATAACTGAAAAAATGTGATTTTCGCAATTTTCCCTATATTTGCATTATATGACAATTCTTCATGCCAAATTTCAAGATTCTGAGTTTACGGGAAGTATCCTGTAGGTTTTGATTCCTTTGCGAGTGTCGAAAATATCGACATATCGGCTGTATCTTTTGATTGGCTTGGCTTAGAAGTTTGATATTTTCACAACTTAAAGGGAAAATAGACCTAGGTATTTGGTATAAATTTCAATTTGATAACTGTATTCGTTCGTGAGAAATAAGGTAGTAAGTTCCATTTTATTAAAATATGTTTATTATATTATATAACTAAAAAATGTGATTTTCGCAATTTTTCCTATATTTGCATTATATGACAATGCTTCATGCCAATTTTCAAGATTCTGAGTTTACGGGAAGTATCCTGTAGGTTTTGATTCCTTTGCGAGTGTCGAAAATTTGTTGAAAATATCGACATAATCGGCTATATCTTTTGATTGGCTTGGCTTAGAAGTTTGATATTTTCACAGCTTAAAGGGACAATAGACCCGAGTATTTCATGAGAATTTCAGCTTGATACGTCCACGCGTTCTTGAGATAAAGGGTGGTGACAGACAGACAGACAGACAGACAGACAGACAGACAGACAGACGGACAACAAAGTGATCCTATAAGGGTTCCGTTTTTTCCTTTTGAGGTACGGAACCCTAAAAAAAGTGGTTACGATGCCAATTATTAGTTGCTGCAGTTTCAATTTGTCATGTAACCAACCCAATGAAAGTCAAAATTGGTTGAACGGCATTTAAAAAAAAGGTTTCATTAAATGTTTAACCTCATTCTGAAAGGAGTAAATATGTCTATGACGTTCTGTAAAGTCTTCTAAATTATCAGGTTTAGCAAATGCTAATGCCGCAGTGTTTGGAAAACTAAGTTGTACTTTTGATAAGGAAATCATACTTATAGTAAGAAAAAGGTAAGATAGACTCCTAGGACATAGTCCTAATACATAGATACATACTTAGGTTATAAAAGAGTGTTCAACTTACCTGGAACCTTTCATCATTGGTGTATGTGAACTTCCCAGAGCTCAGGATATGCCAGTCTCTCTTTCTGATCCACGAAACTTGCTGAAAGACAAAAGAACACATTATTAATATAACACAGCACCACGCCTGTGTTACTCGAAGGGTAAGCAGAACTGTAAGTCGTAGGTAGGTGTATGTTACATTACAACAATATTTAGCAAGTAAAGATGCCAAGCGTGGGATTATGACATATTTATATATCACTAGCTGCGCCACACGGTTTCACCCGCGTTTTTTTTATATGCCCCGCTCCTATTGGTCGCAGCGTGACGTTAAATAGCCTAAAGCCTTCCCGGATTAATGCGCTATCCAATGCAAAAAGAATTTTTAAAATCGGACCAGTAGTTCCTGAGATTAGCGCGCACAAACAAACAAACAAACAAACTCTTCAGCTTTATATATTAGTATAGATGATAAATCCCAATGTTATGACATTTCAGTTATCTTATGTGGTTGTCTCATCAAAAATATGGTCAACAGACTGTTCGCCCGCCCCGGTGGCCTGTCTCACTGTGCCCCTAACATTACGATCTGCCGCCAGCTGTGTTTTACGCTCGGTAACCACACTGCAACAATTTCTAAATGTATTTAGGAAAAAATATAATATGATGTAAAAATTATTAGAATCGATTCAGTTGCTTATTCTGAACAAATTTATTCAGATTTCGCATAAACAAAAAATATCGTTGTACAGCCATCTATCAGGCAAATCAATGTCGCAACAAAGATATAATGTAATTTTAGTTATCTTAGGGTCAGATAGATGGCACTTTTTATTTGTGTTGGAAAATTAGAAGTCGGTATCAAGATTCTCCGACAAAAATATCGACGCTTGAAAGGCAATCATATCTAAGCGACAAAAATTCGTAAATTGAGTTATATACACCATTCGAACCGCCAGATTTTTCTGCGTCGTTTGGTGTATAATTGTATATAACTCAATTTACGAATTTTTGTCGCTTAGATATGATTGCCTTTCAAGCGTCGATATATAGTTTAAGGAAATAAGGTGCAATTTAGTACATTTTATTATGTATTCAGGTATGGTACAATAAATATTGGATTAGTAACCTATGTTTCATTTTTAATATCAGAGCTTGAGACGTAGGGACCCGTAGTGTCACATGACCCTCACTAAACCCGAGGATTCGCATGACCTACATCATCAGCAGCAGTTCCTTCTACCAGCTCGCAACACGAGCGAGCACCACCCCTAAACCCTCACGAAGCCCGAGGGTTTAACAAACGTTGTATAACGTCAGGTCTAGAACCCTTATCCTAACTAATGTTATAAATGCGGAAGTAAGTTTGTTTTTTATCTATTCACGTCTAAATCACTGGACCGATCATTCTGAAATTTTGCATATACGTTTTCGTACAGAAACAAGAAAACCTTTTATAACGAAAAAAGTCCGGTCGAGGAAACAACAATAACGGTATCATGATAATAATAGATGGCGCAACGTGTCTTCTACTAGGTAGGTCCAACTTCGAGAAAGAGGTGTCTCGGCGAATCCAGCTCGGTTGGGCAGCGTTCGGGAAGCTACGCTACATCTTCTCGTCGTCCAAGATACCACAGTGTCTCAAGACTAAAGTCTTTGATCAGTGTGTGTTGCCAGTGATGACTTACGGAACTGAAACGTGGTCGCTCACAATGGGCCTCATACGAAGGCTCAGAGTCACACAAAGGGCAATGGAAAGAGCTATGCTCGGAGTTTCTCTGCGTGATCGAATCAGAAATGAGGAGATCCGCAGAAGAACCAAAGTCACCGACATAGCTCTGCGAGTCGCTAAACTTAAGTGGCAGTGGGCAGGGCACATTGCTCGTAGAACCGATGGCCGATGGGGCAGTAAGGTTCTGGAGTGGCGGCCACGTACTGGAAGACGCAGCGTAGGGAGGCCCCCAACAAGGTGGACCGATGACCTGGTGAAGGTCGCGGGAAGCCGATGGATGCGGGCAGCACAAGACCGGTCAGCGTGGAGAGCCTTGGGGGAGGCCTTTGTCCAGCAGTGGACGTCTATAGGCTGAAGAAGAAGAAGACGTGTCTTCCGAGTCATGAATGAATTAAAATAAATTAGAACTAGCTGCGTCCCGTATAAGTTTCGATTCCGTGAGAATATTGGGATAAACACAGTCGTGGTGGCCTAGTGGTTAAAACACCAGCCTCTCAAGAATGAGTGTGCAGGTTCGATTTCAGATTTGAGGTAAGTACCAATGTAACTTTTCTAAGTTATATGTACTTTCTAAGTATATCTTGGACACCAATGACTGATTACAAGGTGAAGGAAAATATCTTGAGGAAACCTGATCTTGAGGAAGTCTGAAATCGCCGACCCGCATTGAGCAAGCGTGGTGATTACGCTCAATCCTTCTATGTATGATAGGAGATCTGTGCTCAGCAGTGGGACGATAAAAAGGTTGATAAAAGATTGATTGGAATAAAAGTATCCTATGTGTTGTTATTCTTGGTTATATATCAAACCCGTTTAGGAGTTTTTACGTGAAAGAGTAACAAACATCTATTCATACATTCTCACAAACTTTTGCATTTATAGTATTTAGTAAAATAACTTTTTTGAAAAATTAATAACATTCATTAATGGTGGTGTTGTGTTTTACGCGAGGCAAAATCTCCAATAATTCTGTGCATTGTAATATCTGGTTTTGTTGCGTATAAGGGGAGAAAAATGGATCTATACGACAGAAATAACATATAATTATGATGATTTTATACGAAGTTCGTCGTGTAATAAATAAATCCATACTAATATTATAAATGCGAAAGTAACTCTGTCAGTCTGTCTGTCTGTCTGTCTGCTACGCTTTCCCGCTTAAACCTCTCAACCGATTTTGATGAAATTTGGCACAGGCAATCTTTAGACCCTGAGAAAGAACATAGGCTACCTTTTATCCCGGAAAAGTTTGATGTTCCCGAGGGAAATCTAAAAAGCGCGATATAACCGAACTCCACGCGGGCGAAGCCGCGGGCAGAAAGCTAGTATATAATAAATAATTTTTACAGAAGCCATCCTGTATACGATCATCACCAACCTAGCCCTTTTCCAAATAATTTAAGGTCGTAAATTCGGCATTTGGTCTAACCGAACGATGCAGCAGAACACCATTAAACGTATACAATAATATATAAAATAGCATAAAGCACACATGTTCTAAAGAAAATACGGAAAACCTACGCAAAATTACGGCGCAGCCGTAAAGAGGACGGGCCTGAGCAGTTGTGTTGCGATGTGTGCCGGGTGCGATGCGCCTTGTTGTGTCGAGAGTTTGGTCGTGAAAGGTCTCCAGATCAATCTCCCTCCGGCGCAGCATCCTTGGTCATGTTATTAGGTTTAACGTTGCATCACCTCGCTCAACTGCCGTCTTCCTTCCTATTCACTCAGTTTTTTTACCATCAACGATTACATCACTGCTTACCATCAGGTAGGATTGCAGTCAAGCACTAGTTTATAATTATAAAAAAAGGAAACACTCAACAGACACGTGTTTTAAATAAAATAGGTGCGGCGCAAATTACAGCCATGTGTAAAATTAATCCCCTGGGAACGAGTTGTGGCGTCGACATTCGAATTGTCGGGTCGTGTCAATGTCGTGCAGAATTACAGGTGACACACCACAAAATACGCGTTCAAGATTAACATGCTGACTAATGAGTTGGCACTAAACGACCTCCCATTTGATTACAATATTCTGTTGAATTTTGTTAGTTTAAAATAGCATAAATACGGGTATCAGGACAGATATTGCTTTATTCTGGGCACTTTTAATATAAAGGTGTATATATTAACAATTCATAAATATTGCCAAAGCACAGGTTCCAAAGGAGGAGGCGGAGCGCGTGAGGCAGTGGGAGTCCCAGCGCCCTCATGCCACTAGCCGCCGCAGGAGCCACCCTGGTCGGAGACAATATCGAACTCCTGGCCACCGTAGGCGCGAGCCTGCGGGAGGTAAGCTGTGGGTAGCTCGCCGCCTGGTAAGGACCAGGCCCGAGTCGACGGTGCGTTGTGTTTCACGCACGCCTCAAAGAGATGTCCGCAGGTCGTGACGGGGTTCATGAAGACCGATGCCTCCTGGGTCAGGGTTGCGTGTTGGTTAAAAAAGAAACCGTGGCCCTGGCGCTTAGGCAAGTGAAGAAACATGGGTGGGTTTTAGTCAGTAAAAGTCTGACACGCCTTTTCGCTCCGCCCAGAGCGGGAGAGGTCATTTGATGATTTCCCATCCCAAACAAAAAAAAAAGCACAGGGTCTACCTAGTTCAGGCAAATTATACATCAGTGCTATTAAGAATTAAGAAAAATGATTTAAAAATTATGTACAAAGCTGAGAAATAAACAATTGTCAGCCACATGAAGCCACAAGATTTTCAAAAAGTACTGTAGGACGCGGCCTGCATCCAGCGCTTCCATGCGAGTTTAGTCAGGTCGTCGGACCACCTAGTGAGTGTCCGACGCTGCGCTTGCCGGTACGCGGTCGCCATTCAAGAGCCTTCTGCCCCATCGACCATCGGCTCTATGTGCTATGTGCCCCGCCCACTGCCACTTCAAAGAGTTAACCCGCTGAGCTATGTCGGCGACTTTTGTTCTTCTACGAATCTCTTCCATCCCTGAGTCGATCACGTAGAGAAACACACCTAGCAGAGCCCTCTCTAAAACTCTCTTTGCGACCTTGAGCTTTTTGAATTATATATCATGTTTGTTTATTTATTTTTAAAATATTACTCCACACTAGGAACTACTAAACAGCCAGAATATTTGTACAAATATTTGTTCTGAATCGAACTCACGATACGCAGCGCAGCGGTCAGTAGCTTAACCACTGCGCTAACCGTACCTTAAACAACAAAAGTATCTGAAAAACTCGCTCAACCCCTATTAAATTAGGGATGTGTGTGTCTGTTTTCAGATCTAAGCTGAGCGATGGCCGTTTAGGGTAGATGTGATGCGTGTTAATCCCGCATTGTTGTCTTTTGTGCTTTCTAATTTTATTTTAATAATTATGAAGGCGGGATTGCAGTCAAGCGTTAGGCTTGACTGCAATCCCGCCTGATGGTAAGCAGTGATGCAATCGTTGATGGTAAAGTGCGCTGGTTTATTAATCCCATTCACTTAAAAAAAAACTTAGTGAATAGGAAGGAAGACGGCAGTTGAGCGAGGAGGTGCAATGCTAAACCCAACAACACGACCAACGATGCTGCGCCAGAGGGAGATTGCTGTGGAGACCCTCCACGACCAAACTCCCGACACAACAACGTTTGACGCATCGTACCCGGCACACATCGCAACACAACTGCTCAGACCCGTCCTCCGTACGGCTTCTCCAGACATCATGCCGGAACACGACGAATCGCTTGGCGGCAAGACTTTGTCCGGTGGGTGGAAACTTCTGCCGGCAGCCGATGTTATGGCCTACCATCGAGAAAACATGTGACATCTACCAACCTGCACTGGGCCCACGTGGTAGATTACTGCCTACTCCCCCTTACCGTGAGAAGGTCTGTGTGCCAGGAGTGGGAACATTATATGCTGATTATGTATACCTAGTTCTAAATCTATATCTATTCTATACTAATCTATACTAATATATAAAGCTGAAGAGTTTGTTTGTTTGTGCGCGCTAATCTCAGGAACTACTGGTCCGATTTGAAAAATTCTTTTTGCGTTGGTTAGCCTATTAATCCAGGAAGGCTTTAGGCTATATAACATACCGCTATGACCAATAGGAGCAGAGCAGTAACAAAAAATGTTACGAAAACGGGAGCTAACGCAGCCGTACATATTGCCAATAGGAGATGAGCATGACTAATTCTACGCGAACGAAGTCGAAGTCGCTGGCGGCCGCTAGTGTTTGAATAAACATTAAAATCCTTCGTTACGAAAGATAATACTTAATTATAATGATACCAAGCTCAGCAATTTGCCAACTAAATTATCTTTCTCGTTAATTAAAACGTAATATCTTTTGTCAATTTCAAAGTTAATGGTTCAATTCTCTTAATCTGTATTTAACATTAAAGTCTCATAGTTTGGTCTGTGTCGATGTAAGGATAGAATAGAATACTGTTACGAATGCACCTTATGTCAACAGTATAACGTTCAATATTGCGTGATATGCCTTACGTAACTTTTAAGCACCCTTTTGAGACCTACGCTTTGTAAATATACGATCTAAAAATGCGTTGCTAGGCCTAAGGTGGCCTACCTAACGGTATAGGTTTCATTAATATTGACAATGAAGAGCCGTCATCAAAATTACTAGAAACTCATCTTCTGTGAAGTACCTGTCAATAGTTGCTGAATGTACTTGAAATCAAGTGTTATTATTAATACTTCTGTTAGGTCTGGAATGTTCTATGAGCTTGCATATACAATATGTAAAGAAAACCCTGTCCGCTCCGTGAAGGTATTGTTAGGAATCGATAACTGATTCTACTAATGCCGACAAAGCCAGACTAAAATTTAAAAAAAATCCCCCTAAAAAAATAAATATTATTTTGCAAAAAGAGGTAACTTAATACATGTGCGGTATAACTCCCTTCCGCGGGCGACGGGGGACTGGGCACGCGAGGCGTGGTCGAATCGCATAAGCGTACCGTCAAGATGGTGTTGTCACTTTTTTTAAAATTACCAAATTTCGGGGAAGTTGGAATTAATTCGCGGGAAAAAAAGATTATTTTAAAATTCATTAGTATTGTTACTATGATGATTACGTAACATTTTATATTATATTTGGTCATGTGTTTACCTAACCTTTATTATCCTTATCGGTCGGACAGGGTTTTCTTTACATATTGTATACAGCGGTGTGACTGAGTGGAGTAGTCAGTCTGCATTTGACTATCGAAGCGAAACAAGCGATAAAGAAGCCTCCTCCTCCTCCTCAAGTCGTTCTCCTCATTACTGAGACTCATTACCGAGTATAGCATCATGCAGGCCGGTATCCAGAGATGAACGAATTAGGTCAGTGTACCTTATTGGACTGCAACCTCTGAAACGCCGTCCATCCACCTTCCCAGTAACCATCAGATGTTCGAGGTTGTCTCCATCCTTTCTGGCAATATGACCAAAATACTCCAAAATTCTTCGAATGCAGACAGAGGAGATTCTTATTGTCACACCCAGCTCTCGAAGGATTGATGCATTTGTGCGTAATGCTGTCCAAGGAATTTGAAGTATCTCCCTCCAGCACCACATCTCGAAAGCGTCAATGCGGTCTCGATCGGCTTTCTTGATTGTCCACGTTTCCGAACCATAGCTGAAGATAGAGAAGATGAGAGATCTGACGAGTGTCATCTTAGTTTTCCGTGAAATGTTGCCGTCACGCCACAATTTGTGAAGCTCAGACATAGCATTTTTGGCCATTCCTATTCGTCTCCTTATTTCCAATTCACTTGAATGGAGAACATCTATAGCGAGAACTCCAACAAGCACTTCAAGGACTACATCAGGTGACTTCTGTAGTTTTGTGTGTAGGACACAGACTTTGTGGACGTGAGTGAAGACTTCGGTACGACATCGACTACGTTCTATTTGTCATTGCCTACTATCGACTGTACCATCGTTATCAAATAAACTTCGTAACCCTTAACCGGCATTTTTGTAACCCTAGCCCGTAACAATATGTAACTCTTAATTATATAATACTAGCTTTCCGCCCGCGGCTTCGCCCGCGTGGAATTCGGTTATATCGCGCTTTTTAAATTTCCCTTGGAAACAACAATTTTTTCCGGGATAAAAGATAGCCTATGTCCTTTCTTAGGGTCTAACGATTGTCTGTCCCAAATTTCATCAAAATCGGTTGAGAGGTTTAAGCGGGAAAGCGTAACAGACAGACAGACAGACCGACAGACAGACAGACAGACAGACCGACAGACAGACAGACAGACAGAGTTACTTTCGCATTTATAATATTAGTATGGATTAATTACAGAACATAATATACAAAGATTTTACAAAGGGTGACATAATGGGCGGATTTATCGCTAAAGCGATCTTTTAAAGACAACCTTTAGATGGAATACCAAGGGGAAGGAGACATTGGTCTAACTGCAATGTTTCGATATCGCCTTCGGGTTGTGGAGGTCATACGGCAGTGGCTTCACGGAAAATATCAAAGTTTAGCCAAACCAGCAGTTAGACTGGTAAAGCGGACTCAGCTCCAAAACTGAAAAAAAGCTTCGGATGCGACTGGGATTAACGCTGATGATAACCAAGGGGAAGGACAGACAAATACTGTACAAAGTCTAGGGTGTACTATTGTAACTATGCCATTTTTATCAATTACCTAATGTATTCTGTGTGGGTTTCATTATGAGTTGGATAATTTATTCTTTGAGGTTTATGTGTGTAGTATATGAGCCTCATTGTTCCCATAACCGGGGCACAGGTCTCAATGGCCATGGAGAGGGCCATAAGCTAACACAGTACATTGCTGTCGGTAAACGTTACTTGTTTGTGGGCTCTCAACGAAGTTTTTCTTCGCCGTTTTTTGAGTGTTTTGTTTGTTAAGTTCCTGTGTCCCCTATACAACATTATTTTTTATTCATGCGACACCCCAAACACGTGTGCAGTATTTTTAAGTAAAGAATCTATGTACAAAATTTCAAAAAGATATCGTGAATAACCACAAAGTTATGAGCTTGTTATCCTACTTGGTTGTCCCAACAAAAATATGGTCCAGGCTGCGTTTGGACGGACGAGCTGGGTGCATTGACCTGTGGCGTCAGCTGAGCGCAGGCATGCGCAGGTGTAAGCTGCGTAGCGCGCTCAGTAACCATACTGTAATAAATTCCCATCGGGCATCGGTCCTACGGGCAATGTGTCCAGCCCACTGCCACTTTAGTGTTGCAATTATTCGGGCAAACCGCATGCCACTAATAAAATTAAGATAGTCATTTATAATGTTAATCTGCGGTTACAGAAATCACAATGTTTAAAAAAAGTGTCGGCTCGGCCTTTGAACGTTTGCAACGTTGCTTGTTTGCTTGCCGCCGCGCGTTTTGTAGGTATGACGTTGACCCCTGAAGTGAGCTTTAGTAAATCAGCTGATAGGATAATTTTTCGACTTTTGTTCACATTGTGCTTTTTGTGTAATTAGCGAAATAATTAATTTTTACTTTAAAATCTAATTGGGTTATAAAAGTATAGCAATTATGAACGGTCTAAAGTGAAAAGAAAAATCATATAATATATATATTTTTAATTCAGGGAAATGCTATCGAAAAATTCCACCACTGCACTGAGTCGTTCAGAATCATCTACTGAATCCATGGTACTCGTTTGTGCGTCGATGTCAGATACACCCTTAATTTTTGTTATGATAGCCCAATTCATAGGGAAGACTACAGGCTATATAAAAAAAGAAGACAAGCTAAAACAGATAAAGTTCGATAGAACGCTGAGATAAAACTAAGGGAAAAGGCTATGCGACGACGTAGCGATGAGTGATGAACAAGAAATTTTACGCAAAGTCGTGGGCGAAAGCCGGTAATAGAGAAGTCTCGTCACAAGTCAATTATATTTATAGGTTAAAGTTCTGGAATATCAGTGCTGACTTTTGAAATTCGGCATCAATTTTAAAATAACTCAGCAAGTCCAAATCAGATTCATGAGTATTGCATAGATAAAGTCTATGTCACTTTAGCAGCTATAAGTTATTCATAGTGCTTCTAAATCTTTTGTCTTATAAATCATTACAATAATTTATTATTTTATAGGTATTATAAAACTATTACATTATATACTATAAACTCTCTATTGTGGACGGCTTTCTCTAATCTCGGATCTAAGGCTAGACACAACACTTATTTCTTACACGATAATTACTTCGTTTAGAGATAATGGTGAAAGTGTTTGAATTACAATTCTTGCTTCAAGAGGTAAGAATTACGTTTTCACAAATTATTTTATACTAGCTGTTGCCCACAACTTCGTCCGCGTAGACTTCAGTTTAAAGCGCGCGGTGGTTCCCGTTTCCGGGGGAATGCCGAAATAAATGCCAACATTACTGCAAGGTTTCAAACATCCTCACACATTTTCGCGTTAATATTATTAGTAAGATTAGAAAGATACATAAGGTCTTCAGCTTTATATATTAGTATAGATTAAGCATTTAATTATTTATTCTATCGCACATGAATAGTACAGAGGCCGACTTAATGCCTTAGGCTTTCCCTACCAGTCAACCATAGGTAGTGAAGAGATTAGATGGCAGGCCCTTAAGTTGACAAAAATATAAAAAAAAGCTCTTAACCCAATTAAAAAAAAACTTAAATAACCTGCACATACATACTGTTGCCAAAACATATAATTATAATATACATACAAAAACTAAAATTTGGGAGAGAGGTAAATTTTCTGAAATTTTCGCTTAAATGCAAACCGACTGGCGGCCACCTTGATATCAAGAAGAACCGCATTCCACAGAAGAATGAATTGAATATGAAACGAAGAGAATTTATTACTTGACTACTAGCAGCGACTCGCGGTTTCACCCGTATAAGTTCGTTCCCGTTGGCATATCAGGGTAAAGGTTCCTGATTTTAAGCTGTGCCAAATTTAAATTATAAAGTGTAACATAATAATCCAAATAAATATGAACATCCAATTAAATAAGCCCCAAACAAGAGCTCTAAGTGCTTTTATTTCATAGTATTAAAAATGTACAGAGTTTGAGCGAGCCTTACTATACGGGGAAGTCATTCCTATAGCTGTACTTCTTGAACAGTAAAGAATTTATCACAGAACTAGTGGAACGCGTCGAGTTAAAACCAATTTAGGATTTAGCCAGGAGACCACGATACGCAAAGACAAATTAGTAGGTATTGCGTCACGTTCACGCACTATCACTATGCACCGATCAAATATAACATCACGACTTTAATCCTTGGAGTGTTAAGCAGAGGCGTATCCTTCTATTAAATAAATGTAAAAGTTCTTTTTTTTTTTAATAATCATAAAATAGCGCTTGACTGCAATCCCGCCTGATGGTAAGCAGTGATGCAATGTTTGATGGTAAAGCGCGCTAGTTTATTAAGTCCAATCACTTAAAAAAAACTTCTAAAAAATTCTGGTGAATAGGAAGGAAGACGACAGTTGAGCGAGGTGGTGCAACGTTAAACCCAACAACACGACCAACGATGCTGCGCTAGAGGGAGATAGATGTGGAGACCCTCCACGACCAAACTCCCGACACAACAACATTTGACGCATCGTATCCGGCACACATCGCAACACAACTGCTCAGACTCGTCCTCCGTACGGCATCACCAGACATCATGCCGGAACACGACGAATCGCTTAGCGGCAAGGCTTTGTCTGGTGGGTGGTAACTTCTGCCGGCAGCCGATGTTATGGCCTACCACCGAGAAAAGTTTAAATGAATGTATGTTTATTAGGTAGTCGTGCACGCAAAAGACTACAGAACGGATTTGGTTGAAATTTAGTGCACAGATGGTTAATAATAACATTAAGAGGGGTCTCTGGTAGCGCTTTCTCTATACAAACGTATTCCGCTGTTTTCTTCGTGGTGGTTCTTTTGGAGCATTTTTTTTCTACAATTTCACACCTTTATTATAGGTACGTGCTTCCATCATTTGATTTTTTCCAAAACTTAATTAATATAAGAAATATGATATTTCAAAGAAAACTATTAGACAAAAGTTTTTGACAAAAAAGAAAATAGTAGAAGCATATGTACGAGTATACTTTTCCTCAAAATTTTGGTATAAAAATAATTGAGATCTGTCGTGTTTTCAAAAAGAACACAGTGAAATATCTAACGTCTTTTGGTCAACGTCGTTGTAAGTAAAATCGGTCTGAGCTGCAGTTGTCTCTTTTGAACTTTACGGAGAGAGGTTACAAGCGCGACCTTCACCAGGTCATCGGGAAGCAGACGGATGCGGGTAACACAAGACTGGTCATTGTGGAAAGCCTTGGCTTGTTGAAAGCTGAAGAAGAAGAAGAAGAAGATTGCCGTTGCGCCACTTGCAACCTGTCTCCGTAAAGGGCGAAAGGGACAGCTGCAGCTCAGGGCGACTTCACCTACAAAGACGTTGACTAAAAGACGTTACATATTCCACCGTGTTCTTTTTTAACGCAATAGTTTCTTCAAATACCTATTTTATTCTTTGACCTCAACATAGTTAAGAATAGGCAAGGCAGATGGTGATTATGTGTACTTTTTCTCCTTTAATCTTCGTCTAGTCTTCTGGATAAGTGATACTCACCCCTCTTTCACTCAAGTGCCCCACTAAACAGTGGAGGTAGGCAGTGCCTCCTAACTGGGCAGTGATGTTGCTGACTGTGTTGTTGGCAGTGACGTCAGCGGCCGGCTGCACTCCTGCGCGCCAGCCGCGAGCTCTTGAGGTGCCGTGATGTCCTGGTACGAGAAAACATGGGTTTTAGTGTGTGAGTTTAATTTGGACTGCTCGCATAGGCGAATGAGAAGCAGGGGCAGATATTCTTTGTAAAATAAACAGATTTTAAATAAAATTAAACCCTAATTTCAGAGGTATGTATCTACAGTACTTGTATTTCGAAACCAGCCATTTCTTTCAGGTCACTTGGTTATAATAGGTTTTTACAATAGGGTAGTTAACTAAAAAAAACTAATTAGTTTGTCAGTCAGATTTTCAAAAAATACTAGGACACGTATTTTTTCTTTTTTCATATAAACAAAAAATGAAGACGACACAGTGGGTTGAAAACTCGTGTGACGTCACTGCACGCTACACTTTTTAGCGAGCAGTGACATCACCAGCCTCCACTCCTGATCTTTGATGCCTTTTATATTTGTCATTTTTTATTCAGTTGATAAAACAAAATATACGTATTCAATGTTTTTCTATAATCTGAATGACGGACTAAATAGAATATTTTTTTTTACCCAGGAAACATCCCTATTATTGCAGGCATTATAGACATTAATGGTAAGCAGTGATGCAATCGTTGACGGTGAAGCACGCTAGTTTTTTTTTTTTAGTTATAAACTACTGCTTGACTGCAATCCCGCCTGATGGTAAGCAGTGATGCAATCGTTGATGGTAAAACGCACTAGCTTATTAAGCCTATTCACTCAAAAAAACTGAGTGAATAGGAAGGAAGACGGCAGTTGAGTGAAGTGATGCAATGTTAAGCGCAACAACACGACCAACGATGCTGCACCAGAGGGTGATTCATCAGGAGACCCTCCGCGACCTAACTCCAGACACAACATCATTTAGCGCATTGCACCCGGTACACATCGCAATACATCTGCTCAGACCAGTCTTCCGTACGGCTGAAGACCATTTTTTATTTTATCATGTTTCTGGTACTTTTTGAAAGAATTACGCTGTCCTACCATACCTACTGTAACTTGAAAACATTGTTCAAGCCATTGTCAATACCTACGTGAAATGCATGTTACCGGAAATCATCTCATCTCAGCGTTAATCCCAGTCGGATCCGAAACTTTTTCAGCTTTGGAGTCTGGGGTCCGCTTCAACAGTCTAATTGCAAATTTTGGCTAAACTTCGATATTTTCCGTGAAGCGACTGCCGTCTGACCTCCACAACCTGAAGGCGACATCGAAGCATTGCAGTAAGACCATTTGTTGGGCTTTTGAGGGCTCCAGCACATAACAACAGACCCGTAACGACTGCCATCAGATGGTCGTGTTTGTGTGACAACCGGGACCAACGGCTTAACGTGCTTTGCGAGGCACAACCAGACCAGTGCAAATATTCATATTCACGCACACAAATATTTGCACTGCACGGGGTCAATCCCCGCGCCTCTTCGCGCAGCGGCCGCGTTCGCTGCCACCGCCACGGAGGCTGTCAATGGCATGCCACCGGAAATCTATGAATATAAATAATAAATAGCACAGAACTAATACAATGAGGCAAAGACAGCGGTAGACGACTTATGAACTGACGAGCTGTATAAGTTCCGAGAAAACTGATGATGATGATAGAGAGGAGCCCCTTGCCCAGAAGTGGAAGAGTGTAGGCTGTTGAAAAAATCCTTTCAACTCTAAATTAAGATTCTTATCAAAATTTTGAATACAGTTTCTTATGAATAAGGCTTTACGCCACTTGATCAGGTGTCCAACTTTCAACAAAATTATGATAATTATATTTCATTTCATCGCAAGTGGGAACCATTCATTATCTTATTATACATTCTAGAATTAATTAAATGGACATTATTATAACAAACTTCAGCTCAACGCCGATTACTGACAAGTATCTTCTTATCTTCTGAACGCAGACGAGCTTGCTGACAGCATTATGAGCACATACGTCACGTTTTTGGAGTAAGTGTTATTATGTGCGCCTTTTTTTTGTTGGGATGGGAAATCATCAAATGACTCCCGCTCTGGGCGGAGCGGAAGGGCGTGTCAGACTTTTACTAAACCCACTCGTGTTTCTTCACTTGCCTGTGCAACGTTCAGGGCCACGGTTTCTTGTTTAACCAACCCGCAACCCTGACCCAGGAGGCATCGGTCTTCGTGTACCCCGTCACGATGTGCTGATATCTCTTTGAGGCGCTCGTGAAACACGACGCGCCGTCGACTCGAGCCTGGTCCTTACCGAGCGGCGAGCTGCCGACTGCTCAACGCCCACAGGCCCGCGCCTACGGTGGCTGGCGGTTTATTATTGGTGCTTAAACTGGACTTTGATGAACATATAAAGAGCTATCCTGTTTTGTTTTATTAACTAGATTAGAGTAAATCTACAACAAGTACAACAACAACAAGTAACAAGTATGTAAATACTTGTTCAGCAATCATGCTTGAAGTTCCAGCACCCAGGCGCGATGCGCGATAAAATCAGATTTTTAACTGCAAGGTAAGTACGTAACACACTATCAGTAGCAATGAGTTTCATTCTGGCAGTTCAGCAACATTCATTGCGATATTTATGCTGTTGAACAGACACGTTTTCCGAACATATGGAACAATGGATTAGTAATAAACTATAAACTAGCTGCGCCATACTGTTGCACCCGCTTAGTTTTCGAAATGTGTTTTTATATGCTCCTTCCTGGCTATCTGACGAAAAAATAATTATTCAAATCGGACCCGTAGTTTTTGAGATTAGCGCGTTCAAACAAACAAACTGTAGCGGTACCTACAAACGACGCGTTATACTGACGTCACACGAATTCTACATCTCGTAATCAGAGTTTACCGTGCAACTAGCATATATACAACTTCCCAATTTCAACCGTTGAGCAGTAGTCTGTCTCCGTCTGGTCGGACGATCCTCCCTTTTCTATGAGGATGAGTGAACTTTACTGCCTGTTCCTCATGTCTCCACACAAACAAACAAACAAACAAACAAACTCTTTAGCTTTATATATTACTATAGATAGATAAACGCCATATATGCGAACAACGCGTCATGCTAACCTTATGCACATACTGCATCTCACAAGCAGAGTTAACCGTGCAACGAGCGTAGCTAACATACAACTTCCCGACATCAACCGTCAGGCAAGTGCTAGCCAGACACAACACCCATCTGGCTGGAGGAACCTCCCTTTTCTATTAAGGATGGGTGAACTTTTCACCCTGTTCCTAATACTTCTTTAAACTATTTTGTGAAGTATTCTTCTTCTTCTTCAGCCTATAGATGTCCACTGCTGGACAAAGGCCTCCCCCAAGGCTTTTCACGCCGCCGATCGGTCTGGTGCTGCTCGCATCCATCGGCTCCTGCGGCCTTTACCAGGTCATCGGTCCACCTTGTTGGGGGCCTCCCTACGCTGCGTCTTCTAGTACGTGGCCGCCACTCCAGAAGAAAGTTTTCTAATATTTGTGTAGTATTAGAAAACTTTAATATCGCAGGTTGCCCAGGTGCTGCCCTCCCCCCTTAAAGGATGATGGTTATGTAGCTAAGAGATAGAAAGCAGACTCACGTATATCTCCTGTCGATGATGTGAAGAGTGGCAGCATGCAGAATATGGCCGCCGCTAGTTGTATGCCCATGCCGCCAGTCTCTCGCCATCTCATCTGAAACAAAGAAAATGTAGAATTAGCGAAGAAATCCCACAAATCCTATTTTTTAATTGTACTGCCTACTAATATTTCTACTAATATAAATGCGAATTTTTTTGAGTATTTATGTGTGAATGTATGGATATCTGTTATTTATTCACGTAAATACTACTCAATGAATTTGCACAAAATTTGGTACCTATTTATCATCATCATCATCATTATCATCAGCCTCTACTCGTCCACTGCTGGACATAGGCCTCTTCCATGGCACGCCAACAAACTCGATCCTGAGCAGTTCTCCTCCAGCCACTACTTATGTAGGTGGCTTAAGTAAAACCAGGATTAACATTTAGAATATTTTATATTATCATCGACATATTTTTGAACCAAAAATTCTCGATACGTATGAGGCCCGCTCTTTCTCACCGAGAGCCTATGTCTCAGAAGTGGAAACATTAGGCTAAAATTGTAGTCCTTTTTTTTATATCGGGTTAAAAAGTATACTTTGTGTTATTCCTGGTTGACAGCCTCCGTGGCGTAGCGGTAGCGAACGCGGCTGCTGCGCAAGGAGGCGCGGGTGCGATCCCCGCGCTGTGCAAATATTTGTATGCATGAATATGAATATTTGCGCTGGTCTGGTCGTGCCTCGGAAAGCATTCTAAGCCGTTAATCCCGGTTGCCGTACGAAGATCTAGTGGCAGTCGTTACGGGTTGTTGAAGCCCTCAAAAGTCCAACAATTAGTCTAACTGCGATGCTTCGATATCGCCTTCGGATTGTGGAGGTCAGACGGCAGTCGCTTTACGGAAAATATCGAAGTTTAGCCAAAATAAGCAGTTAGACTGGTAAAGCAGACCCCAGATTCCAAAGCTGAAAAAGCTTCGGATGCGACTGTGATTATCGCTGAGATGATGATAATGATGATTCCTGGTTGTAAACCACCTGTGTGCCAAATTTCGTCCAAATCCGTTCAGCAGTTTTTACATGAAAGAGTATCAAATTTCCTTACACCCATTCATACTAACTTACACATTTATAATATCAGTAGGTGTCGTAGACCGTAGTTCGTATTTTGTACGTGTTCAGTATTTTTAAGTTCACTCTATGTACAAAATTTCAAAAAGGTATCATGAAAAACCACAAAGTTTTGAGCTTGTTATCCTACTTGGCTGTCCCAACAAAAATATGATCCAAGCTCCGGTCGGGCGAGCGAACGGTGCGTTGACCTCTGGCGTCAGCTGTTGCGCGAGCGCGGTGTACTATAATCTACCGTGCGTACTCGGTGACCACACGGCAACAATTTAACAATTTATAAATGTATTTAGGAAAAAATGTAACATGGTGAAAAATGATTGGAATTGATTAAGTTGCTTATTCTGAACAAACTATATTCAAGTGTTTCGCATAAACAAAAAATAACGTTATATAGATAACTAGCTTACCGCCCGCGGCTTCGCCCGCGTGGAGTTCGGTTATATCGCGCTTTTTAGATTTCCCTCGGGAACATCAATTTTTTCCGGGATAAAAGGTAGCCTATGTTCTTTCTCAGGGTCTAAAGATTGTCTGTACCAAATTTCATCAAAATCGGTTGAGAGGTTTAAGCGGGAAAGCGTAACAGACAGACAGACAGACAGACAGATAGACAGACAGACAGACAGATAGACAGACAGATAGACAGACAGACAGACAGACAGAGTTACTTTCGCAATTATAATATTAGTATGGATAGTAAGCATATAGAATTAGATATCATGTTGACGCGGCGTTTCTTTCGCTTCTATACTGTTGTGTCCGTGGCGTGTGTTTCTAGGCATACGAAGGCATGACGTAGCCAAACATGCATGGAAAATTAATGATATCAGCGTCGGAGAACATCTAGTTTGAGACAATATCTCTGTTTATTCTCAGGTTATAGTTCAGCGAGCTTCGAGGCAGGCAATCAATACCTGTGATGCTCTTGACGGAGAGGCAGTGATTGCGTTTTCGACGTCATCAGCCGATCTATTCTATACTAGCTTTCCGCCCGCGGCTTCGCTCGCGTGGAATTCGGTTATATCGCGCTTTTCACAGTGCTATCTATCACCGAACTGGTATGAAGCTAACAATATTTTCGTTTTCTCTCGGGAATATATAATTTTTCCGGCATAAAAATCCTATTATTTAATCCGAACTTCTAACTTTACGTCTGCAAAATATCAAAGCAATCGGTTCAGTAGTTACGGCGTGAAAGCGGAACAAACAAACAGACATTTTCGGTGGTGGGCCACAACATCGGCCGCCGGCATACGTTACCCCTCACCAGACAAAGTCATGCCGCCAAGCGATTAGTCGTCTTCCGGCATGATGTCTGGTGAAGCCGTACGGAGGACGGGTCTGAGCAGTTGTGTTGCGATGTGCGTGCCGGGTACGATGCGCGAAATGTTGTTGTGTCGGGAGTTTGGCTGTGGAGGGCTTCCAGATCAATCTTCCTCTGGCGCAGCATCGTTGGTCGTGTTGTTGGGTTTAATATTGCATCACCGCGCTCAACTGCCGTCTTCCTATTTACTCAGTTCCTTTGCGTGAGTAGGTTTAATAAACTAGCGCGTCTTACGATCAACGATTGCATCATTGCTTACCATCAAGCGGGATTGCAGTCAAGAGGTAGTTTGTAATTTATAAAAAAAAAAAACTAACACATTTTCCGATTTATAATATTAGTAAGAATAAATCATACCGTACAGCCTTAGGTGAATCTGTTGGTAGCGTGCCCGTCAGACAAGCAGTCTGGTCGGAGGATCTTCCCTTTTCTATGAAGGATACGTGAACTTTATAAGCTGTTCCTGACACCTCCTCACATGTAGGTATACTAATAAAGTTGTGGAAAATTCATGTTCACCCATACATTCTGTCAAAGATGGGACGTGCAAAATTAAAATGACTCAATATTCATACTAACCTATACTAATATATAAAGCTGAAGAGTTTGTTTGTTCGTTTGAACGCGCTAATCTCAGGAACGACTGGTCCGATTTGAAAAATTCTTTTTTGGTTGGATAACCCATTAATCCAGGAAGGCTTTAGGCTATATACTGTTACGCTGCGACCAATAAGAGCGGAGCATCATAACTAACTACACGCGAACGAAGTCGCTGGCGGCCGCTAGTATATTAGAAATGGGAATGTGTATGTGTGGGTCTGTTTGTTTGTCCGTCTATCACGGCAAAACGGAGCGACGAATTGACGTGATTTTTGTAAGTGGTGAGTTGAAGGGATGGAGAGTGACATAGGGTACTTATTCTAACCCCCCACTTTCCTAAAATGGGAGGGTGGGGTGGAAGTTTGTATGAACTCCTACTCCTTAATAATATTATTTACAGTAGCATCATCATCATCATTATCAACCTTTTTATCGTCCCACTGCTGGGCACAGGTCTCCTCTCATACAGAGAAGGATTGAGCGTAATCATCACGCTAAAGCCCAGGTTTCCTTAAGATGTTTTCCTTCATCTTTTAATCAGTCAGTATACAGTAGCATATTCAAATAATATTCTGTTCCCAGTTCTCTTCTATGTTGTAAATCAGGAAAGGGCAACCATGATACACCGAGTTTAGCGCGAGAGAAGCCGCGGGTATAAGGTATTATTAATTATATTGTACTAGCTGCGCCGCGCGGTTTCATTCGTGTAGGTTTTGATATGTTGTTTATGCTCCGCTCCTCCTGGTCGCAGCGTAAAGCTATAAAGCCTAAAGCCTTCCTGGATTAATGGGCTATCCAACACAGAAAGAATTTTTCAAATTGGTCCAGTACTTTTTGAGATTAGCGCGTTCAAACAAACAAACTCTTGAGCTTTTAATATTAGTATAGATATGTATATTATATATTATAGGTGGAATTAGACTAGCTTAACTCAATTCAATCGTCACTAATTATACCAACAATTGACTTACAAGGTACGGTTTCTTCTAATCTCTCTTAACCGTAGATAAATCAAAACCCTTCAAAACAATTCACAAACAAAGCCGAGCTTTCCATCTACAGGCAACAACAGAGGATAGCAACACTATTCCCAAGGCGATATCTTTAACTAACTCCAAATCAGTTTCCGCCCCATTTCTTGCTGCCAAGGACAGAGAGGCATGACTCAGGGTACGTTGTTACAAGCAGTGGGAAAATTACACAATGCACGAGGAACACATATAGTAACGAACAATTCACACCCATTCATATGTACCTACCTCTATAGTACAAAGGATATTGGAACACTGAGTTAGTGTAATTTAAAAATGGAATTGTAACACAACTGTTTAAGTACACATATTTGAATACATTCTAACATTTTGTGATGAGTACTTACTCTGAATCGGAATAAAAGAAAAATTAAAAGAATATAAATAACTAAATAAATTTCTACGGACAAATCACACAGAATGAGCTAGCACCAAAGTAAGTTCGAGATTTGTGTTATGGGATACTAACTCAACGATACTATATTTATAACTAGCTTTCCGCCCGCTGCTTCGCCCGCGTGGAATTCGGTTATATCGCGCTTTTTAGATTTCCCTCGGGAATATCAAATTTTCCGGGATAAAAAGTAGCCTATATTCTTTCTCAGGGTCTAAAGATTGTCTGTGCCAAATTTCACCAAAATCGGTTGAGAGGTTTAAGCGGGAAAGCGTAACAGACAGACAGACAGAGTTACTTTCGCATTTATAATATTAGTATGGATATATACACACAAACATCCAAGACCCAGGCCAATCAGGAAAAGATCGTTTTCCATCATGACCTGGCCGGGGATCGAACCAAGGGCCTCCACTTCGCAGGCAGGCGTGTTGACCGCTGCACCACGAAGGACGTCAAGGACGAGGTCGTCAAGGTCGAGGATGTCAATATATTAAGTGTTACCTACTAAAAGCTAGTTTTTACGTATGTGATTAATGATCGAAGATTTTTTTATATTATGACCCTTACGTTATTGACATCATTGCTATCCGGACGAAGCGTTTCGCCTCATCTTTTATACCGCGTACTTCGAGGGATCGGAAAGCACGTTAAGCCGTTGCTCCCGGTTGCCATACGAACATCTAATGGCAGTCCTTACGGGTTGTTGAAGCCCTCAAAAGTCCAACAATTGATCTAACAGCAATGCTTCGATATCGCCTTCGGGTTGTGGAGGTCAGACGGCAGTCGCTTTAGCCAAAATCAGCAGATACCCTGGTAAAGCGGACCCCAGACTCCAAAGCTGAAAAAGCTGGATGCGACTGGAATTAACGGTGAGATGACGATGACTTATTAAAAAATTGAATATAAGAGAAATTAAAAGAATTATTAAGTGTAAGTTTTTAAGAAGTGAAGAAGCTTTTTAAGAAGATCACAGCGATTACACAGATAGACAAGATGGGGGAGTAGTAATCCATACTAATATTATAAATGCGAAAGTATCTCTGTCTGTCTGTCTGTCTGTCCGGCTTTCACGCCAAAACTACTGAACCGATTGTAATGAAATTTGGTACACAGATAGTCAGAGCCTGAGAAAGGACATAGGCTATAAAACATCCCGCTATGACCAATAGGAGCAGAGCAGGAACAAAAAATGTTGCGGAAACGGGAGCAAACGCGGATGTACTACATATTGCTCCCATTATTTTCACAGGCGCTTATTTTATATCACCTGAGCTCTTTCGGCTAGAAGGTTACGCAGGTGAAACCGCGGGGCACAGCTAGTTTAAAATAGGTACAGATTAAAGGACGGATAAGGTGGGACGGCCTCAGGCTAGGTGGAGCGAAGATTTTCGCAGAATGACTGGTAGTAACTGCATGAGAGTTACCGAAAATTGAGTTTGAATGACGTGAAATAGGAGAGGCAGTGGACTGCTATAGGCTGATGATGATGATGATAATGATGACAGATAAAATGCTGACATTAATGTATCAAATTATGAGTCAATTACATATATCATGTCCTGTCAGGTGAATATTATAGGAACTTAATGGACGCTGGTGATGGCACCAAATAAGCAGCTGAATTTTAGACCATTTAAGTTGCTATTGACACGCAAAGTAGAAGTCTTATAGAATGAATTTTGGAGAGTGTGCGAGGAAATTGCATGATTTAATTCTCCGTTCCATCACCGGACGACCCCTCGTACGGCGAGTTTCCACCCTTACGTTGTTGACACCACAACGATCCGAATGAAGTGTTTCGCCTCGTCTTTTATACCGCGTCCATCGAGGGACTGGAACAATTTGCCAGCGGCGGTGTTTCCGTCGGACTACAATTTGAGTGTCTTCAAGGCTAGAGTGAATAGGCTCTTAATAAACTAGCGCGCTTTATTATCAACGATTCTATCGCTGCTTACCATCAGGCGGGAATGCAGTCATCAAGCACTTGTTTATAATTTATAAAAAGATGTATCAAATAACTACATAACATCAGAAAAGAAGATGAGTTCCCGTAATAAAAAAGGTTCAAAATTTAGTCGCAACTACATCACAGCGACTATTAATGTCAAAAATGTAGGGGAATTAAGAGTTTTTGTTGACAGATTGAGATGAGACTGGGAAGTTCTTATACAGAGTGGTGCTGACAATACGACAATAAATGGAAACACGAACAATGCTGGTTCATAGGAATAATCTTAAACCGTAAAAAAAAATCTAGCATCAAAAATAAAAAAATAAAATTTCAAACAAACTAAATCGCATAAAATTGCAAACGGAATAGAACATCCTTCAAAATATTGGTTCAATGATCAGCGGGCGACGCGGTCCTGTATCGACTTGTTTTTTGGCGCCATTATTATTAAAGTTTAGTACCACGGGATGCGGCGGTCATTAACCTGTAAGCACTTCCTTATCAACATGTACAATCAGCTGTAGAAGTCCATTCCCACCTTAAAGACTACTGTCGCCTGCGCTAAACCGGCCACGCACACTAACGCATTATTTTTATTATCGCAGTCTTCATCTTTCTTTAAAGTAATGCAAAATTTCGTTACTTCATTTGAAGTTAAGTTAGCGGCCGCACTTAACAATGCTCTATCATAAGCGAGCGATTGTGGGTTCGATCCTTACTAACGGCAAATCTTTTTGTTGTTTCATATAATTTAAAATTATGATAACTGATTTGTATTTTTAAATAAAAATGTTTGCAAATAATATTTAAACGAATAGGAAAATTTACTGAATATTTATACCAAAATAGGTTTTTATTATATGTTTTAGTTTACTATAGATGTAATATAATAAATAATATAATGCAATATACACACATCAAAAGTGTCTAGGGATCAAGCATTTTTATGCGGATTTCTTGAGATTGAGATGTGGCTTTGTAATAAATTTATGATTTTATAAATTTATATGGATCCTTTTTGGTGCATTTCATAATTTGAATCAGGAACTGTGAATCAAATTCGAGTAAAAGATGAAAATCAGCTGTCAATATTTTCCCTATAAAAACATACAACGCATTGAAGACATTATTAGTGCTACTGTTTCCCTACTACTGATTAAAACCAACGTTATTATGGAGCGGCGACGTCATTTAAGCAGGGAAGAAATGCTCAGAGCCGTGGGAATGATAGAAGCTGGTTCCCGGCAACGTACTGTGGCTTTAGCTCTGAATACAAGTCAGAGTGTTATCAGTCGACTTTGGACACGTTACCGAAGCACTGGTACCGTGGCTGAGCGCCATGGAGGACGGTATCGCTGCACCACACGGAGACAAGACCGATACATTCAAATCTTAACTCGAAGAGCTCCAACAATAACCGCCATGATGTTAGCCGTGAGGCTTCATCACTCTTCAGGGAACTTAATTAGCGACCAAACAGTCAGAAACCGCTTGCATGAAGTGAACCTTCATTCCCGAAGACCGCTACGGGTACCACCTATAGCAATGCACAATCGTAGGATTCGATATCAATGGGCTCTTGAACACAGAAATTGGGCAGAAGAACAATGGCGTTTCGTGTGCTTTTCTGATGAGTCTCGTTTTGGTATGAGACCGGATACAAGACGTATACGACACTGGAGAACCCCTGGACGCCAACAGCGATTAAAATCCTGCCAGGAAGTCCATCCTTATAGTGGTGGAACCATCATGGTATGGGCGGGTATTTGGATCGGCGGAAGAACTGAGTTGATTTGGATTAGAGGCAACCTCAACGCTCAAATTTATGCTGAAACGATTGTATCAGACGTCATCGTTCCTCTACAAGTGCAAATCGGTCCCTTATTTCAGTTAATGCATGATAATGCACGACCGCACACCGCAAGAGTTGTAAGACAGACTCTCGCCGCAGCTAACATCAATGTCCTGCCCTGGCCTGCTCAGTCGCCAGACTTGAACCCGATTGAGCATGCATGGGATATGCTACAGAGAAGAGCTCTGCCGAATATGGAGGGTATCCAGTCGCAAGAAGACCTTTTTTTGTTGTTGCAACGAACATGGGCGGCCATTCCACAGCGTGATTTGGATGAACTCATTTTGAGTATGCCAAACCGATGTTCTTGTGTTGTTAGTGTTCGCGGTAGAAACACGGATTATTAATTGTTTAAGTTACCCAATAAAATTTTAGAGAAAACTGTTATTTCAGTCTTTTTTTCGAACTTTTGTGTTAGTGGTTCAAATGTCAAATATCCCTTTATTAGGAAAATGGCAAATTTCTTTATTAATGCAAAGGTGACTTGGTTTATCGTTACTGTGACAAACGAAAACACTTTATTTGATGAATCCTTAAAGAAAATTTTAATTAATATCAATCAGGAGAAAAGTTATTGCAAAAATATATGTTGATCCCTAGACACTTTTGATGTGTGTATTATAAAGTTATATATTATTCGGTATAGATATACTTATACTAATAAATGAAACAAACGTTGAAATGGCAGCATTGTAATATTTTATATAAAAGTAATCCTTGACAAACTTATGATATTATTATGGTAAAAAATATAAAAAACATTTTTGGTTTTTAGATATGAAAGTTATAGTATTACATGTTATCATTAAAGAGGTTATAGCTTAATTATTCATTTTCTTAAAGAAAAGAGGATTGAAGCTTAACCTGAATATTATTACAATCATAAAATAATCTATACTTAGAACACAAAACAGTGCTTATTACATTTACAATTTTTTTGCGTGTATAGCATGCCACCCTGCAGTGCCTTTTTTCGGAGTTTGAAGGCATGAGATTATAATCTTCAAGCGCTTTCTTAGTTCAAAAGTAAACGAACTTATTTCTTATCGAATTCCGAAATTATTGTTTTTATAATTTACCAAAAGTAATTTGTATTGAAATTGCAAAAGGCGACTTCTGTTAGCCATTAAGCCAACCGAACATATTACTGTCACTTAGCTAAATTACTTTACGAGTTGGTTTAGAGTCCGTTATTACGATATATAATGACATATATTTAAAACAGTAGGACTTTGTAGGACACTCCTGCACTGTGATTGTTATAAATTGTTTTTTTTTTTGTTTAGCTCGATAAGTCTCCACCAGTATCGCCAGTTTATTTTTAAACCACAAATGCAACCTCTCTTCTTCGCTAGATTCAAAGGTTTATTCAACGGTAAATATTGTTGTTTCGTTCCACTTGTCTCGACACATAAGCCACCTTCGTCCTCCAACCTCTTGACTTTGGCGTACAGTAGTTCTCTAAAACAATAACAAATTTATTACACACTTTCAACAAGAGGTGGTTTGCACCTTACCCAAATAATAATAAAAACAACTTACACAAAAGCCGGTTTCATATTGATTAAAAAAGTAAAACTAATAACACGAACTCGTAACTATATGTTCACCAACCAACAACAGCTAAGTAATATTATTTGAGTTATTGTAGTTAATAATAGTTATTGTAGGTAGTGGAATATTTTTTGTTCAGTTTGTTTCAAATCTACCGTCATCTTTTTATAATGACTTTAATATAGAAAAAATCTTAAAATAAAGTATCATCGTTAAGTTGCGGATCGGTATTTTTACATATTTTTGTTGTCAGCATTCATAACTCACCAATAAACATTTCAAAAATATTTTGTAAGTTATTAGATTTGAACTCGAACCACCTTGAACGCCAATCAAGACGAGAACCTCTAGGCTATTTAAACACTTACTGTGAGCGTTGAAATTAGTAAGTAGTACCTAACAATCATAAACGGGCAGCAAGTTGTATAAGTGTGTATCAAACTTTATTATAGAAGAAGGTCGTAACTACAACTAGTATTGCTTGGCCATAGTTTTGTGAGATTGTAACTCGACTTTTGGTCTTGACTGTACATCATGTAGAAAATGTGAAAAATGAAAAATGGTTTCCTGTGACTAAACTAGTGGACATATTTACCTATATGATTTTTTATGGGTAGATTGAGAATGTGTTGAGGTACACGATGTTTAATTTATTGTCGTATTGTCAACATCACTCTGTAGGTATATAATAACGAGATTTACACCTGTATAATCAGAGAGGCAACTCCACGTAGCCCACTCCACTCAGCGTAGCTACCCATCGCACACCCGTCAAAACGTGGCTGCATGTATAATTTTCTTTAGGTAAATGTTGTGTTTTTTGGATAAAGTATAAATATAACAGTATCAGTCGACTTTTTTCTGTGACCCACTCCATATTCTTCTTCTAAGTTAGAACTAGATTAAAAGCTAAAAAGATATTTCTAAACCAAGAAAAACTGGACCCCTTTCAAGATGGATGTACCGTTGATTATGTTCTGTCGAGAATAATCCTGTTATCCTCAAACCAAATTACATTCGGATTGATTCGAGGTTTGCTCGTAAAATTGCAATTCTCTAAGGTCATCACTGAATAAAAAATTGCCAGAAGTTTCAATCAAAATGATTATGGAACGAGTGATAAAAAGATCATGGTTTTGAATGAATTTTGACGGACTATAGATATTTTACAGTATTTGATCTTTGAAAACTGAAACGCAATAGTCAACCTTATTGTAACGAGGATAGAGACCATTTTGATTTTGAGAGATTTGTCTTTTGAGGTTTGCTCTGGCTGGAGGCTTTAAATTTATTTAAGGCAGCCACAGGATAGTTCGTTTAAGTAGTCACGACCTCTCTAGGTCAACTACGAGATGCCAAATCAAAAATTAAAATTATGGCAGCAACCTAAAACGAAAATCAAGATATCTATGATTTTGATAAAGTTGCAAGAGGTTTCTTAACTGTGTAAGTACTGTATCTTCGCTTTCCCAATCCAGTTCATCGAATTAAATACCATTTTACATCACTCGTATTCGGTAAGTAGGTCTTTATTACCCCCAAATAGGGCTCCAAGGGGAGTGAACAATTAGCGCTCTAGGATAATAATGTAGCTAGAAAAGCCCTAGGGTAAATAATTTATAAAAAAACTCTTCACTGTTTCAAAAAGTTCGTGTACATCTATCCATCAATAGACATCATGCATTCAGCCCAATGACAAAAGAGGTCGCTTCGCTATTCAGCCTTGTCTTCGTATGAGCATAATGGTCATCAATTTTAAATATCGAACGGCGAAGCTCAATTTCGATTTTGAAAAAATAATTTAAAAAAAAAGATGATAAATGGCGGGAATAGAAAATTTTACTTTATATTGCAATCTCGAACTATAGTGGATATAATATCTCGGACTGCAATTGATGCCTTAAAGCCCTTGACTACTAATCTACTATTAATATAAAGATTCTTAAAGGCACTGACGAGAGTTCAACTAATCTTTTAGAGCAAAAAATATGCATGAAATTTACTATAGGAGTCGGTTTAGATATAAATGGTAGGTACGTTATAAAAGTGTTGTAAGATTAAAATATATAGTACTAGCTGCGTCGCGTGGTTTTACCCGCACAAGTCTCGATCCCGTGGGAATATCGGCACGATTAATTTTCTGTATCTTTATCCAGATCATTGTCTACCCTATTGCAAAATTTCATCTGAATCCGTTGCGTCGTTGAGTGAAAGCGTAAAAAATACAATTTCTCTCCAAAATATTAGTTTGAAATTTGATTAATTGGTCGTAAACAATACTAATATCTAAATACACCACACACGTAGCTTTGTATGAAAACAGTACCTTGGTGATATTGAAAACGCTTGCATAATTGTCAATCGGTTAGCATTTGATGTTTTAGCACCAAGTCCGGTTCAGTTGCGCTTAAATATCAAAACTAACCAACCACATACACATACAACTAACTACATACATGAACGCTAGCTATTTTACCATGAGGGCAGGTCAAAACTACAAACTATCTCGACCTGAAAACTTAGGTGTAGAGAGCGTGGAGTACTTTTTCGGGCAAAGTCAGTTTCTTAAGTCTTTTGTGGCTCTCTTTATTTCCAATTCGATCGGGCAGGGAAACGCCAAGCAGGAAAGTCTCACTGATACTCAAAATGACTCATACGATGACCCACCCCATCGTCCTTTGGGTGACTTAGTCTTCTATTTTTATAAATTTGTCATCCAATACAATTCCATTGTCATTCCATTGTCTTTGTGCTAAAAGTACGTAATCTGTTAAATTCATAATGATCGACCAATTATCGATTAGTCGTCTCGTAATGAATGGTTACAGAATGACGTTACCGTTTTGTCATAAAACTACTCCGCAATTTGATCATTTAATATGGAGTATCCGTCTGACTACAATTTAAATATCTTCAAGGGTAGAGGCTTTTCATAAACTAGCGCACTTTATCATTAACGATTGCATCACTGCTTAACATCAAAAAATGAAGTGGAGTGTCAGCGATTGACCACTGGAAAATCATAAAGTCGCTATTTTGTTATTATGAAACTTGACAAAATCGATCATTATGAGATCACTGATCGACCATTGTGGCAATATTGTAAAAACAGACTAGGGCCCCAGGTCCATTGTGATCGGCCAATGCCTTGAGTCATCACTGGCAGCAGGCACTGTTTAAAAAGTCTTTCATCTTGAGATACCACGGTATGTGCTAAGTATGTACGACTATATAACAAAAAAGTATCAGTTTCATAATTGACTTGAGAAAAATAATACGGGTCGTATATCAAGAATACGGGCTATATTTCACTTCAACCTTCACAGTTATTTATCACACACACGCATGTCTTTCTTATTGGCAGTTAGAATGTACGGACCTTCTAGATACCTTTTTATTTTGTATCAAGACTTGACAACGACAGTAGATAGGATTTGTCAAGTTATCCGATTGCCGAGCGTTTGATTGATTAAGTGCCGAAGTATTTTGAGGGATTTTGTTCCTTTCGTTACTTACGATTCTTTTTCTAGATTAAATTGATTTTTGAGACATGACTGCTAAATTGCGTTTCTTTAGATTCTTTACGAGTGACACTGTTTTTTTTTTTCTTTTAATAGTCATCTTTTTTATAGTACTAACTAGCGGCCCGATACGTGCTTCGCTACGTATGTTATAAATGAAGCACCGCTGTATCGACTTTGTTCAAACTTCACATAAACCATCTACTAATTAGTCACAACAAAGCCTAAACATTTGGTTTGTATAGGTGAGTCCGTTCTTGGGTTATAAAATTACAAAGAAAGTGGCATTGATTTTTATATATACAGAAAGGCATTATTTATGGTGTTATGAATACGGACTTCTAGTAATCATAATATGCTTGTGGGGACGTCAGGCGGTGAGGCCGAAGTTCCGGATAATTAAGGTGTGTTCTCGTCAGTATGAGCATCCATCGTGGGTGGTGGATTTTTGGATAACGTTGGAAATAAATATACCTAGTGTGATATTTGCTTCTTATTATTTTAATTTTACTGACACTTAAATTAAATTTAATATTATGGGGTTGCATTATTATTATTATTTTTTTAATAATTATAAACTAGTGCTTGACTACAATCCCGCCTGATAGTAAGCAGTGATGCAATCGTTGATGGTAAAGCGCACAAGTTTATTAAGCCTATTCACTTAAAAATCTTAGTGAGTAGGAAGGAAGACGGCAGTTGAGCGAGGATAATAATTTCGGATTACAACAGATACGTCATACGAGCCACTGGGTTTGAGAATGACCAACACGTTGAGCAGAGAATGCCCGCGTAAATGGTCACTCGGAATGGCAAACGCAACTCCAAGCCGGGGTTACCTGCTCTTAATAAAATCATAATTTATTCGAATACCGATCGATTAATCGATATGAAAAAATAATAGAGTAATTTACCAACAATTATTGATATGCATACAAAACAAATCGGAATACTCTAAATAAATATATCTATTTCTAAAAAAAAATATTTCATGAAATCATAAAAAAACGCTTTTTCATGTTGCGTAGTTCTGAAGTATTTATGCTCATTTCTTACAAAAAAAAAGTGTTATCACTCGTATTATAATATAGAAGTTATTCATAAATAAGTGTTTTATTCCACGAAGCGAAGCGCGCTTTACTTCCGTTCACCCATCCACAGACCAGTCGCGGCAAGCGCAGCTTACCCTAATCTGTCGACCTGTGCAGTTAGTATTATTTAGTTATGAGGCCCTCTCGTAGGTCTTTCGCGAGTATATAAATAATAGAAATAAATCCAGATCAAGTAGTTCCAAACAAGAGCAAAGCAAGAGATTTGATCAAGGAAGCAAATAAAACAAGTACAAACTTTTTCTAAACTGTATACATACAAGTACATATATGTATAGCTCAGAAAACCTTGGTAGTAATTCTTGGTAGTAACTCACAGCTGATTTACACAAATGAGTAAATAAATTAGCAGTGAGTTATTAATCTAGTTTTCCTTGCGTAATACATATACAATATGTAAAGGAAACCCTGTCCGATCCGTGAAGGTATTGTAAGGTAACTGATAACTGATTCTACTAATGCCTACAAAGTCGGGCTAAACTTAAAAAACAAATTCCCCCTAAAAAAATAAATATTATTTAGCAAAAAGAGGTAACTTAATACATGTGCAATAAGCAACCCCTTCCGCGGGCGGCGGGGGGCAGGGCACGCGGCACCTGTGACGTGGTCGCGTCGCTATTCGCAAAATTCATTAGTATTGTTACTATGATGATTACGTAAAGTTTTATATTATATTTGGTCATGTGTTTACATAACCTTTGCTATCCTTATGGGGGGAGGGGGGATGGATCCTTATGGGGGGGGGGGGGTCCTTATGGGTATACATACATAATTATATAAACTAAGATTGGTACATCAGCACATACTTACACTTAATATTGTTTTATTATTGCTAAATAGTCGCGTAGTCGTGGTGGCTTAATGGCAGTCGTGATGGCCTAGTGGTAAAAACACCAGCCTCTCAAGTATGAGTGTGCGGGTTCAATTCCAGGTCAGGCAAGTGCCAATGTAACTTTTATAAGTTAATTGTAAGTACTTTCTAAGTATATCTTGGATACCAATGACTGATTATAAGGTGAAAGTAAACATGTTGAGGAAACCTGGACTTAAGGTCTGAAATCGCCAACCCACATTGAGCAAGCGTGGTGAATATGCTCAATCCTTCTTTGTATGAGAGGAGACCTGTGACCAGCAGTGGGACGATAAAAAGTTTGATGATGATGATAAATTGCTAAATAATAAAATAGGCCGTTGTTAAATAATGACAGCTGCAGAAACCGATCGATAGCCCTCCCGTACGCAAAATAAGCGCATTGTCGTAGAGTTGCGGACATCAGCCCGTATATCTACTACCTATATACAGGTCAATACACAATATACTTTTTATCACAATTAAATATACCCCAACTTGTTGTTGCGTCGGGAGTTTGTCCGTGGAGGTACTCCAAATCAATCTCCCTCTGGCGCAGCATCATTGGTCGTGTTGTTGGATTTAACATTGTGTCACCTCGCTCATCTGCCATCTTCCTTCTTATTCACTGTGTTTTTGGAGTGTACAGGCTCATAAAGCTTTACCGCCAACGAGTGCAAAGTTTTTAAAATAAATAGTTTTGTAGTAGTACTCAATTATTCAAAAAGCTGAAAATCTCTTTGAACGTTAATATTAAAAAAGACAGTCCTTTAAAACGCCCGCACTTCACGACTTTCTAGTTATTTCACTAAGAAGTGGCGAAACAATTTCCCCAGCAGCACAACTATATGATAAAAAAAAAAACACCTGACTGCATACAATACTAGGCATATAAGGTAACTAAAATTACAAAACACAGAACATTTAATTAAATTATCCATACTAATATTATAAATGCGAAAGTATCTCTGTCTGTCTGTCTGTCTGTCCGGCTTTTACGCCAAAACGACTGAACCAATTTTGATGAAATTTGGCACAGACAATCTTTAGACCCTGAGAAAGGACATAGGCTACCTTTTATCCCGAAAAAAATTGATGTTCCCGAGGGAAATCTAAAACGCGCGATATAACCGAACTCCACGCGGGCGAAGCCGCGGGCGGAAAGCTAGTTTACCATATATCAGCTAGCCATACCAATATACTAAAGAAATAAAAAAATAAATTAAATTAAAAATGTTAGTACAAACGTACTACCAAAGTGAAAGCTTCCAGGTGTAAAGGGCATGACAGCTTACATTACCTTAGCATTGCTAAATAATCGTTACTATAATAGTATGTCATTGAATAGAGGTTGGATTTTACTTGTGCTTTTAACCAAATTAAAAGGCAAGTCTAGCAAAAAATAGTGTAAGTATCTTGTTGTTATAAATAAAAAGGGGGCTTATAGTGTGTTCTTGTTTTTGATGAAGAATAATTATTACTGTTTTTAGTATACAAGTGAATATTTTACCAAATATATAAGATGTTGGCGAAAATGAATTCTGAAGCAACTCTCAACACAAAAACCCAATACGTAGACGAGCAGAAGTTTTAAAATGATGTTTTCTTCAAAAGTTTCGTCTTGTGACAAGTCGAAGTCCTTTCAAGTCGTATGCGAGTGTAGTGTGCGAGGAATCCCAAGTTTGATGAGTTCCGACCGCCGTCAAATTTGTCAAAGGATTGAAAATACATATAAGTTTTCTGTTTATGTAGCTATGTGTTACGGTAGTATGGTACGTAGTTTATTTTACTATTTATGAGCAATGGTGGAATATACTCCATCTTTTTTTGTACTAGGTATAGTAGTGTTACATTCATCATTCCCCCGCTCTTTTTTGGTTGGCCGGGAGTCCGATGTTATCTCCCGACCAGGGCGTCTTCTGCGTTGGCTAAAGGCCTGTGGGCGCTGGGGTTCCACTCCTTCGCGCGCTCCGTCTCGCACTCTCGCTTCGGACCATAGTCTTGACCAGGGTCCAGATCGCCGCCACGAGGACACGGCGGTGCTCTACCCAAACCGGGCAGATCTCCACCGTATCCTCAGAGCGATCCACACAGTGGTGAAGCCCTGGCGTTTCCTTCCGCCTTATACGGAACAGGAAGCTCCCGAAACCACCGTCTCCGGTGAGGACCTGCTAGGCGGAAGGCGAGGGCGCCTTGGCATCTCTCTAGCCAATCCTCAAAGAGGGGACATACCGCCGCTATTGTGGCGTGTCCATCATTCCCCTGCCCTTATCTCTATTTATTTGTGATCTGCGCTATATGTAATTTTCTTCCACACTTCTCTCTCTCTCTAGACGTCATCTGCTTAGTCACCCCCTTCTAAACCATATCATCATTTACACATTCCATCCATCACTTCTTTGATCTTCTCCTACTCTTATAGCCATCGACATTAATACTGAAAACTCTCCTCACAATATTTTCCGTATTTCTCCGTATTCTCTTCTTCGCCTCTTCTTATTCCTCAGTCTTACATTTATACATACCGTCAATTCCTTGTGCGAAGCAGTGATGCTGGCGGAGTGAGGTGGAGCGCGAATTCCAGCGCCTTCACGCCTTTAATCGCCGCAGGAGATGCCCGGGTCTGGAGACAACATCGAACTCCCGGCTACCGTAGGCGGTAAAGACCAGGCCGATGCCTCTTGAGTCAGAGTTGTGGGTTGGTTTAAAAATAAACCGTTGCCCTGGCGCACAGGCAAGTGAAGAAACAAGGGTGGGTTTTAGTCACTAAAAGTCTGACACACCCTTCCGCTCCGCCCAGAG
The DNA here is from genome assembly GCA_017933935.1 of Sesamia nonagrioides. Taxonomy (NCBI): domain Eukaryota; kingdom Metazoa; phylum Arthropoda; class Insecta; order Lepidoptera; family Noctuidae; genus Sesamia; species Sesamia nonagrioides. The sequence goes on along the minus strand of JADWQK010001011.1, from coordinate 2,459,450 downwards.
CGGGAGAGAACATTTGATGATTTCTCATGCAAAAATATGAAGATGGCGACCCATAAAATGACCGACCGCGGCAAGCGTAGCTTAACCTGATTGATGGAGCTGTGCGGCTGTTATAATCTGACCACGAGTGCTTCTAGTGTATATTGAATATCATCATCATCAGCCTCTACTCGTCCACTGCTGGACATAGGCCTCCTCCATGGCACGCCAACGAGCTCGATCCAGAGCAGTTCTCCGCCAGCCACTACCAGGCTACCTTTTTGATGTCGTCGCTCCATCCGCCCAAGGGCGTTCTACGTTACGTTTGCCGAGACGCGGTCTCCACAAGAGGATTCGTTTACCCCAACGGTTGTCGGCCCTGCGGCATATGTAACCAGACCATTGCCACTTCAGCTTGCTAATCCTCTCAGCTATGTCAGTGACTCTGGTCCTCTGTCGGATCACCTCATTTCTGATGCGGCCCTTCAGAGAGACGCCCTACATAGCCCGCTTCATAGCTCGCTGAACGGCTTTAAACTTATGGACTTGTATGACCGTTAGTGTCTACGTCTCGCCTCCGTAAGTCATGACGGGTAGGACGCACTGGTTGAAGATTTTAGTCTTTAAACATTGGGGTATGGGCGACGAAAATACCCGACGAAGTTTACCAAATGCTGCCCATCCCAGCTGGCTGCCTTCTATTTGCCTCCTTCTCGAAGTTGTTTTTCCCTAATTAAAAAGCTAAGCTAATCCTTGTGTGTATACAAGCCTTAGTTACATGTGTTTGCACATAAATTAGGTATACCAGTGTTAAGATTAACTACACCAGAATAAGTTAAACATGGTACGTATATACGAGTATATACCTAAATTATCACAGGATAATAATTGCCGTGCTGCTGTTCTGTGTAATTTCTTGAATAAATACCGGTTAATACCGAGATACGTCGTGTCTTTAGAGGTTCCTAACCATGTAAGATTAGAACCATGAATATACATTAAAGCTACGTTTGTGATATAATATTGAGTTTGGCGGGAATATGAGTTTAATAATGTGCATTAAGGAGATAGTATAATCGAGGAAGATGTTTCAGTTATAGTAATGTACGGACGATACCAGGTCAAGCTACCCGAAACTGTGAAACATCCCCAATCAACCTTTTTTTTGTTGCGATGCGAAATCATCAAATGACTTCTCCCGCTCTGGGCGGAGACCGTGCGTTATCCCCAGACCAGCTGAACAGCCATGAACAGGCATCGGACTGGTCGCTTCCTTAGTGACCGTGCCCACACCGGTGCCCCGTAAAGGGCCATGCACCGCATGTCTCCAGCGTAGAGCCTCCGGCGGGAGGCATTTGGTCCTCCTAGATAGGGGAGGAGCCGCCTCATGGCAGCCCTGGCCCGTTCCAGTCTGGGTGCCAAACGTCGGATTTCCAATCAGCCTTGAGCCTTAATGCTTTAGTACCTACTAAAGTAGAATGTACATATAGTGTTTTATATCTAAAAGTGAGACGCGTTTTGCTAGTCTGTTGCAGGAAGACGATGAACACATACACGCGCCCATACACACACACGCACAAACACTTTTCCGACTTCATCATAGTCTCGTGCGGTACCAAGCTTTCCTCTGCTCACGCGTTTTCACAGCGTGTTTATACGCTTGGTTATCACAGGTAAGGAACGCGGACGCATTCTTTACTTGTGGTAACCGAGTTGACAGTTCTACAACATAAATTGCGTAATTTACGTTTTTGAACAGATATATTTTTTGATCATATGAAGCAATGGATTATTACTTCAAAAAGATTCAAATTGATAGTGATACTGTGTTACTCAATTAGGGTGCTGGTCGTCTTCAGCCTTATATTATGAACTGATTCTTTAAGTCACTTAGTAACATTGCCGAAATCGGCAATCCACAATGAACTAGTGTAGCTACCATGAGCTTTTATTACGAAGACTCGATCATCGATATCGACCGCGTTTGACTCATCGATTGGCCAGCTTCAAGGCTGTAAAAACTCTCAATCAATGAGAGCGCCAAACGCGGTCGATACGTATGATCGAGTTTAGTAATGAAAACTCATGGTAACCACATAGAACCCATCCAGTAGAAAAGTTAAATATTTGTAACTTCTCGTTTCGTTAACTGTTGTGCAGTAACTTTTAACTAGTTTTGTGGTTAGCATTGACGGTCGGCCGAGTTGTGTTGAAAGTTTTCAGTTTATTATGTTTAAGTACTTTTTTATTTTGATTGAAACATGTAGCATTGAGAGGTATTCCTCGGAATATTTTTTTATTCTATTACTCTTTAATTATAGTGAGAGGTCAATGGTTAAGTAATAACAACCTTACTGGTCTATCGAGCAGGTTAAGCTATGCTTTCTGCGGTTTGTCTGTAGATGAATGGCCATCATTACATATCGAAACCCTTCCATTCCTCGGAAAACACATTAAGAGGGGACTCTAGTGGTAGTTTTCTCCATACAAACGTATTCCGCTGTTTTCTTCGTGGATAATGCTTTTAGAGCAATGATGTTTTTTCTACAATTTCACACCCCGATTATACGCGCCCCTATTATTTGATTTTTTCGAAAACTTATTTAATAAAAGAAATATGATGTTTCAAAATCCCGAAAAATAACCCATTTTTACCGCGATGTTCAGACGACTATTACACAAATGTGATAAGTTTTTGACAAAAAATATATTATAGGAAATAACAGAGACATAGGTATACTCATCCTCTAAATTTTGATATAAAATTATTGAGATCTGTCGTGTTTTGAAAAAGAAAACAGCGGAATACTAAACATCTTTTGGTCAACGTTTTTGTAGGTAAAAATCAGCCTGAGTTGCAACTGTCCCTTTCGCACTTTACGGGGAAAGGTTGAAAGCGGTGCGACGGCAATAATTTCTTCAAATACCTATTTCTCAAATTCGTCGGCACTAGAGTCCACTCTTAAGTTATTTGTCTCGGCTGTCTTTCGTAGATCTTTAACCGTTGTTGTTTTTAGTTAGAAGCTCGGAAATCTGACAGCCAGTCTTACCAAAGGGTAGGTATCGTATCATCCAGTAATTGGTTGTGAAGGTCAGATAGGCAGTGTTCTTCTTCTTTAGCCTATGGAGGTCCACTGCTGGAAAAAGGCCTCCCCCAAGGTATTGGGGGGTTTGCCATAATCGCCACACTTGGCAGGCGGGTTGTGGCCCGCTTCCCTAAGTCGCCTCTTACGACACCCACGGGAGGATATGGGATGATACTATTCTAAGCCCGGTACCACACGGGAGAATATGGGATGGTACTATTCTAAGCCTGGTAGCACACGGGAGGATATGGGATGGTACTATTCTAAGCCCGGTACCACACGGGAGGATATGGTATGGTACTATTCTAAGCCTGGTACCACACGGGAGGATATGGGATGGTACTATTCTAAGCCCGGTACCACACGGGAGTATATGGGATGGTACTATTCTAAGCCCGGTACCACACGGGAGAATATGGGATGGTACTATTGTTGGAATCTGTGTAATTTCTGGTATTGTTGAATAAATGTTGAAAAGAATAAAAACAGTAAAAACAGTATATGATGGTTGCTATATTCGAAAGTGAGTCAATCCATTTATTTCTTTTAATATTGACATTAGAACAAAATATCAAAAAGTACTTAGTACTGAAAAGACCAAGTAGTTTTACAACATCCGCCCTTAATGGAAATAAAAAGACAAAGTAGTAATGCTAAACATAATACAAAAATAAAACATTACTACCAGACTAAATAGATACAAAATATAAACCGACCAAAAATAAATAGAAAATTATTCTACCTATTTATCAAACCCATATTAAGAGTCCGTGCACAAAATTCTCTGGCTACAGTTTAGGTAAAATCGTTGCGATGCTATCTTTGTGTGCATCGTTCTAGCAGCTAGACGCACACGCGCGTAAATATCGAGCTTAGTGAACGCTTAAACATTTTTGATCCTTTAGAAGATATTATTCTAAATTATATAAAGTATGATTTGTGAATAGTCGGAAACGAGTGCACATTGTATATTTATCACAATTTAGATGAATATTGATACATTTTGACATTAAAAAAATATGGTGTAATGATAGTTTATTAGGTACATAGGCAATTTAAGAAATAAAAACATATACGGTAAAATGAAACATTAGAATAAGTAATCAGTTTAATTTAATATTCGTCACATTTAGAAATCTATTAACAAAATTTTAGGGTTAACATAATTATTACGCGATAATATATCGACGCTTGAAAGGCAATCATATCTAAGCGACAAAAAATCGTAAATTGAGTTATATAAAATTATACACCAAAGGACGCAGAAAAATCTGGCGGTTCGAATGGTGTATATAACTCAATTTACGAATTTTTGTCGCTTAGATTTCTAGGGTCATCACGAATAGTCTCGCTCGCAGGTTCGACGACTTCCAGCCTCCCGAACAAGCAGGCTTCCGAAAAGGCTTTAGCACCATAGACCACATTTATACGCTGCGGCAAGTTATACAGAAGTCCGAGGAGTATAACAAACCACTATGCTGGCGTTTGTGGACTATGAGAAGGCCTTCGATTCGATTGAGACTTGAGCGGTGCTACAGTCTCTCCAGCGGTGCCAAATTGACCATCGATACATTGAGGTAATAAAGTGTTTGTAAAAAAACGCCACCATGTCAGTCCGTTTCCAGGATCAGGACTCGAAACCGATCCAACTGCAGCGTGGAGTGAGACAAGGAGATCTCATATCTCCTAAATTGTTCACTGCTGCGATGGAAGATGTCTTCAAGCTCCTGGACTGGAAAGGACTTGGCATCAACATCAACGGCGAGTACATCACTAATCTCCGTTTCACAGATGATATCGTGGTCATGGCTGAGACCCTGGAAGACTTGGGCAAAATGCTCAATGACCTCAGCAGAGCTTCCCAACAAGTGGGTCTAAAAATGAACATGGATAAGACGAAGATCATGTCGAACTATCATGTCGCACCCACTCCAATTGTAGTTGGTTGCTCTGCACTCGAAGTTGTTGACGAGTATGTATACCTGGGACAAACAGTCCAACTAGGTAGGTCCAACTTCGAGAAAGAGGTGTCTCGGCGAATCCAGCTCGGTTGGGCAGCGTTCGGGAAGCTACGCTACATCTTCTCGTCGTCCAAGATACCACAGTGTGTCAAGACTAAAGTCTTTGACCAGTGTGTGTTGCCAGTGATGACTTACGGAACTGAAACGTGATCGCTCACAATGGGCCTCATACGAAGGCTCAGAGTCACACAAAGAGCAATGGAAAGAGCTATGCTAGGAGTTTCTCTGCGTGATCGAATCAGAAATGAGGAGATCCGCAGAAGAACCAAAGTCACCGACATAGCTCTGCGAGTCGCTAAACTTAAGTGGCAGTGGGCAGGGCACATTGCTCGTAGAACCGATGGCCGATGGGGCAGTAAGGTTCTGGAGTGGCGGCCACGTACTGGAAGACGCAGCGTAGGGAGGCCCCCAACAAGGTGGACCGATGACCTGGTGAAGGTCGCGGGAAGCCGATGGATGCGGGCAACACAAGACCGGTCAGCGTGGAAAGCCTTGGGGGAGGCCTTTGTCCAGCAGTGGACATCTATAGGCTGAAGAAGAAGAAGATATGATTGCCTTACAAGCGTCGATATCTATGTCCTACCTACTCTAGTAAGTATATATAAATAAATTAATTTTCCTTTTGAGTTTTGCAATAACTAAATAATTAGTTTATGGATACTAATATTAAAGTGGAGTGTAAGTACCTATATATACAATATCATTATCATCTGCCTAGCCTTTTTCCCAACTATGTTCAGACCGGCTTCCAGTCTAACCGGATGCAACATTTAGGAATACGATAGATACCTCCAGTTAGACAGATTTCCAGTATTTAGGTAAACGATATATAAAACAAAAACATGTTTAAAATATTATTTATCAAAGAATTGTAAAGCAACCGTAAGAATAAATTAAAGAAATCTCTTAGATGAACTTCAGGACCTAGCTGCCGGCATTAGCCTCCTATTATTTTAAAATGAAGTGTCTCGTATAGGCATTGAACGAGATTTTCTTGGATCGACAATTTCGGGCAATAGGCAAAAGTTGGTTTTTCGTCTGTGCAGTAATAGTTTTCACATTGTGAATGGTCTCCAAAAATATGTTTTGGGTTGTTGATGTTTTTGATTTGCTCAGTAAATGGAACACTTTGAGCTCCTCGGAATGCTTTCACAGCAATGCGTAATCGGTTCACTCGATCAGAATGTAGTAGCTTGCGTTAGTTTAATGGGATGGACGTATCTTTCATCAAACTTAAATTTTTCCCATTATAATTGCGCATTAAGTGATTGGAACACCCCACTTTTTCAACCGTAACGTTTGAATATGGCCTGCTTTCCAATATGTTTTTATACACACTTGAGTCACCATCAGCAATAAGTTTTGCATACACCAAATTATGTGTTTTCACAGATTCTCTAAATCCCTCAACGATTATTGATTTCTCCATACTAGTGGAAGAGCCAGTATGATTTTTATTACACCGGTGTTTCAGGGGTGTAATATTTTTATTAGCTGCACGGGAACATGTAACACAGTATTTATTTTTAATACCAACATGTAATAATTTGCCACTTTTCACCCCTATTATAGCTCCAACGCCTGCTGCGGAAGAAAAATTTGTTTTATATGAACGTTTTCCCCAAGCAGCATCAGCTGTTACGCTATAGTTGGTATACCTGATGGACTTACATTGCCACTTTCGAGAGCTATAGAAGCCTCTTCCTTACAAGCTTCTTTCATTGTGGCTTCGGCTGTAGTTTTCCACCAGTTAAATAAATTGACGTGACATTTTTCATAAATGGATTTATTCATAAGTGGCAAATCTATGGAAGCTTTGGATTATTTTCTTTACTCTGCAATAAATAGCATATGACTATATAAAGAAAATAGTAACAAGCTGTATTTGATTGAAAGACTTGTGAAATAAAATTAATAAATAATTGTAGGTTATTCATGAGATAACACAGGTCAGCGAGGTTTGGAAGTAAAAAGGGGAGGCCTTTGCCCAGCAGAGGGAGACAAATTAGGCTATTAAAAAAAAATGAGATAGCAGAAACGTACTGTGCCTACATCAACTTCGACACTCATAGTAGATGACGAAGTGGTATCCAGTTGATTAAAAGTACGTTCTTTAAGCACTTGTCTGGCTCTTGCCATTCCCTCTCTATTCCTCTTTCTTTTATTGATACATTGGTAATGTGCTCCCTTGTTTCGCCCCATTATCTTAAAAAAAAATGAGTTTAGGTATAACAAAAGCATTATGTGAATTGACTTTAATAGAAAACTAAAAAACCCAAGATATTTTTAAATTGGTTCACAAATGATGGAAAAATTTACGAACTTACAAAAAAATATACTCCTTCATTTTTAAAGTCGGTTAAAAATTAGTTAAAGCAATCCAAGGGATAAGTCGTAAATATCCTAATATAATTCACAACTAATATAATATTAGTAAGAAATAAAAATAATTAAAGGACCAAGTTGTGGTAGTCGCAGTATATTTTTTACATTAACCTACGTAAAACTCGCGAGCTCTTGGGACACAAAGTGATACGTCCTCTCTTTGCGCTAGCCGAGTTACCACTGAGCCGGCTGCGTTGGCGCGCTCGTAAATATAGTAGATTTTGACATTGATTTTCATGATGAAAAAAAAATTTTTTTAGAAAATAAACTTTTGTTTCTATTATAAAAATACCTTAAAATTAATGAGGCATTTTTAATTTTTAAAAAAAGTTGCTTTATTATAGAAAAAACCATACTTGTTTGGCTGCAGTTTTCCCTTGAATTTCTTAATTTCTATCTTCTTTTTTGGCTGAATTATGAAATAAACTCGAAAAAGTGGTCAAGCTAGCAGCAAGATAGTTATATGCTGATGTGGATAGTACTTTTTTATAGGCAAAATCGCTTGTAGTTTCTTCAGAAACTATGGTCAAACTTCACTCGAACGTGAAATTTGAGAAAAAGAGTATCGGAAATTGTAGATTTACTACTAATTATGAAGTTTCTTGAAAAAAAGTAGTCAAGCTAGCAGCTAGATGAAGAGTTGTACTATCCATATCATACATAATTTTACTAATATTATGTAACATATTCTCACAATCATGGAACAAAATTGATCAAAATGAGCAGATTAACAGGACGGACCCTTAACAACGCACCTAAGATGTTTTACGCGCCTTAAGGGCTTAGTTAGAAAGTCGGCTGTCATTTTATCCGTAGGTATATATTTTATGTCTATAAGACCCTCCGTAACCTTTTCACGAATAAAATGATATCTCGTATCAATATGTTTGGTTCTATTGTGGTGGACTGGATTGAGCACAAGTTTCTGTGCACTTTGACTATCGTTGTATAACAACACCCGATCAGCAAAATCAGTAATGTCACACACTAACCGTCTGAGGAAAATAGCCTCCTTTGCAGCACTGGTCAAGGATATATACTCAGCTTCTGTAGAAGATAAGGCTACCGTCGGCTGTTTCTTACACTCCCAGCTAATAGGTCCACCTGCTAGCGTAAAGTAGTAACCGGTGTACGACCGGCGGTCATGCACACAGTTCGCCCAGTCAGCATCCGTGTATCCACACAGATGTCCACCAACTTTCCTGTAAGTAATACAGTAATCCACAGTACCTTTTAAATACTGTAACACCCTTTTTGCGGCCAACCAATGCCTTTTATCAAAACAGGTATTAAACTGACTTAAATAGCTTGTGGCATAAGCTATATCGGGTCTCGTATTCACAGCTAGGTACATGAGACATCCTATCAAGTTTTGGTAAGGATATTCGCCAAGAGATGTTGGATTACCTTTCTCTAACTTATTATTCTCCAAAGGTGTAGACATCTCCTTACAATCTCGCATATTAAACCGCTCCAACACTGCCTGAATGTAGTTCTTCTGACTGACCACGATTTTATCGTCATCACGGATAATATTTAAGCCTAAACAATACGACAATTGTCCCAAATCTTTTATTGAGAAAAATTTTTCCAAGTCATTTTTGACAATGTCAAATGAACTTTTTTCTTTGTAAAAGACAATAAGATCATCGACATAGACTGCGAGAATTATTGTTTCACTACCAAACTTTTTCAAATAAACACATGATTCCGCAGATGTTCGTGCAAAGCCAATTTTTGATAGGGTTTGATGCAATTTAATATTCCAGGCTCGAGCTGCCTGCTTCAACCCATAAATGGATTTTCTGAGCAGACAGACTTTACCTTCTGCCCCGTGCTCAGCAAATCCCTCAGGCTGTTGCATGTACACTTCCTCCTCTAAGTCCCCATTGAGGAATGCGGTATCAACATCCATGTGTTGTATTTTCAAATCCATTTCTGCCGCCAACGCTATAAGGGTACGCAGAGATGAATTTCGAACCACAGGGGCAAATGTTTCATTATAGTCAGTCCCCCAAACTTGACTAAAACCTTTCGCAACTAGTCGCGCCTTATATTTGACTATTGCACCGTGCGCGTCTCTCTTTATCTTGAACACCCATTTACATGGAATAACCCTTTTATTTGGTTTATACACTAATGTCAAAGTTTGCTTATTCAACAAGGCATTGTACTCATCATTCATTGCGGAGATCCAGTTATCTTTATCAATGCTATTAATAGCTTCACGATAACTTTTCGGATCCTCACATAACAAGTCATCACCGAGAGTGCCGTATGAATAATAATCTGGAGGCTTACGTACTCGTACAGGATATCGTCTTTCAGGATAAACATCACTGGATTCATTTGAAGGAACCAGAGACAGATCAGTTTGTTCACCCGATTGTGAAGACTCCACGTCACCTACATCACCCGTTTCATCAGTCGCGTCCACAAAAACCTCAGCTGATGAGATAGAAGTTGCCAGTGGCGATGTGGTATCTGAAGAAGTTTGTGAAAACCAGTTAATGACATTGGGACTCATAACAAGATCAGGCTGAACAGGCTTATCCTTCAATCCTGAAAAGTTATTTTCAAAAAACGTAATATCCCGTGACTTAATCAATCTTCGAGGGTTTTCCGCGCTACGGAAATAATAACTTCTTGGATCGTCTGAATATCCAATAAATATACATTCAGAAGCTTTCATATCTAGCTTAGTTCTTTGGCATGAAGGCACGTGAACTAAAGCTCGACAACCAAACACCCTTAAATGAGACAGGTTGGGTTTACTCCCACACCACATTTCATATGGCGTCTTACCATGAAGTGCACGATGAGGTGACCTATTCTTTAAATAAACACTGGTCTCAACAGCATCTTGCCAAAAAGCTTTCGACAGGGAGCTCTGTGCCAGCAAGGAACGGGCCTTCTCCACAATACTACGATTGCAACGTTCACTTACCCCATTTTGTTGAGGGCTACATGGTACAGACGTTTCATGTCGAATCCCTTGAGCCTGCAAATAGTCTGTCAACTCCTTATTGACATACTCAGTTCCATTGTCTGACCGAAGGGTTCGAATTTTAATGCCAGTCTGTCTCTCAACAAGTGTTTGGAAAATACAAAAATACTTCTGAACTTCTGTCTTAGATGACATACAATATAGGGTTATAAAACGTGTATAATCATCTACAAAAATAATAAAATATTTTTTGCCTTTAAAAGATTCAGTGGACAGGGGTCCACAAACATCCGTATGGACCAATTCTAATGGTGACGAAGCCTTCTTATACTTTATCCCTTTGAAAGGCTTCCGGGCCTGCTTACCTTCTACACAAGGTACGCATGGTTCTTTGTCAACCTCAGTATACTCCACACCAACAGCTAGACCTTTTCTGAGTAGATCCATACCAATACGGCAGAGGTGCCCTAGACGCTTATGCCAAAGCTGAAACTGGGACAAATTAGTGTGAACATTATAAGCTGAAACACTTTGCGGCTTTACTGTACAATCTAAAGTGTATAATCCACCACAAATAGAACCATGTAAAACAGGACCATTTGTAAAAGAAACATCATTAGAATTATAAAAATTACAGCCATTACTATCAAAAACAACTGAGAGACCTTTATCTACTGCTTTTTTAACCGACAGTAAATTACAATCTAGATCAGGAACATGTACAACATTAGAAATCTTCTTGTAATTGGTATTTGTGTCAATAGCAACGTCTCCTAAGCCCACAGCCGGCAAACTTTTACCATTTGCGACAGTTATCTTCCCATCATGGGGTTGATAACTATTAAACCATTCAGCATGTGGAGTCATGTGAGTAGTCGCACCAGAGTCGATAATCCATTTCTCAGATATCTGAACATTAGGTGCAGACAAAGCCAGTTCCGTGACACCATCCAAAAATAATTTCGTGACATTTCCTGAACTTGAAACAACTAATCCCTTATCCTTAGAACAACTTTCTGTAGAGCAACTCGCCTTTGCCTTTTTCTCCTTCTTTTTGAGAGGGCAATTAGGGCTCTTGTGCCCAGGCTTCTTACACCTAAAGCAAATAACTTGTTTTGTTTGCAACGCAGTCACATCATCTTTAGTCTCCTTCGTCATTTCGCTCAACAACTTAGTCCTCACCAAATCTGTTGTGACTTCGACGCTCCCATTCTCAAGCGCCATGATCATGGGCTCGAAACGAGACGTCAGACCTCCCAATATAATTGCTGCCAGAGAACTATCTTCTATGGTCTTGCCAATATCGACCAGGTCTAGTGCTGTTGTAGTTATTGCGGTTAAGTAAGCCTCTACGTCAGAAAAGTCAGATAAGGAGTACCTGTACAACTTGCGTTCCAGTGACAATTTACGACCCAAACTGCGATCCTCGTAGGATTTTTGAAGAGCATCCCACGCTTCTTTTGCAATTCTTTTGAATAAATGTTGAAAAGAATAAAAACAGTAAAAACAGTATATGATGGTTGCTATATTCGAAAGTGAGTCAATCTATTTATTTCTTTTAATATTGACATTAGAACAAAATATCAAAAAGTACTTAGTACTGAAAAGACCAAGTAGTTTTACAACAACTATTCTAAGCCTGGTACCACACGGGAGGATATGGGATGGTACTATTCTAAGCCCGGTACCACCCGGGAGGATATGGCATGATACTATTCTAAGCCTGGTACCACACGGGAGGATATGGGATGGTACTATTCTAAGCCCGGTACCACACGGGAGGATATAGGATGGTACTATTCTAAGTCCGGTACACAATCGCTCCATGTAAAATACTGGAATTCCGCTGAATCCGGTAAGACTAGAAGCTGACCTAAACATAATTTGGAAAAGGCTCAGAAGATGATGATTATTTTTATTCTGTTGACAACATTGGTGGCAGGGATCGACGAGAAATCTGTTATATGTATAGTAGGTATATAATTCTGAACCCTTTTGAGTTGAATTTCATAGTCTATTATAAAAAAAATCCTTATATTTTGACTGAACACACTATCTGAAACAAGATTATTATGTTATGTTATGATTGTTATGTATGTATGTGGCCGCCAGCGACTTCGTTCGCGTGAAGTTAGTTATGCTCCGCTCCTATTAGTCGCATCGTGATGTTATATAGCCTAAAGCCTTCCTGGATTTAATAGGCTATCCAACGCAAAAACAATTTTTCAAATCGGACCAGTAGTTTCTGAGTCTAGCGCGTTCAAAGAAACAAACAAACTCTTCAGCTTTATATATTAGTATAGATTATATTTATCTTTTCTAACTCAGCGACTTCTGTCTCGTGGAGTTAGTTATGCTTCGCTCCTATAGGTTGCAGCGTGATGTTATATAGCCTAAAGCCTTCCTGGATTAAAGAGCTATCTAACGCAAAAAGAATTTTTCAAATGGGGCCAGTAGTTCCCGAGATTAGCACGTTCAAACAAACAAACTCTTCAGCTTTATACAATACTAGCTTTCCGCCCGCGGCTTCGCCCGCGTGGAGTTCGGTTATATCGCGCTATTTAGATTTCCCTCGGGAACATCAAATTTTTCCGGGATAAAAGGTAGCCTATGTTCTTTCTCAGGGTCTAAAGATTGTCTGTGCCAAATTTCATCATAATCGGTTGAAAGGTTTAAGCGGGAAAGCGTAACAGACAGACAGACAGACAGACAGACAGACAGACAGATAGACAGACAGACAGACAGACAGAGTTACTTTCGCATTTATAATATTAGTATGGATGTAAAGAAAACCCTGTCCGACCCATAAGGATAATAAAGGTTAGGTAAACACATGACCAAATCCATACTTAATATTATAAATGCGAAAGTAACTCTGTCTGTCTGTCTGTCTGTCTATCTGTCTGTCTGTCTGTCTGTCTGTCTATTACGCTTTCCCGCTTAAACCTCTCAACCGATTTTGATGAAATTTGGCATAGACAATCTTTAGACCCTGAGAAAGAACATAGGCTGCCTTTTATCCCGGAAAAATTTGATATTCCCGAGGGAAATCTAAAAAGCGCGATATAAACGAACTCCACGCGGGCGAAGCCGCGGGCGGAAAGCTAGTATAATATAAAATTTTACGTAATCATCATAGTAACAATACTAATGAATTTTAAAATAATCTTTTTTTTCCCGAGAATTAATTCCAACTTCCCCGAAATTTGGTATTTTTTTAAAAACTGACAACACCATTTTGACGGTACGCTTATGCGATTCGACCACGAATCGCGTGCCCTGCCCCCCGTCGCCCGCTAAAGGGTGTGCTACCGCACATGTATTAAGTTACCTCTTTTTGCAAAATAATATTTATTTTTTTAGGTTTTTTTTTAACTTTAGTCGTGCTTTATCGGCATTAGTAGAATCAGTTATCGATACCTAACAATACCTTTACGTATCGGACAGGGTTTTCTTTACATATTGTATATTAGTATATAGATTATAATATATTTATTTTTTCTAACTTATTATTTAGCTATTAATATTATACAGTATGTTAAATAACAGAGGGCGTTCCCTTAAACTCGTTAATATATATCATTAATAGATTAAAATAAAAATATCAGCATAGAAAAATAAGCATAATATTTTCTTATTGGAAAATTTTTTAAAACATTTTGTTTTCCAATGGAAATATTTTTTTAGCATGTATGTATGCTATACTATTTCGGGTTAACGGGAACGCCCTCTGTTAGTTAACATACTGTATATATATATATTTACCTATTCTAACCAATTTTAAGTTTAGTGTATCTTTTTCTTTCTATTTCATTAAGAAAAGGACAGAAAAAAAAAAATAAGGTTAGTAACTGTGAACACATAAGCGACAATCGGTTACTCTTTGTTTATAGTTAAGAGCTGACACACTGACCCCGTTCCCTCAGCTCGTCTTAAACTCGAGACGCGATGAGATGGTAAGCAGGTTAAGGTGTTATTTATAGAATAATACACTTCTGGACACATCTATTGGCCCACCTTGCATTTTCAGTTTCGTTTGGTCCTAGCTAAAATTTTATACTAAGTCGAGCAATAAGTTTTTATGCAGTTTTGAACCTGGCACATTCACAATTTCATTCAATAGTCTTTTTTTTGAATTGTTTCCCTAGATTACCTAACTCTCATCATCCAATGGGATGATACGTAATCTGATACTACAAACAGATTATAAAAGTACAATGCTCTCCATCCCTTTGACAAATCTTCAAGTATTTTTGGTCTAAAGTACCTTTTATTATATTCGCAAACCAAAACCCTCACAAGTGCCCTCAAATGTAGGTACTTACAAACCAAACAATTCAATTGCCGGTAATAAATATACCATATTATAAGGCAACCGTAATAAAAATAAATCTTCCTTATTACCAGACGTATAAAATAGAAAATCATTGAAATAAATTACAAGTTTTCAGCTCGGTCAGTGGTTGCTGTGAAGGTGTGTACTCATCTCGAATCGACTGGCAGGTTATTTTATTAATAAATTAAAATTGAGGTTTAATAGTTTATGTAAGGGAGAACTGTGAAAAATTCAAAGTTATTTCTCGAATAGTTTTTAGAATAGTTTTCCGGTGACTGAAAACTCAGCTCTTGTAGTTTTAATAAATTTGAGGATTGGGACCGTAACAACGACACTAGGGCCTTTGTCTGCTATTTTAATGAATTTGTCATTCCAACACGACTCCATTGTCATTGTGCTAAAAGTCCATTCCAGTGGTCAATCAATGACACTCCACCCCATATTAGTAAATGTTCATATTGAGTAGTAGTTTTTAGAAAATCATTTCTACTAACAGGTTTTATATTAAAGGCATTACGGGAATGTCATTCCATCACCATTCTATTACGTGACTTAATGAGATAATTGATCGATCATTATGACTTTAGCAGATTACCAATTTTTAAGCACAATGACAATGTAATCGTGTTGGAATGACCAATTTATAAAAATCGCAGACTGGGGCCCCAGGACACTCACTAGACGTATTCGTCACTGTCTGTCAATACTGTAAATTCGTATAAGACTCAAAAGGCAAGTTACTAAAATCTGTCAAATTTCTTTATTAGATTTACAACTTTATCGCTAAAGGATTAAGGCAAAGGCTCATTAGGAATATTTGACAGTTTCTGGTAACTTGACCTGTAGTTATGAATCGGGCTATGTTGGGCGTCTCTTTGAAGGACCGCATCAGAAATGAGGTGAGATGTTATAATGACAAATTTATAAAAATTGTAGACTAGAGCCCCTGAACGGTTGTTATTATTCAGCCACGTGTTATATTAAAAAAAATATTATTATTTAAAGCACATTACAGAGTACATTTGCACGGCTCGTGTGTGGGAACAGACTATAAAAAATCTTCACTTAATCAATTGTCTTCTTTAGTGAAATGTATTCTAAGTTGCTTTTTGAGTGACCTTTTGTAGGAAAAATATCCTAAATTTTTCGTTGCAATGGAAATTCCTTATTGAGTATGATATGTAAAAATAGTCTCATATTCTTGATTTAAATATAGACTGCAGCCGGTCGATTCTTTAATAATTCCACATGAAAAAGTTAGACCAAGTGAGTTTGGAATGAGCTGCCAATAGCGTCAAGAATTAGTTGGCAATGACAGCTTTTTTTTTTATGGACGTCTCTCCCGCTCTGGGCGGAGCGGTAGGTTGTTTCAGACTTTGACTGACTAAAACCCACCTGTGTTTCTTCACTCACTCCAAAATCACTTCACCCAAGTTATTACGGTGACATCGTAACAGAATCATACTGCAGAGCTTGCAGAGCTCGTTTTACTAAGTGTGAACTCACCTTAGTACCTATTTATTAACTGCGAACTGCCTATGATTGTGCGGTAATAAGGCCGCGGGAAATTCGACCAGTTTACCAATTCCGGGTTTCAGCGCAATTGATTATTATTTGGTTAGATCCAGGACATAAATACGTGCTTATTTAAAATTTATTGCAGCAGGCTTTAGCATATTTTGTTTTCGTAATTAGGGTTCCGTAACTGAAGTGTAACAACCTTAACTGACTCCACGGTGTATCTGTCTGTCTGTATCTTTAAAACTGTGAAAGCAAGACAGTTCAAAATGTTGAAATGTTCTTCTTCTTCTTTTCAGCCTATAGAGGTCCACTGCTGGACAAAAGCCTCCCTCAAAGCTTTCATTCCATTGGGGGGTATTGCCATAATCCCCACACTTGGCATGCGGGTTGGGGATCGCAGTAATTTGTTATTCCACAAGAGAAGAACTGCTGCCCGTATCCCTGGTGAGAGTTCCCTTAGTCGCCTCTTACGACACCCAGGGGAGGATATGGGTTGGTACTATTCTAAGCCTAGCCTAGTAGCTAAATAATTTGTGTAAATAGTAGATATACTGTAGACTACCTACATTATTTTTCCCTCATTCTCATTAGTATTTCATCCAAAGGTTGTCTGTAAAAGATCGCTCTTCGCAATAAAACTGCCCATTGTGTCACCCTTTGTAAAATCTTTATATTTATGTTCTGTAATCTATATGGTGTATATAATAAAGAGTATTCTATTCTAATCGTCAGTTTACCTACCCTACGTGTTTCAGAACTGGTCGCCACTACAAACTTTTCGTCCCCTTCGGGCACCAAGTAATTCAGTATTAATTGATTTTGTATATAAATACTGCTACAGTCCAACACTAGAGAGTGACCTTAATTGAAAAATAATTGGACGATTAAGGACTTTTACACGAACAGTGGCAGTCCGTGTTTCTAATAGTGACGAACTCAAAACATACTGATGGATAGAAGTATTATTTTAATTGAGTTGTAGAACTGTTGTTTTTACTATCATTGTTTTGATTTATATCTATCTCAATATTAATGGAAAGTCCTTTTTGTGTATGCTGGGTGATCTCTTATATACAAAGTTATTTTTCGTTTATGCGAAACTTGAATATACAGTATGTTAAATAACAGAGGGCGTTCCCTTAAACTCGTTAATATACAATATGTAAAGAAAACCCTGTCCGATCCGTGAAGGTATTGCTAGGAATCGATAACTGATTCTACTAATGGCGACAAAGCCGGACTAAAGTTAAAAAAAAAATCCCCCTATAAAAATAAATATTATTTTGCAAAAAGAGGTAACTTAATACATGTGCGGAATGACACACTTCCGCGGGCGTCGGGGGGCAGGGCACGCGACGCGTGGTCGAATCGCATAAGCATACCGTCAAAATGGTGTTGCCACATTTTTAAAAATTACTAAATTTAGGGGAAGTTGGAATGAATTCGCAGGAAAAAAAAAATGTAAAATTCATTAGTATTGTTACTATGATGATTACGTAAAATTTGTATTATATTTGGTCATGTGTTTACCTAACCTTTATTATCCTTATGGGTCGGACAGGGTTTTCTTTACATATTGTATATCATTAATAGATTAACCCTTAACCACCTAGCACCTATTTCTGTCCTTTAACCACCTACGTGCGGTCACAGAGACCGCTAATATATTATTGTGATTATTTTGGGATCTATGATAAGATATTAAAATCTGGTTAAATAAAATGCATGTCTATACTTAATTGCTTTATTTAAGCGTCATAAATTAGCAAAAATAATATAAAAGTTTTATAAAAATGGAATAACATCTATGAAATAATGAATATGGCAGCAAAAATAACTATACTAAGAAAATGAGATCGTTATTCTAAAATACTTAAATTTTTCACTTTTTTTTCTTATTTCTTATAATTTGAATAAACTAAAAATAAAATTCAATAACAAAACTAAACAAAAATTAAAAAATTAAACAAAATTGCAAACCCTCAACTTTTACATTTTGTCGCGGCAGTAACAACACATTTTTTGCGAACACTCCAAACAAATAGGTACTTTATACACGAAACATAAGTAAGCCGTTTTGCGTTTCTTTTTTGGATCACACGTAAAGCATGTTTTATGAACTGCAAGTTTTTCGGGAACAGAAGTGCTTGGTAAATCTTCGTTTAAATAAGAGACTCCAAATGTCAAGTGGTGTAGTAGAATTATTGAGAATACTACAGAATGCTGGTTTTACACCTGGCGTTTGCTGTACAATATTATGCTAAAGTGTCCTTGAACGAGTAACGTTAGGCACAGATGACCAGCGAAAACGATTGCTGCCGAAGTATTTTCTTTTTTCTTGGCCTACCTCTGGACTGCAAGGTCTAAAGCCGAATGTCATCTTCTGACAAGTCGCTTTCTGCTGGAGACCTGGACATAGATTGTGACTTTGAAGAGGTTGTTGGTGCCGGTAAGTTATTTTCATCGTCGTCACTCTAAATTTCAGATTCAGATCCACTTTCTTTAGCCTGCTCTTGAACAACGGCTACATCAGGTTCAACGTAACTGAAATCCTCGCCAAAAAGGTCATTTTTGTCCGATACTTCTTGCTGAAGCCATCTTACAAAATTTTCGTCATTTTTACTCTAAAATACACACATCAAAAGTGTCTAGGGATCAACATATATTTTTGCAATAACTTTTCTCCTGATTGATATTAATTAAAATTTTCTTTAAGGATTCATCAAATAAAGTGTTTTCGTTTGTCACAGTAACGATAAACCAAGTCACCTTTGCATTAATAAAGAAATTTGCCATTTTCCTAATAAAGGGATATTTGACATTTGAATCACTAACACAAAAGTTCGAAAAAAAGACTGAAATAACAGTTTTCTCTAAAATTTTATTGGGTAACTTAAACAATTAATAATCCGTGTTTCTACCGCGAACACTAACAACACAAGAACATCGGTTTGGCATACTCAAAATGAGTTCATCCAAATCACGCTGTGGAATGGCCGCCCATGTTCGTTGCAACAACAAAAAAAGGTCTTCTTGCGACTGGATACCCTCCATATTCGGCAGAGCTCTTCTCTGTAGCATATCCCATGCATGCTCAATCGGGTTCAAGTCTGGCGACTGAGCAGGCCAGGGCAGGACATTGATGTTAGCTGCGGCGAGAGTCTGTCTTACAACTCTTGCGGTGTGCGGTCGTGCATTATCATGCATTAACTGAAATAAGGGACCGATTTGCACTTGTAGAGGAACGATGACGTCTGATACAATCGTTTCAGCATAAATTTGAGCGTTGAGGTTGCCTCTGATCCAAATCAACTCAGTTCTTCCGCCGATCCAAATACCCGCCCATACCATGATGGTTCCACCACTATAAGGATGGACTTCCTGGCAGGATTTTAATCGCTGTTGGCGTCCAGGGGTTCTCCAGTGTCGTATACGTCTTGTATCCGGTCTCATACCAAAACGAGACTCATCAGAAAAGCACACGAAACGCCATTGTTCTTCTGCCCAATTTCTGTGTTCAAGAGCCCATTGATATCGAATCCTACGATTGTGCATTGCTATAGGTGGTACCCGTAGCGGTCTTCGGGAATGAAGGTTCACTTCATGCAAGCGGTTTCTGACTGTTTGGTCGCTAATTAAGTTCCCTGAAGAGTGATGAAGCCTCACGGCTAACATCATGGCGGTTATTGTTGGAGCTCTTCGAGTTAAGATTTGAATGTATCGGTCTTGTCTCCGTGTGGTGCAGCGATACCGTCCTCCATGGCGCTCAGCCACGGTACCAGTGCTTCGGTAACGTGTCCAAAGTCGACTGATAACACTCTGACTTGTATTCAGAGCTAAAGCCACAGTACGTTGCCGGGAACCAGCTTCTATCATTCCCACGGCTCTGAGCATTTCTTCCCTGCTTAAATGACGTCGCCGCTCCATAATAACGTTGGTTTTAATCAGTAGTAGGGAAACAGTAGCACTAATAATGTCTTCAATGCGTTGTATGTTTTTATAGGGAAAATATTGACAGCTGATTTTCATCTTTTACTCGAATTTGATTCACAGTTCCTGATTCAAATTATGAAATGCACCAAAAAGGATCCATATAAATTTATAAAATCATAAATTTATTACAAAGCCACATCTCAATCTCAAGAAATCCGCATAAAAATGCTTGATCCCTAGACACTTTTGATGTGTGTAGTAGTAATAAATAATTATAATAAAACGTCAATCAACCACCGCCATGTCCCACAACCACCTACGTGCGGTCACGGAAACCGCTGGGGAATTTATTTTACTCACCCTGGTCAAACGCCCGCACGTACACACTTGCCGAGGGCTAGCGCGACACTGAGTGGTGCGTAGAAAAGGTACATGAACGCGCTTTGACTCACGCCACTCACACGCGGAAATATTTGAATTTGAAAAATCGTTGCGGTCTCTGAGACCGCAGGTAGGTGGTTAAGGGTTAAAATAAAAATATCAGCATAGAAAAATAAGCATAAAAAAATCCGAATAAAAAAAAAATCTAATTGGAAATAAATTTGAAACCTCCTGTTTTAAATCAAAATAGTAGTCGTCATGTATAAATAAATTGCGACGTTGCCGTCTTTCATGTTCGCGTGTACAGTGTGTTTCTTTTACATGTCAATTTAAAATTTTTATTGAATATTTTCTTATTGGAAAAAAATTTAAAACATTTTGTTTTCGAATGGAAATATTTTTTTTAGCATGTATGTATGCTATACTATTTCGGGTTAACGGGAACGCCGTCTGTTAGTTAACATACTGTAGTTTGTTCAGAATAAGCAACTGAATCGATTCCAATCATTCATTCATTCAATACACCTTGTCATATTTTTTTTCAAAATGCATTTAGAAATTTTTGCAGTGTGGTTACCGGTACGTTACGAGGACGGTAGATCTTAATACTAAACGCGCAGTGAGACAGGTCGCCCCGCGCCGCGCTACAGCAGGCGTGGGTGGGCGAGCGGTGCGTTGACTATATTTTTGTTGGAACAACCAGATAAGATAACAAGCTCATAACTTTGTGGTGTTTCATGAATCTATTTGAAATTTTCTACATAGATTTTTGCACTTAAAATATTGCTCACGTGTTTTAGGTTCCGCATATACAAAAAATTACGTTTTATATATACTTTATTGTTGTATACCAAAAACATACATTAAACACTACAAAATATACAATGGGCGGCCTTATCGCTAATGCAAGCTCTTCCAGGCAACCTTATAATGGAGAGAGATTTTCCTGGACATAAAATAGGACTGTATGTCGTTGGCTCAAATATTATACAAAGAATACACTCAAATAGATACATAGTTACAATAAGCATAAAAATTATATATATATAGATATATTCATAGATATATTCAAAATTATACAATATGTAACAACAACCCTGTTGTTCCTTCTGCCTACGTTTTAAGAATCGGTATACGGATGTAATAAAACATATCATTTATAAAAAATTGTTCAACAAAAATTATAATCAAAATAAATATTTAATTATTAATATTTGTAATCTTTAACAAATTTCTTACCTTTGCAATTCTGCATAAAGAAGACATAAGTAGAACGTTCCCGGCAATCTCTTTAACTTATAAAATCAGATATTCTAAACATTTTGTCGAATGTGTCGATTTTAATAGTTATTAGATGTTGACCCCTCGACTAGACAATAATTACTTTATTTAAATTATAATTTCATTAATGATGTGCTTGTAAGTAAATATACAACGTGTAACATAAAGGGTATATACATAACAAAGGCACGGCATCTTTACATGATATCAAACGATATTGGAAGGGTTTTTTTAATCCTATCTCTTTATGTTAGGAAGTTATGAGGAAAAACACCGCCTGTGATCGGCTACTATCATACTAGTCACACAGAGATATTGAAGACATTTATCGGATTTTGGCAAGTAACGTGACGGGTAACGAGTAGTTATTAACGTATGTAGTGTGCTGCCACGTTTGTTATGATTTGATTTTAAGAAACTCACGAAACCGAAAATTTGGTACCAATTTTTTGAGTATTTTATTTTGAGTTAAAACCCTTCCGATATCGTTTAATATCATCTAAAGATGCCATGCCCTTGGTATGTATATACCCTTTTTGTTACACGTTGTATATGTCCCGGAAAGGAACAACAGGGTTTTTGTTACATATATACTAATATATAAAGCTGAAGTGTTTGTTTGTTTGTGCGCGCTAATCTCAGGAACTACTGGTCCGATTTGAAAAAATATTTTTGCGTTGGATAGCCTATTAATCCAGGAAGGCTTTAGGCTATATAACATCCCGCTATAACCAATAGGAGCAGAGCAGTAACAAAAAATGTTGCGAAAACTGAAGTCAAAGCGGAGCATAGCTAACTCTACGCGAACGAAGTCGCTGGCGGAGGCTAAAAAAAGAATGAACGGACACCCTCAAACAACCCAATTAGAATAATAAGATATAATCTTAGTACATACACTGAATTTTTAATTTAACATGTATATGCAATGTTATTTATTAAATTAGTTATACCAATTCTTGGAGAACGAAGACCTTAACGTTCTTGGAATAAGGTTTTTTCTTCATGATTTTGTATTGAATGATTAAGTTTGTATGAATACAAGTAAAGCTGCGATTTTAAAAGTCTGTATTAACAACAGGATCAATATGATAATCATCATCAATCAAATATCAATATGCTTGACTGCAATCCCGCCTGATGGTAAGAAGTGATGCCATCGTTGATGGTAAAACGCACTAGCTTATTAAGCCTATTCACTCAAAAAAACTGAGTGAATAGGAAGGAAGACGGCAGTTGAGCGATGTGATGCAATGTGAGTGAGGTGATGCAATGTTTAACCCAACAACACG
Source organism: Sesamia nonagrioides (assembly GCA_017933935.1). NCBI lineage: Eukaryota > Metazoa > Arthropoda > Insecta > Lepidoptera > Noctuidae > Sesamia > Sesamia nonagrioides. Next base: position 2,436,291 of record JADWQK010001011.1, on the reverse strand, counting down.
ACCAACGATGCTACGCCAGAGGATGATCTGGAGACCCTCCACGACCAAACTCCCGACACAACAACATTAGGCACATCGTACCCGGCACACATCACAACACAACTGCTCAGACCCGTCCACCGTACGGCTTCACCAGACATCATGCCGGAACACGACGAATCGCTTGGCGGCAAGACGTTGTCTGTTGGATGGTAACTTATGCCGGCGGCTGATGTTGTTGCTTTCGGTAGTTATAATAATTTGTGGGATAAAAAAATTACCTATATATAAAATGATATAAACCGATTCAGTAAACCATTCTGAACAAACTATTTTGAGAAAGTGCGTTAATTAATTTACTATTACAGATAATTACAGTTAAGACTCCAAGATAACAACGACAAGTAGTGTTCCTTCACGACTCTTGAACACTTGTAAAGACTGCCCGCGTTTTATTTATACTGGCAATGTATTCCACAAATGAGGGGCCTGGACAGTAAATTATTTATCAAAGAACGTTGGGAAATGCGTAAGCATTGAGCTTCAAGTTATCTGATGACCTTAAAGATTTCGTGTGGGTGTCGTAAAGAAACTGAAATCGTTTCTTGGAATAGAGAGGTTGGAATGGAAAAAGAGCACATTAAACAAAAACTTTTAAGTGGCATAATACGTTTTCGTAGGGTTTCATTTAAAGTTGTCGACATAGCTCACAGATTATTTTTGAGTGCACGGTTAGCGCAGTGGTTAAGCTATTGACTGCTGCGCTGTGTGTCGCGGGTTCAATTCCCACAGGGAACATACATATATTTGTATGACCGACAAGTCGTAGTGGCGTTATCGCAAAGGTCCGGCAGTACTTCACACCTGGGCAGCTTCTAATGTTATACAAAGCACAGGTCCGTTCGTGTGTGGCGTACTGCAGCCACATTTGGGCTGGTGCTGCCAAGTGTCACCTGGCCACTTTGGATTCAGTGGAGAGACGTGCAAAGAGGCTGATTGGTGACCCTGATCTAACTCGAGTTGGTCTCCAAAGCCTAGAGCACAGGCGTAGAGTAGCCAGCCTTTCGGTGTTCTATAGGATGCATTTCGGGGAGTGTGCGAGGGAATTGCATGATTTAATTCCCCCATCTCCGTTCCACCAGCGGACGACCTGTCGTACGGCTGGTTTCCACCCTTACGTTGTTAACACCACTACGATCCGGACGAAGCGTTTCGCCTCCTCCTTTATACCGCGTACATCGAGGGACTGGAACAATTTGCCAGCGGCGGTGTTTCCGTCGGACTACAATTTGAGTGTCTTCAAGGCTAGAGTGAATAGGCTCTTAATAAACAAGTGCGCTTTACCATCAACGATTGCGTCACTGCTTACCATCAGGCAGAATTGCGGTCAAGCGCTGGTTTATAACATATATATATATATATAAAAAGTAGTTGTTTCGGGTCTGGCTGTTTGTGCATCTGAGATTATATACAATATGTAAAGAAAACCCTGTCCGATCCGTGAAGGTATTGTTAGGTATCGTTAACTGATTCTAATAATGCCTACAAAGCCTGGCTAAACTTAAAAAAAAATCCCCCAAAAAAAATAAATATTATTTCGAAAAAGCGAGGTAACTTAATGCATGTGCGGTAGGCAACCCGATAGCCCCGCCCCCCTTCACCCGCGCATGTATGCGCGGGTGAAGGGGGGCGGGGCATGCGGCACGTGGTCGCATCGCTATTCACTCCGTCACAAATGGTGTTGTCAGTTTTTTTAAAATTACTAAATTTCGGGGAAATTGGAATTAATACCCGGGAAAAAAAGATTATTTCAAAATTCATTATTATTGTTACTGTGATGATTATGTAAAATTTTATATTATATTTGGTCAAGTGTTTACTTAACCTTTATTATCCTTCTGGGTCGGATAGGGTTTTCTTTACATATTGTATTTGTGAACGCACCCGCGATACAGGAGACATTCCTAGCGCGGGGCAACCATTTAAGAAAAAATAAATAACATACTAACACTAGAATAAGACCTTTGCAATGTTAATGGAGTAGGCGTGATCTTGAGTGGAGACCGCGAATCGGTAAACGTCAGATGGGATGCTCTCAGGCTAGGTGGAGCGACGATCTTCACAGAATCATCATCATCATCATCAACCTTTTTATCGTCCCACTGCTGGGCACAGGCCTAGAGCGTAATCACCACGCTTACTCAATGCGGGTTGGCGATTTCCGACTTAAAGTCCAGGTTCCCTCAAGATGTTTGTCTTCACAGGATGACTGGTTGTAACTGGATGAGAGTTGCCTAGAATCGAGTTGAATGGCGTGAAATTGGTGAGGCCTATGTCCAGCTGTGAACTACTATACGCTAATGATGATGATGATGGTTTTGTTTCGGCTTCGTAACCGAGATGTGTTCGATTTGCGTTCTTGATGAAATACGTACGTAGTTAGTAAAATTGTGGCTGTTTGTTTAACTGATTTGTTTATACAATATGTTAAGAAAACCCTGTCCGACCCGTAAGGATAGTAAAGGTTAGGTAAACACATGACCAAATAACATATGAAATTTTACATAATCATCATAGTAACAATACTAGTGAATTTTGAAATAATCTTTTTTTCCCGCGAATTAATTCCAACTTTCCCAAAATTTGGTAATTTTAAAAAGTGACAACATTATTTTTGACGGTATAATTCTGAGCGAATAGCGATGCGACCGCGTGCCGCGTGCCCAGCGCCTCTTCGACCGCGCCTGTATGGCCTACCGCACATGTTTTTAGGGGGATTTTTTTTTTTGAGTTTAGCGCGGCTTTGTAGGCATTCGTAGAATCAGTTATCGATACCTAACAATACCTTCACGGATCGGACAGGGTTTTCTTTACATATTATAGATATGTACAGTATATTAGTTACTACGTGTTTGTAGATGCATCACGGAACAACGGAGAACTTTATAACTATTTTGAGCTGCGCCCCGTAGTTTCACCTGTATAAGTCTAAATCCCGTAGAAATATTTCAACAAAAATCCAGGTGAAGGTCTACCCATGTACCAAATTTTATCGAAATCTATTCTGTTGTTTTAGCGCGAAAGCGTAAGAAACAAACACAGAAAATTCTAATCTTTTCTCTCTATTAATATTAGCTTAGTGACTCGACGTTGTTTCAGATAAGATAAAATAATACATTTGGGTAAAACTTGGTGTTTACAATAGTTATTAAATGTGATCATACGTGTTTTGAAAGCAATGAAACCTTTGGGAGAGGTCTATGTCCAGCAGTGGACGAGTAGAGGCTTATGATGATGATGATACGTGTTTTGCTTAGAAATTAGTAGGTAAATTCTATCCTACATTGCTGCGCCCCGGTTTCAACCGCATTAGTGGCGATCCCATGGGAACCTTCTTCTCAGCTTATAGATGTCCACTGCTGGACAATGGCCTCCCCCAAAGCTTTCATTCTATTGGAGGGCATTGCCATAATGCGCACGCTTGGCAGGCAGGTTAGGGCTCACAGTAATTTGTTATTCCATAGTAGAAGCGCAGCTGCCCGCTTTCCTGGTGAGAACTCCCTTAGTCATCTTTGACGACACCCACGGGAAGATATGGGTTGGTACTATTTTATGTCCGGTACCACACGGGTTAATCCCCATGGATTATCGGGATGAAAATAATTATGATCTAAACTGTAATCTACGACGCGAGTTGTCACATGTCTACGAAGTTCTGGGACACTCCTGTTTCCACACAATTTTTCCATTCAATTTTGAAATTAAACTGTTGTTCACATTCTGTGTCCTATAGGACGGTCAAGAGAAACGTCACTCCAGTAAATGTTAACAAAACCTTAAATTAAAAAAAAAAACCTTTAATTCTGATTCCATAAAATTAGAATTAAAGTTTTTTTTTTTTTTTTATTTAAGGATTATTTCCAACAACAACGGCCGTCAATTGCAAGCCAATTTTTTAGCACCGTAATATATATTATAATAATAATCGAAGTATCTATCTCTCAGCCACGGCATCAGTTTTCCGATCACATTAACTTATAATACTCAAAAGTCCATAAAACAAAGAAAATACGTTTATTTGCGGTAAACATTACGTAGAAGCCGTACGAAGGACGGGTCTGAGCAGTGGTGTTGCGATATGTGCCGGGTACGATACGCCAAAAGTTGTTGTATCGGGAGTTTGGATGTGAAGGGTCTTCAGATCAATCTCCCTCTGGCGCAGCATCGTTGGTTGTGTTGTTGGGTTTAACATTGCATCGCCTCACTCAACTGCGGCCTTCTTTCCACTCAGTTTTTTTGACTGAATAGGCTCTTAATAAACTACCGCGCTTTACCATCAACGATTGCATCACTGCTTACCATCAGGCGGGATTGCAGTCAAGCACTAGTTTATAAATACTAAAAAAAAACATGCACGCAAAAACACACAGCGAACGTTTATTTAACATACACAAAAAAACTCAGTAACTGCCAACGTGCCAACCCTAAATATTCATTTGACCCACATAAACATGGCCGCTCTATGCCCGCAGCGGACGAGACATATTTGTATTGTATACTCCATAATTTTCACGGTTCAACTCATCTGAGTGATCAAAGCTTGCTCGTTCGGGTCGGTTTGACCATTAAATGAGGTAGCTTGTACCTAAGCTTATAAATAGGTACTAGATATTGGTGTATAATTGGGGCTCCTGGCTAAATGACAATAGCCGCATGGGTCGATCTGAGGTTAAGCTACCCTTGCCGCGGTCGCTTCGTGGGTGGATGACCGTCTATCCATACTCATATTATAAAAGCGAAAGTATCTCTGTCTGTCTGTCGGGCTTTCACGCCAAAAGTACTAAACCGATTGTAATGAAATTTGGTACACAGATAGTCTAGAGCCTGAGAAATGACATAGGCTATACAACATCTTACTATGACCAATAGGGAAAGAGCAGTAATAAAAAATGTTGCTAAAACGGGAGCTAAAGCGGACGTACATATTGCTCCAGTTATTGTAACAGGCGCTTATTTTATATCAACTGAGTTCTTTTTACCCGACTACGGCAAAGCAAAAGGAGGGTTATGATTTTGACAGGCTATGTATGTATGTATGTATGTTCATCTGTTCCCTCGTAACTTCTAAACTACTGATCAGAATTCGATAAATGATATATATCATTTGAAGCGTCTTAATTGTCCGCTGGTTATAGGCTATATGGGGTTTCACAAAATCTACTGTGGCGCCCTCTAGCGGATAAAACATACAGAGTAAAAAAATAAAGTTAAGATAAATATGCCGTGTTTGGTATCATTTGAAAGCGCTTTACTTGTACATTTTGAATATATATATATATTGCTAGCATTTGCGTGTGACTTTACCTGTATTCATGGGCTGGTTGCATATAATTCACATCTTTTCGTTCATAGCTTCTTTACTACTTATCAGAATAAGACCACTGCAGTACCATTAGAAGGGCCTTGATATTCTGTTAGTTATGAGCTACAAAGCTTGTCACCAAATTTAGTATTGCGCCCTCTAGCGGACAAAAAGTTCTATGTTAATATAAAATTAAAATAAATATACCGTGTTTGGTATCACGTGAAAGAGCTTCACGAGTGCTTTATGCTTGTACATAATTACAAGAATGCTTTAATGATGTTAAATATGAGCGATAAGAGTAAAGCGCGGATCACGGGAACTGTGAATCGCTTTATGCAATGTAGATCAGTGTGAACATTATTAGAATATGTAATGCACTAATGAAAACGACATAAGCTGGGAGTAACTCCACGCGGTGAAGGCGGAAACAGTGTGATAACTGGCTAAATCTCCCATAAAAAGGCCTCTGCACTATATGCCTTCGGGCTTATGTTGTTATATGTGCGTGTAGATGTAATATGTCAAGTACCTAGTTTTTAGTTCATCAGTTTAACTTTTGTTAATAATATGCGCCACAAATACACTTTAACACCAAAATAGTACAAATAAAAAAAAGTTAAAAAACTAAAACACTACGACAAAAAACGACACTGAAAAAGTATAAAACAAGATTTTCAGAATACTGAACTGAACAAAGTTGCTAATGTAGTTGCAAGTAAATGGACACAGTAGTAATGTGTCAATTTACATAAAAGAAACAAAGAGATAAATTTTCATGTTTGGAAAGGCGTAGTCACACGTTGTCAAAGTGCTACGGTAGGTAGCTATATGTAACGTGTGACTACGCCTTCTAAACATGAAAATTTATCTCTACATAGTGAATATTGCATACTTCAGAATAGTATTGTATGACATTACTACTGTGTCCATTTACTTGCAACTACATTAGCAACTTTGTTCAGTTCAGTATTCTGAAAATCTTGTTTTATACTTTTTCAGGGTGGTTTTTGTCGTAGTTGGGTTTTTTAATTTACGGGAACTACCGCGCGCTATAAACTGAAGTCTACGCGGACGGAGTCGCGGGAAACAGTTAGTTACATATAAATATCCCTCTGTGCCTTGTAGATCTGGCTTATTGGCATGATTTAGAACAACAGATTGATAGCTTCAACTGCCGTTCCATTCTGCAAAATTTCACCATGAACAGTATGAACAGTTTGGTGAAGTCATCTTAGAATGAGCTGTCGATGGTGTCAATTCTTCGGATTAGTTGGAATAATCCAGCTCGGCTGGGCAGCGTTTGGGGAGCTACGTTACATCTTCTCGTCGTCCAAAATACCACAGTATCTCAAGACTAAAGTCTTTAATTAGTGTGTGTTGCCAGTGATGACATACGGAACTGAAACGTGGTCGCTAACAATGGGCCTCATAAGAAGGCTCAAAGTCACGCAAAGGGCGATGGAAAGAGTCATGCTCGGAGTTTATCTGCTAGATCGAATCAGAAATGTGGAGATCTGCAAAAGAATCAAAGTCACCGACACAGCTCTTCGAGTCGCTAAAATTAAGGGGCAATGGGCGGGGCAGATTGCTCGTAGAACCGATGGCCGATTGAGCAGTAAGTTTCTGGAGTGGCGTCCACGTACCGGCAGACGCAGCGTAGGGAGGTCCCTAACACGGTAGACCGATGCCCTGGTGAAAGTCGCGGGAAGCCGATGGATGCGGGCAGCACGAGACGGTCATCGTGGAAAGCCTTGGGGGAGGCCTTTTTCCAGCAGTTGACCTCTATAGGCTAAAGCAGAAGAGGGAGAAGTTGGAATAGCTGCTTACTTCACACTACCTTCATCTAAGTTTTCACGGAGCCACAGAAACGCACTAATGTACTCGGAGTGAATTTATACAGGTTGCATGTTATAATGTTTAATTATTACTCTTGGTTAATTGGGCAATTTTAAGATATGAGTAATAATTGTATCCTTATAAGCAGCTATTATATTTATTCCCCCATCTCCGTTCCACCATCCGATGACCCGTCGTACGGTGACTTTCCACCCTTACGTTGTTAACACCACGAAGCGGCACGCAGCGTTTCGCCTCCTTCTTTATACCGCGTACATCGAGGGACTGGAGCGGCGGTGTTTCCGTCGGACTACAATTTGAGTGTCTTCAAGGCTAGAGTGAATAGGCTTTTAATAAAATAGTGCGCTTTACCATCAATGATTGCGTCACTGCTTACCATGAGGCAGAATTGCGGTCAAGCGCTAGTTTATAATTTATAAAAAAACACTATTGTATTACTTGTGATGATAGTTGACGTTTTAACATAAATAAATAAAATTTGAAAAAAAAAAGTCTTTGAAACAGCTAATTTAATCGGTTGTGACAATAGCACAATTAAAAACTTACTACTTTTTTTAAACAATTATGTTTATATCATTCCTGGAGCCCAATCGTAGGTATAATACACTACTACTATACACTTAATTATTTTAAAGCATATTGCTAAACAACTGCTTCATATGTTAAAAAGTGTGTCTGCTTATCAACATAAATAAAGCAATGAAAGTTGTTTAACTGTCAAAAGGAAATCCATTGTTACTGATAAGTTCTTACGTAATTATTAAAATTGTTGTTTCAAGTTTGATATACAACGTGTAACATAAAGGGTATATACATAACAAGGACATGGTATCTTCACATAATATCAAACGATATTGGAAGGGTTTTTTAATCCTATTTATTTAATTTTGGAAGTTATGAGGAAAAACACCGCCTGTGATGGGCTACTATCATACTAGGCGCACGAGAGTTATTGAAGACATTTATCGGATTTTGGCACGTAACTTGACGTGTAACGAGTAGTTATTAACGTATGTAGTGTAGTGCCACGTTCGTTATGATTTGATTTTAAGAAACGCACGAAACCGAAAATTTGATATCAATTTTTTGAGTGTTTCATTTTGAGTTGAAACCCTTCCGATATCGTTTGATATCATCTAAAGATGCCATGCCCTTTGTATGTATATACCCATTATGTTACACGTTGTATAACTAAAGTATGAGGAAAAAATAAGCAGTTGGCCGAAAAAAGAGCAGCCCATCTCTAATGTTTCATAATGGACAACATCGAACATCCGGCCACCGTAGACGCGGGCTTACAGGGGCAGCGAGCAGTGGGCAGCTCGCCGCCCGGTACCTAAGGACCAGGCCCGGGTCGACGGCGCGTTGTGTTTCACGCGCGCCTCAAAGAGATGTCAGCCAGGGTTGCGGGTTGGTTAAAAAAAGAAACGTGGCCATGACGCACAGGCAAGTGAAGAAACACGGGTGGGTTTTAGTCAGTAAAAGTCTGCCACGCCCTTCCGCTCCGCCCAGAGCGGAAGAGGTCATTTGATGATTTACCCGATAGAATAAAAAATAAGCCGATAACGAAGCAGCCCATTTCTAATGTTTCAATGGCGTGACAATATATTGAATTAAATAAATAAATGTTCAAACTTAATGACCTATTACACGTTCCTTTGTCTGGGTTTAACAAGCAAATTTAATTACTGTTATAACTCGAAACTATTTTGTTACCGCTCCCGCCGCAATCCACGTGCTTCTGAAGGTAACACGTCTCATCCCCGCCCGGCCTATGAGCGCGACTCGAAGCTTCTAGAACATTCTAGAAGCTTGATTAGAAAACATACGATACATGTCCTGGGCTGTTTACTGAAATTGTATTTTGTTATAGTAAACTCTATCTTCACCCTAAATTCTTTTGTTTGTAATATACACACGTATGTATGTTAAACTATGTATTTTAATTCCAATGACTGATTTCAAGGTGAAGGAAAACATCTTGAGGAAACCTGAACTCAGTCTGAAATCGCCAACCTCCATAGAGCAAGCGTGATGATTACGCTCAATCAATCTATGTATGAGAGAAGGCCTGTGTCCAGCAGTGGGACGATAAAAATGTTGATAATGATGAGGGATAAAGATTCAAATATTGACTCAACATTTGAAGTCTGTAAGGTTAAGAGAGATGCTTTGAATTGGTGTTTAAGATTTAAAAAAGATAAATGGTGCCCAGTAGTAACGACAAGATTTACAAGTCAATCAAAAGCCCCAAACTGCCAGATATTCCCAATCAACCTTGAGCTTTAATGCATTAGAGATAAAGTTGAAAATCTCATAATGAAATCTGACAGATTGAGGTAGCTTGATGTGCTGTCGTCTGTACATCAACGACAGGACTTAACTAATGTTTATAATCTATCCTTTTCTAAATGAAATAAAAAGAGAATAGATGTCCCACCAACAAACATCGTACTCTAAAATATTGAAGTGTGAGGGTGTGGGTGTGTGTGTGTGAAAGTATTTGATTACCTACAAGTAACAGTACACACTCATACATATTACATAGAGATATACAGCCTATCAAACATTCCCTTTCACGCTCCAAATATTCAGAACATAGTAGACAATTCATCAAAATAATCAAGAGGGTTTGTAAACTAAATTCTGTTAAAACTGTAGCTTTCAGTGACTTAGATTACAAGTACCTTTGTGTCGCCGAACTTAACGAAAGTGCTGAAATTCAATTGGCAGCCATTTTGATTCCCGTATTGGTCGGTTCGAGATTCAATTTTGATGACAGAGTTCTCTTTTGAGGTAGAAATATATTAGGTACCGGTTTTCGTTCGCGATTTCCCGCCCAGAATGTGTGGTCCCTCAAATGGAAAGACTTAAAGGGCAGAGGGTTCTCAGTAAAATGGTCTTTCTAGTTTCTTTTCGCTTGACGTTTCTACTGTTCATTATTGACTTTTCTGTAGTGTATCTCGTTTCATAAGCTGATGTCGACAGAATGTGGCAGTTATTTGATATGATTTTTTTGGTTTATTAAATATTTCCTATCTGCGATTTGGCGAAAAGTTAAGTTTATTTCGAACTAGCCACATGAGCCGACTTCGCACGGGGGCAATACGGTTACTAAATACACTACAGGAAAAGTGTGAACGTTGTATAAAAAACATAGTGGCCCGCCGCTCTTTTTAAATCTGTAATATCTTCGAAAATATTTATTTAAATCATATGCTGTAAAGGTCGATAGAGATCTATATTAACTTACCAATGTATTTAAGGTAATAAATTGGATAAGGATTAAGGCTGTATTGGTTAAAATCGCTTTGAAAATTACCCAATATTTGTCGTTAAAAGTTAATGACGAAAAATGTTATTGTGGAATATCCATAAGAGATTTTTTTTTTTTTTAATAATTATAAACTAGTGCTTGACTGCAATCCCGCCTGATGGTAAGCAGTGTTGCAATCGTTGAGTGTAAAACGCACTAGTTTATTAAGCCTATTCACTTAAAAAACTTAGGAATAGGAAGGATGACGGCAGTTGAGCGAGGTGATGCAATGTTAAACCCAAGACCAACACGACCAAACGATGCTGCGCTAGAGGGAGATTGATCTGGAGACTCTCCACGACCAAATTCCCGAGACAACAACATTTGGCCCATCGTACCCGACACGCATCGCAACACAACTGCTCAGACCCGTCCTCCGTACGGCTTCACCAGACATTATGCCGGAACACGACGAATCGCTTGGCGGCAAGACTTTGTCTGGTGGGTGGTAACTTCCGCCAGCAGCCGATGTTATGGCCTACCACCGAGAAAATATACCATCGCGGACTTTTCTGTAGGCCTTTTCAATGTGTACATTATTTTGATAAATCTCGTAGGGTTTAGCCTGCGTAACACTGCAACCGCGGGAAACAGGTAATTATTTACGACATTACATTAGAAACCTCAAAAATAATAGTATTTCTCCACTATTTAATGGATATTATTATATTGTTACATATAAACCTACCTCTTTAATCACTTAATCTATTAAAAACCGCATCAAAATCCGTTGCGTAGAAAACTACGCAAATCTTTAAAATAAGATTTAATCATACATGAGGACATAGGGAAAGAGAAAGCGGCTTTGTTTTATATTATGTAGTGATATGGTGATCATCATGTGCCTAAAAAGCTAGCCGGCTGAACTTGAAGTCGATTTCAACACAGGAAAAGTGTTGGAGTCAGCTTTCACTTCAACCGCATTCAGCTGAATGCCAGCAGTTTACTTGGAGCGACTGCCGATTCAATCTTGACAATTTAGTTACTGGGCTTTACGCGCATGGGCGTACCCAGGGGGGCAGCTGCCCCCTCGAAAATCTCTCAAAACATGTATGAACTCCCCCCATTACTAAACAAAGTATTAACGAGGACTTATATCTAACTTTTAAATAAATCACGCAATAGACAATGACAAAATGTACGATGTGATTGCCAAAAACCGTGTAGGACTACAGCGCACAAAGATTATGCACTCCAAATTTGACTTACCCTAGGCCTGACTCCCACCCGACGGAGTTCCTGGCCGAGCTCTCGTCCTGGCTCTGAAGGAGCTAGAGCCCCAGCTGAGGGGGCTCTTCACGGCATGCTTCGGGCAGGGTCAGTTTCCCAGTGTGTGGAAGGAGGGGAAGCTGGTCCTGCTCAGGAAGGAGGGGCGCCCCGCGGACTCGCCGTCCGCGTATCGGCCCATAGTGCTGCTCGACGAGGCGGGCAAACTTTTTGAGCGTATAATCGCAGATTTAGATTCTGGAGACCAAATTGTGCGAAGAAAGTGTAACAGATGTCGCTGACGGTCGAATGATGATGAGTGAGCCGCTCCAAAAGAATAACACAGATTTGAAGAAGATCGATCAAAACACGCTAGATGGCGCTTTGATAAATCACCATGCAGATAATTTAAGAAAAAATAATAAAGTATCGAGTAAAAGTGAAAAAATCAAATCAAATTCTCAACTATTTATAGTTGGAGGACAACAATTTAAAGGATTGGCTACACAACTTATACAATCTAGAGTCAATACTAAGTACAAGAATTACCATATTTTTTCCAGTACAAAACCATACGCTACCACAGAAGAGATTCTCAAGCCTATTTACAAACTGAAAGATTTGGAAGATAATTATTTAATTATATGTGTAGGGGAAAATGATACCAACCCCAATAAAATACTATTAGAATTAGGATCGCTACTAAAATTCTTTCAGAAACTAAACATACTTGTATTTAATGTTTTGCAAAATAAATATTTGAATTGTAATTTGTTAAATAATAACTTAAAATTGATAACTAGTCACTTTAAAAATTGTTTATTTGTGAATATAAAGGGTAATTTCCAGTACAAGAAGGCCTACTTGTCAGAGGTATGTAAAAAAATTAACTTTAGCATTGACTCGAATTATTATGACACGACATTTTTATGTTTTAAAAGTATTAAGTCATTAATTAATACAGCGATGGCTAAAACAGAAGGCACAACTGTTCCTAAGAAAGGTACTATTCCATTTTACTTTCAATCCAATAAGAACGCTCATTTAAACGACAGTGGCCAAAATATTAGTTCTAGTACCGCATGTTTCGGTAACCAGGTAATGATAAACGCCGACACCCACAAGAAGGGAACCATTCCGTACTATTTTAAGAAAGTTACACGGTCTTTAACTATCCGATCTGACAAAAGGTTACCTTTGCCGACACAGCAATGTTTTCGTCCCTAATTCGGATTTCAATTTTAGAATATTTCATCAGAATATTGCTGGCGCTGTAAACAAATCGGAAGAATTAACTTTTGCAATCCACGAACTATCGCAACAAGGGCTGAAGATAAACGTGGTGTGTCTGACTGAAACTTTTATTAAAAAGGGTACGGAGATGCTTTTGAAAATTCCTGGGTACCGATTGGTCGCATCATACTCGCGTGACAATAAACGAGGAGGGGTGTGTATACTGCTTCACAATAATATTAAATATAAAAAATTGAGTAATATTAATGACTTGACATGTAATTTTATTTTCGAATGTTGTGGCGTAGAAATAAACAAAATTATTATTATTTGTTTATATAGAACGCCAAATAGTAATCCTCAAATATTTCTCGAAAATTTAGAACGGTTATTAATAAGATTGACGAAAAAGCATAATAAAATTATTTTATGCGGGGATTGGAACTTGGACTTATTAAAGCCAAACAAATACTGTGAAGTCCTGAAGGGCCTTTTGAAAAATTTTAATGTGGAATTACATATTAAAAGTCCCACAAGACAGATGGCGTGCCTAGATCAGATAGCAAGCAATTTCAAGCAAGCTAAACCAGAGGTGCATCATCTTGCCTTGTCCGATCATGAAACGGGACAGACGCTTTCGTTAAGGATCAATAAAAAGTACGAAACATGCTCTTGGTATGAAGAGGTCAGAAGTTTCAGTCAAGAAAACATGAATAAGTTCCATAGTTGCATATCGTCTCTCACTTTTTCAAACGTATATGAAACGCATGATTTCCAGGAAGCGTTTGGGGAATTTCACGGTGTTATTAAACTATTTTTTGATTTGTGCTTTCCAATATTTTCAAAAAAGAGGTCTTCTTATAGAGAAAGCTACAAATGGTTGACAAAAGGCATAAAAAAATCGTGCGTTAAAAAAAGGATACTATATCTTAGTCAACAACACATTAAATCTAAGAGACAAAAACCAAACAAAAAATATAAATCATATAGTGACATTCTTAAAAAGTGTATATATAAATCTAAACAGCTGCAAAGTAAGAAGTATATTGTCAATAATAAAAATAAGTGCAAAGCCACATGGACGGTGGTTAATGAAAACATTAATGATTTTATCGCTGTAACACAAATTGACGAAATAAACATAGATAAACGGACAATTATAGACCCTAAGAAAATAAGTGACATGTTTAATCAATTTTATATACAATCGACCAATTACTCTAATTTTAAATACAATATTGACGAGATAAACAAAACTATCGATAGCAATAATGACCACACAATATTTCTTAAGCCTACTGATGCTACGGAAGTATTTAGAATAATACAAAGTCTTAAAAATACAAGTGCAGCAGGACTGGATAACATAACAACAAAAGTTATTAAACTGGGAGCTTCGTGCATTTGTCAACCCTTAAGTTATATTATTAATTTATCTTTTTTGGAAGGAGCATTCCCGGAGATTTTAAAAAAATCAGTGGTAAAGCCACTTTTTAAGAAGGGTAACGCATCTGACATGAGGAACTACAGGCCAGTAACTCTGATACCCATTATGTCAAAAATCTTGGAGAAAATCATGCTGAGAAGGCTCCAAGATTTTGCGGTTAGTCATCATTTACTTAAGGACGAACAATTTGGTTTTAGAACAAACAGTACAACTTCTTTGGCATGTTTTAATTTAATGAAGAATGTCACTCACACGATAAACGAAGGTTTACCGGTAGCGGCAATCCTCCTAGATATGAGTAAGGCGTTCGATTTTGTAGATCACGAACTGCTTTTATATAAGTTACAAAAATACGGAATAAGAGGAAAAGCGAATGACTGGATAAGAAACTATTTAAAAAACCGACAACAATGTGTAGAAATCTCCAGAATCAGTAATGGCAAAAAAGTAGCATATAGAAGCGAGTACCAGCAAAATAATTTCGGAGTGCCACAGGGAAGTGTATTGGGGCCTTTTTTATTTCTTCTCTACATCAATGACCTCCCAAATATCACTCGCCACTCGGTAGTTTTATTTGCTGATGACACGACTCTTGTCGTAAAGTGTGAGAGAGCCGACACCTACGAGTACGAGATAAATGAAGCCATCAGAAATGTTATACACTGGTTGAAATCCAACAACCTACATATAAATATGGAGAAAACAAAAATGATCCAATTTCAAACATACATGAGAAACCCATTAAATTTGAATATTAAATATAATGATACTACTATAGAACAAGTAGTAAGTGCGGGATTTCTGGGCATACAATTAGATCAAAATTGCGACTGGAAACAACATGTCGTCTATGTTTGTGACAAATTGGACAGATTCATCTATGCATTAAGACGGTTAAGAGACACGGTCTCAACTGAAGCAGCTCTATGTGCTTATCACGGATACGTTTCCTCGGTTCTGTCCTATGGTCTCTTGTTGTGGGGTAACTCGGTGGATATCAATAAAGTATTTATAGTACAAAAAAAATGTGTGCGTGCTATCTGTAGAGCGGGGTACATGGATAGCTGTAAGCCTCTTTTTAAAAAATACAATATATTACCTTTAGCATGTATGTATATTAAAGAATTGTGCTTACTAGTACGACAACATCCTGAAAATTTTATTAAGCATACAGATGTAACCAAAAGGAATGTTGCCTCTAGAGACAGACATAGGCTCTGCTTGCCACAATGCAAGCTTAATTTGTATAAAAGAAATTCCTATGTCATGGCTATTAAGGTATATAATAAATTACCAAACGCATTTAAAGAACTGCCTTTGCTTATATTTAAAAAGAAATTGATACAGTGGCTAAAAGAAAAACAGTTTTACACTGTAAATGAATTTTTGACTTATGTTGAAAGAAAGTAATGTCAATAAATTTGTTTCTGATTATATTTTATTTATTCTAATTTGACATTGACTTAATAGCATTAATTTTGTTTTGACATTATAAAATCTAATGATTATGGACATTTCAATTATTATATACAATCTAACATTTTATAAATTGTTTGAATAGCTAATATAATGTGATAAGTTTAACATTTTGTAATTATGTAAATTTAAATATTTGCACACCACATCTATTGGTAGAATGTAATTGGGACTTTTATTTTTCTGAACAGCTTACTATTTTGTACACCTACATTCTCGCAAATAAAGGATTATTATTATTATTATTATTGGGACAGTTCTTTTTCCTCAGCTTTATTGCTGGTTTTAGCTGCATTTACGGGCCAAAGCCAAGTAAATGTAGCAGTGTGGTGTATTTTATGGTGTTGTATTTTCTTCTAACTGCATGAACTTTCTCACTATTCTACAGGTGTTTAGGATGGCTGCTTTCTGCATGTCGATATAGGTGGATTCTTCTAAGTCTATTAGTTTTAGGCTACAGAGGAGATGGTTGGGGATAACACCTGTTGTTATTATTATTATTATTATTATTATTATTGCCTCGTCGGCCACTTGTGCGGAGACGGGCCGAACCTGGACGACAACCAGTTCGGTTTTCGTCGGGGGCGCTCCACCATAGACGCAATCATGCGCGTGAGAGCCCTGACGGAGGATACGGTATCCCGGGGTGGGGTGGTGTTGGCGGTGTCTTTAGATATTTCCAACGCCTTCAACACCCTACCCTGGAGCTGTATTAGGGAGGCCCTGAAATACCATCGGGTGCCTCCCTATCTCCGCCGCATAGTAGGGGCTTATCTGGAGGATAGATGCGTCATCTATCGGGGACGTGACGGTGCCGGTCGGCACCAACTGTCGTGCGGTGTTCCACAGGGATCGGTCTTGGGACCGCTCCTGTATAACATCGGCTACGACTGGGTGCTGAGAGGCGAGCTTCCGTCGGGCGCCGACTTGACGTGTTATGCGGACGACACGCTTGTCACTGCCCGGGGGAGCTCGCACAGGGAAGCGACGTTGATAGCCACGGCTGCGGTGTCACAGGTGGTGACCCGCCGGCGCCGGGATCACATATCGTGGTCAGTGGTGCCCGGATAGCTGTCGAGTCCACCATGAAGTATCTGGGATTGGTGCTCGACAGCCGATGGGAATTCGGACCCCACTTCCGGCGGCTGGCGCCCAAGCTGATGGGTGCAGCAGGCGCGCTGTCAACGTTGCTTCCCAACATGGGGGGCCCGAGCGCCGCCTGTAGGCGGTTATACGTGGGAATCGTGCGGTCCATGGCCCTGTATGGGGCCCCTGTGTGGGCGATGGACCTGACGGCCGGAACACTCGCCATTCTGCGCAAGCCGCAGAGGGCGATGGCCGTCAGGGTCGTCCGCGGGTATCGCACGATTTCCTACGAGGCGGCTTGCGTCCTGGCCGGATCCCCGCCCTGGGACCTAGAGGCGAAAGTACTCGCGTCATTGTACCGATGGCGCGAGGAAGGGCGGACACGGGGCTCCAGTCCGGCGTAGCGGCAGATCGAGCTGCGCCGAGAGGAGCTCCATCAGGTCCTGGTGGCGGACTGGCGGCAAAGGCTTATGCGCCCTACCGCCGGCCTCGCTACGGTCGAGGCGATCCGGCCAGTACTCGACGACTGGCTCGGGAGAAGGCACGACTCCCTGTCGTTCAGGGTGACGCAGGTGCTGTCTTGACACGGCTGCTTCAGTCAGTAAAAGTCTGACAGACCCCGTCGCCCACCCTAGGGCGGCGGACATCCTATGAGGATTTCCACCCCGAAAAAAAAAAAAAGGCCTGACTCCCAACGGAGACGCGCGCGAGTTGCGGCGCGCGCCTCAGAGGCGATGCACGGGGTAGTTTAACACCTCACTACCCCGTGCAGGAGGCGAAGCCCGGACAGACCGGGCCGGCACGATAGTGTGGGGCCGCGGCACAATCAGGGACTCTCGCGGCTCCGTACGCACGTGACCGGAGAAACACCAGGGTGGCTTTTAGTCAGTAGGAGTCTGACAGACCCCGTCGCCCACCCCAGGGCGGCGGAAATCCATTGAGGATTTTCCACCCCAGAAAAAAAAAAGGCCTGTCTCCCAACCTAGGTCGGAAGTTGGGTATGCCCATGGCTTTACGAAACTCTGGATAAGACTAGTCAGACTTTCTTCGGCCTTCTAGCAACCCTAAAGTAAATCTAATCGAAAAACTAGACAAGTGGCAATCGCGTTTTGTATTTCTACGACTTTTTAGAGGATGGACATAAGCTTTTCGGTAGTTTGTGTCAATCCAACACTTTTATTGCTTTCCCTCGTCTTTATCGTTGATAAAATGTCAGTTCGTCTATTCTCAAAGGTCTGAGGTAGTTTAGGACACAGTCTGAAAATCAGAATGTGAATTTGACGAGCAAGTGAGGTAGCTATTTCTTTTTTATGAGAACTAGTTTGTGCTCGGCATAAGCGGCGTATATTGAAGGCCTGGAACAATTTAGCTTTATTTTTTATTTCGGATGGGAAACCATCTCAATCAGATGTCGTCTCTCGACTTGGGCGTCTCCTGCGGCGGCTAGTTGCGTGAGGGCGCTGGGATTCCCGCTGCCTCTCGCGCCCCGCCTCCTCCTTTGCCAACATCACTGCTTGGGACGGCCGTGAAAGATCGGCGCCTATCGCCGTTACGAGAACACGGCGGTGCTCTAACCAAGCCGGGCAGACCTCCACCATATGCTTTCACCGTATCCTCAGGTGAACAATTTACCTGCAGTGGTCTGTCCGTCTGACTACTGACTCTTAATAATCTGGCACGCTTTAGGGGGCGACACCTCTGCGGAACGTACGGTACCGAAAGCTCAGCAGCTGAAGTGTCAGTACGAATATTCAGTTGTTATGACAAACCAAACGGTCAAAACGCGGCGTCTTGTTCAGCGCGCTACGCGACGGAAAGTTACGTGACGTCATCGTCAGTCTGCCTGTATCGACACTTTATGGTGTGTGGTTCTTATGACGTACTTGAATTGCCCAGAAAAATGGATTTAATTAGAATATTAGATCTTATAGAGGGATTAGAAGACGTTGCCGCTCTTCGCTACCGCCGCGCGCGCGATGCACAACACACGCCGAACGTTCAGCTACGTCCGCCGAACTTTCGGTCGCGCAACGCATCGCGTGATGTGTCGCTTGTTATGCAAAATACATTAAATGCGATTTAGCTGAAAAAACCGCCCGAAGGAAGATTAGGCCCTACGCCGAACGTGACGTAATTTCGGCTGATGTGTCATAGAGTACTTGAAATACACTGCGAGCATATTTAGCCGAACTTTCGGCGCCTTACGTTCCGCAGATCTATCGCGACACTTATTATCAACGATTACATCATTACTATTTACCATCACGCGGGATCGCGGTCAGGCACTGGTTGATTATGTTAAAAAAAGGCCCAATATGTTCAGGACTATACTGTTTTACGTATATTAGTCTACTTTTTTTAAACAGGCTGGTTTCCTGGTGCAATGCAATCAAATAACCAACTGCTTTACTGTTTTCCCTTTAAGAATAAGGGCAAAAACCTTAACAAAGACTTTTACAATGATGATATTTTTTCCTTTTTCACAAACTATGAATTTTAAAACAGTAATTTTAGAATATGGCAACCGTAAAAATGGCGGAGGATAAAAGTCTAAGTTGTAATATTAAAAGCCGGGATTAGGTTTGAGGCGAGCCGGAATTATTTAGTAGCATTAGACAGGCTTTGGATTACTCTGCATTTTCTAACACACGAAGGGTCCACATAGGATTATTTTTTTATACTAGCTGTTGCCTGCGATTTCTTTTTCTGAATTTGTGTTTTCTTACTTTTTTTAGATATTTTTTTTTTTTTATAATGATAACCTAGTGCTTGACCGCAATCCCGCCTGATAGTAAGCAGTAATGCAATCGTTGATGGTAAAGCCCTCTAGTTTATTAAGAATCTATTCTCTCTAGCCTTGAAGACACTTAAATTTGTCGTCAGATGGCAACACCGCCGCTGGTAAATTGTTCCAGTCCCTCGATGTATGCGGCGCTATATTTTATATAGGCTCTAACCCTTATTCAATAGATAGACTATAAATACAAAAAAAAAAAAACAATTCGGACCAGTATTTCCTGAGATTAACGCGTTAAAACAAGCAAACTCTTCAGCGTTATATTATTAGCACCTTATATGTATATAAATCGAGAACCTTAGAACGTTAACCGAAGGTTCGAAAGTAAACAGAAACTTGTTTCCTTTGCACCTAAGAAAATATGATTCTTTTTTGGAAAGCTGTTCTTTACCGGGGCTTGTGGTAGAAATAAGGAGTTAAGTACTTCATTACTCCGTTATGCCCATGCTACATATACAACGTAATTTTTTGTTTATGCGAAGTGTATAGTTTGTTTAGAATAAGCAACTGAATCGATTCCAATCATTTTTACACCATGTTATATTTTTTCCAAATACATTTAGATATTGTTGCAGTGTGGTTACCGATCATAGTACTGCACACGCCCGAGCAACAGCTGATGTCAGAGGTCAACGCACGGCTCGCCCGGCCCGAGCGTAGCGTGGACCATATTTTTGCTGGCACAGCCAAGTAGAATAACAAGCTCATAACTTTGTAGTTTTACATGACATCTCTTTGAAATTTTGTACATAGTTGGTATTTCCTATCTTCCTCTATGGTGTGGAGACGTGGACGATCTTGGCCCGAGAACGCCAGAGAATCGATGCATTCAAGATGTGGTGCTGGAGGCGATTACTCCGAATATCTTGGACTGCAAAACGCACCAATGTATCGATTCTTAACCAGCTCAAGGTAAAAACCTGTTTGTCGACCATATGCGTAACGTATTTTGTCCTATTTCGGTCACACAATGCGTAGAGGCGATGAGAGTATAGAAAAAAATATTGTCGTTGGGAACACCGAAGACAAACGATCGCGCGGTCGTTCACCAACCAGATGGACCGATCAAATCAAAGACTCATCGTCTGCTAAATTCTACGCGGTGGTGAGAGACGCGCTGGATCGAAACCGATGGAGGCAGATCATCCGCTCGGAATGCTGCCCCAATGCTAACCACGATTCTCAGACATGAGGGACCGACTGCAGAGAGAGAGACATAGTTTCTTTACTTAAAAAACACCCGAAACACGTGTGGGTTTCGCATAAATAAAACATAATGTTGTGTAGTTAGTCAGGAGCTGCATCCTAGGGTTTTTGTTAGAAACGATAGACGAAGTCTATTTTAAAGAAAAAAAAAAAACTTCATAAACTCAATCATACACAAAAAAGCAAAGTAAAGTATACCTGTATAATACATCTTATACTATATTTTGACAGCTGTTATGACAGCCTCCGTGGCGTAGCGGTAGCGGACGCGGGCGCTGCGCAAGGTGGCGCGGGTTCGATCCCCGCACAGTGCAAGTATTTGTATGCATGAATATGAATATTTGCACTGGTCTGGTCGTGCCTCGGAAAGCACGTTAAGCCGTTGGTCCCGGTTGCCATACGAACATCTAGTGGCAGTCGTTACGGTTTGTTGGAGCCCTCAAAAATCCAACAATTGGTCTAACTGCAATGCTTCGATGTGGAGGTCAGACGGCAGTCGCTTCACGGAAAATGTCGAAGTTTAGCCATATCAGGAGTTGGGCTGGTAAAGCGGACCGCAGACTCCAAAGCTGAAAAGGCTGCGGATGTGACTGGGATTAACGCTGGGATCATGATGATGACTATATTATGACAGCTCTTCTGATACTACCAAGTCGAAAAAAGTATCACCTAATACGAAACTTGTATTTCAGTATTTTGCCTGTCTGTGTTCTAAAGGATACATTTTGGAGAGTTTGCGCGGGAATTGCATGACTAAATTCCCTCATCTCCGTTCCATCATCGGACGACCCATTGTACGGTGAGTATCCACCCTTACGTTCATGACACCATTACGATCCAGACGAAGCGTGTCACCTCATCTTTTATACCGCGTACTTCGAGGGACTGGAACAATTTGCCAGCGCTGGTGTTTTCGTCTGACTACAATTTAAGTGTCCTCAAGGTTAGAGTGAATAGGCTCTTAATAATCAAGCGCGCTTTACCATCAGCGATTGCATCACTGCTTACTATCAGGCGGGATTGCGTTCACGCACTAGTTTATATGTAACTGGCTTACCGCCTGCGGCTTCGCCCGCGTGGAGTTCGGTTTTATCGCGCTTTTTAGATTTCCTTCGGGAATATCAAATTTTTCCGCGATAAAAGGTAGCCTATGTTCTTTCTCAGGGTCTAAAAAATGTCTCTGCCAAATTTCATCAAAATCGGTTGAGAGGTTTAAGCGGGAAAGCGTAACAGACAGACAGACAGACAGAGTTACTTTCGCATGTATAATATTAGTATGGACACTAGCTTTCCGCCTGTATGGAGTTCGGTTATATCGCTTTTCTAAGAGAAGTCTTCAAAAGTCCGGAATCAAAACTATCCTATGTTATTTCTCAAGGTCAACTTTATCTTTGTACCAAATTTCGATAAAATCAGTTCAGTGGTTTAGACGCGAAAGCGTAACAGATAGACAGACAGACAGATAGACAGAGTTAGTTTCGCATTTATAATATTAGTAGGGATGAAAAAATTATAATACAAGAATTTTCCTTTTTCATGTTGAAAACGACACGCCGTTAGATTCGATCGGTTTTTCAGAAACTCGTCCCAACTTTCTCAAGTTGAGGCTAGGGTGTACTTAATATAGGAGAAGAAAGGTCGTCTTGGACATAACTTGAAATAACGTCAATTTGAAACTTGAATAAAATTTGAGATTAGATCTATTTCTAATTTAACTAGACTAAAGAATCTGCGTACTCTATCTGTCGTTCACCCACGCGTTCAAAACATATCTGATATTTTTCCCCCGAACAGCGACGCTACATTCGATTTTCCAAGTCACCGTCTCCGCGCTTAGTCCCGGTTGCAACCGCGGCTTTTGCGTTGGAGCCCGGGGTCCGCTTTCCTGCTCAATCTCCTCCATTTCGCGCGATTTTTAGCATCCTGTGGTATCAGATTGTTGGCACCCATGTCATCTCTAACAACGTCAAGCCAGCATTTCTTTGGCCCACCTCGCTTGTTCCGGCCCGGCGGAGGCGCCATGGCAAGACATTTGTTACCAATGTAACTTGCCGGTTTTCGTAAGACGTGACCGCACCAGCGTAGGCGACCCTCCTACAGTTTGTCTGCTATGTCACGGACATGGAGACTGCCACGGATGCGGGAGTTCCTGATGCGGTCTTTCCGTGTAACTCCACACATCCAGCGCAGCATATTTTGTCGCTACACAGGACAACATGTCTAAAAAAAACAACGACGACACATTCGAATTTCCAAGTATTTCTCGTCAGAATATTCTTAATCCCTAGTTTTTCGTAACTGCCGAACAAATGTGTATGGGTTCCGAGATCGATTGCCCTGAGCTTTTTTCCTCTGCCTAAATCCAAGTTAAGGGGTGGACTGATTTCTTTATTCACTTATCTTAAGGTCACCGTATAGTAGATTGAGTGAGCGAAGCGAGGCTTTTAAAAGAGGTTTATTTTAGAAGTTAAAAACATTTTATCTGTACGAGTTAATAGGAAAACATATTTTGGATAATATAATTTATATTTTTTGTTTTGTACGCTATAATATAGTATTGCTATCTATACTAATATATATAGCTGAAGAGTTAGTTTGTTTGAACGCGCTAAACTCAGGAAATACTGGTCCGATTAGAAAAAATATTTTTGCGTTGGATATCCCATTAATCCAGGAAGGCTTTAGGCTATATAACATCACGCTGAGAGCAATAGGAGCGGAGCATAGAAAAAAAACATATAAAACCTACGCGAGTGAAACTGCGCGGCGCAGCTAATATTTAATAATAATATAGGCCTTTGCTGCCAGGACCAAAAATAAATAAAATTGGTTAACACAAATAACAGCTGATTATTTTTTCACCAAATAACTTTAATCCAAAAAAAAGACGTTTGATAGTATTTCTAGGATCTAATAGTCATTTGAAATTGATTCCGGGATCAAATTTACTATTATTATTATTTTTCTTTTATTAGCAACTAGCGACCGCCAGCGACTTCGTTCGCGTGGAGTTAATTATGCTCCGCATCTATTGGTCGCAGCGTGATGTTATATAGCCTAAAGCCTTCCTGTGTTAATGGGTTATCCATGGCAAACAGATTTTTCAAATAGGACCAGTAGTTCCTGAGATTAGCGCGTTTAAACTAACAAACAAACTCTTCAGCTTTATATATTAAATATAGAGTATGATGTGACAAGTCGTGGTGGCCTAGTGGTTAAAACACCAGGCTGCAGCGCGGGTTCGATTCCAGGTCAGGCAAGTACCAATGTAACTTTTCTGAAGTTATATTTACTTTCTAAGTATATCTTAGACATCAATGACTGAAAGTGAAGGAAAACATCTTGAGGAAACCTGGACTTTAAGTTTGAAATCGCCATCCCGCATTGAGCAAGCGTGGTGATTACGCTAAATCCTTCTCTGTATGAGCGGAGACCTGTGCCCAGCAGTGGGACGATTAAAAGGTTGATGATGATGATAGAGTATAGATAGATTTAAATCCTACCGTTGGTCAAAAACTTAACTTATCTCTTTCCATCTGTCTCCATCCACGTGTAATAAAGGTAGGTCCTTGGCACAGCGCTGCCATTTCTTAAAAGAATCATAATTCCTGCGTTTAGAATTTTCAGTCAATTTATCTTTGTCATAACTCATCTAAATTTTCGCTGCTCAGCTTCTTCTTAAGCATGCATCCAAATTCATGTTCACAAATGTTTTCACTAACACACTCTGTATTATGGCTGGTTCTCTCGCAAACATAATAGTCCTGGCATTAAACGTGTGCTTTGAGTAATTTAAATCTTTTATGTCCTCGTAAAAGAGGGGGAAATATATTTCATGTCGTGGTAATTCATATCTCTAATATTATCTGTCGCCATTTCGAGAATATTATGCACGATTAGAATTTATTGGGTTTTACAGCGGAATTACTGTTTTGGCCTGCTTTTGAATTGCAGAAATATCAATGGATTTTATTCACAGGAAGTGGATTGGAATGTTTTGTTTGGCCACTCCACTAATTAACTTGGCTGCAATTGCTAAAATGTTACAGCATTTGGTATAGGCTGTTTTTATGTTAAACTATCAAAAGGGGCATGAAGGTTGAGACTCCACGAGCAAGCCGTTTAAGAGAACTAAATAATATCACATGATTGGAAGAGCTGATCCCGAGTAACTGGATAAGGCGAGGCAGAAGGTCTTCCTTCCAGAAGAAAAAGACGGACTTCTCTTGAAGTCCGTCTTTTTCTTCTTCTTCAGCCTATAGCTAGGTAAACTGATGCCAACTAGCAACAACGACTTTGATGCCAATAATGAGCAAACACTGCTATTAGAAGGTAGTTACTGATATCTACGATACGATGCAATGCATCTTTCTGAACCAGACACGCGTCACACAAACCGATAACCCGAGAAGCGACCTACTGAATCGCAACCCAAATCATTCGCTTATCACTGGAGCACAACACCACAATTCACTATCCTTATCTAAAGCCTTACGTGCTCCCTTAAACTTATTTATTCCCATTGATTGAGGGATACTTTGTGACTGATTTCTGTGACAACATAAGAAAGAATAGTACAGAAGGTTCAATCCATACTATCCATACTAATATTATAAATGCGAAAGTAACTCTGTCTGTCTGTCTGTCTGTCTGTTACGCTTTCCTGCTTAAACCTCTCAACCGATTTTGATGAAATTTGGCACAGATAATTTTTAGACCCTGAGAAAGAACATAGGCTACCTTTTATCCCGGAAAAATTTGATGTTCCCGAGGGAAATCTAAAAAGCGCGATATAACCGAACTCCACGCGGGCGAAGCCGCGGGCGGAAAGCTAGTTTTTAATAAAGATCGCTCTTAGAGATAAGACCACCCATTTTGTTACCTTTTGCAAAATCTTCATATTTATTTTCAGTAATTTATACACTGTATCTATATGATAAAGAGTATTCTATTTTATTCTCCATAGAATTAAAAAAGGCGCACGCAAAACCGCGTAAGTCCACAATCAAGAAGCGAAAAAGGTTAAGTATTTTTTTTGAACAAATTCCTTTTCCACATAGCGGTCGTTTGGCTGGCAACTTCTAAATCGACCATTTTGTAAAAAAAAAGGTGTAAGTGAAAATTATCATGAAGGTGCTGAGCTAAAAATGTGGGTAAAAAATATGTAGGTATTATATGTTTATGTACATATAATAAAAAAAAAACAGACAAAAACAGAATATTTTTTTTTACATATTAGGCGACTTTGTCACCATTTTAATGACTGTTGGATGATATAATTACACTTTTTTTTATTAATTATAAACTAGTGTTTGACTACAATCCCGCCTGATGGTAAGCAGTGATGCAATCGTTGATGGTAAAGCGCACAAGTTTATTAAGCGTATTCACTTAAAAATCTTAGTGAGTAGGAAGGAAGACGGCAGTTAAGCGAGGTGATGCAATGTTAAACCCAACAACACGACCGACGCTGCTGCACCAGAGAGAGATTAATCTGGAGACCCCCACGATCAAGCTACCGACACAATAACATTTGGTGCATCGTACCCGGCACACATTGCAACACAACTGCTCAGACCCGTCCTCCTTACGGCTTCACCAGACAGCATGCCGGAACATGGGCGGTAACTTCTGCCGGCAGCGGATATTATGGCCTACCACCGAGAAAGACACTCGACACTAGACTACACGTTCAGTGATCTTGGACAATTAAGCCGTGAGTCTACTTGCCTTGAACTCTCTGTTGAAGTACATAGGTACCTACCTTATTTACATTTGTGACGTATTCGCCAAAATATAAACAAATATGAGTTTATGGAAAAAATAACTTTAATTCCTACACAATAGAGTTCAGTTTACTCTACAATTTCAAATTTTTTCCAAAATTTTTAATAGTGCTAGTCACTCTAAAATCAATTTAATTTACATTAAAATAAAGTTGAAATTTGTCTAACGTCAAATTGAATTTTATGTAAAGCGTGTGACTATTGCGTGGCTTCTGGCCTTCTGTACCTATCCACTTAGTGACATTAATGCGGGACACGTCTCACTTAAACCGAACGATGCCGCGACGACAACGTGACGTGATTACACGACTTGTGCCGGCTTAAAACACAAAGACGTTAATATCCTTCAAGGTAAGTAGGTAAAGGATTTTTGGGAATTTCTGTGACCCTTTTTGTTCTTTTTACATGCTTTTTATTAGCTTCACTTGTATGTTTGCTTGCTTGCTTGTTTGTTTGTTTGTCCGTCTCTAACTCTTTGAACTACGAGTGAGCGGCTCATTACAGTAAAATGTCCCACCGTTTTCAATACGTTCGTTCGTCCGTTTTTTTTTTAAAAGAATATCGAACTAAAAAGTTGAAAATAAATGTAGTTTAAAAAACTAAACAAACATGCTTTTAAAGAATATGAAACTAAAAAGTTAAAAATATTTTTTAAAAAAGCGTGAGGCGCTTAATATACGAAAATTATGGCACAAAGCGCCTCACGCTTTTTTAAAAATATTTTTAACTTTTTAGTTTGATATTTTTTTAAAGCATGTTTTTTTAGTTTTTTCAACTATATTTTTCTTTTTAGGATTTGGCACATAAAGGGTGCACATGAAATCCTACTAAGCCTCCGCTGTCCGTCCGTCTGTCTGTCAGCTGTATTTCATACACCATAGTAGGTAAATACTTGGTTATTTACAGTATAATGTATTTTATTGCCACTGAATATGCGAGCCAGCACCGCCAGCCTCTTGGGTACATTACCAGTTGACAGAGATGGAGAGGAATGTTTCTACGTTATATTTTATTTTTATAATTTTCTTAGAAATGCCTGATATGGGACGCAACTTGCGTTAGTATGATTGATGCCCGCAATGGTCGCATCATCGTATTGCCGTCGGCGAGAGCGGACGACGCCGCTGAAAGACAGAGGGTAAAGTACGCGCCGCTAGTGAATAATTACCATTCAGGGGCACTGAGGCCAAGAAGCTTATTAGGGGCACAGTCTAAAAATCATATAGTCGTCAAACGAAGATGTCTAGACAGAGCAATCGTGCGGGGTGTGAGGGGCGAGACGCGGGTAAGCAGCTCCCGAACTGCGAACAAAAGTTTGTTCGTAGTTCGGGATATATCATCAAGGGTTGACGCGTGTTTATTTTTTATTTGTTTATTTAAAATGGTGCATACGATATATTGTAACCACAGATTTAAGTAACTTAAGTTTATGTCATGTTACTTTTTGGCGTACAATAAAGGTTTATTAAATTCTATTCAATAATGCTTAACTGACAACGTTTTGTAATTTTTTCACTTTCAATTATTAAAATGTAGGGTTATGTTCCGTAATATTGGTCGTCCTCCGTAGCGCAGCGGTCAACACGCCTGCCTGCGATATGGAGGCCCCGGGTTCGATTCCCGGCCAAGTCATGATGGAAAACGATCTTTTCCTGGTTGGCCTGGGTCTTGGATGTTTATCTATATATGTATCTATTATAAATATAGTAACGTTGAGTTAGTATCCCATAACACAAGTCTCGAACTTACTTTGGGGCTAGCTCAATCTGTGTGATTTGTCCGTATATAAAAAAAAAATATCCATCAGTATACATACAGGCCAGTGATAATGATGTCATGAATCTGACGCCAAATTGCCCATACTGTACTGGTGAGATGAAATATGGCATACTTTATGTACATCACTTACCGTTATAATTTCTGAAATATTTTCACTGACTAAACTTATACAACGTGTAATATAAAGGGTATATACATACCAAGGGCATGGCATCTTTACATGATATCAAAAAAATATGGAGGGTTTCAACTCAAAATAAAATACTCAAAAAATTGATAACAAATTATCGGCTCCATGTGTTTCTTAAATTCAAATCATAACAAACATGACACCACACTACAGACGTTAATAACTACTCGTTACACGTCACGTTACTTGCCAAAATCGCGATAAATGTCTCGAATAATCCTGTGCGCCCAGTATGGTAGTAGCTTATCACAGGCGGTGCTTTTTCTCAGAACTTCCTTACATAAAGAGATATGATTAAAAAACCCTTCCAATATCGTTTGATGTCATGTAAAGGTGCCATGCCCTTGGTATGTATATACCCTTTATGTTACACGTTGTATAAGCTAATAACAACGATGATAATTTAAGAGATTTAAAAACAACTATCACGGGCAGAATTCAAGCCGTGAACTTTTCCGAACCGTGATGTTCCTCTGACAACGGAATTATTTAAGTATTTAGTAGTGTCATAATGGTCGATCAGTGAACTCATAATGATCGATTTTGACAAGCTTCGTAATTTACTAACAAAATGGCGACATAATGACTTTTCAATAGTCAATCACTGACACTGCACTCCATATTAATAAATTTTCAAATTAAGTATTGATTTTTCAAAAATCATTTCTATTAACGGGGTTTATAATAACGGTAATACGGCAATGTCATTTTATCACCATTCCATTACGAGATGGTTAAGATAGTTGATCCATCATTACGTTTTTTATTTTTTTTATTATTATAAACTAGTGCTTGACTGCAATCCCGCCTGATGGTAAGCAGTGATGCAATCGTTGATGGTAAAGCGTACTGGTTTATTAAGCCTATTCACTTAAAAAACTTAGGAATAGGAAGGATGACGACAGTTGAGCGAGGTGATGCAATTTTAAACCCAACAACACGACCAACGATGCTGCACCAGAGAGAGATTGATCTGGAGACTCTCCACGACCAAACTTCCGACACAACAATATTTGGCGCATCGTACCCGGTACACATCGCAACACAACTGCTCAGACCCGTCCTCCCTACGGCTTCACCAGACACCGGAACACGACGAATCGCTTGGCGGCAAGACTTTGTCTGGTGGGTGGTA
The DNA here is from genome assembly GCA_017933935.1 of Sesamia nonagrioides. NCBI lineage: Eukaryota > Metazoa > Arthropoda > Insecta > Lepidoptera > Noctuidae > Sesamia > Sesamia nonagrioides. The sequence continues at coordinate 2,406,433 of JADWQK010001011.1, read as the reverse complement.
ACTTCTGCCGGCAACTGATGTTATGGCCTACCACCGAGAAAAATTTAGAGTTAGAAATTTAGAATTTAGGAGATTAGGAACTTTTAAGAACAATGACAATGGAATCGTGTTGGAATGACAAACTTAGAAAATAGCACACTAGAGCTATTGCTCGTTCTTTTTTTTTTTTTTTTTACATATTATAAACTAGCGCTTGACCACAATCCTGCCTGATGGTAAGCAGTGACGCAATCGTTGATGGTAAACCGCACTAGTTTATTAAGAGCCTATTCACTCTAGCCTTGAAGACACTCAAATTGTAGTCCGACGGAAACACCGCGCCGCTGGCAAATTGTTCCAGTCCCTCGATGTACGCGGTATAAAGGAGGAGGCGAAACGCTTCGTCCGGATCGTAGTGGTGTTAACAACGTAAGGGTGGAAAGGCAGAGGTGGTGCAGAGGCATCGCCATCCAACATGGCAATGCGGCAAACGTTGCGGGTACCTTTTATACTGGAACAGTTAGGGGCGGATTATATGATATGACAAAACTTAACTACTATTTATAATTGTTACTTTTTGTTTTCGAGAATTAGCTTTCAATTATATTTAATTACTAGAGTTTTAATTAATAAAACTTATTAATTAAAACTACTATTATTTTAATACTAGCTTTCCGCCCGCGGCTTCACCCGCGTGGAGTTCGGTTATATCGCGCTTTTTAGATTTCCCTCGGGAATATCAAATTTTTACGGGATAAAAGGTAGCCTATGTTCTTTCTCAGGGTCTAAAGATTATCTGTGCCAAATTTCATCAAAATCGGTTGAGAGGTTTAAGCGGGAAAGCGTAACAGACAGACAGACATAGTTACTTTCGCATTTAGAATATTAGTATGGATTTTGTAGTTTATTTAATACTAGCTTTCCGCCCGCGGCTTCGCCCGCGTGGAGTTCGGTTATATCGCGCTTTTCAGATTTCCCTCGGGAACATCAAATTTTTCCTGGATAAAAGGTAGCCTATGTTCTTTCTCAGGGTCTAAAGATTGTCCGTGCCAAATTTCATCAAAATCGGTTGGGAGGTTTAAGCGGGAAAGCGTAACAGACAGACAGACAGACAGACAGAGTTACTTTCGCATTTATAATATTAGTATGGACTAGCTTTCCGCACGCGGCTTCAGCCGCGTGGAGTTCGGTTATATCGCGCTTTTTAGATTTCACTCGGGAATATCAAATTTTCCGGGATAAAAAGTACCCTATTATTTAATCCGGACTTCTAACCTTACGTCTGAAATTTCAAAGCAATCAGTTCAGTAGTTACGGCGTGAAAGCTGAACAAAAACAAGCTTACTTTCCCATTAGTAAGGACTAGCTTTCCGCCCGCGGCTTCGCCCGCGTGGAGTTCGGTTATATCGCGCTTTTTAGATTTCCCTCGGGAACATCAAACTTTTCGGGATAAAAGGTAGCCTATGTTCTTTCTCAAGGTCTAAAGATTGTCTGTGCCAAATTTCATCAAAATCGGTTGAGAGGTTTAAGCGGGAAAGCGTAACAGACAGACAGACAGACAGACAGACAGACAGACAGACAGAGTTACTTTCGCATTTATAATATTAGTATGGATTACACGTTCTAAGTTACCTGTAATAAACACTACCAAACTTGTATGGAAAAAAAATTCATGTTGCAATTAGGTTCCTCCAATAAATTGGGGAAAAGAATGATAGTAGAATAATTATTGCTGTAATTATAACTTTGTAAAATTACAAACTAGAACCTTTTTTTTAATCATTATAAATTACCTAGTGCTTGACTGCAATCCCGCCTGATGGTAAGCAAGTAAAGCGCGGTAGTTAATTAAGCCTATTCACAAAAAAAAAAAAAACAGTGAATAGTAAGGAAGACGGCAGTTGAGCAAGGTGATGCAATGTTAAACCCAACAGCACGACCAACGATGCTGCGCCAGAGGGAGACTGATCTGGAGACCCTCCACGACCAAACTCCCGACACAATAACATTTGGTGCATCATACCCGGCACACATTGCAACACAATTGCTCAGACCCGTCCTCCGTACGGCTTTACCAGACATCATGCCGGAACACGACGAATCGCTTGGCGGCAAGACTTTCTCTGATGGGTGGTAACTTCTGCTGGCGGCCGATATTATGGCCTACCACCGAGGATTAACCATTATAAACTACTTATTATATTCTTACAAAAACGCGACAGGCAATGAAAATGGTCCCATATCACACAAGGCTATCGTCCTTTCATTGTTGTATAAAGAAGCCTAGAAACCCACCCGCCCTTATCTCCAAGAAATCGAGTTTTTTATCTTTTTTTTATGGAAGCAATAAATACCCTTTTTGGGCCGTAATAAAAATTTAATTCGCGATCTGAACACCTTCTATCATTGTACGAAGTATCTTAGCTTGAGCGATCAAGAGACACCTTTGTGTTTTAAATTGCCTATCAAGAAGGATTTTTTCGACAATATTGTACGTAGATTTCAGTAACGGTTTTGTTACTATGGCTTTCAGGGACATATTTTACTCGGTGTGTAGGCAATCCATTTTCTTGTTGGAACCTTTTTTATAGATCCTATTTACTATCCTCCTAGATTATAAACGTGAAAATTTGGCCCTAAAGTTCCTCCTTCACGTCAAAACTACTACCAGGATTAACATTTACAACGTTATTTTTTGTTTATGAGAAACCTGAATATAGTTTGTTCAGAATACGCAACTGAATCGATACCAATCATTTTTACACCATGTTACATTTTTTCCCAAATATACAGTATGTTAAATAACAGAGGGCGTTCCCTTAAACTCGTTAATATATATCATTAATAGATTAAAATAAAAATATCAGCATAGAAAAATAAGCATAAAAAAATCCGAATAAAAAAAAATTCTAATTGGAAATAAATTTGAAACCTCCTGTTTAAAATCAAAATAGTAGTCGTCATGTATAAATAAATTGCGTCGTTGCCGTCTTTCATGTTCGCGTGTACAGTGTGTTTGTTTTACATGTCAATTTAAAATTTTTATTGAATATTTTCTTATTGGAAAAAATTTTAAAACATTTTGTTTTCGAATGGAAATATTTTTTTTAGCATCTATGTATGCTATACTATTTCGGGTTAACGGGAACGCCCTCTGTTAGTTAACATACTGTATTTCGAAATTGTTGCAGAGTGGTTACCGAGCGGTTATGATAGATCGTAGTACTTGCGCGCGCAGCTAACACCAGAGGTCAACGCACCGCGCTCGCTTCGACGACAGGCGGCTCTTTTCTTCTTCAGTCTATAGAGATCCACTGCCGGACAAGGGCCTCACCCAAGGCTTTCCACAATGACCAGTCTTGTGCTAACCGCATCCATCGGCTTTCCACTACCTTCACCGGGTCATTGGTCCAACTTGTTGGACGCCTCCCTACGCTGCGCCTTCCGGTATGCGGTCGCCACTCCAGAACCTTACTTCCCCATCGGCCATCGGTTCTACGAGCAATGTGCCCTGCCCACTGCCACTTCAGTTTAGTGACCCGAAGAGCTATGTCGGTGACTTTGGTTTTTATGCGGACGTCCTTATAGTAATCGATTGGAAATCACTTGTATCATCTAGTTGTTATTACCCGACTGCCAGGAGGGTTATGTTTTTAGCTCCTATCTTGTATGTATTATTCTTTATTACCTAGTATCTCCAGTACCACTGAACGGATTTTGACATTTGAGGTATCGTTAGATTTAACTTAATTGCCCAACTGCTACTAGATAGGTGATATTATAAAAAAACCCAAAATGGCGGATGTATGACGCCATATTGTGAGTTATAAAGAAATAAATTTGTACCAAGCATATCGAGTGGGATATCAAAATGAAGGATTTTAAACACTGATTCTAAATATGTATATAACTTAATATTAAATGGAACAAAAAAAAAAGAATTACATATTTTTTTCTGCCAAGCATATCGAGTTGGGTATCAAAATTAAGGATTTTAATCACTGATTATAATAAATATATTGATTCTAAATATAGTTTATATAAAAAAGCCTTTAAACATAAAATTGCCGTTTAATAGAAAAAAAAATCTTTTGTATTAATTGAAGTAATTACCCATGCAATCAATGTATTTTTGCCAACACAGTGGCAGTTTATTGATTCATAAAGAAATCAGCTGGACGAGAGGCAAGTGGCAGTCTCCGAATGGGGCAATGCCAAACTTGTAGCATTCAATACCGCCAAAACACAGGCGTGTCTTTTCACCCCAAAAGGAGCCCGTTCACCTTGGCTCCTACTTTTCGAAATGTATCCTTGGAGTGTACCGACCGCCTTCAGCTTTTGGGAGTTGAGATTTCCTCCAACCTAAACTTTGGGCGGTTCATTGAGTCCAAAGCCAAGGTGGCTGCCAAGGAACTTGGCATTATCGCAAGGGTCCGGCGGTACTTTACACAAGGGCAGCTTTTAATGTTGTATAAAGCACAGGTCGATTCGTGTGGAGTACTGCAGCCACATTTGGGCTGCTGCTGCTAAGTGTCACCTGGCCACTTTGGATTCAGTGGAGAGGCGGGCGAAGAGGCTGATTGGTAACCCTGACTTAACTCGAGATGGTCTCCAAAGCCTAGACCACAGGCGTAGAGTAGCCAGCCTTTCGGTCTTCTATAGGATGCATTTTGGGGAGTGTGCGAGGGAATTGCATGATTTAATTCCCCCATCTCCGTTCCACCATTGGACGACCCGTCGTACGGCAAGTTTCCACCCTTACGTTGTTAACACGATCACATAAACGATCCGGACGAAGCGTTTCGCCTCCTCTTTTATACCGCGTACATCGAAGGACTGCAATAATTTGCCAGCGGCGGTGTTTCCGTCGGACTACAATTTGAGTGTCTTCAAGGCTAGAGTGAATAGGCTCTTAATAAACTAATAGTGCGTTTTACCATCAACGACTGCGTCACTGCTTACCATCAGGCGGGATTGCGGTCAAGCGCTAGTTTATAATTTCAAATAAAAAAAAATCTATTCAAATTCTGGAAAAAGTAGTAGTCTGTAGGCGAAAGGTCTGGTGAGTAAGGCGAATGTTGAACTATTATAACGTGCAGTATAAATTATAAACGGAAAGAATAAAATCTGCTACATGAATATGTATATAACGCGACCATGACAGAAAAGTTAGAAAAGCTCACAAAAATATATAGTATAGTATATAGTAATATATGTTAAAAAATATATAGTAATATATGTTAGTGCTGTAGACATCTCATTTGATCCTAAAACATATGGTCAAAAACCACGAGAGGAATACATACCTGAAGATCCCAATAAATCAGGTAGTATACCAAACCAACTCAAATTAGGTATAATCTCTCGAGCCATGCTAAGACGGAACATCAATGTTAACCATGGGCTGGTTAACGGTGCTATGGGTATTATCCGACGAATAGATTGGCCAGCACTACGCAGAAAGCAGTTGGAGCCAGGAAAACTACCACAAGCGGTATTTGTGGAGCTCGATGACCCAAGTATAACAGGGAACCTACCTGGTATTGGAGTCTGGATCCAGCCTCGTGCTACAGAATTTGATGCTTTACGTGGTAAAGGCAAGATTGAGCGACGAATGTTTCCCTTAATTTTATGCTGGGCAGTGACGGTGCATAAACTACAGGTCACAACTTTAGACCCAGCAGTTGTAGATTTAAGTAGAAACTTATTTGCAAAAGGTCAAGCTTACGTTGCTTTGAGTAGAGTGAGGACTCTTTCCGGACTTGATATCAGTTTTCTTAACCCTAACAAATTGCTAAATCAACCACATGACATAAACTCATTTAAGGAATTAATCCGGTTACGTAATATTTCTTAACTAAAAAGACATAAATTTATTAATAATTAAATAAACAAAAAAAACCACTTGCATGGATAACTACAATTAAAAATCAACTGAAAAGACTAAAACAAGATGAAAATTCAATGATAAGGCATTTAAAAAAAATAACAATGATAAATCCAGAAACTACATTGAAACAGTACCAAACCTATGTACAGACGACATCACATCAAGCTACTACAATCTGTCAGATTTCCTTATTAGATTTTCAACTTTATCTCTACAGCATTAAGGCTCTATGTTGATTGGAAATATCTGACCGTTTGGGGTAGCTTGACCTGCTGTCGTCCGTACCTACGTAATTAATGTACACTTAGAAATTTCAGCACAAAAGTCAGTCAGTTTCAATTTTTTGCAAAATTATAAACAGAATTACATTCGGAGGCATGCACAAAGCGCGTATCTTGTACATATGAATGTATGTAATATTCTTTATTATTTTGTATCTCCAGAACCGGCTAATGGATTTTCACATTTGAGACATCGTTAGATTTGTCTTAGACGGTAATGAAAAAAAAAAAACAAAATGGCGGATGTTTGACGCCATAATTATGAGATAATTTTTATCAACCA